>JAOQGH010000012.1:20888864-20909939 GCA_025769975.1 Gallinago jamesoni | reverse complement strand
GGAGAGAGCGAGAAGGTCTCCCCTCAGTCTCCTCTTCCCCAGACTGAACACCCCCAGCTCCCTCAGCCTCTCCTCATGAGACTTGTTCTCCATATCCCTCACCAGCTCCGTTGCCCTTCTCTGGACCCGCTCCAGCCCCTCAATGTCTTTTTTTGTGGTAGGGGGCTGAAAACTGGACACAGTACTTAAGGTGGGGTCTCACCAGTGCCCAGTACAGGGGGACTATCACCTCTCAGGTCCTACTCCCCGTGCTGTTCCTGATACAGGCCAGGATGCTGGTGGCCCTAGTCGGCTGCCACCTCGCAGCCTTTTCACTGTAGGATTTAATCAAGTGTTGTAGTGCAAAACCAAACATCCTGGCTGTCCTCATGGCAAGCGTCACGCCGAGACTGGGTGCTCCTCTGCAGAGGAGTACAGGAAGGCGGCCGCACAGAGAGGAGGAAGGATGGGGCACCTGGCACTTTAAACTCCCAGTTTGATACCAAAATTCCCATCTGAAGGACAGAAGTGGGCAGAAAACCAAACAGGCTAAGAAATCACACAGAACCTGCTCCAGCTCATCAGCACTAGGGGGGAAATGGAGCCTAATACTGCTGTCACAATGTGAGTCACTTGAGAACAAAGAAGCCATATAATAAAAACTGAGAGAGGATGGAAACGGTCACTCCTGCAATCACCGCACGTTACTTGGGACCACATCCTGCTGCCCCTTCTGTGCTTGCAGCTACAACATTCCTGAATCGAGGGCTTACCTAATTCTGCTCTGGCTGCAGGACATGCTGGAGTCCCAAGCCCGAGGCCAAAGTCTCAGGAACATCTCAGGAACAGTACAAACACACGGGAGCCCTGCATGAACCCTTCTGCCCCAGCGCACCAAGACAAACCCAGCAGCGTGGAAGAGATCACAAAACCTGGCTCTGGGACCAGGCTCAGTGTGCAGGAGCAATGTGTGACTGGACACCTCACAGAAGACCCCTATCCCCCCACACCCTCAACAGTCTTCTTGCCTATTTGGCTTTTTTATGCCAGTGCTGTGCTAAGAAACGCTGTTATTCCATCCCTGCGGCACTAGAGCCACGGGCCAGGGAAAAAGCCATGGCAGATGCGCCTTCATGCATATTGTCTAACAGCAGCCTCAGCAGAACACTATCCCCAGGCCTTCAGGAAATTTATATACTCTTCTGCTACACAGATCACATCAAATCCCTCAGATATTTTTAGAAAGCAAAATACAAAATTGCCTCTAGTAAAAATCCAGTAGTGAAGTTTCGATTACAAAATACGTTAGGGTTGGAGAATGCTAGTTTGTTCTTTCCATGCACATCAGCCTATTAAAAAATTTTTGTTTATCGTCTCTCTAAAATGTGGCATAACTAGTAGAGTAAAACTGTATTTCTTCTTAACAGACTTAAAGTTCTTGTTATTTTGCCATACTGGAAGAGATCAACTCCACTGAAACGTATTACAGTCCCAAACCTCTGGGAAGCGAAAAGGAAAAGGCTATTCTTAAGACTAGTCAGCATAGCTCCTTTTCTAGATCACAGAAATGTTTTCCAAATTATTTTTGCGTGCTTCTAAAATTATTCTTATAAATAAAAAAATCAAAATTATATACCCCAGAACCCAGGTCTAACATGCTTAAAGAACCTTCTAATTTCTAAGCCTGTAGGATACTTTTTTTAAGCTATCTTGAACAGACATAGATTTCCAAGTAGGAAAAATGCAAAGTGGGCACGTGTTGCTACAAGTGAGCAAACACTGAAAAGAGAACAGAGGCTGGAAAAGAGCAGATATAAAGGTCTAACAGCTGACTGCTGTGGATGACCTGATCAGAATGGCCAAAAGCCTTCTAAAAGGAGCCAGCTGTGTGGTCTTAGAAATACCTGATATTGGAATTTTTTTTTTCTCTGTCTCAGCACTCATTGTATCTAAAGATGATCCTGAACCATGAAGTTGGATGGATCGCTGTGACTGAACTCCTGTGTTTAACCCACCTTAAAAACAGACTGTTCCTATGCTCAACTGTGCAGACCTGGAGAATGTCTGCTCCCAAGTATCTTGTTAGCTGCCACCTGCAAACTACAGTAAGTAGATCTACACCAAAACAAACCCTCAAAAATTCAAGGACAAAAGCGTAGTAAGCATATTTTTAATTTTAATGTATTTTAACTTATGCCATCTATTGACTAAAAATACCATTTTTCACTGCTTAAATTCAGAGCTTCCACAGCCATGGGTGGACAAAAAGGACAGCCCGTGTGACAGTGGGGACAGCCCACCCTCAGTGAGGGTAAAGAAAGGAAGATACAGCTTCCTTGCACCTCCCTCAATAAATCTATCCCTTGTTTGATCTAAAGCACGATACGTAATGCTTCTTGTTATTTTCCTTCAGTGCTGCTGAAACAAAAAATGGTTTGTCTGAACATTCGTGTTTTGCTCAACTGCCTGCAAAGGTCAGAAAAGAGCTCATAAAATCAAATAAAATGCTGCCTCCCAGAGTCATGATTGCAGAAACTGTCAGAGCCAGCGATAATGCTACCTATCACTTTGACCAAGGGTGTCTCCAGACTTCCCAGGCTCCTTCTGTTAGATCTAGACTGCAACTATAAGCCCCTCATGCTCTTGTGATGTATGATACACAGAATGTACAATATTTACCCAATGTATGTATATTTAAGGTATAGTAAGTTATGACGAGTGTACACGGGCATTACTTCAATACAAACAAAAGCAAACAGAACAAACACAAACCTGACTTGTCCTTTCCACTTGAACGCCCCTTGGCAACACCTTAAATACTTTGAAAAATTAAAAGGTGAAATAAAGTAATTAAACAACTCTGACATTTGAGGAGTGAACATTGGCATTCAGCATAAGAAACATGAACCTAGCTGTAAAATGCCAGATCAACGCTTCTTTGTAACGCTTTAAATTCATCCCTAGTGGAACTTCATTAAAATCAATGGAAATAATTTTTAGCCTGTTGTCATGGTTTAACCCCAACCAGCAACTAAGCACCACTCTATCCCAGCCAAAATCAGCACACCTGGATATTGTTGAGTTTCCCTTCTGCGTCCCATTGATCCCCTGACTCACCTTCCAGCCCACCCTCTGCCACACAGACTTCAGGGAGAGTCCTCAGGCTGTAACACATCCCTTTGAGCGATTCCTCTTAAGACTGCAATTTAAACGTTCTTTCCCTTTACAACACGGAGGTCTTACTCTCTCACTGTCATACGTAAGGACAGTAGGAATGAAATTAGTTTTATTTCTTTATTTAGAAGTAAATACCCTTGGATCCTGTTTTATTAAAGGCTAAGTAAGGGCTCTATCTACTACATTAAATTTAAACTTAGGTTATATGTAAAAATATGTCTGTCCTGGCTTGTTTTAGATTTGCTTTACACTACAGGGCTTATAGTTTTTATTACTTCTGGGGCATGTGCTTTGTCTCCATAGAGAGAGGAATTTGTTTAAGCATAGAGGTGGAAGAAATATCATGACTACTATGTCATAAAAATGACACCAAAGCAATTAATTGCAAATGATGACTTAAAATCTGTTAAGAAATGAAATTATATACTGATTTCTATACCACAAAGCGCTATCAGAAGCAAGTGATTTTTACACCAACCTTAAGCACATGTAAGCTGTGCATTGCTAAGTCATATCATTCCTATAAACAAGTAAGATCATCTCTGCTTTGAAGACCTCCCTCACTTTTGAAGGATTAGTAACAGAAGAAAGTAGATTTTAAGAGTAGTCATAAAGGAGCAGTAAGACAACGGACAGCAGAGACTTCTTGTACGTAAGTGAGGTGTGACTCAATCTTTTTGGAATCAACAGAAATATTCAGTATGATAAACAAATCTACAGCTCCATAGCATATGTTGGAAATACACATTTGCTCATTGATGAGTTTCTATGCGCTAAAAGAAAACAACTAGTAAATCTAAACCTACACTGAAGTGCCTCCAAAAGATCAATCCTAGAAACACTTTTGCTCTCTGGCCCCTACATTCTTGCACTGGAGAAGACCTAACAGTTCTCTCCTGGAGTCACCAGCACTTCAGAGAACTCCGAAACAGCATTTGTGGTGGTTTTACGTTTACAGAGGAAAAGGTTCAAGTCTCAAATAACAAGAAGTCGGATTCAGCACATACAAATAAACCAAACATACTCCAGAGCATCCATCAGACAGAAACAGGCTGGAAGTCTTTCTCTGTGTGCTTTCCTGACCAGGCAGACGGGAATGTCTGCAGCCTCACTGGCGAGCGTTGGACAGCAAGCCCCAGGGCACGAGAAGGCTGAACGAGCAATCTGAAAGCCAGACACCGAAGCCTAAGCCCCTCCTCAGTTTCAAAATTATTTTCAAGGAGTTTTATGATTATTTACGGGAGTACAGATATGGTAACATCACACATTACTCTAACAACTTCTTAGATGTAAACAAGAATTTCCAAGAATGAGTTCAGAGATTAGAACCCAAGTTGAACGTTCATTTGAATGCATCTAACAGCACATCTCTGTGTCCGTTCAGTAACTGAGTTTAACAAAGTAATTTCAAACAGAAAAACATCTGGTCTGAAAAACATGAGGAGATGGAGACTCTGCCCATGGTGTCTCGTTCAAATGGTTCATCACTGTCAGAATGCATTCTTTATTTCAGCGCTGAAGTCCGCAAACACCGCTGCTGCTCCTGCCCGTCTGCGAGGCAGGAAGATGACCTGTGCTTTGTCCTCATGGAGATAGTGAGCATCAGCAGCTAGGTCTCCTCTCACTCTTCAAGAGGTTAAATAAAGACTCTGATTACTGTTTGACCCCAGAATAGATACTCCATTTGTTTCAACTCTCTGCAAAAGGACCACAGCTGAAATATATAAAGTAAAAGCAGACCAACTTGAGCTTTTTACCCTCGACTTAAAGGTGAAGTGGTAACAGGGCAAACTGGTGTTGCTTCAGTTACCACTATTACCATTCTATGGGAAGAGGATTTTTCACTCAAGCACTGCCCCAACTCAACTTCTCATAGAAGGGAGTTTAAAACAAAGTGAATTTAGCCCTGGGAAATCTATACGAAATTCCAGCATGATAGCAGGGTCAGCCAGAATCATTATACTGAAGGTGTAATGGGGAGGCTGGCACAAGGGGACTTTCACTCCAGAATGTGTCAGGACTGAAGATTAAGCCTGGGAAAGACAACAGAACAGATGAAATGCTGAACTACTCTTTTTCTCCCCTAATACCACATTTCAGGTATTGAGTACAGGCAGAATATAGACCTAACCTGACGGGGAAAACTTACATTTCCATTTTCAGGTGACAGGAGGCACAGTTAACTCTCCGGGACAAAGGGAGAGCCCTGGCAATTTCTACCACCACTCCACACAACAATCCTGACCGTAGCAGGACAAGTAGTAGAAAGAGTAATAATATTAACATTCACAGATGAAAGCCACAAACCAAGAGCTTTCTCAATGCAATACACAAAGCACTCCCAGCCAAACAACACTCTCCTGATGGGCTTGTACTTCTCATGACAAATCACGCTGTTCCAACAGCCAAACCCCACCACACGCAGCCTTCAGGTACCAAGGCAACCGCCTGGCTGATGCCATCATGTGGGTAGCTAAGGGGAATGGCAGAAAAAAACAGCATTTTTATAAAAATCCCAGGAATTACTTCAAAATGTTTCCCATGTTCTTTCTAAAATTATTTCAGATTACTTACAACTCTATTAAATTCATTTCCCCCACATTCCTATTGTAAGAGAGAGATCATGTACTGGAAGACCTACAGGTATTGTTAAGTTTCACCCGTTTCTTTCTTTGAAAGGTGGCACGTTGTGTTGGAAATACCATTTCCTTCACTGCTTCATGTAAGAAACGTCCAGCCCTGACTGGGATCTCGGGGGGCAAACAGTCAGTCACCACTAAGTGTTGTTCCCAGTGAAGAAACCTAAGAAATAGACAACGCGGCAGACAGCTCTTGGAACAAAGGGAATTAACGTGATGTCAAAGAAGTTTAACATCAAAGACGTTTTAATGGCACAGGAAGTATTACAGGCTTAGAGGATCAGCATCCCAATTTATTTTGAAATATATTGCACATTTTTTCCAACCTCAGAAACTCCCCTGGGATTCTCAATTACATGGGAATTCAACAGAGCGTTCTCTCTTTGAAGGGTCCCTATTAGGCCAAAATCTAGTTAATTTAAAAATATGAGTTCAAAAAGGATTCATTGTATTGCTTTTGTCTCGCACCTTTGAAGCTTCGACTCAAACAGAGGTTGCCAAGTACTCAGAAGAGCCAAACCACTTTTAAGTACTATGAAACGTGTAAAATTAACCAAATTTAACAACAATTATAACATTTGCTCAGATTGGCTCTAATTACGGTACTCTTGCCTACCACAGCTCTGACAGAGCAGATTAAATATTTGCCGACAGAAACATCATTATTATGCTGATGGTACTTATAATCAGAGTACAGTCAACATCAGGAAATCCTACGCACACACTGTAGTCATCCGAGGAGTGACAGTAGGACTTGCATATTTTAAAAACTAATCTGAATCTTGGGAAGTTTGGCAAGAATTACAGGAGTGGAAGGAAACGAGTGCCTGTGGTGTAAATCTAAAAGATGGGTTATAGAAAACATCTTTCTGTCTATAGTGAAACTGCAGGGTTGGCATCTCTTCACATACACCTTAACTCCCACCCCGTGCTCTGGGGAATCAGCCTGCTTTCTCACTACGGAAAAAGTGGTGGGGTTTGGTGGTGGGGTTTTTTCCCTTTTTTTAAACTTAAACCAAGCTTAAAATGCAAACACAATTAGACTATTCGCAAATTTTCAGAGATGCCTTTCTTAACATAAATAATCTGTCTGTGACCTATCTCGTTACGCACATTGTTTTATTATTCCTTATTATTATCATTACTAACTATTATTATTACTTTTATTCCTAGTAACTGCTACATCAGTAGTCCTAGAAAACAAGCTATTTTGTTTATTCACTGGGAAGTTTAATAAAGCTCCTTACTTTCTTATACTTGCTTTAGTTCCACAAGTAGAAACAGGTAATTATTTATTTTTTTTTTAATTGCAAGATATCAATTAGTTGTTCCAGTGCTCAGCTGGTGTCCAGAGAGCCCCGGGGAGCTCAGGCTTCCAATGTGCACCACAGACCTGGATGTGCAGGTGTCAGGGGCACGGGGTTGTGACACAGGTAGAGCTCAGCGATGGTTTATACCGATAGAAAAAAAGTTTGTTTTCTAAATATACTTGACGTAAACGTCAAAAATCTTTTGCAAAATAAGTGATTCCTACGTTTGACATGCCCATTACAATTACTTAAGTAAACCGCTATTTCAATTAATATTAACTTGAACAAATAACCACACCATCTACTTTGTGTAATACAATATTAATTCACGAATTTCAAAAGCCTAAATTTGAAAATGTCTTGCTGTGATTAAGACTTCTGGCGGGATTCCTTGAACTTACTATTTAAAGCAATCCTTTATCCACGGAAGATAATTTAGCTGTTCAAAACTAAACAGTGATGAAAGTTATTTAGCCATTTCGAGATACAAATTTAATTTACAAACTGTTTCACCCTTCTTAAAAAGCAACGTGGATACTTACCCTATAACAGTTTTTTTTTCTTTTTCTAAAGGGCTTGAATTTTCCACTTTTCAAGTATGTACCTAATGTCACAGTTTTGATATTGTCTCCCTTTACCTGAGGAAATTAGTTGATAAACGAACAGCATCCAATAGCGTACAATTCAAAGCCATAGATGCCAACATTCAGTTTTGGAGAAAAAGGATGGTAATTAACTATGCATCCTTAGAAACCACTGCTCTTCCCACGTGTATAAACACGAGCAAAGTCCGTGTACGTGTGTGCACACCTGTGTGTTGGCAGCAGGGTAATGAACACCATCAACATTTGAATCTGGTTTTAAAAACCTGCCTTTTGTTTTCACATCATAAACACAAATCCACAGATAAGCTAGTGACACTCTCTGGGTGGCTGTTTGCGTTTGGCTACAACGTTGTGAATATTCTGTACCTTATACTACTCTTATACTCCCAAATTTGCTAGGGAAATCTTTTCAGTGCCACATAGGGCTCCACCCAGATGACCATATAATGAACTTAAAACACCTTCATTGATCTTACTAATTACATCTGCCGCGTTACGTGGTTCTTGTTTCTGCTCGGCTTTTCTTTCCAAACACTGTTCCAATTGTTAAATGGTCAGAACACACAAAGTGACAGATTTAGTGCTTCCTTGGCAATTTATATAACTGACTGCAACTCTGCTGTTGCGGTGAATCATGATTTATTTGTCTTGCAATGCAGCACATAACCTTTTAAATGCTGAGGAAAAAAAATGCCAGCGCCTCTTTAAAGTTTATATATGACTGCCCACCACCATGCCTCACCGACGAGGTTTTCAGAGAGAAATGATAAAAACAAGCTGCAAATTCCACCCCCCTCCTCCCGGCCATTCCCTCCGTCCATCACCCCCAGGTACTGTACTTACAGAAAAGCTCCCTCCCCCAGAGCACCGCTGCTCGCCTGCCCCCTGGGCAAGGATATTTCTCTTAAATTACTGACAGGGATTCTCTGCTAAACGTAGAGGAGGGTAACGTTGATCTCGCCCAGCCCTCTTACTGGTGTGTGCCACACTCGATCCCAGCAGGTGAAATTAAGAGCAGACTGAACCGTTTTATTATCAATATCTCTCCTTTCCAAACTTGTGACCCCAATGCCTGTCTGTGGCCTTTTGTCACACCCTACTCTCTTATTTCTATTACCTTTAAAAATCAGTTTAAATTTACTCCTCCCCTTCTCCTCATTCAAATACACTCTTTTATTCTACCCATCTCCCTGGTAAAGGAACATCTAATGATCCATTGCTGTCCACCAGCCGAGCTAAGCCGAGAGCATTCAGCACCTTTAATTATGAAAGTGATAACGAAGGAGGAAAGATTGTTTGCTTTCAATGGAACAGCAGTACCTCCAATTAATGCAAATAGGACCTGCTCATCAAAAAGCTACTTATCCAACATGCACAGCACAAAGTATTTGGATAGATCTCCTTACACTATAATTCAATTTTAAAAATTTAGGAGGGGGGAGTCAGGCAGCAGAAAAAAATTGTTTTTCCCTCCGACGGTGACTATGGAATTAGCAGTCCACTCATTAGGTAGTAACATTGGCATGTTACACCTTTCCTTGGCAGGCTTAAAACCGCCCACAAAGGCACCTGCTGCTCGAAATCGCCCTAGTTTGCAGGGGGAAAAGAGGGCTGCAGGGATGGAGTGACTTTTTCTCGTCATCCAGCAGACTGATGCTTGCCTGGGACCTGCTCCCACCCCATCTCCCACAGGTCCTCCCCAGCCCAGCCTGCTGCTCCGGTTCCTAAAATCCCTTCCCTGAACGTTTGCCTAGGTGTTTAGCAAGCAACAACACTGCTTTGCACAGCAAATAAGCTTAAAAGTTGCGCAAGTTATAAATCTAGATTTCAGTGTAATCTTCCCCAGAAATATACCCCACAACCTAGGCTGTTTTAATTATTTATATATATCTGTAAAAAATTATAGTGCTACACGTGACAGACTGCAACAGAAGTGACGCCAACTGATCATGAATGAGAATCTTGGTAAGAACATTAAATGAAACACTGGTAAATTAACACATGAAGATAAAAGTATTATTTATAGAATAGCATTTGTGTAATACAGAACGGAGGTGACTTAAGCTGTGTCAATGCACCTCATCCTTATCAGGTGCGGCAAAACCGCAAACCCTTTCTCTACCAGATTGTGATACTGTTCTAAAAGCAAACGTTAACTAAAAGGAAAAATGCTTCCCTTGGCCATCCTGAGTTTAGCAGGTCAGTGCAAAATAAACAAAGAATTTAGTTTCAAACATTTCCCCTCTGTTTGGACAATGATGGTAAAACCATTTAAAGAGAATTTGCTGTTATGTTTGTAAGGCAGCAGCATGTTTAGAACGTGTAATTAGCCACAGAAGGTGTTCAGACTCAGTGCAGCATTTAACTTTCCACTTTCTGGAAAAAAACAAGGCTGTAACTTAGGAAGCTACATAAAAGTGCATTTACAGATATTAAATGCTTCTAAAATGTTATTGCTGTTGAAAGAGACTTTATAAATAAGTATTACTTTAACAAAAAGTATACCTGTGTCAAGGAATAAACACCTAAAATTAATCAAATGAGAGCAACTTTTATCTACCAGTGGTAGATAGAAAAAAAAAAAAAGGAATACTCAGCACGGTATAGTCCACTGGATTGGTAACGGCAGAAAAGCCACGGTGGGTAAACAAGTAAGAGTTGAAAACAAACACTTTTCCCCACCACACAGAAAAAAGCAGACACTTTGCTGTATGAAACAAAAAGCACGTGTCGCAGACTGTCACATCTATGCACAAAACTGCCAGGGGGCTGAAGCAAGTTCTTATGCCAACAAATAATTTTGCTTTATCAAGCTAACTTCAGTCACCATCTTTCCGAGTTTTGGGGACGATTATTTGGAAGGTACTAGTAGAAACAAAAAAGCTTCCCTATGTAACGGTCCACAGTAACAGGAAACAAGAAATAAAGCCCGTGTAACATGTGTTTTTCTAGCAGGTAATTGATACAGCCACATTATTCCAAACAAAAATATTTTATGACAATCTTTGAAGAGATCTGAAACCAAATTCTGGCTTGGGGGAAACAGGCACAACCTCTGTTGAATTTAATGCCTCACATAAAATGGAATGCTGAAATACAAATTCAGCAAAATCAATACTTAAGTTTCAGATATAAACTCTACCTTACAGGTTCGAAGAAGCCACTTGTAATCATAATTAAATGGCCAATAACACAAATTGAAAGTATATCAACCAACTCCACTACTTTAAGTGAAAGAGCTGCCAACTCACTAAGAAGGTAGGCTATTAAAAGAGAAAAAACACAGAAATTCCTCTAATTTAGCTATATTTTACTCTAGTTCATCAAGCTTCCATTTTCGCAGGAACTGTCACAAAGAAGCCAGTTACACTACTGTCATTTTTGCTTAAAATAATTTTGGCTGATCCAAACAGCGTTCTCAAAACCCAGCCAGAGACAAAAATAGCTTCGCAGACCCAATATTTATGATATGTTACATAAAGCAAGATGCTATATACAAATTGGCAGCCAGGTGTACTAACTAATACACAAGGAAAATGTAACATGAAAAAAAGCTAATAAAACCAAACAAACATCCTCTTCTGGGCTCCTGCATATCCAGTAGGAAAGAAACAAGTGAGAAAGGAAATATTAGCAGCAATGATGACTTAAGAATGATCATTTCCTAGAGTTTAACAAGTGGTTTCGTTTCAGAGGGAACACAGTGCATCATTATCATCATCACTGCTCAAATAAATTGCCATCCATAATCTTACCTAGTTCTGGGGGCAGCACAGTAAGACGATTTCCCTGGATGTGAAGTTCCTTAAGCTGAGTGAGCTCACCGATTTCTTTAGGCAGGGATATCAGGTCATTGTCTCTAAGACTCAGCTAAGAGTGAACAGAAAGTCGTCAGAACAATTTTTGGTGACCATAAAGCAGCCTGAAAACAGAACTCTACTCCCTCTGCCCCCACCTTTCTCCTAAACACTCAGTTCTTCCAATTTATTTACAAGTGTCTGCTGGTAAACAAGAAACTCTTCAGGTATAGTGGTCTATTCCTGCAAACATACCCTACTACTCCTCAAATTGACTAGATTCTATTCCTACAAGCATTGCAAAAGTGAATTGATTTACCAAGAATTTAGATAAATTACTTACTATCTGCAACTTTGTGAGCTTCCCGATATCTGGCGGCAGGATTTCAAAATCGTTGTCACTTAGATAGAGTGCACGCAGGGTGGCTGCAAATTAAATAGCAATATATAAACAGGGTGGCATATAACCCAACCAGTTGAGGTCTAATCAATAAACGGGAGTCAGGTTTGATTAATAACCCCAACGTGGTGAAAAGCCTTTGACACACCCAAGGCTCACAATAGTAACAAGCAGGTCAAACTCAGATTTACTGGCTTATTGTATTTTTGGTGAGTTCAGGAAAACATCTATATTCAAAAGGACTAGCACAATTAACAATTTCTACAATAGCAGGTTCTGGCATATAGTCTCAATGCCCAGCTGCCAGAATACAGTCATTAGTTTTTATTACCCCTGATTCTTATTTATTACATCAATTTGCATCTTAAACATTAAAAAAAACGCAATCATATGAGGTTTTTTGGACAAATACATATCTGTGTTAAGGTCTCTAGAAAGCACAGCCTAATGCTGGGGAAGAGATCTTAAAAGAGATTAATCCAGAAGATGCAAATTACATAATTTATAATTTCTACGCTCAGTCTCTATGAAATTCACAGAAAAAGAGATGACCCAGCACAACCACGTAGCTTGCTATTATTGAATGAGCATACACGACAGTTTGAAAAAAAGAAAAAAAAAATAAAATGGAGACTCACAAAGAACTGTTGGGTGCAGGGGGAAGGAAGGTGGTCAGTCAGCAAACCCTCTCCTCCTCACCAGGGAGGAGATCCCATTTGTCTTATGCAGTTTACTCCTTCTCCTCTTTTCATTTCATTTTATGTGACCCTCTTTAATAATGCTGACTTAAAAGTTTCCCCTCTGCCAGGTTACAATTATGAAATCCCTCAGACTGTGGCACTCCTTCCTCTCCCATCACTTCTGCTAAATGCACCGATCCCGAAGCCTCCTCAGCCCAGTACACTGAAAAGACCAGTAAGGGAGCAGAATCACTGGAATTCAGAAAGAATTCAAGTTGCTTAGGCAACCATAACGCAGCCCTTTTGCACATACGCATTACCATACCTTTAACTCTCCGAGAGTGTATTTTTAACACGTGCAATGGTCAGCTTAGCTTTGCCATTCCTGGGCTAAGCTTTGTAACCTTACCATCATTTTATAACATACTGGACGCTTCGACATCCACGTGCTGTTAAAAGTATTTCAGTAACGAACCCCCAGGAACACAACCGTTTCCAGAGTCAACACGCAACAGTTTTCTTGCAAAACGGCTTCCTTTCCCCTGAGGCTTGCAAGCTTCCATGAAATTTTTATTGAGTATATGGGACCCCAGGAAATATTACGCAAAATAAAATTAACATACCATTACTAACCAAGTTTTCTCATGTCCACTGCTGTCAGGTGACTGTATACGAGTGATAAATATCGCTGAGCTACGTAGAAATAGTCAAGAGATTTTCAAAGGAAAGCATGAATATCAGAAAAAATTCTGTTGGAGTTTGGTCTCCGTGAAATAAATTTCAGCTGCAGAAAGCAAAGCACCATATCATGAAGATTTGTAGAGTTTTAAGAAAAGTTTCTTACTCAGATAGAAGAAGTTGCCTGGTAGAGAATTTTCATTTAAGTTGTTGTAAGTCAAGTCAAGAACCTCCAGAGCTGGTAAAGAGCCAAAGCCCCTTGGCAAGGTGTTTAACCTGTTCATGCTGTAGGTGAAGAAGAAAAAACAGGACATGACATCAGTATTCATTTTATCTGGTAGCAATAATACAGGCATCAAGAGTTTCATTTCTAAAAAAAAAAAAAAAAGTAATCTAAACCAAATTATGTTTTTATTTTGAAAACAGCTTGATGCTACGAGATACTAAGCAAGCCTTTGGTGATGCAGACCTTTTTTTATCTCTCACTCCCATAAATATGCACAAAAGGGATCTGTCAGATACGTCAATCAACAGCCACACCTGAAAGATGAAGCCCGAGGGAGAGACGTGCCACAGCACCACGCTCAGCTTCAACAGTGTGCCACAGACACAGAAGGCTGCCCCTTGGTAGATCACCTATCTTCTGGCTAAACTACAAATTACCCTTTTGCACATCACCTTGACCATCTGCCGTTCCACACAGTTCTTCACCATGGCACCAAATACGAAGAGGAACACCCCAACTACATGGTATTTATGTTCATTGATAATTGCTGCTCCAACCCCTTCTTTAAAAGAGGAAATTTGTGTCCCTAGATAACTATTGATGCACGTGGAGCACCAAGTAAATGAAACGCCAGTCCTCTGATTGATGAGGCTTGGACTAAATATAGCTCGTTCAGCCTGTCTTAGAGATTTTAGGAAAGCAGTTCCCACTGGCAACAGCCAGAAGAACACAGGGAAAGCTAACAGGCGGAAAAGGTTCCTCTGATAACCTGGAACAGACAAGCAACAGAGAACAGTACCTTTTCTCTGACCTCAATGGACTTGAAGAAGGTGATCCAACTAATCACTAGAGCTGCTGCAGTGACAAAGAAAGGCAAGGAGCTGGAGACAATCCTCAGAGTACCTTACTGTTTGTCTAGAGCTCTGGCTTGATTATAGGAACAGCAAATAACTACCAGCTTCTTCTTTATACTGCCCCTATTGCATATACACCAAACACGACAGCTGGGGGTGTGTGTCTTGCTTCAGTTGCCACCCCCCTTTGACAGTGGAACACTTCAGGGCACCTTCAGGAAAAGCACGTGCAGGTAGCTATTCTGAAGAATGAGATTTTATTCATACATGGTGATTGGAAACAATCATGACCTTTCACACGTTATTTCTAAACATATCCTGAATTTTACTCTCCTTCTGATGCAAAAGTGATAAATAGCAATAGCCACAACTGAAGCCAAGAGGAGGCTCAATGTGATGTATGAAGTGTGATGTAACACTAAAAGGTATGAAAACTCAAGTATTGATAGTTATGTACTCAAAAATAAAGACTTTTGGCTCTAATTTCCCCCATGTGATGCTTGTCAAACACTGTGCTACACTATGTGATAAATACTTTGAAATATATCTGTAGGACTGCTAATAAACCCATCTTCTAAAAGTTCTTTAGACAGTGAATTAAACACAAGAGCAGCTGCACTTCCAGACTAAGCATGATGACTACACACCCATGTGGGCAAGGGCAGGAGAAGCACATACATTTCTTCTACAGACTCTCAGACAGAACCTTCACCTATCCTCTCCCACTTTTGCATAAGGCAGCCCCACCAGAACAAGAACCTGTAGAGATCAGCTCTCTATCACTAACCTCTAGATGAAATCTTCTTCCTCCTTAGCTCCTGCAAGGAGTCCCACCAGGGACCTGCACTTAGAACTACTGTAGTAGTAGCTATTAAAGTACAAATCTCCACTATTGCTACAGGAGACCTGGCACTGCTTTAAACACTGTTCTTCATATCAAATAGGACTAAAGAAAGCAGCTCCCTTTTCAGTAGTATAAAGAATAAGTGGCCCTGAGAGCCCTCCCTTTTGTAAGCAAAGGAGTGGGGAGAGGAGTGCTCTCCCTCCTGTCCACAGGCAGGACAGTATCTATTCTTTGGCGTGGAAAAAGAACCTGTTGGAAGTCCCTGCCCAGCACTGTTCAGCCCTGCAGAAGTTCAAACACTGAGCTTGTGCTGCAGAAACCAAGCCGCACTCATCTTCCAAATTTTCATTTATTTATTTATTTATTTATTCAGCTTTCAGTGCTGCAGCACACCTTCCCTCTTTCCAGCCCACCACCTGACCCTTCTGCACCAAAATCCTCCCCAGAATAATCTATGCTCTTACTCAAACTTCCCCTCTTCCCTGGAGGGCAGCTGTGATGCCCTGTGTGTAGGCACACACTGCAGATACCGGGGTTTCTGGGCTGCCCCCCCGGCTTCCTCTGCACTGACTCCCGGGACCGGCTGCAGTAGAACCCATTTTGCTGAGCTGAGGCTGGGCTGTGAATCCTGTGCCTGGAAGATTAGGGGTAAAGAGGAGATTAAGAAGGAAAAGCATTTAGCCTACAAGATCTTGGGCCACAGACATATGAAGATGGCAACGGTGGTTCCAGGCTTAAGCGTCTGCTGGTCTGAAACCCAAGGACTTTTGCGTTGCATTTTGTCCCGTCAATGAAGACCAGTGTTTGAACTCCACTAACGCTTGTTACAGCTTCAATCCATGGAAAGACCCAGACTTCTTCCTCCCTCCATACACTGCAACACTTTTATACGCCATTCCAAAAATATGGATTCAACCCCTGTGATACGCAGAATCCCGATCACGAATTAACATTTCCTCTGAAAAGCAATTCCATGTTCAAAGAGATCCTAAAGCGTGCTGGAGATCTGAAGTGACCAAATAAAGACCAGAGAAGACAGATCGTAATGAAAACATTTATTGGCATTCCAGCAGTTCGAGACACAATTCAATTATCAGCACTTTACAAAAGCATCTAAAGCAGAATACACATATCTTAGCCAAAATCACTTGGTATTTAAAATAGTAAAAAAACCCTTCAGTTTAAGGTCTTCAGAATAAATACAAACATCCTTTCCGTGAGAAGCCTATAAAGCTAAAGCTTACCCCTAACCAGTGGTTTTTTAATTAATTACACTTTACTATTTCCAGTTAGTTTTAAGAAGGTTCTGTGGTTCACATTTATTTTCTTCACTTCTGGAAGTGTAGATATTATAAAGTATCACCAACTCTACTGGAATATAGTACCTGAACACTTAACAGGAACAACTCCAGCTCAAATTCAGTCAATACTAACTCTTTGAAATAAATACGATATTTAAAGATTTGCTGCTTCTTTTACAGATTTAATAGAAATTGAGACATCTTTGATTCCAAATTTAGGACTTTGGAATTCAAGTTCTAGATTACCATGGAAAAATTAGATTATTTTTTTTTTAAACAAAGCAGAACATAATATAGAGCCTGTCTCTTACACAGCAACCACAAAATTAAGAAACAGTTGCTAAGGAAGTAAAATTCAATAATTGTTAAGTTTGACTTCAGCATTAGATGAATGTGAGTTGCTGTTTGACCTTAAACGGTTGGCAGTATACCAGGGTAGGTGTTTGATCACTTTTAAGTACCTAATTATCCAGGACTCTAGCTAAAGACTCTGAAGCCATAACTGCTGAGATACCATCACAAACGCTTTTAAAAAGCAACTTTAATAGCAAAAAATAAGAAATTCCAGGTTCAGTTTTGACAACATTTGACGGTACCCCTATTACAGCAAATTTTTGCATTAAGATACGCACCCGAGATTCAGGTGTTTGAGCTTCTGAAGGCTGCTGATCTGCGTAGGCAGCTCCTCAATCTGGTTGTTGAAAAAGTTGAGCACTTCTATGTTTCTCAGGTCTGCGATGTTTGCTGGCACAGCTGTGGGAGAAGGTTTCACAGTGAGAGACCGCAATTCAAGCGAGCTGCCCAGGCTATAGATACTCTTACTAGCGCCTGCCTTTCGCTCTGCTTTCTACTGTGGCTGACAGCAGAAACAGCATCTAATAACTACTGCAATAAAAGCAAAGTTTATATCAAAAAAAAAAGCAGCCTCCTATCTGCAATCTGTTCTCATTGCTGAGAGCAGTCACTTTGTACTCTTCAGTACCAGTATTGTACGGTATTTTGACTAACAAAGACCACTGCAGAGAGAGACAAGGACAACAAATGCTCTTATAGACTAATATAGAGAAGCAGGTCATCCTCTGGAGCTCATGTAGCACACACGGGTCTCAGAAGAGCAGAGCCTTAGAGATTGGGATCATTTCATTATTGGAATTGAAAAAAAATGAATGATACAAGTAGTTACAGCAAGACAACGGTTTTATTAAAGGTCTTTAACAGCAAACATCAAATTCATTCTGCTTAGTGCTTAAGTAATCTAGTATCCAAATTTTTCCCATTTAAGGTACAGCAAAACTTACAACAAATTAAGTTCAGCCTTAAAAGATGAACTTTAGCTAAGCCCATTTTCAGTTACCTCCAATGGGTGAAAACTGATCAATACACATACGTGGCTACATTGGATTACCAACAAATCAACATCTGCTCATTATCTAGAAACACACACACAAAAAAGGCAGAAGCACAATATGAATACGTCTGTACAAGAGAAATTAAAAAGCTATTTAGATTTGCCTTTTCCCCCTTAAACTTAGTGAGATTTAAGCAGACAGCTGAGGTTTACATAAAAGGAGTTTGGCAAATCACCTGCACCAAAGCTTGCACCTGCGTTCAATGTTCACCTTGGTTCAGTCTCAACTGTGCATCAGAAACCCATAGAGTGCACATCTAAATAATTTGAAGTTTTTATGAGGCCGTGATTTTCTTTTATTTGTTGGCATGAGGCAATCTTAGTCTTAAAATGGAGTCAATAATGTTTACAAAGCAGAACATTATAGTATGTCACATTTACTAGATTATAAGTCTAATTACATTGCGAGCAATACCGGGATCCCTAACAAACACTCTAATTACACTACATAAATATTACTGTTGAGGGTCATATTCATTGCAGGAGATTTTTAGCAGCCTTTGTTGGTTTTTTTTAAGTCATTAAGGCAAATCTGAACATTTAAAAGCCCTCCCTCTGCGGTATTTTCCAACTCGTCCATGCATACCTGTCACTCAATGACAGGATGAATTACATGCCTTAGGAAAGTAAAGGATAATGCACTACTACTGTTGTTTTAAATTATTCCCTAACAGAAGTTAAGCGAAGATTTTAATTGACATAATTCAGCTGTTTCCAGCCTCAATATTTCACCAGAACGGTAATTACTAGTATTAAAATGTTTTCCTTTCAGGAATTAGACTTTATAATTTGACTTTGATGCGATGCGGTGGACTGGCAAACCATGTTTCTGCTCTTCTCAAGCAGACACTGTGTTTATGCAAGACTTAGGAATCAGAAGGACTAGCAAATACAGGTTTTATTTAGTCAAAGCCTCAACAATACAGTGACCAAATACACTTCTCCTGAAGTTACACTGTTGAAGCAGTTAATAAAAATTTGGTATGAAGGTTTTTGATGATATAAGAAATTTTTGAATTACACCGTTTACACCATTTTTGATGGTGTAAGAAATTACACCATCCCAGAAAAAAAAACCCAACAAAAACCAAAAGCCAACAAAAAAAAACCCAAACTACTGCAACTTAACACCACAAGTTATGCTAAATGATGCCTAGGCATCAACTCTGTAATTCAATTATTCAGGTTGAACACCAACACCAAACAATAAAGAAAAGATGATGGTAACCAAGACACTGAAATTTTTCAAGGTCAACTAAAAAATTACACCTTCCACCAAGGATGACTCTATCACTACAAAGAGAGGAAGCCATGAAACTTTTCTGATCTTGCTGTGAGGCCAGAAGCCACCAGACTACAGAGACAATTTGTCAGCGCTACCCTCTTGGGAGGAAAACTAGCAACTCCTGGCATGTTTCAATTGAATCAGTGTTAGTTAACAGGCACCTTACACTTAATTGGTCCCACTCACGGTGGATTTAGTTACCTAACAACCTCTTGCATCATGGAGTAACAGCAAAGCTATTCTGCACCTGTCAACAGACCACAAGGTGGGGACACGGAGCCTGATGGAGTCCAAACAGTAAGTGACATCAAAGCAAAAAGCTGGGCCCACTTACTGAGCTACCTTGAACTAGCGACACTGATTTAGTGGACATGTCCTTTCAAATACCTGTCCAAACCAACTTGTTTGCCCTCTTAAGACTAAATGAATTCTTAAGTTTGTTATCTCGCTTATAACTGAAGCTAGGAGACTGTGGAGAGAAAAAGAAGCATCTCAAAGAAGAAGGTGAACAGTTATCTTAATAAAAAAATAAAGCTACCCACAGAACAACCCAAAAAACCCCATGAAACTACCTAGGAAAAAAATGACAGCTAGACTTCAAGACAGGAAGAAAATGGTTTTCAGATATTTATTAATAAAAATTACACTTGCACCGAAGATCACAGCATCAAAAAGAACCCTAGTTTCGATGGCCTACACCACAGTTGAAGAGGTTCACATCCTACCTGCTCATCTCTCTTGCAAACACGGGGCAAAATTCCAACTTCCACTGGCTGGTTTTATCAGAGCTTTTAAATTTGATTTTCTTTTGTAAGGGCAAAGGTGTGAGTAAGTGTCCCTAGTGACGAGCAGGAGCTATGTCCTTGCATGCTGTCAACTAAGCTTCTGATATATCTGTATAATTCCAACATACTGTATTTTATGTTGTGAATCACACTTAGGATACTTTATATTTCATTATCTTATTCAAAGTTCTAAAAGCTGCATGGGTAAGCAGGCTGAGATGAGAAAAAGGCTAAAAATTTCCAAAGGATTTGGATAAAATACTTTGTATTTTTGTTAAATCAAAATGCAAAGCCCTAATCCACAATTGCATTTTTTCATTTGGATGGAGGGGGTGCAGGTATTTCTTGAGGAGGAAAAACAGAAGAGTAGGTTTGTGGTAGGGGAGAGAGGACTTTTTCCTGTAACAGCTTATCTTCTGGTTCAACAATTCAGATGAATGAATGCTCTCTTGGATTCAAAGAAAAACAGAAGACCAAAATTAACTCCTGTGCTGGTCTTGTAGCTAAACTGCAAAGGTGCAGTACTTTCAGGGCTAAAGATCAGCAGTGGTCAAGCAAGGTTGACCAGGCATATAGTGTCCTCTGTTCTGAGCTTTATATGACTAAGTGCATCCCAACAACCATCCCACTGTTATGTTGCACAATTCTTCCCAGATATAGAGCAGACTGCCAAATATCAAGAAATTCATGTTCTGGCAATACTAAATTCTACTCGAGTCACCTTCTCATGACGAGCTGTGAGAGTGAACTGTCAGCATCCTGGTTCCATTCACCCACATATTTACAGTACAATCCACAGTGTCTTAACAACTCTTCTAAGACCATCTGCTGCCCAGTGTCATTAACAACTAAACTCCTCCTCAGCAAATGGTAGTAAAATTTGGCAGCCCAGTGCCTTTGCATTCCTCTGTGAAGCTTCAGTCACATCAAGAAGCCCCATTCATATTAAGTCCCACTTCACAAGACCAGGAGCAGCTTCCTTCCCTTTGTTCAATACTGGAAATTGTACACAGTGATTCACTGTGACAGCTATAGACTTTTGGACCCCTCACTACAGAAAGGACATTAAAGTGCTGCAGCATGTCCAGAGGAGAGCCACCAAGCTGG
>JAOQGH010000012.1:20848989-20871672 GCA_025769975.1 Gallinago jamesoni | reverse complement strand
TCTTTCAGTTTAAAACTGTTAGCCCTCATCCTGTCACTACGTGGCCTTGTAAAAGACCATTTCCAACTTTCCTGTAGGTGCCTTTCAGGTACTGGAAGGCCACAACAAGGTCTCCTTGGAGCCTTCTCTTTGCCAGGCTGAACAACCCCAACTCTCTCAGCCTGTCCTCACAGGAGAGGTGCTCCTGCCCTCTGATCGTTTTCATGGCCCTTCTCTGGAGGAGGTACATCATAGGCACTTTTAGCCAAAGCAAAGGCAAGCCAAAGTCACCTGCCTTACTCTTCATTTGTAAGTTTCCCAGAAATGTGACACTTTGTTGTTACCGGTACCTTGCATTTGCTGTGAATGCAACATACAAGTAACAAACACGGTCACAATTCTGGAAGCAGGTGCAACACCCAAAGTATGATCCTGCTGTTATCTGTTAAACAGCATTACCTCTCTCTCCTCCAGAGACCAGCTGTGCCCAGCTCCAGGCTTGATGCCTCCCTATGCCTTTTAAAAACCAGCGGAGATGCTACTTGGCTGGTGGTTTTGCCTGAAAAGCCCGGAGAGGCCGGGACGGACAGGAGGCAGAGCCTCCCCATCACTCCAGTGCCAGAAGGGCAGCAGCCACAGACCGGGAGGGCTGAGGGCGGCAGACGGTACCCAGGCAGAGGCGATGGGGGCGACAGGGGAGGCAGCCCCAGTCCCCCCGCCGGTCTCCCCGGTGCAGCGGAGCGGGGACTCTCCCGAAGGCGCCCACGGCTCGTTCGGGTGCTACCGGGAGCCGCGCTGCTCCCTCCTACCGACGGATCCCCCCGCGGAGCCCCCGACGCCCAAAGCTCCGGGGCACCCCCGGCACAGCAGAGGCCCGGGCCGGGGCAGCAGCCCGGGCGGGGCGGCCCGGTTCCCCCCGCACCCAGGGCCGGCGGCGGCCCCTGGACAAATAAGGAAGTTTGGGCGCAGACACCGCCCGTACTCACAGAGGCCGGGCACGTCCAGCATGCTGGAGATACCGCGGTCGCACATGTCCACCTCGGGCTGGTTCTTCTCCCTGCTCTCCTCCACGATCTTCTTCAGAGACTTGGACATGGCCTGAGCGGGGAGAAACAGACTCGTGAGGCGGGTGAGAAGGAGCAGACCCGGCCGGGGGCAGACCCCTCCCTGAAAGGACAGGGGGCCCAGCCCATCCCCACCGGAGCTCTGAGCGGGACGCCGACCGCCCTCCCGCCTCCGGTCGAGGGCCAGGTCCCGCTGCTGCCCCCGGGGCGACTCACCGTGCGGTGCCGCGGCGGGACGCTCCGTAACCTGAGGGAGGCTGCACGCGCGCACGCCCCAACGCCTCCCCCGCCCTGTGGCACCAGCAACTACCGCCCGCCCCTCGCCTGCCGCCGCCCGTCCCGCCTTTCCGCCCACCGCTGGGCAGCGTCGGACCAATCAGCGCTCCCCCCCTGCTGCAGGCCCATCGGCCACTGGCTGGAGGCGCCGGAGGAAGGTTCTCTGGCCAATAAGGACGCTTCATAGCTGATAGCGGGTGAAGCCGCAGGCCAGCGGCGGCGCGTTGGGGCGGGTGCGGCTCTGGCGCATGCGCAGCGGCGGGGGCTGGACGCCGCCATGTCCGGGCCGTGCCCACAGAGAACGGTTCCGGTCAGTGGGCTGGGTCCCGGGGTCTGCCTGGGCAAGCTCCCGGCGATCGCGGCCGTAGGCAGCCGCTAGACGTAGCCTCTGCTCGGTAGAGGAGTGCAGCCATGCGAGAGGGGGTTGAGGCGCCCTGCCGGGCACCGGGGAGGGCCTGGGTGCGGCCTGGAGGGGTCCGCCGCCGTTGTGGGCTCGATAAAATGATGTGTCTTGCCCGGAGCTGGGAAGTTGTGAGGGGAAAGTTGCCCTCTTCGGCGCTGCCGCCCGGGCGGGCGCTGGTGGGCGCTGGTACCTCCGGGTGGGTGCGAGCGGCGTGTGAGAAACGCCGGTACCGTTTTAGAATTTAAAGAGGACAAAGTCATCGGAGCAAAGATTATAAATTTATAATTACTAAACAGCGCTGAATCGGGTGCACCAAAAATGTGTATGTACGCACCTGGGCTACGAAACCATTATCCTGTACGTACACACTTGGGGTACAGAAATCATTACCCTAAAGGCGACTTTAATTAATTGATCACGGTACTCGTTATTCTACGGTCTCTGCTGCCACCTACTGTCCAGTGTTAGTGGTTACAAGCACTCTGGTGGTCCTCTACTTCTTCAGGTGGTCGTATCCTCCTCTTCATCACCTGCCCCTCCCTCGTTGTCCACGTTCTGCCAGGGAGTGCAGGTGCACAGGGAGTGTAAACCAGAAGATAAGGAGGTTTGCTAGCAAGGACTCTTTTGCTAATATGAACCCTCTCTTGCTCCGCGGTGCCTGCCTTCCCTGCTTGTGTGCCTCTGCCAGGGTACTGCTAAAGAGATTCCCAGATCCATAAGGTATCAAGATTGAGTTTGTTCTTCGCCTTTCATCCATGGTTTTGTGGTTTTTCCTGTGTCCTTCCTGTATCGGCTCACACAGTGTGTGAGGAGCGGGGTCCAGGGTACCCAGGAATATAATTGCCCAGGGATTTCTTTGTTCGGGGTCCTTTTCTTTGGAGGCACCCAGCTGTCCTTGCTGCTGTACCTTTCAGTTAAATTATTTTATAAAATTTGACACCTGAGACTCTGCCGCAAGAAAATGGTGGTAGAACCTGAAGAAGGAGGAAGTGTGTCCAAGAGTAAGCGTGTGTGTGTGACACCATGAATGGTGTGTGAGTGCTTGAGCAGCAGCTTCTGCTTAAACAGAGCTTTTCCTTTTTAGGAATGTAGGGATTTAATTCTGGGTTGCAGAATTTTAGCATGTTTACCCCTAAATGGCATTCACTACCTTGAGTCCTCTCCTGAAGTTACAAGCAGTTTCTTACAAAACACAGCTGGAAGAACTTCCTTTTACCTGGATTGCTCAGCAGAACACAGGGTCCCTCAGATGTGCAGTTCCTTTTTGTCTGTGGGAACGTGAATCCGAATCCCTTTCCTGTCTAAGAAAACGCCCCGATTGCCACCAGTCAGTTGTCCTACAGAGCTCGGTGCCAGCATGTCTACTGTTTCATGGAGAACCATCGCAGGCTTCATTTAGTAGCAAAGGCTTAGCCAGATTCATTGCCTATAAAACACGGTCCCAACTTGCTTATTCCAAGGAAATACATGTGACTGTGACAAGACACTCGCAAAATGGTGTCTTGATGGTTGATGAGAAGCTCACTTGGCTTCTTACTGCCCCGTTCACGCAGTGATTAAAACAGGAGCATATTACATGGCACACAGCCTGAATGTCACGTTCTACCCCTACCGTACAAGTATTTAATTACTCCCAGCTTAATGAACATATTGCTATTACTCCCTTTTGTCAGGACTGCAGGTTTTTTACCATCCTCCTAAATTGATTATCCTCTTGTGTAAACAGTTCATCACTCACTCACACCTTCCACGAGATCTACTTTGGCTCCTGCTTTAGTAAACCTTTCATCTCTAATCAATACCCTGCCCAGGTCTGCACTGGATTTGGCAAAGAGGAGCTGCTGTCGAGCAGCTGCCTTTTAAAGCTTCTCAGCTCCTCGTGAAGAGCTAGACACGTGCCCCACTGTCCAAGGCTCAGGTCACTCCCCCATCTCGAAAACTTCATTTTCAGGTTGTTCCATGAGCAGTCATCCTCACAAAGAGTAATTTCCTGCAGAGGGCCCATGCCACTACAGAAACCCCATCTCCCCTCTCTTGTCCCCTGCCACCTCTTCCGAGTACATCCAGTTCTTCCGTAACCCCTTTGACCCCAAATATCCTCAGATCTCTCTACACTGGCTGCTGGAGCCCTCCCCACCGGGGTGGCAGCTGAGCTCACACACCAGGCTTTGCCAATTTAGGTCTTGCTGTACAATTTGGCTACTGATTTTTTGCTTATGAAACAACTAGAAAATATCTTTGCTGTCAGATTTGTTCTGAATCTGTCACTTCGCTGAAGTGTTTGCAGAGCGAATGTGTGAGTTCTTTGGAGGGGCTGGCCATGTCCCTTCTGTCCTCGGGACAGCGGGCTGAAGGAGGTGAGTAGGAGGTAGGTGTATGGCCAGGACTGTATGGCAGGGCTGGGGCTGCTCTCTGGTGGGAAGAAGAGGGAGAAGTGACCCCCCGCACCGGTTGTCCCCAGCCCACTCCAGCTGGATGTGCCTCCCAGCGGTCGGGAGCAGCAAAGGGACGAGCCGCTCTGACGCTGCTGCCCTTGCTCTGGCTGTCCTGAGTGGTTCTTGTAACCAAGGAAATGAGGTTTTACATTATTATTCTATTTTTATCCTTTTTGTTCCCCTCTGAGAAAAGCTTCCAGAGCAGTCAACATTAATGCTGGGTTAGTGTATCATCAAAAGAATCCAACAGCAACACGGACCCGCAGAGCCCGGGGTGCACTGCTGCAAAGGCCCCTTTCCATTGCAGTCCTTACGTGTGATATCTGGCACACGGTATTTATTTTGCTGATCTTTGCCTTATCAAAGCAAACTGCTGGAATTTGACCTCTATCATCAGCGAATAAACATCCGTTTATTTATTAGTAATCCTGTGTTGTTGCTGCTGTTGGCATTATGGGCAGGAGTCAATGCTGTGAATTTCTGTTACATTTTCATCAGAATAATTCTGCGGTTTTAGTTTGGCAGCTGACAAAACTAACTACACTAAATATGTTAATTCTGGTGCCTAGGACACTTATCTCGAGTTACCATGGGAAACCGAGACTCTTCCTCTTAGCTTTATGAGCCGAGTAAAAACCATTTTTGTCAAAATTGGTTTGTAAATTTAACTAAAATTAGCTAGTGTTTTAAATTGACCAATACCATGATTTCTAGCACTTTAGCTGTGCATCTTCTCTCTCCTTGACTTGAAGTAACTATAGTGCCAACAATCTCACTGTAGTATTGCTTCTCATTTATTGTTTATAAATAATAGCCCTGCCACATGGGAAGGGCAATTAAAATATACTGTTATGGACGTTTTAGTGCTTATTCTCCAAATCCTAGTCTTGAGAGTGCTTACCATTCGTACAGAACCGTCTCATAAAATATATCCTTATCTAAAAATGAATATGTATAGTAAGATGCAGAAGATTTACATGTCATTTAAAAACACGCAGGCTCGAGGAAGGGAAAACATGCACGTTCATGATCTGGGCTTTGTCAGCGCTGGGGGAGGTTGGTCGTAGACAGGCAGGGGTTAAACACGGACACACACATTCCAGCCATGCCATTGTAAGCCAGACAGCACCGCGCAGAGTCAGAAAAGCAAGAATATCCACAGCAATGTTGTGAGATGAAGCCACGAATCTTATCAAGCCTGTATTTTATCTTTTGAAGCGTACACTGCAAAAAACACATAAAAGTTTCATGGAAAAATCCCTTTAAAATTACCTGTTTAGTTGTTCCTGTTTGCTTTTCCAGTACGTTCATTTTCAAGCAAGTGTTTTAAATGGCTCCTTACCTTCCAAGACAGAAACATGGCTTAGCAGCAGCCCTCTCCTCTGAGGACCTCCACTTTAATACTTCTGCAGTCGTATTTCTGTTGTGGTTCCTCATATAAAATGTTAGAGGACAGCAGTGGGGTTTTTTTGTTCCTGTTTTTTTAAAGAACGGGTTTGATAATTTACTCTAATTTTAGACTTTGACTATTTTTGGCAAGAGTCAGTTGGGCTAGATCAATTGAACCTTGTACCAGCAGCTTCATTCAACACTCTTCATAAGCACAAATTCTCTGCTGGACTTTCATGCTTCTTCTAAAGAACCTCTTGCATTTTACTGATTTTTATATAAAGTTATGCACAGGTATGGAGTGCTTCTAACATTTAAAGATGTGTCAAGTTATTGTTATATTTAAAAAAAAAAATAAATTTATCTTTCTCCCATTTATAGTGTTTTTTAGTCTCTTCTTCTGCAAAGTTCAGTAATTCCATAAAATTTGTTTGACATTGTGACAGAAAGTCATGCCAAGAGCAAGTATGTATGTATCATATCAAAAAATGTCCAAACCCCTTTAATCTGCTTTGAAGTGAAACGTTCTTTTTCTCTTAGTGAAATCGATCTTTTTGAAGTAGGGCTTTCAGCAAACTGATCAGTTTAACTGCAGTGCCCCTCTAGAGATTGAGGCCAAGGGTTGTGTCACCAGAATGGCCTCGTGCTTGTCCCAGGTCACCAGATCACATCTACATACTGTTCACTAAGTCAACAGTAGACCAGCCTCAGCGCGGCGAGCAGGGTGACGAGGGTGTCCTGGGGGAACTCAACTTTGTGGCCATAAGATACGTGCCGCATGGCCGATACCAGTCTCAAAAAGCCACTAATGAACTTCATTCATTAAAACCATGTACAGGTTTCTGGTTTTTGCCATTTTATGCTTTGTCCTACTCCTGAGAAGGCCAAGGTTTAACCTGACGATGCATTGTCCATCAGGGCGTGATCCACTTTTAACAAGAGAGATGAAACGTCCTGCAGTGGCAGGGGGACATCCCCTTCCCTTTCACCTCTGGCTTCCAGATGAGCTCTGCTTCAGGCTGGTAAAGGGCAGAAAATGACAATGTTCTTGCTAAGCCAATTCTTGCCCAAACTCTGATGCTTCCATGACCAGCCACCTAGAGGCAAGAGACAGCAGCCAGCTCTTGAAGGGATGCCCTGCCCTGCAACAGCTTCACCAAGTCCATGGTGATTCACAGGAAGGTCAAAACCACAAGGGACATCCACAAAGCCCCATGATGCAGCCATCCACAAGGAAGAAATAAACTCCTCCTGATCTCTGCAGGCAAACAGCTGAAGCCATGCTTGGCTGTACTTGTGGTGTCTTCCACACTGCTATCTTTAGAGCTAATTTGGTAGCTTTATCTCCAGGCAGTTCAGATGTTTGCTTTCTTTACTGCTCGCTATCCCCTTTATGGGGTGTTTAATAAACTTTATAGACAAAGACTGCATCATCAGTTTGGTTGAAACTCAACAAAAGTTTTCTGGACCACTAATCTGAAAATATTTACATTGACTGTGTGGTCTTTTGTGTCTTCGCTTGTTAGAGGAACTGTCTGTTCTGCCAGCAGCTCGGTAGGACATAGATGTCTCCTAGTTTGATCCAACTACAGGTATTTCTCGTTTTTCACGCTGTACTTCAGCATGTTAGCAGGAGTATCACCTGTACATAACCTAGGTTTTTCTTGCTCCTTGGAGATTTCTAAAATGCTGGCTTACATCTAATTCTCTTGGCCAGTGGGAGTCCACAAGTTTCTCTCTAACTTATAACCAGCTGATTTTGAGCTCTAGTTCATAGCTTGCCATCTACCTTTTTGCCTTTTTTGTCCGATTTGTGGTGTCTACATTTTATTTTAACCAGGCTGGCTTCTCAAACACTATAAAGTCTTGTACGTTTGTGGAATGATAGTTTCTTCAGTGTTCACTGGGAAATCTTCAAAGAGCTCCTAGATTTTGTTAGAACTGCCACTAACACTTTAATGTCATTTCATAATTAATTATTGCAACAATTACATTAAGGAACTCCTTTCACTGTGAGTGACTCTTTGTAATAGTTATGAAGTGAGAGCTTTGGTGAGGCCTATGTCCCTTCACTGTGGTGGGAATTCCTCTTGCCTGTCCATCACAGGTGACATTCAGGAAATGAGTTGGTCATTCGTTCTGGGTTGTGACAATAAATGTTTCATGGTGGAAATCAGTGTCCTCTGATTTCCTGTCAACAACATTTTTAATGTCTGATGTGTGTTAGCCTGGGGAAGGGAAAAACTATTTCAAGTCAAAGGTCAACTGATATATTTTTTTCCTGCCTTATTCTGAAGTTATATCTGTTTTATATCATAAGGGAGATGCTCCAGGCCCCTCATCATCTTTGTAGCCCTCTGCTGTCCCCTCTCCAGCAGTTCACTGTCTTTCTGGAACTGGGGAGCCCAGAACTGGACCCAGTGCTCCAGATGGAGCACTTCATGTTGACCATTTTGTGTTTAATTTTCATCCTGGCTAATTCACTTTTTACAGCATTATATGTATGTCCCGGTTTGAAGTAAAACCGAAACAATTTTCTGTTCTGTAATTTTACATTTTAGCTGGGCCTCCTCTAACTCTCTGAAATTAACAGCATATTGAGGAGAAAACTGCTCGTTCTCAGGATGATAAGGCCAATGTTTGTGCTCCCTGCCAAGGAATGGAGTGCAGAGAGGCCCTCGCTTATACTTATTGCTGTAACAGCCAAGGACAGCCAATTTTGTTATTTGCCCCATTAGAGGGTTGGAAATGGAAAAACATAGAGGCGTCCCACCTGTGGGGAGGAGGGGACAGGAGGGGGGACCCAAACCTGACCAACAGGGTATTCCATCCCACCTGCCCCATGCTCAGTAGAAAAGCTGAGGGATCAATAGATCAACCTCTTTCTTCGATGGCCAGCATCCACAGAGAACCCTGTCTGTCCATCTGCCTTTGGTCCCGATCCCTGTGTTCCTGACTCCAGAGCTGGAACCCAGTTCCCATCGTCGCTGAGTCCAGTCTGGGACTGCCCCAGTGCCTGCTGGTGACGGGACTGTCACCCTGGGAGCCTGATATGGTTCTGTGTATATTGTACCTATTTCATTATTTTTTTCTTTTTTAAAATTTTAATATTAATTCTTCATTAAAGCAGTTTAGTTCACTCTAAACTTCTATATCTCCTTATCTCTTCCTCTTGTCTCTTTTTGGGAGGGGGGAGGGCCATCTGTCAGTCCGGTTGCGGTGATTTTGGCTGAAACCATGACAATGTTAAAATTTGAAATTACATAGAAGAATATAAAAAAATATGTTTCAAAAACTAGCAAAAACTCATTTTCCCATTTCCCATTTTACCATTTATTGGGTAAATAATAGTTTATTTTCAGCCCAACGGGAGATCACATTTTTTAGACAGAACTCTAAATTCATAACAGCTTCACTGACAGTAATTTTTAAAAGGCCTTACTTCAACTCGATTACCCGTAACCGGATTTTGAACTTACTTTATGATCTGAAGTCTCTTCAATAGAGCAGGGAATGGCAAAGTACTTCTCATAACCAGTGTTCTAGCTCATCCAGCTTAACTGGAATCCTGATGGTAAAGTCACATATTCAGTATGAAATTTTATATAGACTTGATGAGACGTAGCAGTAAATGGAGCGATGTTTGTATCCTGAAATGAAAGACAAGAAAAATGAAAAGCTTTATAGAACACCAAGATCCTTTGTAAAAGCCAGTCAGAGAGTTAAAGCTGTGGCACAGATTGGATCCTAGACTGGAAGTGACCTCAGGTCTGGCTAAATACTGCTGTTTACTCTCTTAGGGTATTACAAATATTTAAATCGCAAATACAACTAAATACAGAGAAAAATAGCTTGATGTCACTGTAAGGTCTGCATCGGAAGGCTTCGAAGGTGCCACACACCCCCTGTGCCTTCACTTCCACTCACCTATGTGGAATTCATGCCCGAATTGGAGAAACAGGCTTGAATATGAAGCAGTAAAGGTTCATTTTAACCACCGAGGAGGTCACAGGCAGTGGGCAATACGTACCGTCCCACAGTATGGCCCGGCGGGGGGACAGCTGGCATCTGGCCCATCGTAGAGGATCAGATAGTTCCTGCTGCAGTCCCCCGGGTCATCGATGCTGATGAAATCAAAGTTCACTGTGACAATTCTTCCCCTGGGCACGGTAATGGCCCACTCGCAATCAGTGGTGTTGGGGTAAGTTGCCGGGTAGCCAGGACTAGCAAACGAGCCAGAGCTGCCGTATAATGTTCCTCCACATCCTGGAATCAGACACTGTTAATTAGCTTTGAAGGTTTCTTGGTTTCACCAAGTATCTTGGTTTCACAAGATACTACATCACATAGTACATCAGTACAGTATTAGTAGTAGCACTGAGAAACAGAGATGCTGGGAGCTGGAACAATGGACGTGGGTATGAGCATTATTCCAATAAGAGACAAAATTGAGGCTCTACCTTCAGCAGCCTGAGAAGAATATGCGATGGGCATTAGACCATCACCGGGTATTAAAAATCAAACCCCCCAAAACTCTTTGAAACAGGAGTCAAAGTCTTAAATGTGTGCCTTGGTCAGTTCAGTTCCCAGCTACTCAACTAGAGACAAATTCTCTTGGGCTCTTCTTTGGAATGAAAAGTAGTGAATCCTCATCTGATAAAAAATACAGAGAACGACCCCAAGAAAATAGTCATATTAAGTAACCGAAAGGCCATTTATACCAAAATTCAGTCTCCAACAGTGGGCAGAAGCAGACGCCCTGGGAGAAATGCAAGTTTGGAGATTAAGAGTAAGCATGTGTGATAATGACCCGGGTGACTCTCACAGTCTCCAAGAATTTTCAGCTCACAGCTCCCAGACATGGCACCCGTGTATTTAATAGTCTTTATCAGATGTCTGCCATGAACTTGTTCAGGTAGCCCTCAAATCCATGTAAATTTCTAGCATCCCATAGGAAGGAGCTCCCATAGCAACTTAACTGCATACTGTGTGAAGAGTTGTTTTGTTTGGCTTGTTTTGAACCTACCACCTCCTGCCTTTATCTTGAAGCCTCTAGTTCTTTTGTGGGAAAAGTCAACAGTTGATCACTATTTACCCTCCAGTATCACTCAGTTTGATAGACCTCAGTAGTTTCTTAGCCAGGTTAAAAAGTCTCAGTGCACCTCATACAGAGGTCATTTTTATGTTGAGCCCTTTTGCCTGAAATTTTTCCAGTTATACTGGATACTTTATAAGAGGAGGAAACCAGAACTGCACACATCATTCCATTTGTGTGTGAGCTATGGATTTATACAGTGGCTTTGTTCTCTCTTCCTTTCCCAACATTTCCTAGCATTGTGCTAGCCTACTTGACTACTAGTGAGCAGTGACCTCTTGTTTTCATGGAACTATTTTACCCCCAAGATCTTTTTGCTGAGTGCTAAAAAGTCAACCCACAGCCCATATTTTTGTAAGCAAAGTTAGGATTGTCTTTTTTTTTTTTTTTTTTGCCCATGTTCTTCATCAGCACTTTCCTACTTGATCTGCCTTTTCATCACCAAGCCACTCAATACTGGAAGGTTATTCCGAAGTGCTTTTCTGCTGGCCATGAGCTTTCCTATCTCCGGTAACTTAGTCTCATAAACAAACTATTACCCAGCTATTCACTGGGTAATTCATCAGCCATTTATGAATGTGTCTACTATATAATCACACCCCACCATTACAGTTAGGTTACTTTCTTGGGGCAAATTTCAGTCCTTTTCAGGCTTAGCAGTGCCTAGATCCTACAGTGTGTCATAACCGGACTATGAATGGAGTGGGCTGAATCACCACCACCACCACCATTCTGTGGATCCCAACATCCTGATATGATCTGACCTCTCAGTGAAAGAGGTAGATCTTCATCTTAAGTGGACTACATCCTCTGAGGTTGCTAAAGTCAACTTTAGGGACAGGGAATTGCTTCCACTACGTAAAATGGATCTTTCCCCACTGGTCTCCGGGAACAATTACCTCTCTCCAGTGACTGAACAGGGTGGACTATGGGTGCCTGGGGAGGTCTTAAGTGTTGATGAGGCAGGGCCCAAACTGAGCAGTCTGAAATCCACATTGTATTTTCCCCCTGTGTACAATTGCTGAGTGGCATTACCTTGTAATTACAGCCTTACCACTTGATGATGAGGTCCAAGTAATCTCATATCCATCACGAACCCCTGAAAAATCAGTCTTGAAACGAAGGTAGACAACATGATTTTGGGGGAAGATGGGATTGGGCACAGTGTTTCCACAGAACCTGCCAAGTAGTGGGGATTGTGCATCACTCCCATTTCTGATCTTCAAGAGACACAAAAAATATATGGTCAATATTAACTCCCTATGCCAGGTATACACTAGTACAATTATGCAGTGATAGAAGCACAGGACAAATTATATAGTGACTTGCATGCTTACCATAATTGTAATTTTAATACTGTTATTTTCCTATATATGTTCTTGTATAGAAGGAAAAAGAGACCATTAACCAACCTGTCTGAGTTTTGCAAGTAATTGCACAGAACAAGTATCATCAGAAACAAGTGACTAAATTTTATCACAGAATCACAGAATCTTAGTGGTTGGAAGGGACCTTTGAGATCATCGAGTCCAATCACATTAAAAAAAAAAACACCACACAACAACAAAACAAAAACAAACCACAAAAACAACAAACAACCAAAAAAAAACCCCACAAAACCAAACAAACAAACAAAAAAAAACCACCCACCAACTAAACCCCACACTCACAACCCCCCACACAACACCCCACCACAAACCAATAATCTTGGCCACTATGGTATGGTACATCTCCTTTTAAATGAAAAAATGCTTTTTTAGAAAAAATTGTTTTTATGAAAAAATAGGAAGCAGATGGAACTTACTGCTGGAATCAAAGCACTCAGACTTACAGTTTGTTCATGCACAGATTTTAATATTGGTTAAAACTGTCCTGGCTTGCTCTGTTAACTGGGTAACATCAACAAGAGCTAGGTAACGATGAGTTAGCTCATAATGAAACTATTTATTCATTGGTTTTGGACTTACTATATTGTGCATTGTTTAACCTCTTACCATAGCATTTGAGTACCTTTCACCATCGAACTGTAGCAATAAATTAGTCCCTAATATCAGTTCAGCTCAGACTTTATTCCAGCTTATTGATATCTTATTGGTATCTTCAGGATTAAGCAGATTTTGACATATGACAAAATATCTATACTTGCTTGATACCTCTAGGAAATCGCGTGAACACTGGATGCTGTCCTCCAAACTGAAAGCATGGAAAAAGAGAGAAATGGTGTGATTCAGGGGAGCTCGTAGAATGACAGAACAGTCCATATTATTGGGGTGACGACCAGGCCAGCCGGGGCTCTTCAGGTAACCAAATGCCTGGTTGTACTCTCTGCTGCAACCTTGAGACAGAAAACCACAAACTTGTAAGCATTTCAGATCTCTGTATTGCTTTTCGCTGCATGGAATCAACAAAGAGGTAGATTTTTTTTTAGACATTTCTTCAAACGTACCTGTAGCTTGATAGGTAAATCTGACTCCATTATTAATCACGTATCTGTCTGATTTGAATGTCACGATGGCAGTGCGATCGTAAGAATAAAATTCAGGGACTGGAAAAGTTTCGGTGCCACAGAATCTATGAACTGATCCTTGGCTGTGCTGGAATTCAATACATGTCACAAGTTACTTCTACTTAATGACATCACTTGGTTTTCTGGTTACTGAACTTGAGGTAAATATATCTCTCAGCACTTTCTATGCCAGTTATACAACCGCATTTTAAAGCTCTCATGGAAAGCACTTCATAATGTCTCGACATTTTATGTTAGATTATTATGAGAAACAAATGAAATGTAACAGGTATTTTCATGCCAAAATAAGAAACAATGAAAGGAGGATTAGAATAATATAATACAAGGGACACGAACAGGTTGGGATTTTTCTGGGGCTTTCTATAAACACTCTTTTTGGCCTGAGTATTTATTTTTATTATGATTCTTGGGTGGGAGGAAGTAGAATTAGTTAATTAAAACTTGCTGTTGGGCAGTATTTTCTGGGTGTTTAGTTTGGCAGCTCTGTTACTTGGTGCAACTGGGAAAAATTGTGTAACACTTACAAGGTCTAATTCAATGTGTGTGTGTCTGTGGACCAGGTAACACCACCTAAGTGGGGGACAGCGAGTGATGCTTTGGGTGTCCCCCTCCCACAGAATCATCAACTAATCCATTACCAAATGGTCGATTTCCTCTCTCTTCACAAAGAGTGAAGGGAGCTGACTATGAAAGGGGAATGCTGTCAACCAGCTATCTTACCGTCGGTGAGTCCTGGAGCTGCAGGTAGTTCTGGGAGCAGTCCTGGCCAGCATGGAGGTGGAAAGTCTCTACCACCACCCTGACCTGCTGCTGTGGAGGAGCATCAATGACCCAAGTACAGAGCGTAGATGGTGGATATTCATTTGGGAAGTTAGGAGATGTTGCCGTCAGGGATGTAGAAGTTGCATTATATATTCCTCCACACAGACCTGTGTAAAATGGTAATAAATGCATCATAGAGTCAAAACTTTTACTATGGGGGGAAATATTTATTGAGCAAAACTATATACTCAATATACTTTTGTACTTACCTTTGACTCTCTAGAAGAAAAAAAAAAAGCAAGTGAAACAGATGCTAATGCTGTAATGTTGTAAAACCCAAATAAATGTTTGTTCCCTATAACAGGAGAGTATTTATTCCCAGTGTATGACAGGGTGCTCCTGTTTTCTGCACTCCAGGCTGACAGCCACCCTGCAGCCAGCCAAGCCCGCTGCAAACTGCACTGGGGACCAGCAGTGCTCCTTTATCTTGCTTAGAGATGCTCTAGAGCTATACTAAGGACTGTCTTTGCACCTTCCTGGGCCCTATATCTAGAAGGAACTATTGATATGTGTATGTATATATGTATACTTACGATCCACTGTGGTATAGGTAGCATTGAAACCCTCTCTTTCCACAGAATTGTCGGTGATAAATTTCACAGTCAAGGAATTACGGGTAGAAAGAAAAGGAGCTGGCACTGTTGATCCACAGAATGTGCCAACTAAATTGGCATTTTCATTATTTCCATCATAAAGCTGAAAGAAGAAAAGCATATAAGCCACTAGTAGTTTAGGCACAAAAACCAAATAGATAGAAATAAAGTTCTCTGAGCCCCCCTGACGTTACAGTCTCTTATACTCGAAAGCACAGTAGATGCTATTGCCCTTTAATAGGATGTTCTTGATGACTGTAATTATTCACTGCCATATTAACTAATTCTGTTGGACAATGTAAATCTAATTATTGGGACATTCTGGTCCCATCTCAGCAAATCTATCAAAAATTTCTTCTATCTTAATTGTTTCCATTTTTATATGTAATCTCAACGTGCTTTTTAATGAGAAAAGTTGATTTTATTCATGAAAATGTAGAATTCGTTCCTAGCTTCATTGAGAATCTCTAATGCTCAACAGGATTGAGAACATGCCTTGGTGGATCTTGTTTAGCAGCATCCTGCTATCCTACAATTTTTATGCTCATCTCCAAGAAAATAGGTGAGCATTTAGTATCAAGACTTATTTATTCAAAACGTTACAAATTATTTTCAAGCAATTTTGTACGATCACGTGTTTATTTTCAAAGTGCTTGGGTTTTCTTTTGTTTCTGTTCTGTGAAATAAATACTCATTCAGATAGGCAGTCTTAAGAACAGAAGCTTTTCCCCATAACAATGTTGAAACTCCTACTGTTTTTTTTTTTTTTGGATGTGATCTGGAGTAGTAATCTAACCCACCAAAAAAAATTTGAAATGATATTAAACAATTTAATTTCTCCATAAGGCTATTTTCTGTTAATTAAGTTTGAGCCTCACGGAGAGGCTAATGGATCGCATCTAACCATTATTTTCTTGTTAAAAAACACAGCTGTCTTACTTGGACATAATCGTATCGGCAAGCCTGAGCAGACTGTGCTTCCAGCAGGAAGGCAGTGAAGGTGAGGTTCACCACTTTGTTCACGGGTGCAGTTATGATCCATACACACTCCAGATTTTTGTCATATCTTCTGGTCACATTGGAGACCGGAGAGCCAAAGCTAGAAGTTGAATTTGTCAAGTAACCACCACAGCCGTTCTGAGGTCCTGGGGAAGAAGCAGAAGCTTTTTAAAAGCAATTCCTGGCTTTTATTTAATCTTCAGATCTTTAATGTCAAGCCGGAGGTTTTTCTGTGCTATGGAATTTTACTGCCCTGTCTCGCAAGGACTATCTGAAAAATTGAAAGGCTTTCAACACAAACAGCATTAGGTGGCTACGAACCACAAGTAGATCTGGTAGAGTGAATTGAGAAAGGCTCGTGTCTTCTGCTGAATATAAAATCGGAATCCACTTTGAAAATGTGACAGCAGATTTTTTAAAATGGATTATAAGATGACAGAGGACAGAAATTAATTAATAGAATAATTAATAATTAATTAATAGAAGATCTTTTGAAGCAATTCTTACCTACTAGCAAGAGGGCTTGGACAGCAGGGGGCACTGGGCTGTTGGCTTTGAAAATCGAGTTCAACATTTAGTTGCTGGTTTTTGGCAACGCCAACTCTTTCTGGGGGATACTGAATTTGGGGGTGAGACGCTGGCACCCAGACTGACGTTCAGGAGTCCAGCTGAAAGGGACTGACTTCTGGAAGCGTTCTGCACGCTGGCAACTTACAGCCCCTCTGGAAAGCAAGCTGCTGGTGGTTTGGATCCCACATACAGAGCTAAGTCCCTATCGGAACCCTGTCATGTCTTCAGCCACATTGAAAAAAAAATTACTTTTGGAGAAAAACGGTTATTAGACAATTAGAAGCCTTTTATTGTGTCTAATTACAGACAAGCAAAAAATACAGGCTTTCTGAAGGGATTTTTTTTTAACTTTTTTTTTTTTTTTAAATAAATGTTGGACTGCACTAGCAAATCTGATCAATTTATTTACTTTACGCTTCCTTCCCCAGTCTCTGGGGTCTCCTGGCCACTTATTTAGTTCAGGAATCCACATAAACTATCGTTCATGCTCTTGCTTTTGAGTCTGAGGGAGTTTTTGTAAACTGCACCGAGCAAAGCGGGAACTGGAGGCAGCCTGCTGTCTCCCACGGGGAACGCTTTTAGGGGAATCGGGTACCAAAAGAAGCTACAGCTGGGGCTGAACAACACGAAGGGAGTTTCAGAATTTCATCTGCACGTGGGAACTGTGCCCATCTGGGAGGGACATAACACTCTGATATATTTCCAGAGGTATAAAACTGCCCCCTGCTTGAGCCACAGTCTTGCAAAAGATCACTCTGGTGAGAAGCCAGCACCTGAGAACCAGGCTGGAGCCAGTAACCCGGGGCTGGAGACAGCCCCGTCTCGCAAGCCTGGAACGGTTAAACCCAAGGGACTGCGGCTAAATGTCCTCCTGCTCCACCAACCACAGCCAGAAAAACCCCACCCTAAAATGAAGTTTGCTTAAAACCAAAACCCTGAGATTTAAGTTTTTGCTACAGCTAAAAACCACCAGAAGAAACTTGTTACAAAGTGAAAAAAGACAGGAATTAATAGACTCTAGTCCAGTTTTGTGGGCTGCTAATGAAGTCAGAGACTTGGAAAAGCGTTAACGTTCATTCCATTGCCACTGCAGAAGCGGAGAACAGCAGCAGGGGAAATGGGAGTGATAAATCATGTTCTTACAAACAGTCTAGGAAGGAGGAAAATGTCAGAGAGGAGGGTTCCCGGGCCCTAAGAGGGCAGTTCCACTATCTTTTTCTCTGGGTTCACCCTTATGTGTGATTTATTCAGTCCCCTGAAACAACTCGTTTGAGCTGCCCAGCATTTTGGCTGCCGTCTACTAAACATTTCATTAAGCATCTGAGCATCAGACCCAGATCATAGTCTGACCACCCAGCCTTGCAGTATGGAGTCCGTAGTGATATATGGGTCACCTTCACCCTCTTCTGCAAGGTCAGAGTTGCAGCGATGCCCATCAGACCATTGCAACAGGAATCAGGGAATTGCCACAGGAAAACTCTCATTGCTCTGGGATTGTCCTCTTTTTGGATATCAAAGATCCGGACCTTTGGAATGGTGCACTTCACTGCCAGCTGTGCAGCTATAAAAATAGCTCAGATGACAATACAGATGTGGGTAACCTTTGTGTGTACAGCACATAAAATGGACCCGACAGAGAGAGAAGCGGGCCAAATCCTCATTATCAGAAAATTAATTCTAGCTAGTAGAGCCAGTAATAGCATCTAAGGGGAGAAAAATAACGAAAAGTATGATTTAGAGTTATTAAAGATGAGGTTTCATCATTAGCGTTCACAATGCTCAGCCTGCTCTTGAGTCAAATGCTTAGAGGACACTACGTTATTTATAACGGCTCGACTGGAAGCCAAGCATGGATCAAGTAGCCCTGCAAATAAAGAGCAGCCCTTGTTGAAAAACCTACCTCGGTGTTTTTCAGTACTAATCGATGTTACATCTGGTTTCAGCCACTAAAAGTTATAGAATAATGAAGCTGCGTAGGTCTAGGGAACACCCTCAAGTCAATGAAGAACCAACTGCTTAATAGGAGGGAACTCGTGAGACAGACGCTATTGTGCTGAATTTTAGCCAGGACACAACTCATCGTTCCAAAAATCAGCACCATTTCTGAATAGATCACCTGCTAGTGATCACTGATGGAGTGATATTTATTGTTGGCTAACACAGCCAGAAAAAAATTGTAGCTAAAATGTCAGATGGATTGACTAAAAGGCTTACTGTTTCGTTTCAGTCTCTGGTTTCTTATTTAAAATAAAATTCATCATAAATCAGATTGCAATCTTGTCCTGCTCATAAAAAGCTTGCCAGAGAACACAAATTATCAGAACTAGGGCACACACTGTCATCACTAATTGGAAAGCATTCATGAAACTAAAAGGCTGAAGGACCCTTCAGGAGAGAAGGAGCTGAAGGGTCCCTATGGCAAATAAAAGTAATTACAGCAGAGGGCAAGCATGTGTTTTTCTGTTAAGAGTGACATACTCTAGATATGGAGGATAGATAGGATAGATACTCTAGATAGGATAGATGAATACTCTAGATATGGAATGAAGATGAAGATGAATCTTCAAAGCTGCCTGCCTTTGAAACACAGCCAGAGGTAAGGTCCATTTATACAGGTATGGATGCTATGAAAGGAAGCCTACTGAGTAGTTAAATCTGTCAGAAACAGCTAAACCAATGACATTTCAAATCCCAACAAACTAATTTTGCCCCCATCCCCTTCTCCCTAAAGGAGCATCACAAACCTCTACTAGAAGGCAGCAAAGTTCAGAGAACTGTTCTGGTTCTGTGTCTGTAACGAAAATCCTCTCCCAGATTTCTGAATCATGTTTGGTGTCACCTGGAAGCATCCCTGGGAAATCTAGGCTTCTCTCTGACCTGAGCTAAAAATCAGAATAAGCAAAGATCAACGCTGCCAAGACTAATGCTTCTTTTCTGAGGGGCCTTATTTCCAGTGCAGAGGGGTGGCTGGACTGGTTGGGGCTGTAATAACGAGCTCGGAGCTTGTTTGGATCATGGCTTCTAACAGGAAGGCTCAGAAGGACGTGGGGCTGGAGGGAGGAGTCGTCCTGTTGTACCCTGTCTCATGGCTGATACCAAAGCTTGGTCAACTTCCCTGTGCCGAGTTGTGGAGGTTGGGGTCCCAGCTCCCATGTGTGGCTTGGCGTGGCAGCAGGACCCCAGCAGCAGTGCCAGCTCCCACCACAGCACCCGGCACGTCTCAGGAGGAGACTTCAGAAAGTGCAGGACTCAGCCTCGCCTGTGCCCAGAGAGGGGCTTTGACTGGTTGGATGGCCTGGCAATGGTTCCAGCTGGGACATTTAGGACAGTAAAAGCCCCAGTCTCCTGCTTGAGCAGGATTTCACAAATGCAGTCAGGCAAAGTTCATACTCATAAGGTCCAGCCATGCTCTATGCCAAGCCCACCCTAGTTCTGCAGAACTGCAATGGATGTACCATCTCCTCCACCTCCTTGGTGCTCCTCTGAGGGACCAGTGAAGCTGAGACAATCATACAAGAAGAGTTTGCCCACCGTTGTGGAAGTGCCTTTAATCTGAATACTCCCTCAGTTTTTAACTGTTTAGTCACCTACAAAGTCATGTTTAATCACTGGGTCTGAAAATTATTTTTCACCTTTTTTTTCAGATCAGTCAGAAATGTCTTATTTAAAAGCACCTCTGCTCTATCCAGCGTGAGTATGCAAAGCACTCCTATTTATTTTGCTTTGGGAGATGGCATTAAATGACTGACATTTCTAAGGCATTTGCAAACTATCCCTTAGCTCAACAGTTGTATTCTTTTCAGAGATATCGAAGACACAGATTTCAACACTGCAAGTCCTTTCTAAATTTAGTCAGCTTTCAAGCTGATGCATATTTTTATATTTGAGCTCCAAAATGCATTTAGCAACAGTCCAGGAATTGTGCCTTATGAACATATGTTCTGAGCTTGTTATGGATTTTCTTATTTTCATAGACTATAACAAGATCAAGAAAAGATATTATTAGCCACAACTTATTCATTACTTGAATAGAATAAGCTATTTATAGTCAAGCCGTGACAATGTAATGAATCTGAAATCTGTAATATGAATGTGAAATATATCCAAATGCCCAAAGAAATTTTTGCAAGAAGATTTATGAGTTTGAAGCAAGACCCTCTGTAGCACCAGGCTTGATATCTGGAGATACTCCCCTGGAAACCAGTCCTAATGGGCTGTGAAATCTCTGTCAGGCACTACTGCTTTTCCAAAGGCAAGAGAAAACGCAGCAGCATTCACATGCCACAGTCAAGGACACGTTCTTCTAAGATGATTTTATTGGAGGGAGAAAAATATGCAAGAAACCTGAGATTGAGCTGTGCTGAGTCCTTCCCCACCCAACAGGCTGTAAGTGCTGTTGTCAGTACAGGTGCTAACGTTATTTACAGAAATCACTGTCACCCATTACTGCTGGTGGTGTAAGAATTTAGAAACGACTCACAGAAGAACAGTAACCCCAATCTACGCAACAGAATAACCAAACCAATATTTTATACCTTATACTGCCCATTCAGAACTACCTTTTTTTTTTTTTTAGCAATTCTGAGCAATCAAAAAAAAAAAACCCTCTGCTGCAACTGTGTGTGCTGAGCACTGCTGAAAACCTGCACCCAGAACCCAAATATCGAGGGAGCGAAGCTTTCAGTTTGCAGGGCAGAACTGGACTTACAACTATACTAAGCGATTTTGTTGTTGTTGTTAATAAAATAGAACAGCACAAAAATGCTGTGAAAATTCTACTGGATCAATTTTTTAAAAGTACACTTTAATCTCCTTAGGGGAGAGCATAACATTCAACCCATTAGTGACAGACACTGAGTGTACTGTATTCCAAACAGGAAACAAGTAATTCAATACACAGCTAATAGAATAAGGAAAAACAGATATCTCCGGGTAATTTATCAGGTAAGTTACAGATCATTTGGTCAGAAAGAAAAGCATATGGACTATAATCTATTTCTATTATATACATACTAGATTATTTACTTAAATTACCTATTAATGCATTTTTCTGGTGTATCAGAGAAGATCCCTTTTTCTATCTATTTTTCTTCTAAGCCCACAGTTTTTCTTTCTATGTAAAATGATTAATATTCATTCAATAGAAATGCTTATTTGAAGGGATCCTTGAGGGGAAAACCGGGCAAGCTGAGGACAATGCAGAGGACAGGGCGTCGAGGGGCTTCACATTCCCACCGCCTAATGGTTGCCAAAGCTTTTGGAGGCATTTCTGCTGCCTTAGACCCTACAACACTAGTTTTATCACTGCTGCCAAACCCTATTCTTCTGGCTTGTCTACGTCCATCTGGTTTTCCTCGTTTTGTGTTTAAATCATCTTCTCTTTGTGACAGCAGCTTGTTGCTTCATCCTGCCCGTGCAGCGCCTAGCGCATGGAATTGCAGCCCCTGAGCTCGTAAGCCCCGAGGTGATGCAAAATGAAGTGCAAATGTGAATTTCTTCCCAACACCCACAAGAGACAGCATAAAAAAAAAGGGGAGGAGAAAGAGCTGGCTACAGCTTGGAAGTCAAGCAGGATTTAGGGCTGTGGAGGCAAACCAGGCAGTCTTCCTGCCCCCTTCCCTGCTGCCCCAACGCTGGCTCGGTTGTGTGAAGAAGAAAGCTCAGGAGGGGCTTTCTGACTCAACCCACTTATCTAACCACGTGTGACTCCTCCTTGTAAAATCATGTGGCTCTCTTAGACAGCAGACCTGCATTTCAGAAAACCCCTAGATTATTCTCCAATTGTTTAGAATGTGATCTATTTTTCATTGCTGAGGTGAAGGAGAAATGGTGTGCTGTTAATAAAGCCACAGCTACATCTCCTGACAGGTATTGGCCACGCTTAAAAACAAGAAAAAATCCCAAGCCCTTATATGTTTTCTCAGCCTCGGAGCGATCACAAATTGGGGTGCGAGGGTCACCCCGCTGCCAAATGGGAATAGGCAGAAGCTCCATTTATCACTAAAGCACAAAGCACTGCCTGTCACAGCAGGGGTGGCAGAGGGATGTGCAGGCTCTGTCCCTTCCAGCCAGGGTCAGCTCCCCTTAGAGCCGCAGAGATAATTGGGGGATCCTTGGCTGAGCCTCAAGCTCAATACCTGCAGACCTCGTTCTTTGGGGAGACATCTTGGCTCTCCTTCCTTCACAGAGACATCTAATGTAACTAAATGCCTTAAGCTGGTATTGATTTATCTCTTCTCATCCTTTTATTGATTGCCTAAAGGAGCACACACTTGCTGTGGAAAGGAGGTATAATTCTCATTTTACAGGCTGAGAACAAAGGCAGATAAAAGGTCAGTGGTAGCGAACGCAAGAGTCACAGAATCACAGAACACTACGGGGATGGAAAGGACCTCTCAAATCATCTAGTCCAACCCCCTGACAAAGCAGGTCCACCCAGAGCAGGTTGCACAGAAACGTGTCCAGGTGGGGTCTGAATGTCTCCAGAGAAGGAGACTCCACCACCTCCCTGGGCAGCCTCTGCCAGGGCTC
>JAOQGH010000012.1:20830474-20848889 GCA_025769975.1 Gallinago jamesoni | reverse complement strand
CCTCTCTACAGCCTCCTTTCAGGGAGTTGGAGAGAGTGAGAAGGTCTCCCCTCAGTCTCCTCTTCCCCAGACTGAACGACCCCAGCTCCCTCAGCCTCTCCTCATGAGACTTGTTCTCCAGACCCCTCACCAGCTTTGTTGCCCTTCTCTGGACCTGTTCCAGCACCTCAATGTCTTTCTTGTGGTAGGGGGCTGAAAACTGGACACAGCACTCCAGGTGGCCTCTCACTAATGCCAAGTACAGGGGGATGATCACCTCTCAGGTCCCACTCACCACACTGTTCGTGGTACAGGCCAGGATGCTGGTGGCCTTCTTGGCCACCCTCAAGAGGAGCCTGTCTTTTCAGATTCAACACTTGGAGCTGGCTGGGATCTTTCAGTCAGCCCTGGCCACCAGCTCAGCCTGAGAGCATAGCCAAAGGGTCCCAGAAACGAGGCTGGTGAGCGTCCAAACTTAGGAGCAGAGACAGTGAAGTTATAAACCCTCTGAACTGCACCAAGGGCCATGTATTTCCCCACCTCGAACGCACCATATCACAGAGCTGGTTCTCAATAAGAACGCTGCTTCTGAAACGTGCACTTCAGGTTCCATGGCACAGCGAACGGAGCAGCAGGGTGAAAGGAAAGACATTTGGCAGAAAAGGTGAGGTGTTGTTGTACCGTCAAATTAATACCATTTTGTGTTTTCTGAGATTCTCCCTCTCCTGACTAGTGGGGGGACTTCAAATATTCTAGTGGATCAGTGATGCAAACAAATTGTTTTAATTAAAACAGAACAGGTTTTTCCTACAAAAATTTCAGGGCTTAACTCTTTGAATGTTCCTGTCAGTCTTGCTGGGCTCTTCTGAGTTTCCTACTTCGTCTTCTCTCTTCCCTCCCACCGCAGTGGCTATCGGATGGACTCCCTGCTAATAGAATTCGTTAGAGAGAAAAAAATGCATTTTGGCAGTAGCCCTGAGAGAAGCCTGATCAGGAATAAAATTGGAAGAGCTTGTGAGGAAAGGAAATCGTTTAGTTTGCTACAAATGAGTGTACTGTTTCTGCTCGATTCTTTCCAATACACAATAAGGGTCACTCACATTAAAGAGAGAGCAATAATTACGTTATCCAGTTGTGCTTCCCTGGGGTAACTGCAGAATAATGTGCTGCTTGTCATCCAACAGAGAATGAGGCTTCTTGTTTCTCTACAGATACCATCTTCCTTATCCAAGAGATTTATCATTATTAATTGTCATCTGATTGCATTTGTACCCTTACAAAACCACATGGGTTTTATCTTTTGACAGATGTGATGGAGCTTCTCTAAAGCCCCATTTAGAACAACAGGCTTTTAGATCTTTGTGGAGAATGAGAAAGTTGGGGACGCGCTGCTGAGCGAGAGCTGGGCAGGTGTTCTTGTATTGGTGGGAAGGAGACCTTGGGATCAGTCAAACATTGTCCTCATACGGTGGGGTGTGTGTGGTGAGAAATGTAGGAAACAGCAGTGCAGGGAAATAGCAATGTTTTGTAGCTAGAGGGGATAAGCATTTAAATGTAGCCCATTGTGTTGCTCACAAGGGCGTATGGACATCCACTCGTTACCTATCTGTGTAAAAAGCACAATTAGTGATCAAAACACAGGAACTATATATGCTGGAAAAGTGAAACAATAAATGTCTTGGCTTCCCCCCCCCCGCGGAGTCCTTGCCCTGTGTTGCTGCAGATCTTCATGGTTTTATTCTCTTCCATTTGAAGCAGAATCTCAGATCTCACAGTACAAAGATGTGTCACAGATTTTCCTGGATCTATTTTTTAGACAAGCCAAACTGGAAAGTTTTATCAGACTGTGACTCATATTTTCCTTATTATGATATACTTTTCTAGATTTTGGCCATTCTATACTATCATGAGACTGTTAGAATCCTTCCTAACGGCTGTGTGGGTTAGTCCCCGTGGTTTGCTTCCCACAGTGGAGGAAGAAGAGCTACCATTACACATCTCACCACCACGGGCTCTTCGTCACACAGCCCACAGCTCTGCATAGCCATCCTCTCCAACTTGCAACTCCACTGCTCCTGGGTAACTCCTGACACATCACGACCTCCTTTCCTCGGGAGCCTGCAGAAATGTCCTTCCAAAACTGAGCCTAGCAGATGTCAAAGCTTATTCATAAAAGACTTCTCATTCTAGGAAATTATCAGCCATGGTACTGACTTGAAGAGCTTGGCTTGTGTTCTGCTGTGTGCTTAAGCAGAATCTCTGGCAAGTTGCACAAATAAATCTAAAGTCAGTGGCTAAAAAAATTGACTGTATGCCAACAGGAAGAGCGAGAGCTTGTGAGGAGACTGATGATCTCACCCTGGAAACACGAACGCAGGCTGGGGGGGATCTCTGACAACTGATACCTAACGGTTTGAATACAGCAACATGTGAAACAACATTAAGTTATTTGAAATAACAGTCCACAAGAATGGTCTTAAAGCTTCTTGTGGCAATTACTTCGGGTGAAGCAAAGGAAGAGTTAATAAGAGTAATGACCATGAGGTTCTGTGGGAATATTTTTCTTGGCAAAGCCCGTAGAGCCAGTAATTTTCCTTATCTCTAAGTACTTTCTCAGACTGTATCAAACGAGGAAGTCACTGGCGAGGGGTTGGGAGGGGATTCTATGACTCAGCAGAAGACTATGCTTGTTCTGCCACAAAGGCCTTTCATTCTGAACTCTCCGAGTGCCAGCTTTGTAAACCAGACAATTACTTCTTTCCAGATCACAAAAACATTGAGTTAATTACAGGGGAAATTAGTAGCGATGACATGAAATCAATTTACATGTAATAGTCATTTGTTGCTTATTGTACCTAAACAATTCAGAGGTTATAAGAAGGTAAAAGAATCCTTTTACACCTTGACCTTAAAAGTAGACTACTGGGTTTAAACCTTTTTTTAAAGGCAGTAATCAAGCTTTGCCTTTGACTTTTGTGTCCCTCAAAACGTTTAACATCCAGTGCTTTCTTACTATGATCCCATTTATGTTACAGCCAGCTAACCAGATTGATCCCAAAATACAGTAGAGATCAGCACATTGGGGAGAAACCCCAGTCTTAATCAGACTTAACACTTCAGTTTTCAAAAAGGTGTGAGGTGAACTGCAAGGAAATGGAAATTGAGGGTAGATGGAAGGGAGGCATCTTTAGTGCACCACCAGCCTTTGACTACAGAAGAATGAGAGTTCTCAGGTGTTGCCAGATTTCCTCCAAAGAGAGGGAATCTGAGTGCTGCTGAGCTTTCACTCACCCAAGAAATGCCTGTGCCTTCAGAGAGGCAGGACAGGTTAGCAAAGAATAAAAGGAATCAGATCAGAACCAGTGCTGGGATGCAGACATCCAATAAGCCTAGTATTTAGCTTAGTTTGTTCAATTTTTACAAAATCAGAAGTATTCTTCTGCTTCCAGCACACCTGGTGAGGGAGACTGTAACTGCTCCTCACCAACATAAATTACTTACCAGCAGGTTATTGGGGTTATGAGTCTGATAATACTCTTACCTAAGGTCTCCCTGAAAGATGCTTTCCATCCCCTGTCTGCTCCGAAGAAGTCAGTGCTGAACACCAGGAACAAGTTATTACTGGAGCTTTTAATATTTGGAGGCAGTTCTGAGCCACAGAATTTTCCGAGGAGAGGAGCATGGGTGTCTGAGCCATCATACACAGCCACGTAATCCTTGTAGCAGGAGGGAGATATTTCGAGCTGGAAGCTGTTGAATCTGTAAAAATACATGTGGAGATTTAGGTCTCATGTTTTCATTTCTATTCCTGGGTTGTGTGTCTTTTCAGTGCTTGAGGAAAGGTCCAAGTAATAGCAATAGCCAAAGCCATACATGGACAAAACATTTCTCTTCAGGAACAGAATCACAGAATGCTATGGGTTTGGAAGGGACCTCTGGAGATCATCCAGTCCAACCCACTGCCAAAGCAGGTCCACCCAGAGCAGGTCCCACAGGAACGTGGTCAGGTGGGGTTTGAATGTCTCCAGAGACGGAGACTCCACCACCTCCCTGGGCAGCCTCTGCCAGGGCTCTGCCACCCTCACAGGAAAGAAGTTCCTCCTCATGTTTAGGTGGAACTTCTTCTATTCAAGTTTGTGCCCATTTCCTCTTGTCCTGTCCCCGGGCACCACTGAAAAAAGACCGTCCCCATCCTCTTGACACCCTCCCTTTGAGTATTTATAAGCATTGATCAGATCCCCCCTCAGCCTTCTCTTCAAGCAAGCAGAACATTGCAGGGAACCAAAGAAAGAGTGGTCCTCACCCACTGGGCATAGGGCAAGGCAGCTGCTGGCAGCCTGGGCGTTCTGGGGAGCAGCAGGTCCCCCCTCTGCAAACACCCCCTCTCTCACTTCTGCAAAGTCCTCAGCCCGCAATGTCCCCGGGCACGGGAGGGACATCTGAAATGCAGGCTCAGAGGATGAACCAGCTGGGTCTCCCACTTAGCTGGGAAATGTTCTCTTAGTTCACAATATACGACAGAAGAATGTACCCATCTTTTAATTTCTTCAGGAGCAAGATTTTGTGGCAGCTGCACCCCTCTTCCAGGCAAGACAGCACAGGGTCAGAAGTATAATCTTTCTGGGTGGGTATTATTACTTGGGCTGTAAAATGAGTCCCAGTTTTCTAAAATAATTATTTTATTTCTTACTTAAACCCACAGGAGTCTCAGAACTCCTCAAAGGCTGACAGAATTTAACTAAAAGCATGAACTGCATTTTTACAGTTTCTTAGGCCTCTTGGTAACCAAAGTGGGAAGTTAAAATTGTGGTGGTGTTTTGCACGTAACAAGTTACAGAGAAAGATGAAAGGGAGCCGGAGGCAGGTAAAGGTGGCTGCAGTAGCCATTGCACATTTTTGTTCAGCTTTCCCCTTGGAAAAAGAAAAACAGAGAAAATTGACAATAATTGCTGTCATTAACTGGGATCAGAGAGCTCCCTGTCCCCTTAATGACAAGCTGAACTTGAATTACATACTTGAGGGCCACTATTTTGCCACTTCCCACCACGATGTAATATGAGCAGTTCATGTTGTGGTGATAATCAAGGACGTCATGGGCCGGGCTGCTGATAACACCGACGGAGCTGTTGAAAATGCCACCACAAGCTGCAGGGGGAAACAGAAGAAAAGAGTGATTAGTGCCTGAATACTGGCTTAGTCCTAATTCTCATAAACTCTCATGGGGTTTAGCCATAAAAAAAGAAGAGCAATCTTTGCTGTTATGCCTGGAACTGTTGAATGTGGAGACGTCTACCAGGTTGAGCTCTGCAGCGCAAGACTAGTTGGTCTCAAAATAACAGGTTGTTACTAGTCCACACCAAATGGCTCTGTGTTTCTGAAGTAAAAGATGGAGCCTGATTTCAAGTGTGCTGCATTAGGAGCAGGGGGCAGCAGGATGGGGCAGATGTGTCTGGAGTAGCTCTGCACCCCTTCCAGCTTGATAGGTGGGCAAAGGCATTCCCTTGTTCAAATCTGGGCCTCATGGAAGCCTCCAAAAGTTGGGCACCATCAGAAAAGCAGCCACAATCTCACTCAGAGCCCTGCCAGACTTCTCTGGAATAACTGCACGCTGCACATCGTCTCCCCACCTCCCGGCAGGGCTGGGTCCTTACTCTAGTGTCTGCTCTTTGCAGAAAGGAAGGTGGAGAGAAGTCCCCAGGTATCCCTAACCCTGGGGACGGTTCCTCACCTCGTGCTGGCCCTCACCAGCAGTGGAGGAGGGTGGCTGAGCTGAAGAACTGCCTCCCTGCTCCCTGGCTGAGCGAGTTAAACTCTGCAGATGTGAACTAAAGGCTCTGCTTGGCTCCTTGGGATTTCACGTTGTGGTTGCTGATGAGGCCAGGATGTGGCTAATGTTTGTTTCCAGTTTCAGCGCTCGAGGGAACAAAAACTATTCTCAAACCAACCCTAATCTCCATTGTTAGCTTCAGTCTTTATTTTATAATCTTAACTTAGCAGAAAAGTGCTGCCCTGCGTCCTGTTGATAAATAGCTCAGAGCCACACACAGTTTTTCACCTTTTGAAGGACCTGCCACTGCCCAGGCCACCACCTTAGCAAGGGCAGTCCCGGCCAGGGTGCTGCTGGGCACAGAGCCCCTGGCTCCTCACCCCTGCTCCGGCTGGTGGCCCTCAGCACGGGCAGATAAAGAACAGGAGCCAGGAGGATAAAGAATCAGCATTATCCTACACTAGGAGGGCGAAGCCTTTTTCATTATTTTTTTTTTTTCTCAGCAAACAATACAACTAGAGGGAAGAGGAATGTTAATTGCTAGAATCTGCTTTGTATACAACAACAGGCTAAGAAGGCTGCAGACATTTTTCTCAAATGTCAGAAGTCACAAGTCAGATAGCAGCGACTGGCTTCTGGGAGTTATGAAGGTCTTTTCCATGAGTAACCGCACACTGTCATTTCTCAGGGCCGTTCTCTCTGTCGTATCTGTATCAGACTATTCATTTTATATAAAGAATTAAGGCTTATGCTTTTTCCTATGGCAAATACCAAAGTTAAGAACTCACAGTTTTCTCTGAAGTTAGGTAATCAAAGTAAAATCAAAGTACTGTCTCTACAAGTTAAACCTAGAAAATATGAAAATTGGTTTTGAAAATAAAATTAAATCCTTTGAAATATTTGTGCAGATGTAAATTTTAAACTCAGTTGGGAACTTCTTTCCCTAATACATATTTCCTCTTTAAAACAAAAGAGATCTCATGTGAATAACAGAAATAACAGAATCACAGAATTGTTGGAGGTGGAAGGGACCTCTAGAGACCATCCAGTCCAACTCCCCTGCCAAAGCAGGGCTGCCCAGAGCGCATCACTCAGGATACATAGTATTTGTTATAAAATAAAAATATATCTAGATCCCAAGTTTTATTTACATTAATACCTGGCACTGCAAGAGAGTCATCAAATGGAGACATATAGCTGTGTCCATTTTAAGGTCCTCATTTAGTTCCCATGTTATATACGTATAAGGAAGTTTTAGTATAACTGAGAATCAGAACATTCTCCCATACGTGATAAAATATTTTAAATGAACTCAGTTAAATAAACTGGTGATGTTTCTCCTAAAACATTGTAGAAAACAAAACAAAACCAAACCAAACAAAAAAAAAACCTGCCAAAATGGGTTGCATTTCTTTTCTACAGCAAAGTGTTTCAGTTCCTGACTTGGTCCCATGTGGTGTCTTGAAATGAGAATTGTGAGATCCCACGTCAGCCAGTGACAACACACACCAACCAACCCCATATCCTGGTCCTGAGAGCTCTTTTGGGGACGTGCAACATGAACCATCTACATCCATCTAAGGTATTCCCAAAATGAGGTACAACAAAATGAGGTGCAATGAGGCACTGAACCATTATCCAGCCAGAATATTTCCACCACCTAAAATAAAGCATAGGACAGTGACTACTCACCAATTGTCCTGTATCTTGCCTTGAATCCAAAGCCTGTAATGTGAGAGTCGGTGTAGAAGTTGAGCAGCATAGGTCCAAAGACACTGACTGGGGCAGGGAGCTCATTACCACAGAGTGTGATGAGAGGCTGTGGGGTAACTCTTGTCCCGCTGAAGATGTTTAGTCCATCATAAAGGCAAATTCTGCTCAAGAGTGCTGGGGCTGCATGGACATACAGCACAGAAGTGTTAGCATATTTTCCATGTGATTTACTGAGCTGCAAGTACATAGACCTCACACAGGCTAAAAATTAAATTTTATATTGCTTTCGATTCCGGGATCTCGGGGTCTCACTTGCTTGCTGAGGAAGCAAATGTCAATTGTTAACGTGCAGAAAAAATGAGGTAGAAAAAATCAAAGAGACCTTGTATATAAGACATCAGACTGGTCTCAAATCAACACATCCTATAATCTTGCAAAAGCTCCAGGCCCCTTGAGTTTGTGGGAGTTCATAGTTGGGTGAACACCATCTATGAGGAGGTGAGAGGACCTAACAAAAGCATGGATGTCCTCTGTGGATCAAAGCAATACACCTTTTGTTACAGGCAACCTAAAACCAGATTCTTGAGCTTGACTCAGAATACAAAAAACCGTAACTTTAATCTTGCAGTTTTCCAGTGAAATGCTGTAACTGTGGCAGTCAGTAGAGATGTGGAGATGACGGAGCAATAGGAAATCCTTTATTTGGTATGATGCCTGCACAAAAATCTTGACTGAATTTGGGCTCCTAGCTATCTGATCACCAGTAACAATGTCCTCTTTCCATCTCTCAGTCTATAGCCACAGATTCTGTTTCATTTTGTATTGAGGCAGAACCTGTATTTTTGTTTAAAGTTTGTAAAACTTAAAAAAAAAAATGAGGCTTTGGTTCACAACTGTAGTTTCTGGTATAAATGCTAAGACAAGTAGCAATTACCAATGTAGGAGAAGTAGTATGCAGATATATAATCCTGTCCAATAGATTAACCAAATCCATAGCACAAGATACTATTTTGAAAGCAAGGAATTACAAGTCTTTCACAGATATAGATGTATATATCCATCCTCTTTCATAATAATCTATTGCAAAACTTGCCTATTTTCTGAATTGCCTAGTAACAAGTGAGAAAGCAGATAGAGAAGACTCTAAAATGAAGCTCTGACCCTGTTCCAGATTGCAAAATTACAGTTGTGTGTTAAAAAATAAAAAAGTTATTAAAACACTTTTTACAGGTTAACATGGTATCAACACAATGCAGTTGTTTTGTACGGACAGAGTATAAATACTAGAGAATTCTAAAAGCAGATACTGCAGGAGACCCACATCCATTTTCCCAAATTTTCCATGATTTGGAACTCACACTTTACTGCATGTTATATTTATACCTGAATTACAACCATTTAATGTTTATATGGATGTTCATCTGAATAAAGCTTCTGAAAAAAAGATGGATATGATTAATTAATTCTTAGATAGGAAGTCTAATAAGATAGATAAGGGTTTTTTACTAATTCTAATATGTTAGATTTGTGTAGATCTTTGATCCAGAGCTATTGTCTCTGGCTTCCTGCAGTAGTCAATGGGTAAAGGGAGAGAGGGAGGCCTAGGGAAGGCAATTCATTCAACCTCTAAAACACATTTGGTTTTGAGTTTAAAGCACTTCCTCACGTCACTGTAGTAGGAGGCAAATCTAGATTATAATCTAAATTAGATGTCTGTTTTCAGGGGCTCAAAGTCAGATAAAAATTTATCTGGGAAGCAGCCAATTTAGATTAAATTTTGATCGCAAAGTCAACAAATGCAGCTTCCTCCAGTTCTCTCTTGCTCTGTTACTTGCTATATTTGGTGCTTAATACATATTTAATACTTAGTACCTGCATGTCATGTTCATTTGGTTCCAGATGCTGACATTGTATCTCTGCTGTGGGTTAACTGCCTCATTTGGATTCGTTCTTTATAATCAGAACAGGCATCTCATTGTAATTGAAAACAGCTACTCTACAGCAGAGATCTTTGACTAACCCGTGAAGTCATTCCATTTTGTACCAATGTGTTACTGCACTATAGCCAATTACCTTCTGCCTTCTAATTTTCTGGAAAAGATATCTCAGCCAGTTAGTCAATGAGATATGTATGCCTTACAGGCATTATGTTGGATACTTAATTTCATCACTAAACAACCATGAAAAAAAAAACAACAATTAGATTTCTTTTGAAAGGTCAATAGGTAGTAAATGATAGTAATTGAATATACAGGTAAAGTTTAAAAACCCAATCCAGAACATATATCCTACTGTGGTTAAAATTTTAAAGGCCACACTCAGCAACAATCTAAGCAGGTGCAATGCTTCCTTGCATATGGAATAGCTGGAAATGTTTTTAACAGATGCTGTCAAACATTGTCCTGCCTTTGCAAAAGAACTAAGGGTGTTCATGCTGGAAATCCTTTGGCACGTGTACTAAACATATTCAGTGGGGCTGCTGAATAAGTTTTCACTTCTGCAGGGTAGTTTGTGAGATGGTGGTTTCAGTTTTCTTTCCAATTCCTTTGGAAAGAAAGGAATTCCTTTCCTTTCCAATTCCAATTTCTCTTTGCTACAGGGTTATATTTTAAGATTTTGTGAAAAATATTAATAATCAACTACTGGGAAGTGTCATACTTCCTCTTTTTATAACCAGATGTCCTTTAGCTCATACCTACAGTTCTTTTCATTCATGTGACCAAGGACCTTTAGTTTGTGGAGTCAAAGGAAGCCTATAACAATAAAGGAGCAAATCACCCTGCAAGAAGTAGAATATTTTTAGTATTTATTTAGGTCTACATTTATTATTATGTCTGTATCACTTACCTCTTCGATTTAACCTTCTTGATAATAAAAGCTTGAATCCATTTACGAATTAATTGAATCCACAGACAGAATACATATCAGTAATGTACTCATTGAGGTGTCAAAATTGGCATAATTTGATTGAGCCTAATGTTTAGTGTGCCTGCTGAATAATAATGTCTTCTACATTAAGAAATTATGCAATTTCTGTGGTTTATACTTCATTTTTAAAAAATTTATTAAAGTATCAGCTTGTATTGAAGGATGATAAAAGTGTTTCAGAAAAAAATCATAGTCAAGATCTAAATCAAGTTTGGACCAGAATACTTCTGAATTCAAAATAGTGTGAAAACTTCAGAAGGAAATAAAAGAAGCCTATTTTCTGGGGTTTTTTTTGTTTGGTCTGAATTAAAATTCAAATTACGCACCCCAGCTTAGTAGCAAATTACTCAAAAATCTCTTGGTCTAGGTGACTTCAAGGGAACCCAATGAAGATGGCATTCCACTTGGCCATGCTACTCATTTGGACATACTGATTCCCTCTGTGTTATCATGACACCTCCACCCACAAGAATTCGATCCTATCACAACTGGGAAAGTTTTACCATTCACACCTATAAAACCAGGTTATTTCTTGGCTAAATGATGCCAAGTTTGAAAATTACAAGAGGGACTTCGGTTCATGGGTATATATGGGTTATATACGTTTATAGGTTTTTCAGTTACTGTAGTTTTCACCTAGTTTCACATTTATATGTTCGTACATCCTTGTGAAATACCCAAGTGTATATATATTAATTTTATCAGTTAAGGAAACACAAGCACTGAAAAGCAAAACAGCTGGGCTAAGATCAAAGAAGCTTGTAAGACTCAATGGCAAAAGAAAAAAAAAAAAAGAAAAAGGCAGGAACAAAGAGCCAAATTGGCCATAGTCACTCTTACACTCCAACCACCGGGCAAATGCCCAACTTCACTGTTACAAGATATTCAACAGGTAAGATCTGTCTTCACTCTTGCAGAAGCCTTCAGTGATGCAAAACTGAACCCTCGAAACTATCTCTGAAAATGTTTGTCTGTAAATGATTTTCCGAATGGACCAGCAAATTAAAATATCAATCACTTTCCATGACAGAAGACTTGTATGTTTTCAAGTAAGAAATTACACCTCATGGTACATACTGGAATTATGAAGAACCAGTTACCTTCCAAGTGGAAAGTCTCAAACTCTAGGATTACCAGTGACTGTGGTCCTTGATCTATGATATAACTGCAGTTCAAGTTGTTGTCATACTGACTTGGGTAGTTAGGCGAGATGATACGACCTGCAGGGTTGGTGAAATTTACTCCGCATCCTGCAAACACAAATAAATAAGACACAGTTATAATCCAGGTGGCAACACAATTCCGGTTTTGCAGTTGGAAAACCGATAATGTACACAAGGACCTTATCTCTCCTTAAGAGGCTGGTTAAAAAAAATAGGAGAGTAGTATATATCATGATGGCAAAAGTAGGTCTTACACACACACAGAGAAGTGGTTTTGGGCAAGACAGGGCCTTCCCGCCTACAGTCCCACACAATATCTTGGAATGTCTTCACTAAGAGCAGGCCCCAGCCCCTCAGCACACTGACCAGAAGGACACAGCACTGCTCTTCTTACGGGTTTGCATTTTCCAAAATCCCTTAGAACGTAGCACTGTAGCTGAATTGGATGGGGGGTTGTGGGGGCACAGCAGCAACTTAGCCTCATTTGGAAATGGCCATGTTAGCCCAAGTGGCACCGTTCTTGCTTCGTACCTGACATCCAGGGGGATGCAGTCTGCCTCAGGGCCATTTCTAGGGTGCTTTGCTGTGCTGCTGTTTTAATCTGAATCCAGTGAGGGGAAAGTGGTTCCCTTTCATTTTGCAGCATCCCACAAAAACCCCCAAACAACCGACGCAATTGGGCACTATCTCCTACACTTCTGGTGGGTTTGACCATCACAAAGCAGACATGCCATGCTTAAAGAAATGGGAGAAGCCCATCCAGGAGATGCCACTTGAGCTACATGAAATGCAAATAAAACAAAGCAAAGGCCAGAGCAGGTGATGAGAAGTCATTTCTTCTGCTGAGAGCAGTTTATGTGGAGGGCATGGCTACACCATATAGAGGAGAAATTGCTGCAGTTTCAGTATGTACCTTGAGAAGAAGAACAGAGATAAAATTTCTAAAGGAGGAGCAGTTCGTTCTTCCTTTTTAAGAAAATTATACCTTTGGTTTCCAAGCAGTTTAACTACAGAAAAACAAATTCATAAAATTTAAAGCCTATTCATTTCTTTTCGGCACACTGAAAAGGCAGAGGTGGCCAAGAATAACTACAGACTTCTAGCTGCATGAAGGATCTTTGGCAAGTCCAACCCTGGAGCACACAGGAGCTCCATTGCCTTCAGCAAGGTAACTCTTGGTTTCAAAAGCCAGGCAGAGATGCTTTTTTTTTTTTTTTTCCAATGCCTTTTTGGACTGAGGTCCGAATTGCTACACACAGATCAAACTAATTCAATATGGACTAATAGAGCAACCATCTGTCTTTAATATTACTTACTGCTTATAAAAGATGCAGAGAAACCTGGCCCAGGAGCATCCTGAGACTGAAATACTGTAGTTATCACATTGTTTGGAGCGACAACAGGATCAGGAGCTGAACTTCCACATCCTGTGGTTAACAAAGCTGCTGCTTCTTCATCATTTCCTCTCCACACCTGACAAACCCAGATTGGAAATTGTTTAGTGTTTTCAAAACCCATGTAGCTTGTGGGAACCCACCAGGAATTGCATGTGCAATTGTTCTTTCTGTGGACTTGGGGTAGGATTCATCTCACACTGAATTTTAGACATCTAAAATGGGGTTAATCACTCTCCATTCACTCTCCAGTTAATGGAGACAAAAAGACTCCTCCAAGGAGTGAATGATAGTGAATAACTTAGATTGCCAAGGACCTTGGAAGGGCATCTGGAGGTCACTTGCTCAAATCCCTGCTGACAGCAGAGCCAATGTAGATTAGGTCCAGGGAACCAGAGAAAAACATTTTATGCACACCATTAGCTACCTCCATTTTGTCTCTGCTAACTTATGTCCATACACCCTATGAATCTATGTATTGCTATCTGTGTATGCAATGAATCATTAAATGCAATCCTTCTATTATTCATTAGTCAATAAAGTACAAAGCTGTCATGGCAGTGTAATGTAGAGGCATCAAACTGGAAGACCTAGATCCTTAATATCTAGTCTTGCTAATCAACACTTATTCCCATTTTTGTTATATTGCATTCACTTGTTCAGTGACAAGTATCAAATCATGTAGAGAGCCAACAAAAGAATATAATTCACAAAAAAATGTAATAAAGAAAAATAAACATTGTTTTAATATTACTGCAACTGTACCGATAGCCTATTGAAGCTCAATCAAACCATGCATTCCAGAAACACACGCGGGTTTAGGTAGGTGTTTAAGTGAAACCCTCTTCAGGTCATTACTTAAACATGTACTTGAGGCTCACAGTTTAAGCACTGAATTTCGGCACACATTTAAATGAAACATAGGCATAAGTACTTGACGTTCCTGAATGCTTAAATAATTTCCTGAATCAGGATGTTTATTGCCAAGGATTTAAAACCTCTGCTTTAAGGAAAAAAGAACTCCAACAGTTATTTACTCTAATAATAAATTTATTTTTTGTCGATGTGTTTAAAAATATATATTTACTTATACCAAAAATATATTAAAAATAAATAATATTTGATCTTTAAAACAATGGGTTTCAATGAAGTCTAGTGGAACTAGAACAGCCACGTGAACTTGTGATTGCTCTAAGCAACAACCCTAGATGGGGTTAGCCAAGGGTTAGTCTGTAAGTGTAGGCACATGAATCATCTCATTCAGCTTCCAGGTGTTTGAGGCCATGGATGCTCAAAGGATTAACATAAACTGCCTATGGCCTGGCCAAGGTTTTGCAAAGTCACTATTGGTTTTGGATTCCTCTTTTTTGGCTGCACTGCTTGGAATGAATGGAAGAAACTTACACCTGTTTCACACTTTTTCATACGCAGGCACCTTGATACATCTCAAATTGGAGGTGGAGATCACTAAAAATTTCAGATTTTCCTCTATGGAGAAAATCTCCAGTTGACATAGTTCTGGCCATGTCATTCTGGACTGTTTAGAAATCTGAATTTCACATTAGCAAAATGTAACATATCACATCAATTAATCAGTGGAGCAGGCTATGAAAAGACAAATCTCACAGTATTTTTTTCTGCAGCCTTAAAAAATGAGTGCAAGTATGGTTTGTAAGTTAGTAAGTATAGATCAGCTTTACAGCTGCTCCAGTCTTCCTACATGTTGTCAAATTATGTTTGCCCTTTATTTCAAGTGGGAGTTGTACTGCTCTGGAGAAAACGAGCACAAAACCACTGAACATATGCCAAATGCCTGAGAAAAAAAAAAATGGCACTGAAAAATTCAAAGCATGTCCTCTCCATTCTATTGCTTTGAAAACAAGTGGCTCTTGACAACCTATGAAAGTTAAGAATGCTATCTTTGTTTTTTGAGATCAAAAAAAAAGAAGGATTAGTGTAACTTGGTCAGTTTATACACTTAGAAAGAATTTTTATAGAATTACAGTGCCACATTCCTGTTTTTTTACTCACTGGAGTAATTGTAAAGGTCTTTTCATTATGCTGCATTTTATCATTATTTCCTGGTTCTGAAGTCATATTTTTCATTTTTGGGGCAGCACAGTGTGTGATAGGACCCTGCTGGAGGTGGAACCTCAAGAACTAATAAAAACCAAAAATATATAGAAGCCAGTTCTCAAGGCATAAAGAAAACTGATTGTACTGGTACAAGGACTTCAGTTAACATCTCCTGAATTCTCTGCCTTGACAATTCTAACGATGACAATTGCAAAACAGGTTTCTGGAGTCATGACTTCTTAAAGCACTGCTCTGCTGATCTAATGCCAACAATTAATTTACCTTTACATAACTGCTCCGGCAACTTCCATCGCTATCTGGAATCTGGAAGTTACTGTGGAAGTTCATCTCCAAGTGTTCACTTTCGTGCGTAATGATGGTCCACGTGCATCTGGTGTTCACAGGGAAGTTTTGAGGCCAGTGAGGAGACTTGATCATACCGTTATTTGAATGAATGATTCCCCCACATCCTGGAAACAACAGCAACAGGTGGGAGAAATGTTCAAATATTTCCTGTTGGTGTCAGCTCTGAATGGCTACTTCCTTCTGTGGCTGCAAGCGCGAGAGAGCAAAGCCCTGACACCCATTTAAACTTCATTTACCCCTCTTTTGATTAATTTTCCTTCTCCCACCTCTGTAGCAGGGAGGTAGTTACATTCTAGAGAAGGTCTCTCTTTGTACTTCACTTTCTCTTCTTCACAAGCTCCTTCTCCTTGCCAGTTCATACCCTTTTGCTCTGGTCCATCTACCTACTACTGATTATGTGAGTATTATAAGTGAGTATTGCTTAGAGACAGAGTAAGGGTCAGAAATACACTAATGAGGAACTTCTCCAAGAGACTATGAAGGTTCATTCCCACACCCTACAGCATGCACATCATGACTGTCAGCCATTCAGGAAAGCACCCTAGGGAAAAAAAAAATAACTTCAATCTACTGCTACCCTCTTTGTTCCTCACTTGGCAATGTGCAAATATTGCAGTTCCACATGTGAATCTACTGCAGCCGCATCCGTCTACCCAGGGCAAAACGGTGACTTGTCCTCCAGCCCAGACAGCCCCGTGGATCTCATTGGGACTGTGGAGGGGGCTGAAAAACATGCCTTCAAAAATTGTTAACAGATTCATTTATAAGGAGGAATAGCTGCTCATGGCTCTGTGGCAGCTCATGTCCTCATGCATAATAAATTTACTTAATGTGAAACATGCAAATACCATCCCAAGAATAATTTACTAGGGCTATGCGTACAGTGCTAACAAGCCATTATTATTTCAGAGACAATGCAGTAAAAGGATGAATAAAGAGTGAAGCAAAAAGGTTTATAACATCCTACTTTTTTCCTCTTGATTAAAAATATATATTAGCTCTTTTTCATTCCTCTATGTTAGAAATGGCAATTGTGTTTAGAAGGATATGAGTTTTGCTCACACATTACAGAATGTAAACCCAGAGATCCTCAGAGGACAAATGAGAAGAATGCTGAGGTAAGGAAACCAAATATATAAAAAGAAATGTGTTTCACAGAGAGAATACTGCCTATGTACATTGCATGTGCGCGCTAATGTCTACCACGTCATCGAGGGGTGGCCTTCCTTGCACATGAAATCCCAGTGACAACAGGGAGTTCTGTCACAAACCTGCTTAAGTGACAGTGTATATTCACACAAGCACAGACTATCGAGGTGTTTAAGAAGGCACTCCATCAGCTGACTGTATGAACACCGGTAGATCATTAACTGATGCAGGAGGTGACACTAGAGAACGTTGCCAGCTCTGTACTGGGGTAAGAAGGCACCATGAATTCTACACTGCCAGCAGCCAACACATCTACACTTGCCTTTAGCCACCTCCTGGAGGACAGTGTGCCAATGGTGGCACATATTTTTAAAATAACAAACAAAACAGATATAATAATTTCAAGAGGGAAAGTAGGTATTTTTTTAAATGTACCAATTCAATCCTGCATGTGTACCACCTTCAAAAGTGCACCAACACCTACTTAAGTGGAAGAGTTTTAGGCTCTTGACACGTGCTCTTTGAGATCTCTCTGCCTCTGATTTGAAACTGATCTCTTTCTAGTTTTAAGTGTTTAAACCAAACCAAACTGTGAAACAATTATTACTCAAGAAATTAAATGTCTCATAGTCACTGACAATAGATACCACTGCTGGGAGGATCATGGGCATGGTACCAATTTAAAGACATCGAGAAACTACCAGTGGGAAGCTTAAAAAGTACAAAATCACTCCAAATTTGATTTCATTGTGTGAGATCAGACAACACTGGTTTAATACTTGACTATTTTAGTGCTGGTTTCTCTCAGGAATGATGAAGATGTTATGTATTTCTTCTGTTCTTTAACGCAAACTTAGTTAAAGAGGAGGAATCCTAATTAATTTTGTGGTTGAAAAGTGCTATATAGGCATGATGTACTGCTATGATAGACCTGGCAAACTTTTTTCTCTTACCTAGAGATTCTGCTGTCCATGTTGCATAAAAGCCACCTCCTTGAATTGAGTGATCAGAGTTAAAGATGATGACTAGCTTGCTGGAGCCAGACCGAATAGTCCCAGGGGATGTGGTTCCACAATACCTTCCTATGACAGGAGACCCAGGAGAGCCACCGTTCAGGATAGTAACAGAGTCCCACTTACAAAGTGAATGATTTTCAACATGGAAGGCTGTAAAAGTGAGCTGCAACACACAAAAAAGTGACATTCAGGGCCAGATCCCATAGTCAACCTAGCCCAATGATATCTGGGTATGTGCAGAAATCCAACTCTCACTTCACCCTGATGTTTTCCTGCACCTATTGCTTGGAGTCTTGCCACTAAAAGTAACAACAGCTACTTAGCACGAAGACTGAAATGGAAGAGGAATGCATAAGTTCAAGACTGGCCTTACTGGGACTTAGCCGTATGTTTCAAGCTAAGTATGTGCTTCAAAACCATCTTGAATATGAGCAGGCGTTGAACCACTTTCCTGCTCTCAAGGTCATGAAATCTGAAGTTGCACATTCAAACATAAGTAGCTATGTAAGCAGAGAGCCTTGGATTTTTTTTTCTTCCTATTATTTTTCAGAATCAGAATATTTAACAGTTGCTAAAAATAATGCTAGTTTCCATTGAATCGGAAAGAACAGCTGCATGGTTGGTTCCTGTGGGCCAGGAGATAGACTGGACTGGTCAGGCAGTTTCTGACCCTGTCTCCCTCCCACATTGATACCGTTTGTCCTTGGAGTGATGAGCACATGGGTGGCATTTCATGGAATCATGGAGTTGTCAGAGTTGGAAGGGACCTCTAGAGACCATGTGTCCAACTCCCCTGCCAAAGCAGGGCTGCCCAGAGCACATCACTCAGGACTCCATCCAGGCAGGGCTTGAAGATCTCCAGAG
>JAOQGH010000012.1:20798924-20827791 GCA_025769975.1 Gallinago jamesoni | reverse complement strand
CTGGAGAAGAGAAGGCTGAGGGGGGATCTGATCAATGCTTATAAATACTCAAAGGGAGGGTGTCAAGAGGATGGGGCTGGTCTTTTTTCAGTGGTGCCCAGGGACAAGAGGAAATGGGCACAAATTTGAACGTAAGAAGTTCCACCTAAACATGAGGAGGAACTTCTTTCCTGAGAGGGTGGCAGAGCCCTGACAGAGGCTGCCCAGGGAGGTGGTGGAGTCTCCTTCTCTGGAGACGTTCAAACCGGCCTGGACACGTTCCTGGGCAACCTGCTTTGATGTCCAGGGGTCCCTTCCAACCCCATATCATTCTGTGATTCTGTAACATTCTCCACAAGTGTCTCAGTCAGCAAGGGCAACAGTCTCTCAAGCCACTTACCTTCAAATGTGTAATGGGCCAAGAATCCTTTATCTTCTGTATTTCCATCGCTTACGAAGTGTACCCAGATCTGGGGGGCAGCTATGACCAGTGGCACAGATGGTGCAGCCCGACCACAAAGTTTGGCTATTAGCTCTCCATCAGCATCCCCTGAGTAAAGAAGGAAAAAAAAATACACTTTTTGAATGCCGAAAGAGCTACAGTAACATAAAGGAATACATAGGGCAAACATGCATTTAATTCTGTTTTGACTAGAAAACAGAGAAAAGTACATATCCCACTGAATATCTGATTGTTTGTTATGGGTATAGAGAGAGTCCTGCAGTTCATTGGTGGGATCTAAATCTTGACAACATGGAAGTTCTCTCCAAAACTGTGTTAATGGTCCTTTAGTTCTCCTGCTCTCCCCTTCCTGCCACCCTGTACACTTTCCATTTGTGTGACCCATCACACCTGAAAACACAGAGTGCCCCAAAACTGCAGATGTTTTGGGGCAGAAGAATGGGAAGAGATGGCTCAAGGACCTGATCACGTGGAAGCCTATTGAGCCTACGTGTTTATGACATCCTTATTAAAGTCAACAGGGATTTTGAGTTTTCTACCATATAGGGATGTGCTCCATCCATGAACAAGCTGCCGTTTTAACAGCGGGCATCTCTTTACCAGAGAGCTCAACATGCTCTTGTCTGCGTGGCAAAAAAATGCCAGCATTTGCTCAAATCTTTGAAACGTAATAGGAAAGCACAACACAGGCCATCACACTTCTGTGACTCTGAGTGTTTGTTCAGGTTGGTGTAAGCCCTTATCCGTCCCTTTGGCAGAAGTGACAGTTTCTGTTTATTACTGGTGTACTCTCAGGAGAAGGAAACGAAGCGTAATAGTGTTCCTCACGACATCCAGGCAATGCCATTCCTAAGTTTGTTTCTCCAGTGCCAGCAATGCCTGCTCTGGCTGTACACCGGACAAACTGGTGCTATGAAACCAAGAGCTCTTGTTCATACGAATGCAAATAAGGATATAAGAGATTCCTGCTCTCAATCCCCCACACCTTTCCGAAATGATTCCCTGGTAAATTAGAACCCGCTCTCTCAGGGACTGACAGATACAGATTTTCAGTGAAGAAGACAGCTGGAGCTTTCATACTACACTTGGCATTAGCTGAGTGACTTTCACGTGACATTTCCAGTTCCTTGTTCTTATGGATAGCTAAAGATGCTCAAATATGCAGAGATATTACTGGTGCATTAATCCTGTGATTGTTTTCCTTTTACTCTATCTTTTGTGATGCAGTGTCACAGGAAATATGGATTTGGGTTTGGAGAACGATCTTTTAGAGTACGAAAGGGGGCCATGAAGTGGGTATGCAGCCCAGAGGCTATGAATAATTAAAGCATTCTTTACTCCACTCCTGCTGTCCCTGGAGATATTTCAGGAGCAGAGAGAGAATGGGATGTGGATCAAATAAAATGTTCTGATGACTCCAGCTTCTCCTGATTGTCATCTTTCAAGGGAGGTGAAGTGAAATTTGTACTGTCCCTTGTAAAGAGACAGTTGAGCTTGTGTTGCAGTCACCAAAACAATTTAACACCTCAAGACACCTATCCAGTTTTCCACTTTCTCCCCTGAAAGAAAGGACAACCTAATCCATGCATCCATTGCTCTGGCAGTGAAATCTCCCAGACACTCTTGATCTGGGAGGCAATATGGAAGGCATGCATGTGGACACTCTCTCAAATGTACAGATCTTACAACAATCACTCTCTGCAAATCCATATGAACAAGGTTTGGCAAAAACAAAGTTGTACAACTGGAACCTTGATAGGCTTAATCCACTCTCCTGCTGACCATACAAACCTATTCGAAATTCTAGGTAGTCATACTGGCAGTCCTGGTGATGTTCCAAGTGGAAATCCTCAAAAGAGATGTATATGGATGAATTATAGTGGGAGGGGTTTTCAATGCTCCATTCACAATTCAGGTTGCTTGTGTAATTTTTGACACCATCATAACCAGGAGAAGAGAAATTCCCACCTGCATATCCCATCAGGGTTCCACCACAAACTGCAGAAACAAAATATAATTAATTTAAAAATAGTAATAAATCTTGTATGAAGAGAAATCTTGACCACGTTTATTCATAGAATTATAGAATCGCCTAGGTTGGAAGGGACCTTAAAGATCATCTAGTCCAACCATCAACGTAACTCTGACAAAAAATAAATTATAAATGGGAAATAAAAATTACTAAACCATATTCCTGAGGACCATGTCTACCCATCTTTTGAACACCTCCAGGAATGGTGTCTCAACCACTTCCCTGGGCAGCCCATTCCAAGGCTTGATAACCCTTTTCGGTGAAGAAATGTTTCCTAATATCCAATCTAAACCTCCCCTGGTGCAACTTGAGGCCATTTCCCCTTGTCCTATCCTCTGTGACCTGGGAGACAAGACCAACCCCCCCGGCTACACCCCCCCTTGAGGTAGTTATAGAGCACAGTAAGGTCTCCCCTCAGCCTCCTCCTCCAGACTGAAAGATATTCTGATATGCACATGTCAGCAAGTACATGTACTGGCTATATTAAAACCTTTTCTATCTTCCATCTTCTTCCTTTTTTATAATTTACTGCTGTGTACAACAGAATTCTTGCCTAGTGTCCTGGAATTTTTAAACCCCAAGTATAAAGCAAAGAAACAACAATTATTCACGGTATGAAATAAAATATTTCAGCAGCACTAACAATACAACAAGCATTATTTAACATTTTGGTAAAATCCCACTGCAGCTCCAGTTCAGTATTGCTCAGCACTACCCATTACCTAATTCTAGACTTAAGAGAAGATTTTTCTGGAATGTACTCTCAAGAGCAGTGCGCCCATGCAACAGGACGATGCTTGGGTGGAAGGGAGGAGACAGCTGGAAAACCAAAAGGCTCAAGGCTGTAGCAGTAAGGCTCTGCCAGCTGCCTCGTCTCTGGAGGCTGAGCTTGCAAAAGTAGGTTAGCTGCACTCTTTCACAAGCTGCGATAAAATAGTTACCCCCTGAGTAATAAGGAACCACTTGAATTATTCAAGTTGTCTATGGCACGCTGCTTCTCGCATTTTTCATGGAATAAGGGCACTTCAGACCATCTCTTACACAAGAATAAGTACAAAACTATAAATCAGTAGTGAGAATAAGGACTGTGATCCATAATAGCGGTTGTTCTTTCCATTTAAAGTTTAACATAACAAGCACACGAAGTCTGTAACTCACAGAGATTCCCTGTTTTTTCAAGTCCTTTCAACTAAAGATATGTATCTACACCCATCCAGAGATGTAAGACAGAAAAAAAAGCTACCAGAGATTCTTTTTCTGCTTTGGTCATATTTTTTGACATGTGCCAGTCCTTTAGCTATGACAGACTCACCAAAGACCATTCACTTAATTCAAAACCACACACTACCTGCATCTTCAGTAGATGTGTATGAGACGCTGAAGCCTCTAGTTGCATGGGACGTATCTGTCACCAAAATGACTTTCATGGTATTTCCAGAGGATTTCACTTCAGTGCCTGGATTTACCTCACCACACAGCTTGGCCAGCCGAGGAGAGTTCTCTCTGTGGCCATTGTAAACCTGTTGGGTCAAAATAAACCCTTAGGAGATCAAAATACAGACTTACGAGCATCTCCTGTATGATCTAACAGCGCTTCACACCTTTAATTCAAGGTTCCCTGATGTCCCTCATGCCAGCTTAGTTCCTAAATCTACTCAAAACCTTGGAACAAATTACCATTGCCATATGTGGATGAGGCTCTGAAGTAAAACATCAAAAATACCTTGCTTATTTTGGTGAAACACAAACATATTCCCTTTCTCTCTCTTTAAAAAAAAAAAAACCAAAACAAAACAAAACCCAAAAAACCCAAACCCCAAAACCCCCAAACAAATAAACAGATTTGTTGGGAAAAATACACTATTTTAACTCAATATTTATATCTTCAGTCACCTGATAATGCCGGCTACTGTTCATATTCACTCTATTTCAAATGATTTTCTTAGTATTCTTGTTAAGGCCAACACCAGCTTTTTCAAAATCTTCTTCAATATATTAAGTGCTGGTGGGCATTTTTGATTAATTCAAACATTTCACATTTTGGTGATCCAGATGGATTTTGATCAGTTTCTTTAAAACAGCCGTTGGCCTAGGAGTTAATTCCTTCTTTCTACTACTATCTCAGCAGGGCAAGCAAGAGAGAAACGATATTTTGCACCGAGATTCGGAAAATGTCCGAGTGCTGAACGCACAAAAGTTGGCAGGACAGAGCTTTCTTTAAGAGATCAATAAATTCATTAATCATGAATCAATAAATACTGGCTCCCCGTGGCCTGTCTAAAGCATCTGTGAAGAAAAATAAGGGGAACATGATCTACAAACCGCAAGGGAGAGGTCCTTCACCTCCTCACACTTGTGCATGGACTAGCTTCTCACCATACTGAAGCTAATTCCTGTGCTTGCACTGCTAATCTCAACAAATAGAGGAATACTATTTTTGAGGCATTTGTACGCTGGACCAGGTCCAGTTCTGTTGGTTTTCTTTTTTTTTTTTCACTAAATAACCAAAAATCTAAAATAAACATGATAAAATAACCAAAATCTGTCTTTTTGGATGTGTGTGTGTGTGAGTGTGTGTATGTGTGTGTGACAAAGAGAATTTCCTGGGTTTTCCCTATTTTTTTACAGAATATACAAGGTCCACACAGCAGTAGGCATTTGTTGCAATCTCTGGCTTCTTCTCTTTCTTTTTTTTTTTTTTTTTTTTTTTTTTTTTTTTTTTTGAGTTGACTACAATAAGTAACAATCTCCAAAGTCAAAAGAGACCTGGAACTGACTGATGGGCTTTATGTACACTAGGAAGAGACACTGAATCCTTTCAAAAACTGCAAAGCTTTTCTCTGTAATTGATAAAGAGCCAATTCCAATGATTTCTTCAAGTCCTCCCCTCTGCCTAGACCATTATTCCAAAATTTTCCATACTTTAAAACAAGCAGATGAGTTTAGACACCCTACAGAGCTAACTTTCTCTCATTTATCCGCTTTCCCCAGATTAAATTATGATGTGTCTTAAACCCAGATGTAGACCTCTAAATAACATTTCACAGCTCTATTACATCCATCAATGCTCCATAAAGGGATTAGGAAGTGCATTTTCCATCTTCACGCCCAATACTCACGGCCACGTAATCTGAGGAGCAACTCCAGTGTTCTTCTGTTTTCATATCATTAAAGGTCAGGGTCACACGTCGACCTTCGTCCACTGTGATCCTCCACTCACACACTCGATTGTGGGGGTACGGGTTGGGATAGTTGGGTGAAGTGAATGTTCCAACAGGGGCAGTAAAATCCCCACCGCATTCTGAAATACCCAAATATTAGGACACTTCTTAGAGTAAAGCATTGTTTATAGAGTTATAGCAAAAAAAAAACCCCAAAACCCCACTTGAATAATGCATGAAAAAGCTAACCTGAGAGCTTGATTTGATATGCCCGCCCTGTCCGTGTTTCTCTAAACAGCTAAGTTCCTGCCAGTCAGCCATAAACATAGTTGAATATTGACAACACCAGCTCCTTTTAGTCTAATTATTAAAATTCCCTTCTCTGAAGGCCTCCTACCAGACTCCAGAAGCCTGAGTGACCCTCAGGCTTTGATGCCAAGAGATACAAGCTGTGGCAGGACCGAGACATTTCTGCTTTTGAGATGGCTGGGCAGAACTGCACGGAATGAGCAGGGGCTTGTAGAGGGGCTAACGATGGGGGATGTGTTTTTCCTCTCCTGGTTAACAGCGGTAGAGAAAAAGCTTTCAAGAATTTTAAGCAACACTTTTTCAGTACAGCTCTTTTGTGGTTCTCCTCTCTTTGTTATGAATATCAAATTGTGCTCTGAGGAAAGAACACGGGTCTTGGGTATAGAGTGCATTTTTCTTCTGAGATTGATGGCACCAGTTTACACTTGGTTTCCCTTTAAAACAGAGACATATGTTTAATGGAGTTTAATGGAGTGTTAGTCCCCTCCCTCACCCTCACAGAATAGTCTAATCTGTGCATCCACCTGCATTTAATTTTTGCTAACACAGGTTCTCTGGTCACAGAACAGTGTCCTGGGAGTGGAATAACATTCTTTGGGAGTTTGTTTCTGCCTGTCCTATTGTATTGCAGAAGCAAATATGAAGAATAAGGAAGTTTCCAGCTTTTGAATGAGCTGGAAAGAGTTAAGAAGGTTTGGCAGGAAATTTTTCATGACCACTACTGGACAGAATTTCTCAAAAAGTAGCCATATTTTGGCAGGACAAGCATTGCATGGGCAATAAAGAACACGAATGAGAAGTGGGAAGCAGGGACAGTTCTGTGTCCTTAGTCCTGATCAGAGCAGCTCTTTGAAGTCGTCGTCTCAGGACAAGAGTCAACAGACACAAATCGAAATGCAGGAAATTCCAGCTAAACGTATGAAAACTTCTTTTATCGTGAGGATTTTTGAACACTGGAATAGGTTGGCCAGAGAGTTTCTGGAGACTTTGTCCCTGAAAAAATGCAAAACTCGAGTGGGCTACAGTTCTAGGCAACTTCCTCTACCTGACCAAGCTTGAGCAGGAGGGTTGGACTTTGTCATCTCCAGAGGTCCCTTACATCCTCAATAGCTCTGCAGTTCTCCGATTCTACTTAAAACCTACTGGTTAAAAACTACTGGATTTAGGGGGATTTCAGAATACCACTCACCTCAGAGGGACAGAATAACACAGAGGAAAACCACAGCATGCCTTTACCTTCCTCCTCCTCAAGAGGGGTTTGGGGAAGGTATGTTAGAACATCCCTGGACTGACAGCTGGATAAGAAAAGGTATGGAAGAGTGTGCTTCATCATGTGAGACCTACTACTGATGGCAAAATCCATTATAGTGGGGGTCTGCTTGCCTTTCAAGGTTTCACCTTGGCTAAATAGCGATCAGAGAGCTCTATTCATACTTCCCCCAGAGTTTAAATTTAAGAGCAAACGAGCACCACTCCAAGAATAAGCAATCTCCAATTTATGCTGTATGAGTAAGGTTATGGTCTGTGGTATATATTGCTTGCTGGTATATATTGTGGTATATATTGCAAGTAACTTGCAACCTGACAAATCCAACCTTCAGTACTGGAATCAAAGCGCAGTCTGAATCCTCGGGCATTGACTGATCCATCAGTGACAAATCTGACATAAGCAAAACTGTCAGAGGTGTCCACAGCATTGGGGAGGGTGTTACCACAGTACCTGCCCAACACAGTTCCTGCAAAACACAAGTACAGAGAGACAATTTTATATCAGTATATTGTTCATATTTATATTGAAGGATCACTTTGCAATTTAACTGGACAGGCAGGAGTAAAGTAGTAAAATCAAGTTTTTACTGGGAAATAGAAGGGTTTTGTTTGCCTTTGCAAGCAAGACAGACAGAAGTAAATACTGTCTATTGGAAAGGGTCACTTTGTACCCAAAGGGAAACGTTTTCAGGGACCTCTGCTGAGGTTCGTAGCAGTACTAGGGAAGGGAAGGCAAACACTGAAATAATTCTCAGACCAGAAGCATTGTATTCTCGGATCTCCACAAAGTCGTTTGTGCACTCAGAGGAGTTTTGAATATCTAGGCCTTCAAGTCTGATGGTGAGGTAGTGGCCCCTGAGGCCCTGCAGAAACCATTCACACAGCAGGTTGTCTTGATAATGAAGCTCAGGATACCCCGTGCTTTCAATGATGCCACTTTGTCCTATCACTGTCCCGCCACAGGGAGCTGCAAAGGGAAGAACATTGCTTGGTTGACTGAAGGACCACAGACAGACAATCTTCCTCCTAAATCAGACCTAAAGCTAAGGCACAATTTACTTGCTCTCTAACTGTGGTAATGGAACAGAATTTGTCTTCCAGTTAAAAATCTTCCACATTCTCCTAATTCAACCAGTCCTAGTCTGGTTTTGAACCCCCACCCCCTTCCATTGCAAGCATCCTTTCCTCTCTGTCATATCTCTTATTAATTTGAATAAACTCACAGTCTATATTTTATCTCTACCCATGTCCATATTTACCAAAAAAATCTTGGAAAGCTGTATCAGATAATTACAAAGAAATTTAGGTTATTTAAATGTGGATATAAATATTTTATAGCTGACAGAAGTTGACTGCTGGTTTGGGGCCAACAGCTATGGTTCATACTCCTCTTTCCTGCAGTCCCTTCCTGTTCCAACACCACTCCTCATGATGCCTTGGTAAGGGATCACTGCACAATATGGGAAAAAGCTATTTATTTGCAATAGTCCCTCTCTCTGAAAACTCATTTCTCTGTGGTACTTGCAAAAGTAAGTTCATAATACTAAGGCTTACAGCAAATAATATTCCTAGGTGGAATTTATTGGGTTTTACAGTATATCTGCATGTCTGATAGTTAAAAATCTTTTCATGAGATTCACGTGTGGTTGTGTCCACACTCTCTGCTCTTCGGAGTGATTGTTCCAGGATGATTGGCATACAGCTTAAGTACTGTAAATCTGTTATCCATAAATGTAAATGGTGACTTCATGTACTAACAATATTCTCTTGCAAGTTGATTCATTTTTCACATTCAGAAATGTAATAGCACACTATATTGGTCTAAGTGTCTGAGATCTAACACAATCAGCAAAATTCTGTGTAAAGCAATATAGTTCACTACTTTGCCTTTGAGAAACTAACATAGACTTTCCTATATGAGTGACATTAACATAATAGCTGCTATGTTTTTAAGATTATTAATATTATCAAAACCAAAAAAGTTGCATTTTCTGAATCTGATCAAAGACTATTTAATTTTAAAACTTTGCTAGTGCTTTCTAATCCTGTTTTTGCAGCTTGAGAGCAAATAATTTTAACGTATTTATTTTCCCAGCTGACAAATAATGATTCTTGCTCTTTGTTCATTTTTCTGTCCATTGTTGTATGACTCTGCTTGCCTAGCAGCATCGATACTATAGATTGATTTACATTTACAGAGAGAAGCTCCTAATTTGTTCTCCTGACAACTCTCAGCTGACCCTTGCATTCCCCTTCAGGATCCTGTTCAGGAAAGTGATTGTAATTTTGCATGCTGAAAATCAAATCATGTTACATGACTTTACCTGCATCAACCTGTATTTTTTCCACTGCCCCTTTGATAATTGTCTTTGACAAGAGGTTATCCAGTCTTTGTTTCCACTGCTGCAGATCTATGCGCTTTTCTATTCCTATTTCCATAATTTTCACCTCTTGCTAGGTTCAGAACTCTCTGATATTAACCCACATGATCCTAATGCCTTAGTCCTTAAGAGGCACATATCTGCCAGTCCCCCTCATAGGCGTGATTTAAGGCCTATTACAAAAAACCTGGCACTCGAGACCAAAATATTCCATAAAATCAAAGAAATTGATAAAGGCAAGCATTACCAATGGAGTATTTGGCGTTGAATCCCACGTGCGTGGCACTGCTGTCAGACCTGAACCTCAGGTACATGACAGCTCCTGAGGATCTCTGCAAGCCTGGCATCGATCCCCCACACAGCCTGGCAATGATGGGGGCAGTGGAGTCAGCACCATTGCGTAGCTCTAGGTAACTGGAAGTGCAGCTAGAAGAGGAGAAGAGGAGAGAGTTATTTACTCTTCAGTGAATAGCACTAGTTGCTTGAAACCATTTCAGTATCTACAGGAAGCCATGAAGCTGCAGTGAACTTGATGATCTCAAAGGTCCATTTCAACCATGAAGATTCTGTGATTCTGTGAATTAGATAAGTTTCCATGCAGTGTGACCAGTACAGGATCAAGAAGTTCATAATCAATGATAGTCCTGTAATATTTGAATCAAAATAACTGCTGGAAACATTGAGAAAGATTCATGTCTATGATCAGACTAGAACTGAGAGAAGCAAGTCCTGGAGAGGTGTCTGAACAGCACTGGTAAGGTAGTTGTGATATACTTTTGGCAGCATCCAGATTCAGCAGATGTTCCCTATTAAGTCTCATGGATGACTGTTGAGTTAAGGAACAGCTGTAAGACAGATGAAGGCAATAAAAATTCAAATCAGGGGGCTTACTTAGGTGGGCATAGGATGACCCAAAATATTTTAAATAGCAGCTTTGCCTTCAGAATGGTGCAGTGTCCTGGGAAGCCAGGAAGAAAGGACACCTTTCTTCTGTTCTGCACCGGTTTTTCTGGACATGGTGCCACGGGTGAGGTCACTGCAAACCACCAGACAGGCAATGGAGGAGGGAATCAAATTGTTGAGGTGATAATCCATTGGATTTAAAAGCACCCAAGACTCAAAATGACTGAAAATCTGAATATGAAAGGACTGGAGGGCACAGATTATACAGAAGGCACCTTTGTACCATGGATCCTTCCCCTCTGTTATATTCATTTCTATCGTGCACTGAAAATTCCCAGGAATGTATCCCAGTGTCTGATAGCTCCAGTAATCTCTCTCAAATATTTCCTAAACACTTTTGATTGAAAATCTGGAAGTGAGCTCTAGGAAGAATTAGAGAAAGTAATCGGGAAAGAAGGATCAGAATGGAGTCTCTGAAGAAACACAGGCAAAATAATATGGATGTATACTTTGGTGAAGGTTCAATGTAAAACTGGTCTTCAAATTGCAGCTCTACTGCATGTCCATTAGGAGCAGTTATGGTCCAGACGCAGTCAGCATGCGGGGGATAATTGTTGGGATAGTTGGGGGAAGATGTATATCCACTGGGGTTGAAATCATTGATATAAATATTTCCTCCACAAGCTGGGAAAGAAAAGGTCACCAATAAAAACCAACATGTTAAGGAAATGGGTGAGGCACCAAAAATAGGAATTATCTCTATATTCCAACACAGTTTCCTTTCGGTGTCATATGGTTAAATAAAAAACAAGTTCATTTTACTGCTTACTGTGGGAAAACATTTTAATGCAGCAGAATCCTATGTTCCAGCTTTACCCAGCTGTCCTCGTTTTCACATGTTCAGGGCTCTGAATTAAACTGCTAGTAGTTCTTCCTTGGATTGCTTCGAAACCAAGCAGGAAACATATTTCTTGCCTTGTTCCTACCCCAATTCCCAAGAGCTAGAAAGCCTACAAGTCAGACACATGAATGCTTCTGTGAATCATTCCCCACTTCTGCTTTCCAAAATTGAAGTGTGTGTTTGAGGCAATAATGAATGTGTGAGGAATGTCAGTCAGAGCAAACATTAGGATTTGTTCAGGTCCTTTACCTTACAAAGATATCTTTATTTTGAACAGAACTTTTCTGTCAAATACCCTCACTATGTTCTAGCAACACTGGTTGAACACAGGGTTTTAGCCAAGTTTTATAAACTGAAGGGGTAGAAATACTGTCACACAATTCCACCCTCACTCTTCATGAATCCTCTACAGTAATGCTAAGAATGATTTTTTGCGGCAGCAGGGAAAGTAGGCAGAAAACAAGCACTTAAAAATTCGAGGAGACTGACATGTTGCTTTAGCTGTGTTCAGCTACACTGTTTAGTCAGGAGGTCTCCCGGTGCTCCAAGTGCCATATGTCACAAATACAGTGGAATAACTGCAAATGCCAAGTCTTCAATTTACCCCTGGGACCCGAGTCTCCATTTTTTTCATTCTTTCAAAAAAAGTCAGCTCTTGCAGGGCTTGTTATTTTCTCAGCTGAGAATTAAACTTGTGATAAATATTACCACGTTAGCCTAAATCATTCCTGACATCATTTAGCACTTGTGCTGGGTACTACATGTTCAAAATAGTATTCCTGTTTCCAGATTTTTTTTTCCTTCCCAGTATGAATTTTGAACATCTCTTCCTGACTATAGGTGCTACTTCCCTGCTGAAGAGTTCCCCATAAATTGTTTTGTTTTTTTTTTAACTTTAATATCTCCAAGTTCTGTGACCTGGAGCTGGCTCTCTTTCAAAAGCAGAGATTTGAGATTAGCATCAGATGTCATGGACTAAAGAAAGATACGGGACAATTTTGCAGACATCTGGTTTTACCAGGATTGGGACTTCAAACAAGAACTTCCGTTAAGAGGGCAAACTCCAACTTATATCTATTGAGTTGCAGAATTTAAGTTTATTTCCTAGACTTACCTAGACTCTTAGCCTCGTATTTCAGTTTGAATCCTTGACCCTCATTCCTGCTGTCAGAAACAAAGTGGACAAACAGCTGATTGTCTGTGGTGTACATGGTAGAGATGGGGCTGCTTCCACAAAACCGTCCATTCCCTCTTCCAGACACCAAAGGTGGGGCAGCATTGTCTAACCCATTCTTCAGCTAGAAGAAGAGAAATTACTGATGGCACTGAAGCAAACAGCCCTGGAATATAAACTTTGAGCACACACCGTCTTAATGCTTCCTGTCATGGGGGAAAACAACAATCCAGTGATATAATAGTGATAAATAAGACAGAAGAGAGAAATAATATCTCTGGTATTTCTCTTTGGTATTTCTACCCCCTGACAACCTGGGTTGCCTTACTGACACTGAAATCTATAAGATTCAGTGGCTTTAATAGCTTTGAGGATTTGGTGACCTAGCCAATAACCTCACCTCTACATAATCTCCAAGGCTGCAAGAAGTATCCTCACTCTTAACCTGGAAAGGCTGTTCAAAATGGACAGCGATGATGAATCCAGAGGTTACCCCTACATGCCAGGAACAATTCAGATTAGGAGTGTAGTCTTGAGGGTAGTTAGGGGATGTTATCACACCTGTGTCTGTGTGCAAATAGCCTCCACAACCTGAGAAAACAGAGTTGAAGCAAAGAAAAAAAATATTAGCGTGAATTATTCACATATTAATTGAGAGAAAAATCCTGTCTCCTAAAAGGAAGATGTGACAGATAAAAGCAAATGTTGAAGCAAGTCCATGAAGAGCTGAGGGGCATCGAGCGACGTACACAAGGCATGATGTCCCAAATTCAAACTAGCAGATTGCAAGATGACACACATTAAAACATCTTGACAGGGAGGTTCAGTCCTCAGATTTACCAGAGGAGCGAGCGGGCAGCTTTTGTTACACTCTCTGAGAACATTGCTTGTAGCCACGGACCAACCTGCTGTCACCTACTCAAGCTGCCAGCCAGAAGAACTTCCCCTGGCTGCACACTGTTCTCATAACCCCTTCCTTGGTGCCTCAGCCCATCGAGGACTCTGTTACCGTCCCTGGGTGCGTGTGGGAGGAGTGCCACTGGAAACTGCTGACACCCCTGCTGCAACGTACACAGCTTGCTGCAGCTGCCTCTCTCTAGTTTGATTCTGTGCTTTGAGTCATTTGTTTCTCTCTCTTAGTTGCCCATTCTTTCACCCTTCAGCTCAGCTGTTATAAACTTAGGCATACGCTTTTCTTACTTCTGGAAAGCGACTAGTCTGCTTGAATCACGCTTTATGGTATTACACCACTGGGAAAACACCAAATTTTACCTTTGCAGAGTCAGACATTTATTAATGCATTTTCATGAGATGTGAATAATTGGTCTGTGTGATTAATTAGATAGGCTGTAGGCAGCTGTTAAAAATGCCAGAGCCTTTTCTTTCTTTAACCCATTCTTAGCAGCAAGGCAGACGTTTATCTGGGAAAGAAGAGAAACAATTCTTACTTTTGTGATAAGAGGCATTAAACCCAGCCCCAGTGACACTTGCATCGGACACGAAGTGGATGAACATTGCCTCTCCAGTTGATCTTATTGGCCCAGGAGGTTCTCGTCCACACACAGTAGCCAGCACTGGAGAAAGACTGGTGTCTCCTGAGATGAAAAGAAGAAATGTGAATATTAAACCCAAACCAGTTCACGTCTGCCTGTTGGTTGCTGTGGCTCACACTTTCAGGCAGGTGCTTTTCAAGACCTTTAACCCCCTGCAGATTGAGAAATATTTTTATAGACCAGATATTTTGCTAGACTTCTCTAGTTTTATTTTAACTGACTGAATGTCTCAGCATAGAGGAAGAATACCAATTTAGAATATATTCCCATGTCTATCTAGATTGCATAAGCAAAATGGACGTGAGAGTTCCCGGTAGCGGGACCTTGGGTATCTATGGCGTGCTGCTGGGGTAGGGTAAGATTGGCTTCTCACCATCTCGGATAATAATTTTGTCATAATTGCACGAGCTGTGAGATTCTATGTCTAGGGCCAGAATATTGATCTCCACGGTGGATCCAGGAGCTCTGATAAGCCACACACAGTCCACAAAATTTCTGTAATTCATGGGCCAGCCGGGTGAGAAGAAGAATGAAGGTGTTTCTTCAGCTGTTACAGTCCCTCCGCAGGCACCTGTCACATACAAGAAGACAAAAATGAAAGCATTCTCTTTTTAAATTGAATACTCCCCTCGTATAATTTAAGATGACAGACCTATAATTCAGCACAATGGAGGCACAGTGTAGCCCCATGACACGTGTAGCCACAGGAATGCATTTCTTCAAGCATTGCTTTAGTTTGAACTGAGAGTACAAAACTTAAGAACCCTGAGATATAAGGATGCTCCTGCGCTACCCGGTGGGGCAATGATGTGACCTGTTTTATCGTGAGGAATATCTAGCAAAAGACCTACAAGCATCCACCACAGTTTAACAGAGGCTGCACGTCAGAAAGAACAGTGCATACATACCAAATAATACATAAACATTTTAGACTCTCTTGAAAGTACTTTTCTTTCTCCATTCCTATTGCCTCAGCTATAAGTTTAGATGAAGATGGAGTTCTGGTTGGGATATCTAGTGGCTCCATGACCACCCAGCACATAAACCCATTATACATACTGCCACTATCCAGGGATCTTCAGTCCCTCTGTCCCCAAAAATCTGCCTTCAGATTTAGAGAAGACACTGCACTAGGTCCTCGTCAGTCTTAACTTTCTCTTGTTGAACTTGCTCACAGAAAATCAATGGTACAAGAAGCAAGTTCCCTCTTCTTCCAGGAGCTATTTGTTAGAGGTACCTGATCATACTAAGCATGTTCTCCTTATTTATGGATATGAGGTGCATTATAGTAAGTGGTTTCATATGACAACGGACAGTTATTTAAGAATGGTATTTCAAAGGATACCTCTTCATGAAAGCATAGAAAATTTTTAGTTTTCATTAAATACCTGTGCAAAGAAAAATATCCTTCTATCAACATGCTTATTTTTAAAACACCATAAAACAGTACATCTGAAAGTCCCTAGGAATTGTTTTTAAAAGCTATCAAAATGCTTAATTAAAATGTCTGTGAAAGCTTTCCCTCTTAATAGCTAGGGCTTTCTCTTGTGGGGAAGTTGGAGTTTTCTTAAGTAAAGCTCAGTATCTACTGAAATCCTACCTCGAGCAATGGTGTGTGTAACAGCAGAAGCATCCACTGCATACCACTCCAAAAGAAATCCTTTTCCAGTCACAGATGGATCTGACTGGAACTGGATTGTAATTGAACTGCCGGAGGATGCAAAAGAAGCAGGGTCTGCACCACAGTACGTTGCAATAGGACGAGAATGAATGGTGGGTCCATCATAAACCTGCAGAGAGATCAGAGCTGTTCCTCACACAGGCAGATATACACACAGATTTTAAGTTCTATCAAATAAATAGGCAATACTTTTATTTTTTTTTTTATTTTATGTATTTATAAGACAAAATCTTAGCTGGTTAAAAAATGCTTCTCTTTTGCCGCCTTTCAGACCTATTTGTGTTCTGGTCCTCTTCCCCCCAGTATAAAATGTCCAGTAGACAAAGCTAGGAAATACTAAATACATAACATTGAAGATCTGATCCTTGTGCCAGGTTAAAAGTCAGGCTGATTCACATCCACGGAATGTCTAGCTGATTTAAGAAACTCATTTTGCTTTCAGAGGGACAAAGAAAGGCAGGCTGAGAGAGGAGAAAGATGATGCTGTTAAAAAACTGTCATGAGATTAGGGAAAAAGTTATATTTACTTTTTGAACTACTATTAAATTTGGATATCAGTGAATTAATAATGAATTGAATACACTAAATATATTGAACCATTAACTTTCTTTTTTGAAATATTATCTTTCTTTTTCCCAAAGAAAAGGAGAACTATTGAATCAGCTGGTTAAAAAATCCCAACCAACCAAAAAAAAAAAAAAACCAACCAAAAAAAAAAACCCCAAAGAACAGACAAGAAGAGATTTAACTAATTTAACTTAGTAGTTATGTTTAGCTAAGTTCAGAAAGAAGTTGTTGCCTCTTTTGCTCCATTTTTCTTAGCACCATATATACTATATTTTTTAACCTGGTAAAAAGCCTAGACTGTATTACAGGAGGGTACAGAGAAACAATTAAACAGGAAGAAAGAGGTACCTTCCTGCTGCCAACAGCAATTATTGATCCAGAGAGCAAAGAAGGTGCAAGTAGAGGATTGTTCCTTGTGGGATTTTAAAGTAATCTTATTTTTAGGGGCACTGAGATGTTATTGTTACTGTTGTCCTCAACAAAACTAGCACAGAGCAAAGTTCAATCTGGTATCTAGCCTGAAATTCTTGGATTTCAAAATTCAGGATTGTACCATTGTGGATTTATTTGTAATAAGTTTCAAATTTACAACAGTATCTATTAGGGAGCCAAAGAGTATGTAAGCCTTCCTATAGCTAATAATTATTGAAAAGACAACATTGCACAAACAATAAGCCACACCAGATCCTCAGAAATTCTTCCCATTCCTCTTGTAGGTTTCTCCCGTCATCATTTTATCAAAGTTAATTAAAATAAAATAACTTCTCGCAGTGAACTCACCTTTAGCTTGTCATAATGGCACCTGTAATGGTTTTCAATGTCCATCTCCAGGATCCGGCCGTGGATGACTTGGGAAGCGTTGACGTTTACCCGCCACTGGTAGTTGGCGTTGGGAGGGTAACTTCTGGGCCACTGTGGTGAAGTTATTTGTCCTTCGTTTCCCACAATGTCATTTCCATAGACTGAAAAAAAGAGAAAGGGACAACTAATGCCTCTAATTCCCATAGATTAAAAGAAGTATGGGGGCCCAGCCTGGAATACAGCTTTCAATTCAGCCGATCTGATTGGATTTATTGAATTTATTATTCGTGTCTCAGGCAGTCCTACGATTCACATCTAATTATTTTCTTCTTGTAAGGAATGCAGCATGCCCTTATCTGAAGGAAATTACCCATTTGAGCCACGTGGCTCTACATGTCAGAGAAGTGGGAAGGTGGCACATCTAAATTCCCCCCCGGCTCTGCCTACTTTATGTTAATTTCATCCCAAGAAGCATTAAGTAATAAAATTGTTTGTTTAAAATACCTTTGTGTGTTCTGGTGAAAAACGGTTTTGATTTCACTGAGCTCTGAACTATTAATAATTCCTTTTGGAAATGAGTAGTAAAAGACTCAAAGTAAGGAAAATTATTGTAAGTTTAGCTTGCACAAGCAGAATGGCTGTGGATGTTTAGCTTCAGCAGTCTGCTCGTGCAGCGAGTCGGACTGATGTTTGCAATGGTCCCTTGCAATTTTGGATCTACAAGCTGGCATCAATTCCTTTTCTTCTAATTCTCCTCTCTGGTTGATGGCATCCAGATCCAAACCAGAAGATGGACGCTGTCATACTCAACATGCAAAACGGAAAGCTGGGAAATAAATATTTTTTTCTTAATTTGTTAAATGCCTAATAAATGGCAAGATAAACATTAAATACCATTGCTCCTTCTCAGGTAGCAAAGACATGTGGTCAGATCTTTTTAGCTCTAACAGGCTATTGGTAAACTTGCATTGCCATGAAACCTTTTAGTATATAGCTCTTATTTATATCTTCACAGGCCAACACTGCTGAAAGAAAAATCTGAAAACCAGTCATAAACTGTTAGAAACCAGTCGATGAAATAGAGAATATTTTATTTTCTGTAATCCATGAAGTTTTTTGCTCCTGGAAAGATAATAACATCAATTTGAAAAAAAATTGTCTATTATGATAATTTAAAAAGATAGATTTTAATGTCTAATTTTTCTGATTGTTGCATACACACGAGTTCCTTCCTGCTATGTTTTAGAACGTCCTTTTATATTCAGCAGATATTTTACAAAATATTTTTTAAATGAATTCACAGCCTTGTTGACATCAACCAGCATTTTCTACAAGACTTTACAGGACCAAACGTTCACTTTGAATCATTTTGGAAGAGTTATGAGAGAAAAACAGTTTTCAATTAAATATAGTTTACTTACTGTGAGAGAATGTGGCCCTGAAGCCAAGGTTAGTGCCTGAGCTGTCTGAGACAAATTTGACCCACAGGACGTGTCCAACGGTAGATGTATAATTTGAAGGCAAGGAGTTCCCACAGAATCGTCCTGCCAGCGTCCCTGTGTCGTTCCATTCGCGAATCTCCAGGTAATCTTTGGTGCAGCCGCTACTATTTTCCACCTGAAACGCTCTGTTTCAATGGCAGTAGAAGAGCATTAGCTGCCAGATGACTGACACACACTTCAGAGTTTGCCCTGCCAGGCCATGGACCCCCCCGTGGTTGGTATGCTACTGCAACAGTTAACAAGAGGGCAGCAACAGGATGCTCCAGGACCCAGAAGTCACCTCTCATTACCTGATATTGGGCTTTCTCCTTTCTGGCCCCTTATTTTATGACAGAGCTTCATTTTGCAAAGTTATAAAGAGTTCTCAAGGCCTTGTGATATTAGTTGGTTCATCAAGAACACAAAAAGCCCCTGATAGATAAAACCAATTTTTAATATGAGCCCAGGGCAGACTATTTACTGAGTGCACATCAATTAGGTAAAGAGAATACTTTCAGCCTTACAAACCCATTTGCAGCCCTTTCATATGTATACAATTTCTGTTGAGAAAACAATTGTCAGGGGCCTAGATTCATTTGTATTTAATGTTTCAGAGCTCAGAAATCCCACAGCAGTTTCTCCAGAATTAGAGATGATTACTATTTCTGTGGCCCCTCTGAGTTTCACACAGCTGAACTGCTATGAATTCTTCTAAATCTTAGAAAATGAATGGGATTTAATAATCAATTTATAAATTCTAAATTATTGCACCAAGCTGAGTATATTCTCATATATAATAATATATTATAATAATAATAGAAGTCTATTCTAAAAAAACATTATGTTATTCTAAGGGAAGTGCTTTGATTCAATCCAATATGGGTTTCAGAATCAGACTATGAATAGTATCGATTCCAGAGAGCCCCTCTTATAACTTGTGCCCCAAATATTTGTGCATTCTCCTTTTCTGGTAACAACTCTGCCCCCTCAGTCCTGAATATAACCCGAATATAACCATAGCTGCTCGGTGCACACATGCTGGAAAATGGTTCCAACCACTCATCTGGATATACTTTAAAATCTAAGCTAAGCCTCAAATTGCAAGGCAGGCATTTCTGTTCTGAAGAAAATGAACGCCTCGCGCCAACAAAGCTTTATAAACGCCTAATATTAAAAAAAATATATTAAATACTGCTTTCTAACACAATTACTCCAGGCTTTCCAGTATTTTCAGCTGCCTTTCAGCTCTGTGTAGCTGAAAAAAAAAAGAGTTTACAGCTGCTCAGTGTCATTTTATATAACTGAATGTATGTTCCACTGATAGTTTCTGCTTCACACCAGATTTCTGTTTTGATTCTGAAAAGCTGGTATTCATTATTTTGTAGCAAATATTCTGGAAAAATGTTTTCAGGCTGCAGTACTTTTTTCTGCTTTAGTGAGCAAAGGGGGAATAGAATGTCCTTTTTATTGAGTTTATTGGGTGAATCGGTACATGCCTAACAAATTACACCTTATGCAGTCAGCACGTTACTGGGCAATTTTTCTTTTTGTCCTGATTAACGGTAAATGCAGGTTTCAGAATTACTTTTCTTTTCCTGCTGATTTTTTATAAGCTTTGCAAAGGGTCAGTGTTTTCTCTCTTGGCAGCAGCCACTGTTTGATGCCGGGAAGCAGGGAGGCTCAGAAATCCACATCATGGGTAAAGAAGAACCTAATGACCCTGGTGAAGGACTCCAAGTTGGTCTGTGGATCATGACAGTCCTGTCAGAAGTCTTCAAAGGAAAGTTACTTTGCTGAAGGGAAAACAAAACCCTTTCAGATTCTCTCCTGGCCTCTGTTGTACCTCCACTGCTATAATTATTTGAGAAATTTTGAAGGATTTACTATCAATTTAAACCCTACATTCTGTGGAATATTCCGGCCCTTTATATTACTCAGTTATATAATAAATACTACAATGAATCTGGTAGTGAGGAAATAGTAGGAATCTCCTTTATAAAGAAAAGGCAGAGCAATGGCAATATTCTTGTTTATAAGTGAGTGAGAACTGGCTTCTTCGGCATCTCATGATGCTCAAATAATAAACCACCTATTTATATAATGCTGTATATGGCTTAATATAAGCAATGACTAAAACACTGATTGCAAGCTGCCACTAACCGCTGCTGTGTTTGCTTTCCAAGTTACTCTAAAAACACGTTTCAGCTTTATCATCTGGTAAATTACATTTCCTAATAAACACCAGGCATCCTTCCTTCAGGGCTGAGTAATAACCCCTGGCACTGCATTTACCTGAAGGACAGCTGGAGCCGGTTGCCAGGGGAGCTGAGAATCCTCCAGACACACTCGGTGTTGAGCGGATACTGCTCAGGATAGCCAGGGCTGTTGAAAGCTCCTCTCTCCATGTGGAAATTACCCCCACAGGCTGCAACAAGAAGGAGAGAGCAGAGAGTTGAGATAGATGACATAAAAAAACCCCTATCTCGACAGAGCCAGAGCATTTGCGAATCAAGAAAGCATTTTTCCTTGTCTCCTTCTTCTTTAGCTTGTTGATATGCTTTCTGAGACCTCGGCCAAAAAAGGGGAAGGGTAATAGGGGATTTTAGAAGAGGGAATGTCAGAGAGACAAAGAGATACAGGATATGTTCTTTTTCTTAGAAGTCGGAGTCATAATGTAGCAATGCCTGTTAAATTGGAAGAGGGGAGATTTAGATTAGACACCAGAAAGAACTTCCTTGCTGTGAGGGTGGTGAGACACTGGAAGAGGTTGCCCAGAGAAGCTGTGGCTGCCCCGTCCCTGGAGGGGTTCAAGGCCAGGCTGGATGGGGCTTGGAGCAACCTGCTCTGGTGGGAGGTGTCCCTGCCCAGGGCAGGGGGTTGGAACTACATGATCTTTAAGGTCCCTTCCAACTCTAACCATTCTATGATTGTATGATTCCATATAGACTTACATGAAGCTGATGCAGCATAGGTGGCATGGAAGCCCCTGGCAGTAATGTCGTTGTTGGAGATAAAGTTCACCACCAAGGCATTCCCAAAAGAAGTGATAGGATGTGGTATAGTAGTGCCACAGTAACGGCCTGAAAGAGAGCAAGCCAGCGAGAAAGAAAGGACTGTTCAGCATGTAATTACTGTGGTTAATTTAACATTTGGGGTTAATACCTGACAGCAATCAGAAGTAACATTTGGTGCTTACAATTGCAGTTGTCAATTCAATCTACATAAAAATGAAATACTCCGTTTCATTAGCAGAGAACTAAAATCTGGTGGCAATTTTTTTAAGAGAAGAAGGACCTCCTGCACTTCAGACACCCCAGTCCCAAGCTATTCTGTCACTGAGCTTGTTTGTGTTCACTCTATCCAGAAATCACAGCCTAATTAAAAAAAAAAAAATCCCATCAAATATATTTGACAGTAGTTTCTATTTCACTCAATTGGTTTCTGATGAAAAAGACCCGTGAGAAATAACAGACCAGTTCTCCTGTAATGGATTGTAAAATGGGAATTAAAAATCTGAATCACGATCTAGCAGCAGGGCATCTGACAGCAAAAAGAGACAGCAGCTGGTGTCATGGTCCTCTTGCCAAGGGAAAGCCAAGGGTCAGAGACCAAACCAAAAGAATTCTGCTCTTCGTTACAAACCGTTTCAATTAAATACAGGCCCACTCTTGACAAAGGAGCATATACAAAAACAGAATAAGGGAGACCATAATAAGGCACGGATATTCCCTATTTCCCAGAAAGGGACTTCAGGCAGCACTGGGGATGTGATGGGAGTCAGGGCTCCCCTGTGGCCAGGGCTCTCCCATGGCTTTCTGGCAGCATAAGCACTGAATTTTGCTTCCACCTGAAGATGATGGCTCTGGCCAGAGATGTCAGGAGAAAGCTGTAGAGAACAGGAACAAGCAGAAAGTCAGGCTTTCTCGGGCTTGAGGAAAATCCATTTTCTGTTCCCGGAAGTCTGCAGCTTTCTTCAACCTGTGTTTAGTGTGGACTGTGCTTACCAGTGTGGGTGGGTTACGCTATGTTTTCGTACGGTTCACTGGGAATTCAGTTTAAACTGAATCGCTTGGTTCCCAATATTGTTCAGCTGAGGAGGAAGGAAAAGGCAGCTGGAGACAACTCCAAGCTGCAGGTTAGTAGGAACAGGCAGAGCCTGGGAGGACTGAGCCATTCACACTGAAGACTTATCTTCCAACCCCAGTCTCCTCTGGCCAGGGTGGACATGGAGCTTCCTTTATCAGAGAAATTCCATGAAGCAGGAGAACACTCACAGGAAACCTTCTCCTGCTTACCTTAGGTGTAGAATAAACAAGGGAAAGGTACAATACCTCGAAGAGGAGCCTCGTAGTTATTCCCATCCAAAATCTCCACAAAATCCGTTGTACAGTTTTGTCTGTTGTTTTCAATGTCAAAGTCAGTGAATGAGAGCGTGACATGGTTAACTGGCAACAGCAAAGAGTAAAAAATTAAGAAGAAGTTTGGCATTCATTTCACAGAGAAATAGTTACATGTAAACAAATGTGCCATCTTCTCTTCTGTCCCCTGAAGTCAATCAGTCCCCATAAAACACAATATATGAAGTAGTGTATTCCCTGGTATGTGGAGTGAATTTGATGGACAGGTCCTGCTAAATCTCTTTTCTCTTGTACAACTGACAGTAGAAGTGTAGGATTTATCATGTACACATGAATTTAGATTTCTTAATATCTGAACAACTTCATTATATACTGAAAATGTCAGCAAATACAACATGGAAAATTTATGCACATTCAGAGACACAATTTAGTTCCACACACCCATGACCTTCTGTCCCTTTGTGATCTATACCATAGATCGGAACAAAATGTGAATCGATGCTGTCCTGCTCCAGACCCAGAAAGAGCTGGTTCTTTCCTCAGTTTGTAATGTTCCACATACATCAATTGGACTGGTTAAAGGATCATTAACTACACTCAGCTAAATTGTATGGGATTGGATTTTCCACATCCTCAGACTGCAGGCTATGTTCTGCAAAAATAGGCTTTCTGGCTCAGGGTATTTTTGACTCTTGTATGTCTCTTGCTTGTCTGATGCGAACAAAGGAAGTCACAACTGGAAGAAGAGAGGCTGTCCTCAACACCAGTTTGTGCCAGTACCTCTTCCTGGCCTCAGAGCTCCCGTGTGCTTTCAGCAGGTCAGAAAATCTCATGATTTAGGTCATAACTAAGTTTTCTCCCACATTGACCAAGCCTGAATTTGACACCAATATTTTGCTTCTCCCCGGGCTACAACTAATTAGCTAGGATAAAGTGAGCTGCCAGAGATGGAGGCAGGCACTGCAGTCAGTGGGTGTCACTGTCTGATGCTCAGCCTGCCCGTCCCGTGCTCCCCGAGTCCTGTCCGGGCAATCAATTCCCGCTGTCAACGCGGGTCCTCGGGATGCAAAGCAAAAAGGGAAAACACAGTGGGTGGCAAGAGCAGGAGACCTTTGTTGGCCTTCTCAGTAAAAGCGGAGCAGGAGCTCTGCTGTGGTTTGCCACTGGCTGAATCCATCCACACCATTTTTTGGTCTCTCATGTTGATGCAATTCAGGAAACAACAGTTATGTATCACTTTTCCACCAGGAACAGACTGTCTTTAGAAATAAATGTTGTGCAGGTGAGGAATTGTCTTTAAAAATAAATGTTGTGCAGATGAGGAACAGCTTAGATGACATCATTTTCATGTCTCAAAGGTATTGCTTATCTTCTGATTTCTGTTTCAGTGTTTTCTTTTGCAAATTGATTTCCATTTTATAACTTAGCAAAATAAATTTATAAATGTGGTTGGAACATTCTGTGTTCCAACATAGAACAGAGAGAAAAGGTACACAGGAATTTCATTTTCAATTATTTGAATGAAGGATTTGAATGAATGTTCTGAATGAATTTTATGATGCTATGATTCTATGATTCTATGATTTTAACAACCATAGCTAAATATCAGGTGAGCAACTGAAGTTCAGCAGTTGCAATTAAAAATAAACATTTATTTTAAATGATGTTACCAGGATACTATTACTCAAGTGTAAAAAATTTTTAGGAATCGTACAGAATGTATGCGTAATACTGGGTATTAAAAGTAATTCCTGTACCTGATGGAAAATATTTGGTGTTCATGATCAGTCATAAATCTGTCCAAAATTAGACTGGGACATCTGAGGGTGTATCTATACATATAAGACCAGTTTATTTATTTTTTTATTATTTATATTTGAAATATGAAATTTTATTATTTGAAATTTGAAATTGAAATTCCTGTGTACCTTTTCTCCTTATTTAATTAAAATGTCTTTTTTTTTTCCTTCAAATGTTAACATCATACATTTGATCTAACACAACTCCAGACCAAAATAAGGTTGGCCAAATACGAGTGCTTTAATTATACATAAACCCTTGGATTTTCTCACAGACCCATCCAAATTCACATAGGATTCAACACCTCATTTATAATTGCAACACTTGGGTCACAGTAAATCAGCTAAGATGACAAAGTTATAAACTGTTTTCCTCAGTATGCACTAAATCTTTTGCAGTGAAATCCGATTTTGGACAGATTAAGAGAGCCACACCATCTAACTATCAGGATGCAGAACTTCCTAGAGAAATAAAGGAGCAATTTTGTATTGTTATTACAGAAAGAAGATGAGGATGTTAGTCATCCCAGCTAACTATAAAAGATGTTTTTACTTACATGGTTCCTGAGCCTGAATAATCCAGCTGCAGTTCTGATTGTTTGGGTATTTGGCAGGATACAGAGGAGAGGAAATTGCTGCCCCAACTGCATCTGACTCTATGGAACTTCCGCATGCTTTAGAATGAAACACACACACACACACACAGAGATTTATATATACAATCTTAGGTTCTGTAGTGAAAGTGAATGCATAAAGTGTTACATCCTACATCAGTGTGAAATGAGGATAAAATTCACAAGAGTAATTTATCAGAAAAAGAGCCTTAAGGACTAGCTCCCAGCACCAGATGTATTTTCTTGATCTGGTTCTATAGGTCATGCTGCACCTGGCTGACCACCTGAGAGAAGTCAGAGTGACCTGGGAACAGATCTCATCTTTTATCAGCTCCTCAGAGCCCAGAAGAGCAACACTGGGGCAAAAATAACTTGGTTTCAGAGTAGTGCAATCATACACCCTCTTCTCTGACCATTTGCTTGTGCTAGCAACTAGGAAGGAAAAAAAACCCTAAGAAACTCTCCAGAGCCTTCCAATGCCCCAAAATTGGCATCACATTGCATTGGCCCGATCCTCTTTTGAGCTGCATCAACAAAACTGCAACTGTGTGAAATGTTGCACTCAAGCAAGAGCATGGCTGACCATGTAGCTTTGGCCGAGAGCGCTCGGTGATGCTGTTTCTAAACACACCGACTCACCAGAAATCCCCCAGATCCAAGTTTAACACAGAGCTGCTCTGAACAGCTGGGTGGGGAATTAGGTACCGAAGGCTGAGATATTGGTTTATGGTGCTGTGCTCCTTAAAACATCCAGCAGGAGATGGGACTCACAGGGTTTTCTCAAGAAGAGGGAAGCGGGATTGCCTCCATCCTCAATAACTGGGGGTCCCGAGATTTTTGCTGATGCAAATTCCTCCTTTTCTTTACAATTTTTCGCAGAAAAAAAGCTGGGAAAAGTACTATTTTATAGTAAAAAGAAGAAAATGAAAGATATTTTCTCTGCAAAAACTAAATGGCTATATTTTTGAGAAAATATGCTTCCAAGTTGTTGTGAAAAAAAAGAAAGAAAATCACCAACCGTCAAATAGTGTGTAAGTTCCTGAAGAAGCCTGCCCAGTTGGTGTCATTTTTCATTAAAAAGGAAACCATGTAAAATACCAATTAGTCCTCCACAAATTAGATAGTTGATATTTGGCAGGGTTGGCAGACCTGGATCCATGAACTTCATCAACAGCACCACACAGAATTCTTTAGTAGCTTTTTGGATTCGCGTGCATGGATAGACATACAAAATGTTATTTTGTGACTACCTCTGTGGAAACTGTCAGTTGCCCATTTTTCTCAGGACAGTAATGGGTAGCTAACCCTCTAGGGAGGAGGAATAAGAGGCAGCTGACATGTGCTAGGTGTTTTGCTATAAAAAGTACATTTTCTCCCCAGTCAAAGAATCTAAGGTGATCCATAGCTTTTAAATTCTTTGATATATAAATTGGAAAAATTCAGTTCTGTTAAAGGCACGTACTGGTACGCTGGATGTGTAGAAACACTTGCTGTTATCAGCTGTGTCTAATACAAACAAGCTGGTGATTAGATAAACATTCATTAATGTCAGTGACAAAATTACCTTGGGTAAAGAGGGCACGGAAGCCCCGGTGCTGGATGGTGGTATCAGAGCGCAGTCGGACGTACATCAGGTTTGTGGAGGAAGTGACAGGAGGAGGATGCTGTGTCCCACAGAGTTTCCTGAGAAGTGGTGCTTCACTGCTACCACCATCAAATACCTGTCAACGAAAAGATCAAATGAAGTATTTGGTTGCAATAGGATTATCGAGAAGACTTTTATTTCATTCTGCCTCTTACGTTTAGTACATTGTGGGCTTGATATGTCCCTGGTACGGGCACTGCAAACAAACTATGCAATGTCTATCTTAATTCTGTGGTCGTTTCAAAATAAATGCAGGTATTTCAGGCTGAAGCTCCTGTAGCCTTTATAACACAAATGCAAGTAACCATCTCCTCTGTGTGGGTCTGGTATGGAAGCAAATCTTCTTTAACAATCCAAATATCCCCATGCATTTGTTGTTTTCTCTTAATGGCTGAGACCCCTTGTAGTTTTTATTCAGTTAAACCCTACACCTTACCTCAGTCAAGCCTTCTCAGTTGGCCCCAACGTGCAACCAGTGCAGCAGTGGGAGCTATGACTGTAGCATCAAGGATCAGAGTGCATTTATCTGGGCTTTCTAACAGCTTTAGAGTGCTGAATTACACAGATATACATGAAGTGTTATTTAAGCAGAGGAAAAAGAAGAGAAAAAAAAAAAAAAAGGAAGAAAGCAAAGACGGTTTTACAAAACTTCACTTTTAATTTCACCACAAATGCCTGCCTTCTCCTTTTTCCCCTTACAGATGATAATTTTGTTTCCTTCCTCTCTGCGATCAGAGAGAAGGACACTGAAGTTAAAACCAATGAGTTTCTAGCTCAAGTGACATAAAAATCATAGAAAGAGGATCTACAGAGAGGGAAAAATGGCCACTGTCTCCGGGGTCCCATTAATCCTTCCGAGTGCTGCAGCAGCCGTGACTTGTTGCTGTTGTGTTTGGAGCCATGGGACACCCTCAGAGCCCCTCCTACATTTGGACCTCCAACAAGGACCCTACATTTGTCCTTGTTGAACCTCATTTGGTTCTTCTCTGCCTAGCTCTCCAGCCTGTCCAGGTCCTGCTGGATGGTGGCACAGCCCTCTGGAGTGTCAGCCAGCCCTCCCAGTTTGGTATCATCAGCAAACTTGCTGAGGATACACTCTGTCCTCTCGCCCAGGTCATTGATGAATATGTTGAAGCGATGGGCAGAGTTGTATGACCCACAGAGGAAGAGCCTTTGAGGTACTGGGCAGCAGCAGGAGCTGAATTCAGTTCCTGTTTCAGCATTAACGTCTTGTGTTACCACAGGCACGTCCCTGAATACCACCTGTGACTCAGCTTCCTAGAGCAAAATGGAGAAAAATAGGGATAGGAGGACTGGAAGATATTCAGGTGCCAGAATGTTAAAAGATATATAAAAACCCCACTTTGAGCAAAATAATGCCACTGGGTTGAATAAATGTACTTGTTATTACAATTGTCTTGCTTTACTTTAAAATGCCTCAAATTCCATCCTCTTGGCCCTTGGGTCCCACCAACCCCCTGCAGTGCTACAGGCTGGGGCAGAGGGGCTGGAGCTGCCGGGCAGAAAAGGACCTGGGGGTGTTGGTGGCCTGTGGGCTGAACATGAGCCAGCGGTGTGCCCAGGTGGCCAAGAAGGCCACCAGCATCCTGGCCTGGGTCAGGAACAGCATGGTGAGTAGGACTCGGGAGGTGATTGTCCCCCTGTACTGGGCACTGGTGAGACCCCACCTCAAGTACTGTGTCCAGTTTTGGCCCCCCTACCACAAGAAAGACATTGAGGGGCTGGAGCGGGTCCAGAGAAGGGCAACAGAGCTGGTGAGGGGTCTGGAGAACAAG
>JAOQGH010000012.1:20772234-20798919 GCA_025769975.1 Gallinago jamesoni | reverse complement strand
CACCATCCCTGGAGGTGTTCAAGAGACGAGTTGACATGGTGCTCAGGGATATGGATTAGTGTTGGGTTGGTGTTGTTGGGTGTGGTGTGGGGTTTGTGTGGGTTTTTTTGTTTGTTTGTGGGGTTTTTTATTGTTGTGTGGGTGTTTTTTTGGTGGTTTTTTTTTTCATTGGTTGGACTAGATGATCTTAAGAGGTCCCTTCCAACCTAGGTGCTTCTGTGGTTCTGTAACTTTATCCGAATGCTAGAACTGAGAATAAGCATTGCATTGACAGGGCCTGACCGCAGCTCCCGTAAACTGGTGGTGTTGGTGGATCTGTGCCACTCTGCACAGGAGGATCTGACCACCGACACATGGGCTGGTATGAGGCTCTAGCAGTTGAGCTTTCTTACTCAGGAAGATATTAAGGATGAGTAACACAAGAGACTAAGTAGGCATTTCATTCCAAGATCTGTCTGGAATAAAGAAGTCTGGAATAAAGTAATACTGGCAGAGGAGCATGAAGTCAGAGGAATGTTTTCTAAATCAAGGGTATTTGCTGTTTCTGGGCAGCTTGCTTGAAGAATACTACTGTCGCCTCTTTCAGAAACCCAGAAATTATTCCTGGACCTTACACTTACTAAAAATCTGATTAAAGATAAAGCAGCAATTCTTAGGGGTTACAGCAGCTACAAGTTAAGCAGGACCAGTAACACGTGGGTACTGTAGGGCTGCATCATTTTTGCTCACCCGTTATTTATTAACTTAAACTATTTTATAGGGAGGATTTCAGTTCTTGGATCTAGATCAGAAACCACAATATTCACACACTAGTTCAGGAAAGAGTTGTGTCTCTCTGCAGCTTAAAGTTATTTTGATAGCATCTGAGAAATGCATTTCTGTGACCACATGAATAAAGGAAAATGATGCATCTGTGTACTTAAAAGTCAAGTTTTCATTTGCACCGTGCATAGCAGCAATTTGCTCGTCTTCCCTTTCCACTATGAGCATAACTGTGTGACTCGTTGCCTTCTTGTTCAGTTGTGTCCTGCATTAAAAGCACATGGCAAAAAGATAATTTTTTGTCTTCTGAGAGGTAAAAAATGTACATATTTCTATCTGCCCTCTCTTAGAAGATCCTCTCTCCCAGCACCCGGCATAAATGAAGTCCTACCTCCTCTGCAGCTCCCAAGGGCTTACATTTCTACACTTCTGTGTACTACTTGTTATATTGTAACAGGAAAGAAAAATAACATTTACTTAATCAAAGCCACTTAAAAGAACTAAATATTTGTCCATCCTATTTTCAACGCCTCGTGCTACAAGAACTTCCTTCTGAGCCACATATTCCTCAAGTCTCCAAATATTTGAAACAACCTGCACTCCTGTGTAGCCCCAGATACAATACTGGTTAAACACATGGACAAAAAGTACAGGAATTAGTGCATTCACTATTTATTTCCCTCTATTTTCCTTCAAAGAAACAAGTTTGTTTCTTGTAAGACATACCCTCCAGATAGAAATGGGCTGATACACGAAGAGAAATTAAAAAATTATTATTTATATATGTTGCGAGTAACAGCAAAAAGTCTTCTCAAAGATCTTATGCTTTCCACAGAATATAACCCAGTTATATTTGAGATCGGAGGAAGGAAAGGCTATGTACATTCTCATTTAGCAGATGAAATGTTTATCTGTCCTGCAAACAGATAAGTTACAGAACTGAGGCACAGAAACTGAGTAATCAACTGCATCCTGGCAGCTAACGGACTGGAGAACGTGCTTTTTGGTGGCCTGGGCTGCTCTCTGCTCTGCATCTGTTGACTCTAGAGGGAGCTCAGGGCAGTTACACCATGAGTTACTGTTATGGGCTTAGAATCCATCTGGCTGAACCTAGAAATGTGCTCAGACTCACATGTGAAGTCATTGAATTGAATCAAAAAACGCACTGGGCTATTTGGAGTCACAGCATGGCCAAGAAGCAGTAGAAATGAGTGCTTTCCCTCCTTCCGTTTTGCCCACATAACAAATCCACAATGGAAAACATTACAGGAAAAAAAAAAAAAAACAAACCAACCACATTTTCATGTGTTCCCCATAGAAAAGATTCTATGGTAGAAGTATTTAAAAAACAAACAAACAAAAAATCTTGAGTCATAGTGCAGGGACGAATGGCTGGTTCTAGAAGGGGAGTGATGAAGGAAAATGATGAAGAAAAAAAAACTCAAGGGTGGAGGGGAAGCCTCAAGAGAACTCACAGAGCAAATAAAATCCATAAAGATAAGTAAAAATTTAAGAAACAGAAAAGGGTGGAACCACTGTGTTACTCATACACAGTAGTTGTTCCTATATTAGAGAGGGAAAAACAACCCACCAGCTTCCTTAGCTGTCCACATTTTCCATTTTACTCAGCTTTTGGAATGCAATTCCTAAACCGTTGACAGTCAGCCATCTACTCGTACATTTCCAGGCGCTCGCTCTGTTCTATTACCGCGTGAGGCACATAGCAAGCCTTGGATTGAGATGACCACAAATCACATCCAGGTGTTTGTAACAAGGGATTTTCTGCTTATTGGCATACCAGGTAGAGAAAGAAACCCCATCCCTTCCTGTCTTGCCCTGCTGGTCTCCTTACATTAGAACTGAAGAGCTCTTCTCTACCTCACAGGGCCTCAGAGCCCTTTGTTATCTCTGGCTTCAAATCAGCATTCTCCCTCATCCATTTTCAAACCACCCTCTGCTTGGTGAGCAGTGACTGATGCCTGCATTAAATTTAAATCTCCCTCCCTGCTCCCATTGCTGCTTCGGTTGTGGTTGCACAGCTGGGGCTGGTGGGCAACTTCCTCCTCCTCCACCACTCCCAAAAAACCAAAAAGCAGAAGCAAACAACAGAAACTCAGATGGCAATAGAGGAAAAGGAGTGTCACCGCGCTGCAATGGTCTGCAAAGAGCTCTGTGACAGCCTTCTCCTCTGCCAGCTGAAGGACTGGTGCCCTTCCATGATTAAAAACCCAGTGCCCGTATCTGGTCTTTAATAAAGGTGATGGGAGCTGTGCCTGGAACTGCAAGGAGCTCACGGAGCTGAGAAACCTACAAAGCATTAAGATATGTACATACATCTGTTTGCAACAGGTTTTAAAGAGAAACTTGTATATCAGGCCTTTTCAGAATTTAGCCCTTAATTTGTGAATTTTTTTTTTTTTATTTTTTCAGCTGTCCTGTGTTTCTGTCAGGCAATCTCATTTTCTATTCCTGTGTGATATCACAGAAGACCTGGAAAATTTTCCAAGAGATTTTCCCTCTCAGTGATTCCCCTGATGTAGTTTTAAATAAAAAGATATAACCGTATTTCCCTACGCTTCAGAACGAGAAAAAAAATGAACAGTCGCTGTACAAAGACACTTTGTGGCCAAAATGAAATGTTCAGTTCTGCTCAGCGAAAGGGGGACACATTTTCTTTCTTCTGGCTCAGTACAAAACAGCTTTACGAGGCAACGCTGTTAAAACTGATGCTGTTTTCAAAAGACTCTCAGCTCCTGCCAAATTGAGTTCTCTATGAATGACAGTTTATCGAGGAGAGAAAAGCTGGATTTGGGGCTACAGCCACTGCACTTTATCTGGCTGGTACGGCTCACACATGCCTTTGTGCTGAGCGAAGTGCAATCTGACATCAAAGGTCAGGATTTCACGTCCCTGCTCCCAAAAGGCCAAGTGGAGACGTGGAGCCTTCTGCGTTGTCGTGCACTGATTGAGCAGCAGCTTGCATTTCTATGACATCAACCAAAGTTCACAAACAAACGGCAGGGTGAAGCTTTTAAGAGAGCAGCAGCTCTAATGAAGCAATTCAACAGAGAGCCGAGGAGCACCCGGACACAGAGGGCATGCATAAAGAAAACTGGCCAGTCAGAATTCCTTCTGGATGAAGACCTCACTCTCTCCTGAGTTTGTAGCAGAGTGTGGGCAATCTGTTCTCTACGTTGGCAGCCCATCCCATGGCTTGCAGTAAGCTGTGGCAAACTGGGCTAGAAATGGTCAAGGGTGTCATAATAAAAGCCATCTGTGTATGAGGTTATTCCTGCAGTACTAACCGCAACGCACACCACCAAAAGGAAAAGCGTGGTGCCAGGATGCAGCATGCGCTGCTTTTGGGAAAAGAGCCTCCCGGATATAAGAATGCAGAAATAAATTTGTGAAGCCTGTTTCATTCGTGAAGCAAAGGGAACTTGACCATAACTATTTAGCTGCAAATTGAAGCCTTAGTCCATCAGTGAATAAATATGACTAAGCAACTACCCGTCTGAAACCAAGCGCAGCCTGGGTTGCACAGTAACCTTCCTCTTTTGCAAGCATTTCATCACACTCAACAAGGAAATTTTTGAAATTTCTATTGTTACTTACTGCGACGTTGTCGTAGTTACACGAATGGTGATTTTCAATGTCAAAATCCGTGAAGTTCAATAGGACTCTGTGGCTATTGTCAACTTGGATAACCCAAGAACAATCTGTGTTGTTATTATAAGGCTGAGGATAGTTTGGAGAATGGATTTCCCCACTGGTAGCTTGGAAAATCCCACCACAGCCTGAAAAAGACATAATCAGTTTTAATCAGAAGCTCTTAAATGCTCAGTGAGATTCCACCTCTATTTTTAAACGAAGGGAAGAACACCTCTATCTTTCTATTTTCTATATTAAAGTTTTGTAGGAAGAGTGCTCCAACTGTTGAAGTGTCCTGTCTGCAACAGAAATCAGTGGAAATGACTATCAGAAAAGTATAACATTATCATTATTGATGAATATACAATCCTTGTGATGTTTCTTTCTAGACCCAGGCTGGTAGAAGATGTAAAGGCTGAAGCATTTGTACTGGTATTCCTCTAACCTAGGTCTTTTAAAAGCAACCAAAAATACTGTTCATCTGGCTGCCGCAGAGTTAGCATACTGAGAAAACAACAACTAGACCCAACTCAGCACAGGGGTGAGAAAACCATTTCTGAAAATATTAAGATAGCTACGAGCTCTACCTTCTCCATGAACAGCACAACAACTGCAAGCCTCAAGGTTCTAATCATGGCTGAGGGCTTCCTGAGGACTCCACCGTCAGGTACTTCTCACCAGAAGATCCCCAGTGTTCATTAATATCTAAATAGCCTGGAATGATGGATCCTGTGTGGGAAGCGCCAGGGCTTTCAATAGGACTAACACAAAGAAATGGACTTTTATACACCAAAGGGAGGGAGGAGGGTGAGAGAAACACAGTGGAAATGCTGCAGATGGAGGCAGCCCACTGCAAGGATAAAAACTATACTGTTATTGCATTTGGTGAGCAGGTATTTTAGAGGCTAGAGGGGGGTTGGATTACAACAGGCAAGATGCTCTAAGGGAATGAGAAAGCCTCAGGGGTCCTAAGTAGAAAAAATAAGCTGCCAGATCTCAAAAGGAGGTCAATTCAAAGGACTATTGTAACCTCCTTTTATTAAAAAAAAAATCTGTGCCTTTCTCTTAAAACTTGTGAAAACGGGTAAGTATAAACCTTGACAAACTAACGAACCAGTGTGCTTAATCAAGTAAAACTGCAAGAATTAAGATCTGCCTCTCCCCACTTTTCATTGCAATTACTTTCTGATAATTGGCCCTTTCACAGGAACTCCCATGTAGAGACATGTGGTTGGGGCTTTTAAGCATGTCTCCTTTTACTGATTACCAGTAAGCTTTTGAACAAATAATCACATGGGGGATGGATGAACCTTTTAGAGTTCAAGCATTTACTAATCACTCCAAATATTTTTGGAGTCCGCTGAGTTCTCCAAGTTAAGCCACGTTCTCAGATATTTTTCACTTTACAGTTTGAAACAAAAAGCATCATTCAGCTAATGAAGGACCTTGTGTGGGTGAGCGGGTGGGGAGAGCTGCTAGCATGCAAAAGTTCTCTTCTGATTACAGAGACGTCTTGATTTATTATGTGCAGAAGAAATTCCAGCAAGGTAGACTGTTGCAAAATACACAAACAGGCCTAGATTTTAGCTAGCTAGACAATTTTTCCCTCTGTGTGTTTTTCAGCATCTCTCAGCGTTACCAAATCCAGCAACGCCTAAATCCTCCTTCAGTTTTCAGTTCTATGCTGTTTGACTACTTCAAAATGCTTGCACGGCTGATCCATCGTGCAATTTTTTCCTGATTTTTTCCTGATATTAAGCAGTATACTCACCACCCGGATTTTCTTGCCAGGAGGCATTAAAACCTTTCCCTGTCACTGCCACGTCTGTCTTGAAGCGGACGACGGCTGAATTGCCGGTAGTAGAGACTCGCAGTGGGTTCTGTGCTGATCTTGAAACACACAGCTGGGCTAGTCTAGGAGAGAGGAAATCAGGGCCACCATAGACCTAGAAATGGAAAAAAAACACTGTCAATGTTTTCCAAAGAGACTGTGTGCCACACAGAATACATGAGAGCTGTTTAGCTAGGAGAGGAAAAAAACATATCTGTAAGTACTGAAAGTGATTCCACATTTTGAAATGTAAAGTAGCTAACAAAGTTATTATCTCTGCAGATTTACTGGTATCTGAACCCTCTGGTGCAAGGATGAAAACCTAGATGATTTCAAACCAGCCTTGCAGTAATTTTGTGCTTTGGGGACTTTGCCACATTCGTCTTCCCCTGTCCCTCCAGAGTTAGCACCTTGTTTCTGTGGGGATATAAAACCAGATTTTTTGTGTGTGCTTGTGCAAACAAACTGTATCTCTTTGTAGGAACTTGTGCTGTACTTTATGTTTAAAGGCACAGCGAAGGCTTATTTTTCAATTTGGGCTAGATTTCCTCACTCTTTCTCATAAAATGAAAAACATTGCAATTGTATTGACTTCAATGGCAGAATCAACATCCCAACTATCGTATTTTGGTCAAGTAAACTACATTTTAATAATACTCTTCCATAACAAGGATATATATCATACATATTTGTCAAAGAAGACAGGTTTTGACTTTTAAGATTCATTATTTCCTACTCAGAAGAGTGTGCTATTGTCTTTCAGCAACTGAACTAGTGATAGATTCTCAATGTATCACTGTACATTATGTATAAATCCTTATAAATCCTAAAACTGAACTAGAGAATGGGAAGTTCTAACAACAAAACCAGGGGACAGGAAGCCAAAGCAACAAATCCCACCAGGATTTTCCCACCGGCAGCATCTCAAATCTGCTCCAATATTTTATTAGTCTGGTAAACATCAAAAAGGTCAAAATAAGCAATCCATTAATCTCTCTCAGAAAGTGGCAGTACTATAAGAACCAGCCTACTATATGGCCTTTTTGCCTCTGATCCCTCCTAGATGAGGGGAAACTCAACATTTTAATAAGCTCTGCCGGATACTTTTTAACCTCAGAAGGAGTTTGGGTTCTGTCCAAGCCAAATATCTGAGCAAGTCTTACAAATAGCTGGGCTAGTCCCACCACCTCCAGGGCTAACCACAGTGCGTTGCTACGTAATTTGATTGATCGTGTGCTCGCTAAGTGCTCCTTGTGTCTGACACTGCTTTGCTGCTCGAGGTGTAAGGGAAAGATTTATCACTTTTTCTAAGTGGAAAAAATACTCAGTGACTCGAGGGTAATGTGAGCCCTCAGAAGCTGAAGCTTGTATCCCCAGAAGAAACAAGGAATTAATTTTTTTTATAAACGTCATAGTTTGTTAGACGTTCAGGAGACTGTATTTTGTTTTAGTGGCTGATTACACAGGCTTAATAGCTTAAACATTTTCATTTTGACTGAGACAGCACTTTTTTGCATTCTGCGGGGAGGCTGCATGACTTGAATGGATAATGGTTCCTCTGTCCAATCGATCGTCTCAAGGCATTCAAGAGAAGTCAGAATGGATGAAATCACAGCCCAGATTAAGAATCTGTAATGAAGCAGTCACAGGCTGGGGAAGAAGCCTGTTTGTCTGCTGGAAGCTCAGTGTCTTCAGAAAAATCATACTGCTTGGCTGCTTGTGAGGCCCAAGGACAGCTGCATTTGTCAGAAGTCTGTTCAAAATGCGAATTTTAAAATGTGTTTGTGGTCTATTGCCTGAGTCAGAGGCACAGCAGGAGATCCAGCAGGAACACATGCTCTTAATCATCTAAACCAGCCTAGAGAAGTTATGTGGCAGAGGAAACAGCAGGAGTTTCTAATATGCATCTAATAAGCATCATGGACCAGCCTCTCACATCATCCCTGGTGCTCCCTTGGGCCATCTGCACACCACGGGCAAGGAGACCAAACCCAGCTCTGACATAAACCCTGCTGATTTCTCTAGTATTACCTCAGAAATGAACTTGGCCCAAGCTGAACACTTATAGTCAATCTGTTGGAAGAGAATTAAGGATGGGGAAGCACTATTGATGGAAATCTGAGGTTTGTGGGTCTCCTTTACATTGTTAACTGTTTGACAACGGCCTTCTGCACAGTTTCAAAATAAAAAACACAGTCAAAGTCATGCTCTTGATAGTTAGGAGTATTTTCTTTTCTCCTTTATGCCAGTTCAATTAATCAGATGCTTTCACAAGGGCTGGAAGAAAAACAAGTAAGAGTGTTTCCATGACAAAAAACAATGAAATGTCACTTTTGGCTACAAAGAAAAACCAATAGTTACCACATGAAAAAAGAAGAGGGAAAAGAGAATGGATGGAAAGAATGAATTCCAGGGTGTGGTTCACAAAGAGTCACAGGATGTCTGAGCTGCAAACAAATAAAACTAATAAAAAAAAAAATATTAGTCTGATCAGAGCACCTGATCCAGAGACAAAATGATGTTGGATGGCATAGCGGGGATGCAGGACGCTGCCATAAAGCCCATGGTTTTACTCTGTTCTTATCATTTGCTTCTGCCCCGTTAGCTCCATTTATTGTTAACAGTCAGCATTCCAGAGTTATGAGCAACAGAAAGCTGGGTTTATGTGGTTGGTCACCCTCATGACACAGATTTTCTGGGAATAAAACTGATCCCTGCTCAGATGTAGCTGCCAGCAAAGAGAGAGCCTGCCTTTGACAGAGAATTAAGAATTATAGTAATACTTCGTGTTTCTTTATATTTAAATGAGAAGACCAGAGCATCTAATAAAGACTTAGAAGTGCAATAGATTAATAGGGTTCCTTTCTTTTCAGCTCAGAGCTACGTATTGCTGTGGCAGAATATATTTATAGTTTACAAAAATCTGGTCCGTGTTAAAGAGATGTCATAATTTAACAAAGCAGACACGGTCATTTTTCTCTATGTATGCATTTTCCATAAAAGCCATTTTAAAAATATTTTTAACTCTGTCATTCTGTCTGAAATGATGGCTACTATTTACACCAGGAAATTTTATCTCCGCAGTACAATACCCTAAGTTTTTTGTAAAAGACAGACTTTTTAAGACTGAGGTTTTCAAAGCAGTTTTGTCTCTTGTCAGAAAGCACACAGTGCCTAGCATCATTATTAAGGTATACAGACACCAAAGGCATAAAAGCAAAAAATGATTAAGGGCATTGTGTTTTCTGTGACAACATCTGTGAGACGTAACTGTAAGCACAGCAGAAATAGGAAATTGCAGTAAAATTGTTTGCTCTTCTCCTGCAATTCTTGGGATTATCTGCTCCAGATAGAAAAGCATGTAATTTACGTATTTTTGAGGAATAAATTCAATGCTCTTACCTCCAAAACATCAGAGTTGCAGTTTGGGTGATATTCAATGTTGAATTCCTGAATGGTGAGTTGAATGCTGCTACCAGGTGCTGTGTGAATGTACCAGATGCATTCCCGGTTGTTTGGGTAGCTGTTGGGGTAGCCAGGGCTGTGAAATGAACCAGAAGGGCCGGAGAGTTCTCCTCCACAACCTGACAAGACAGCAAAACAGCCCATCAGTGAGGGGCTCTGGAAAAGCTCACCAACAGCTCTGCAACCAGGACAGGCATTAGCACCCATTTCACAGAATCACGGAGTTGTCAGAGGTGGAAGGGACCTCTAGAGACCATCCAGTCCCACTCCCCTGCCAAAGCAGGGCTGCCCAGAGCACATCACTCAGGACTCCATCCAGGCAGGGCTTGAAGATCTCCAGAGAAGGGGACTCCACACCCTCCCTGGGCAGCCTCTGCCAGGGCTCTGCCACCCTCACCCCAAAGAAGTTCTTCCTCACATTTGAGTGGAACTTCCCATGTTCCAACTTGTACCTGTTGCCCCTTGTTCTGTCACTGGGAACCACTGAAAAGCCAAAGGGAACCACTGAACCTCCCTCAGCCCACCCTTTAGATCCTTGGAAGCATTTCTAAGGTCTCCCCTCAGTCTTCTCTTCTCCAGGCTAAAGAGCCCCAGCTCTCTCAGCCTTTCCTCATCAGGGAGATGCTCCAATCCCTCCATCACCTTGGTTGCCCTACACTGGACTCTCTCCAGTAGTTCCCTGTCTCTCTTGAACTGGGGAGCCCAGAACTGGATGCAGTATTCCAGTTGTGGCCTCACCAGTGCAGAGCAGAGGGGGAGAATGACCTCCCTCCACCTCCTGGCCACACTCTTCCCTACGCAGCCCAGGGTCCCATTGGCCTCTTGGCCACAAGGGCACATTGCTGGCTCATGGAGAGTTTGCTATCCACCATGACACCCAGTTCCTTCTCCTCAGTAGTGCTTTCCAGAAGATCCACCCCTAAATTAAAACAGTAATTTCTTGTTTCCTTACAAAGTCCATAAAAGCATGGGTTCTAAGGAAGGCTCTTGTAGTGCAACCAGATTCTGCTGGTCCTAGAAGAGAGGATCCGTGCTTTGTTTCTAAATGCCAGCTACTTTGGCTATTTACACAATTACGAAGTCCTGCCATAAGCAGCCTGTATAATTAGGGGTTACCCTTCGCGGGGAACGGCGTGGGGCTGATTTGTCACACAGCACAGCCATCAGACAGAGGTTCTGCTCCTCGCTTCCCTTCAAAACTGGTCCTTGTTCAGCCGAAAACATGGCACAACGTGGGACAAACACAGTCAAACCCTCCTGAGCTCTGGGTTTCCTCATGTACACACACAGGTGTGTAGTTCTGCACATTCTGTAGGAAAAGGATGTGCCTTAGTATAAGTAATAGATAGAAATTACGCTACTTATCATATTCCAGAGGTAGTTCTTTGCTTCATAATAAAAGTTAATTTTTTTTTCACTTGAGAGTATTCCCATCACAGTTGACATTGATTCACACTACTACACTGAACAGAACATCTTGCACAGATATATTCTTTCCTTTCTAACTCCTTGTTTCCTGCTATTCCACTTTTTCTGAATTTCTGCTTTTCCATCTGAAGTTATCTGATGACAATTTTCTAGGCAAAACGGATTTCTGAAATTATTTGATCAAAATAAGAATGCTGTTCTGCAATGTAGCAGACGAGGGCTGGGAATACTTACTCTGCTGCTGAATAACTGGTATATTTTCCTTTTAATAGCTCTGAAAGCAAAATGACTTTTATGTTCTGCAGAAAATAAGTTTACGTCAATTGAATTATGAGACTGCTGCACCAGATTTGAGGGACAACTGCTCTCCTCCTCTTGGACTATCCCCATTTCTTCAGTGTTGTCTCCCCAGGAGCAGGCAAATAAGTGAGATGCCTTGGCATCTCCTTACGATCTTCTAGAAAACACACTATAAACCTGAAAAAGCAAATTATTGCTCGTCTTCAGCACTGCCTGGCTGCCTGAGACCCCTCTCTGTGTCTTCTCAACTTCTGCTGGAAACAGATTATAACAAAATATAGGGAAAAATCAGATGTACTTAACCTTTTCGTTGGCAATGATGATTGGCTAGACAGAGATTTTCACCACTTTGGCTTCCAAAGGTAGCGTAAATTCCGAAATGCTGTTTTGAAGTGGGAATGTTTGAAGTGGCAAACAGTTTTGTACTCACCTGGGCTGTTGTTTAAATACTTAAAATTGATACAGAAAATGCCAGACAGAGCGACCTCCAGTAATCCCTTCACCTTATAAGAACAAATTATTTTCAGTAGTCACCACGAGCCACTGCCACCTGCCCCAGTGATGCCCCAGGACACATCAGCCCAGCCACATCTCAACAGGGCCAGGATCCTCCAGCAGCACTTGAGAACCACTTTCTGAGGTTTTATAGCTTTCCCTAGTGAAAAAAACTGCTCAGCCAGAAGCTAAAAGGTTTGTCAGCTTCATTTTGAGACGGCCTGTTTCACATCTATTAGCAGATGTAAAAATCCTGCTCTCTTAATGGCACAGGTGACAAACCTATAATAATTATGACAGCTGCTTAAACACGCAGAGAACTGCTTTGTTTCTGTCTTTTATTGGTGCCTCCTCATAGAAGGAACGAAGTTGGCCCTGACAGTGAGCCATCTGTGACCCGTAATGAGCGTGAAGAAGGCTGAGCGGTGGGTTTAATGACACGGCGAGGAACATAGGTGACAGATATTAGCAGGTACACACCGATTCTTGGTAGTGTAAGGCAAAATTCTGGGTTCACAACCACGTGTCAGAAAGACAGTCACCTTCTTCCAGTCACCTGCCTGTTATGAAACAAGCTCACAGGAGAATGGGCATACCCAACACTCAGCATGTATCCACTTTTGGGTCCCTCATGACCTTGAGGGGCTGGAGCAGGTCCAGAGAAGGGCAATGGAGCTGGTGAGGGGTCTGGAGCACAAGTCTTGTGAGGAGAGGCTGAGGGAGCTGGGGGTGTTCAGTCTGGGGAAGAGGAGACTGAGGGGAGACCTTCTTGCTCTCTCCAACTCCCTGAAAGGAGGGTGTAGCCAGGGGGGGTCGGCCTCTTCTCCAAAGGAACAGGCGATGGGACAAGAGGAAATGGCCTCAAATTGTGCCAGGGGAGGTTCAGATTGGGGATTAGGAAAAAGTTTTATGCTGAAAGGGTTATGAAGCCTTGGAATGGGCTGCCCAGGGAAGGGGTTGAGGCACCGTCCCTGAAGGTATTTAAAAGACGTGTTGACATAGTGCTTAGAGACATGGTTTAGTGATGGGTTTTATCAGAGTTAGGTTGATGGTTGGACTAGATGATCTGAAAGGTCCTTTCCAACCCAGACAGTTCTATGATTCTATTCTATGATTCTATGAAAACAGCCCTGGAGAGTCCAGCCATGAAGGCTGGCTGAGGAAGGCAGGGATCTCTCACTGGGCTGACACCCCACAGATTTTCCAAGCGGTGTCTATTACAGGGTTCCACTCAGAAATCTCACACGTGTTTGTGAGGGCACCACTTGGACTGCACACCCGATTTGCTGGGCGTCACCTACGCGGCAGAGTCCTACGGCTAATCCCAGCCTTCCCACCACAGGTAGGGTGCAGGACAAAGCCACAGAGGTGCTACATCTCCCAAGGAAAAGCAAAGAAGTTGCTAATCCCAAAAATCAATCACAACTGCCAAGAGTCAGAGGGCAGGGTCAGAGGGTGCTGACCTGCTCCGTTTGGTTTGTGCCAGCTGAGACCAGAGCCCGAAGTGCATGAGATGAGGGAATGGGTGAGGACAATGTGCAGGAGCAGAGCAGACCCAAACCCAGGTCAGGTCCTGGCTTTGGTCATAACGGGCAAAAAGTCATTGTCTTTTTCTCATACCCGTGTTTCAAATAAAGAAAATGTCAATACACAATAAAGTGAGTCTCTGCTCGGGAGAGGGTTAGGCCTCCCAACCCTACAGGATGGTGATATGACACTTTTCTGTCTTCTCCAGGCTTCTGACCATTTGGGTTTTATTTTTGCAATTGCCACGTTCACCCTGGAAGCTTCTATTGCCAGGGAAAGGAAAGCAGGAGGGGGAAGGAGAAAGAGCAAGAGGCAGAGAGACAAAGAGGCAGTGAAGCAGCCGTCAGTAATGTCACCTGGGGTCTGCTCAGAGCTCTGCCTCCTGCGTTTGGGTCCGTGCTAGAAGGTACAGAAGGACCCATGGGAAATCTGAACAGTTTGATTTCTTTTAAAGCCCTTGAAAGACAGTAAAAGGTAAGGGAAAGAAAGGGAGAAGGAGAGGGTACCCATCAGATTTCCCAGTGTCTCTGATAACCACCTCACCCGTGACGCAGCCACGGAGGAAAAAAAACCCAAGAACAATTTTTTTATACATCTAAGCGTTAAAAAAAACAACCCAAAATTAAAACAGAACCGCTCCAGCGCAATTCCTCATTCACTCCCAGCCTTTGAAAAGAACAGAGGGAATTTCTACAAAGGCATCTCGGGCTCAGAGGTGGTGCTCGAAGGACCGATCCTTTCTTCTGCCGCCCCCTGGCCCCTTCGGTGATGCTCGTGGCGCTGATTCAACCGAGTGACACATCTGACACCGCTCCCCGTAAAACCCCAGTGCCGAGGCAGGGGGATAATGGGAGGCAGCAGAGATGGCGGGAGGAACAGCAGCTTGATTTTATGTAATGGACTAAAATGCAAAAAATATCCACGAGATGCAAACAAAGAGCCGAGCAAGGGGGACGGGGTGTTAATCTAAGCAGACAGCTCTGTAATTAGTCAGGCTGATTCAAAGCCAGTTAAATGGACCTTGCAGTATAGATTTACGTTTACAAACTGATTCCTCTCCGCTAAGAATGTCAAAAATAAATTGCCTGCCTTTACCGACGACTTTAATTTTGTTTGCATATGCACAACTCTTAGTTCAGTTCAGCAGCATCACGAGGAAGAGACCTGGCTGGGGTCCTGCCGCTCGGTCGCTGAGTACACGAAGGGCAGAACCACCCTGGATGCCAAAATGAATGCTAATGGTTTTATTTATTCTTTGACTGGGTTTCTTTCTAATCTCCTGTAAAAATCCCTGCAGTGGTTCCAAGCCTGGATCTCCAGAAGAAGGTGCGGGCCCCTCCCCACCCAAGGCAGCAGCAAAAGCTGCCCCAAAGATACCCAAAAGATACCCAAAAGATGCCTCAAAGCTGCCCAGGTGTTGGTGCCCCCCTGGGATGGGGGGCAGCTCCTCTGCCTGCACAGCCCCAGGGCACGGTGAGGCTCAGACTGGAAATGAAATGTGCAGCTGAAATATTTCAGGCTGAACAGTACCCAAAGACATGGGTATCTGCTTCCCACCAACACTAATCCCAGGTAAACCTGTATCCCCAAGTCTCTCCTTGTCCCCTGAGTGACACAGAAGGTTCTGTCAGAGCTTCTCGGCTGAAGAGAACACCTGAAATCCCGTTCTCTGAACTTCACAACTGCAAACAGCAGCCCCTTCCCTCCAGCAACAGCAAATCAGTGTCTCTCGCACAGACCTGACCGTCTGAAGGCTGCTCTTCTTGCACGGCCCCGTGCAAAGGGTTTCCTGCACACTCCAACCCCTGGCGGTGACTCAAATGGCAAAGCATGAGCTTTTTCACATTTCAAGAGAAACCAAAAGCAGCTCATTAGGAAAAACATGTTCCACCAGAGCAGGTAGTTCCCCTGGACCAGGGCTGCCACAGCCAACATGAAAGTAGCCACCACGAACCTTCCACTTCCAAAACCCCCTGCGATCCCTGTATTTTGCTGCTGTGCAAGTTACTATTTACTGCTGGTTGACCAGTTACTGCTCATTATTTCTGTGCATTTAAATATATTGTCTAGGGATAGAGGAGGAGGTTCTACCTCTCCCAACGCTCCCTCTCTCATCTGCTGCAGCTCCCTGTTCACCTGCATCCCTCCTCATCCTCACCACAGCAACCTCCCCCTGGAAGCATTACTTTGAGGCAGCTCTTTAGAACAGATCCTGTGACACAGCAAAGTTTCCTGTCCCCAGCCTCTCCTGCTGGAAAAGAGAACTATTCCCCAGCATTCATCGCTCCAAGATTTATTTTCCTCCTCCTTTGATCATTCCTTAATAGAATTTTTCCAGCGATGCTCTCTGTAGGACAAAGACTTTAATCACACCGTTTGGGTATGAATAATCAGCCTCAAGGTATGCAAAACCCCCATCTAAGTTTCTTCCCTCTTCCTATCTTTAAACTAAACTAAACTAAAAATTTCCAGGACACTAAGATTAATGAGCAGTTGTAAGGAGTAAGCAGCGCGGCTCAGCTTCCCATCCAAACTGATGTCTTTGTTGACTAACCAAAACCTGCCTCTTGTCAGCTTGAAAACATGGGCCAGAAAGAAATGTCTCCTCTGGTAACAGGACTGTCTGGCCAAGGCAGAGAACAGCACACCTTGACAAAACCTGCACATTGCATTGAGGGGGGACACTACATGGGGACGCATGGCCTATAATTAGCCCAAGAAACTGTAAAATGGCAGAAGAAGAAATGGAGAGGTTTCCCTCAAGGTTATGCGAAGAAGAACATTGTACGATGCTGCAGTGTCAGTGAAATGGAGAGCTTGATCCAGAACAAACCCTCCAGCACCATGTTCCTAAAATCTCAAGAGAGGAAGAGAGCTCTGAAAACCTGCGTTCCTTCGGTGAATTCACTGAGCATGGAACACAGAATTAAACTGTGATTGAAAATTTCTACTTTTATTATGACAGACTAGATTTCTGCTCTGGTTTGAGCCTACCCATGTGCCCAAAGCATCCTTCTTGCCGCTCCGCCTGCCTCAGATATTTGGCAGAGTCATTACTGCAGAGCCCAATTACCGTGACTTCTTCCAAAAGACAGAGAGTAGAGTAAAACATTTCCTCAGTGGAGACAAGCCCCTCACCCAGCCAGTCAGACTCCCCTCCGTGTCACCCCGCTCTCACCAGCTGTAGAGCAGTGTTTTATGGTGCACTAACACTTTAATGAGGGGGGGTTAATGTGAGCCTGGGCTGGCTGCGTGGCTGCAACACCACCGAGGGGGGCTGGAGTCAGTGGCATTTTGAAATCTCTTTCCTTGGGGAGCCAGAGAGAGCAGGTTGGGAGCCTGTGATTCTTCAGGAGAAATGAAAAAAGCCTGGCTTTCAGCAGGCAAACGCTGAAGGTAATGGGATTCTGTGCGAGTTATGAATTTTAAACACTTCTATAAGCTCCGTCATTTCCAGCTGGAGATGAGCTCTTCCGATCGAATAGGAATGAGGGAGGCTTTGGAGAACTGCTCTTTTTGTTTTCCCAGGTCTCCCTCGCTCATCTCCAGCTCAGCTCGAGATTCTTCTCCAACTCTGCTGCAAAGCTCTCGGGAGACACACACCAGCCACTGAGCAGACACCAGTTGGCATCAGCAGAAATGAGGAAAACTCAAGTTCTAGCTTGAGATGGAGAGAAATTTCCTACCATTCCTGTCATGCTTTAGAAGATCCAATTTCACTACCTACCATCAAAAGCAAATGAATTGACCAAGTTTCTAATGAACACATGGTTTTGAATTGCCACAGGGGCTCAGGAATTCCAACCCCAGAACGTTTCAGCTCAGGAGACCCAAGTCAATGTCACTTCTTCCACAAAATAGAGTAGAGCAAAATGTTTCTTCAGTCAAGGTAAGTCTATCCCCCAGGAGGACTCCTCTCTGAGCTACACCACTCTTTTTTTCACTGATTTTTGAGGGCTAGAAAAATACATTTGCTGATGACCAAGGAAATACAGAGGCTTCCCCCAGCCTTTCCCTGCTGCTTCCCCAGCTCCCAAAGCTCGGTCTTTCCACACATTGTCCATGTTACCATCCCCAAAGACTTTAGATTGTTTGAAAAACTACAGATATTTTAAAGCACTGAGACCGTAGCAATCAGACACAGCTGAGAAAGTTCCCTGAAAAACAACCGAGTTGAACCAGCTCGATATAAACATTCCAGTTTTGTTCTAGAAAAGAAACGCAAACAACCCACTACACACAAATCAGCCAAGTGCTGTGTAAATCTAAGGAAAATTTCCTTTCCCTCTGTGCTACACCGAGGTCTGAGCGTTACCCAGAGCCAGGTGCTGGGAGAGAAGGGGCCCGTGGAGCGATGGTAAAAAGCCCATCATTTTTAACGGTGACATTAGAGCTGCTTCTCTGGGAGGGACCAACAGAGAGGGGACTGGAGGCAGTGGCATCACCCACGGAACTTCTGGCACAAGAGCAGATCTCTGTGAAACGCTCGGTCTTTTTGCTTTCATGACACAGCCTGGGATTTCTTTTTTTTTTTTTTTAATGCCCTATTTTAACAACGTGCATATAAACCGGCATTGGGAAATCAGCCAGGTGAGGCTTCCTCGGGTGAGTAACACAATAACGTGCCTGTGCCACATGGAAATACCACCCACATGAAAAATAAGCTGGGTTGAAAATGCCAGCGTGCCCACCTGCACTGGGAGTCCTGGCTTTCCTGCTCCAGCCAAGGGCTCTGCAGGAGGTGAAATTCCTCTATATGCTAGATTTTGTGCCCAAATTCCTAACTGTCCATCACAGTGAGGTGTACGGCTGGAGCCTCTCATTGTCAGTCCCTCCACCAGGGCAGGGGGGACTCTGCTCTGCATGAAGCCCAACCACAAGAGCATCATTTCTAAGGGGACAAGGAGTTCTGCTGCAGTAAGATCTAGAGGAGAGAAGATCCAAGCTCTCCACAAAAGCTAGTGCAAGAACATGAAGGAAGGTGATACCAAGGGAGGGCTAAGAAGGTCTTTACTCACCTATCAGTGAATTCAGGGAAGAGTAAGAGCTGACTCGTCTCATCTTGTCGATGGTCTCGAAGGACAGGATATACTCCTCGTTCTCGGGGCTGCCCAAGGTGCTGCTGGCACTGCTGCTGGTGCTGAGATTCCCAGGAGAAAATGCAACAGAGCTTCCAGCTGCCAGAAGAAAAAAAGAGAGCAGATGCCGCCACAAGAACTGGCAAGAGAACAATTTTTACCCAGCCCTTTCCTGAACCCTGCAACACTCAACGAAGGCGCAGGCAAACCCACAACACTGAATGTTTAAATACAGAGGAAGCATCAAAGGGTCAGAAAAGATTCAGTTAAAAATCCATGCACGTTCGGAAGTTGGAAGGCACTCTTTTGTTCCCCAAACACTCAGAAAAAAATCAATACTAATGACCAGAAAATTGAAACTAATTATGAGGGGGCTTCTCATCTAAGCCCTTGGAACTGGCAGCTGGAGAAGCCAGGCAAAAATCTCAGCTCATGTTGCCAGGGGCAGAGAAGAGGTAAAGAAAAATGAATGATTTTTGAAACATCTCTTACATTCTTCATTCAGGCTGAGGTTCTGCAAGGACTTGTTCAGGTTCCTCGCTGTGGTAACTGCTCGGATGTTCCCGTAGGAGCTGACGGAGCGCAGCCTCGGTGTACATGGACCATCCCGCACTGGTGTCAGACTCCCACCCTCTGTGGGTGCAAAATTCAGCAATGACAGACAACCCTGACAATTCCATGATTCCATGTAACCAAAGCCATCAGAGCCTTTTGGTTATTTCCCAGCAATAACAGAACTAAAATACTACCCATAGGAACAGAATTTAGTCATTGCCCATTGGGCTAAAACAGAATGAGGGATGACAAAGGATCCTCTGTGCACAAGGACCGTGTGTCTCTGCTGTTCAGGCTGTGATTTTTATTTTTTTTTTTATATCCCCTAAACCCAGGTGAGCCGAGCCTGGCCAGTGCCTGTAGACCAGGACCAGAGAGGGCCCCTGACTCCCCTCTCCAGGTGGCCACTGCTCAAACACTGTGCCAGGACACGCTGCAGACACCAGTCAGGAGGCAGCCTTTGCAGGCTTCTGTCTGCTTCTGCTCATTAAACACACAGTACCTTTCCTCATTATAAAGAGTGACAAAAATCCTGCCTTCCTAACCAAATTTCAGGCCAGGTTGGAACTCATATTTTACCCATGACCTGGATACTTAGAATTTCCCAAACTTTCTCATTTTCATTCCTGAATACAGACACAGCACCATGGCTTCAGAACACCTAGTTTGTTTGACTGCAGAGGTGGCTGCATGATGCTGGTGGGGCCAATGCTTCCAGTGCATCCTACTTCAGGGTCCTTTTGGATATGGAAAAGCACTACATAAACTGTGTGTAATGTTCATTTCCTGCAGCAAAAAGGACAATTGTGGAGAAGCTTATTTTCCGATATGATCTAATTATTCAGACAATAGGGAGATTAAACTACTCATTGCAGAGACAGCACACGGTCTCGTCTCCAAGCTTCCATTGCAAAAGTCCCATTATCCTTCAAGATTTCCAATGTACTTAACATCTAAAGAAAATATGAGGTTAGCAATAATTTCACTAGGGCTTTTCATTCCTCACATCAAGCAATAAAAGCAAGAAAAGGGGTAGGACTACAGGCACAGAGCATGAAGTTCTTCGCTGCTGCTCATCGTTGCGTGGTCAAGCTTCTCATTAGGTCATCGTGACACTGAAGTTGCAGGGATAATTTGGGGGGGAAACCCCCCTGGTCTGGTGAGCCTGTGTGAAGGGAATCCCTTTGAATTTGAGAGGGTGTTCAGCCTCTATATCTTGTTGGTGAGCTATAGCTGTGTTTTTGATGGAGCCTGACCGGAGGATGCGTTTCTCCAGGGCAATATATTACCGTGCTCACAGAGAGCAGAGCTCCCCACCACCCCACTCACTTTTGTAGCGACGGCGCTGCTTGATAAATCACCACCAGCAAGAATTTCATCATGTTGGGCAAACTCTTTAAATAAAAGTTCCCAAGCACTTTCAGGCTATACATTTCCTACCCACACAGACACAAAGCACCTACCAGGGGCAGCTGGAGAAGGGAGAGGGTAATTCTTCTCTTCTTCCATGAACTGCAGGGCGACGGTGCAGAAATTGCTCTCGTACTGAACCACCAGGTGACTTAAAGCCACCACCAGCTCCTATGAAAGAGCAGAAGAAACAAGTAGTTCATGGTTACGTCAGTCAAAAACAATGGACCAAAGGGAAACACAGAACAATATGGTCACTGTGGTTGATATTATTAGGTGGCCATCCAGGGCCTTTCCCTTCACTTCAGTGTTTCAAATCTAATTCTTCACCAGTCTTTTATACCTGAACAAGCTCCTGCTACTCTTTGATTCTGCCCAGTATTGTCAAACTGATGGTGTCACAGAAAGTACCGAATGGGTACCAAACACCCACGAGAAATGTGTGTCTCCTGCTGAGCAGCAACCAGTCATGCCGAGGATAAGTGTCCCCAGCCCTCCCTGTGCCACACATGTACACACGGAGCAGAGCCCTCATCCTCCAGCCTGTCCCACATTTGCTCCCAGCTGAAGGAAACAGAACGTGACAAGAGGGCCCCAGGGACATGGCTCAGCTCCTCCACGAAGGGCCATGGAGTCTGAATGCTCCACCAAACCGCAGGGTCTCACACTGACCCACAATCTCAGCAGCCAACGTGAGAACGTGCTGCTCCCCTACAAGGGACCACCAGGCCACCCGTTCTGGCTGCCACCTGAGAACCCGAATTACCAGGGTGGGGAGGGAAGAGAAAGTGAAGCTCAGACCCTCAATTAGGTAAGGCTAATTGCCGGGCAGTTGGAAGCAGCAAAGGGGAGAGGTGGGGAGCTGGCTGTGGCTGCCGCTCTCGGTTCAGGGGACTAATCTCCAAAAAGAGAGATTTATGAATCTCAAAGAGCGTACAGTGTGACATGCAGCTCTCTCTTGAATTAAACTGATTAAATGCTGGAACGAGACAACAAAAATTAATCCTCACAACGCTGTCGACAACTGTCAGGGTGTTGATGTTCCAGTTAAGTAAACACAAGCATTAGGACGCCTAAAGACACCCATCAAGAACAATCCAGAATGTCAAAAACTATTTAACGTACTATTGATGGCGCATCGGAAATTGTGATTCTCCAAAACCTAGAGAATTACTTTGAAACAGTCTGTCATCCCTCCTTGTGGTTTCTAAAAGCAGCAAGATCTTGCTGCTGAAGAGAGCTCTCGTGTTCTCTCCACAGCATTCACTCCCTCTCCTCTTCCTCCCCCAGGACTGCCACATACTCCCTGTTTCTAGCACAACATTACTGTTCCATTTAAAACCTGAGATCTTGTAACATAAAACACTGCAACCAAACCAGCCATCAATAGAAGAGCATTAGAAGAAGAGCAGCCCAGCAAGAACTTCTCAGTGTTTTGTGCACCTGAAAAAGACTTCAGTGTAATTGCTCTCCTTCCTTATCTCTGTCTTCACATTCTCTTTAAAGGAAAAAAAACAGGATATAACAAATTTCCACAAGCCCCTGAGACTGTTACTGCTATTTCAGACATTTGCTCAGCGAACACATGAGCTAAACCAGAGATCTGCTGTTAAACACACATTTAGATCTGAACAACAATCTTGTCAACACCTGGGCACTACGACACACGACACTTTACTCGTATTATTCCTGTCCGTAGGCTCCTTCTATTGCAAACTGTAAACGAAATGTTGTAATATGTGCCCTGAAAAAGGGCAAGTGAATGAAAGAGCATCCCAGGAGGCTGCCCAGTGTGAGCCCTGAGCCTTCAGCCGCCCCGCTGCGCTGATGCTGTGGCTTTTGCTGGTGGCGTCACAAGTGCCTGGAGCTTCTCAGCAGGACGTGAGGTTAAGAGACTTCACAATGAAACAGATACTTCCAAATGAGTCACATCCATTGACAAATTAAATAACACACTCTCAAATTAGGCGTAGCACAGAGCCCATCAGCACAAATCCCCCAAAGCTGGGTGCCCCCAGTCCTTCCCTACCTTCCTGACCATGGGGCTCCCATCGTTGATGAGCTGGGCCAGCATCATGGCCACGTTGTGATCGATGGTGGTGGAATGATCCGTCCGCTCAGCTGAGTTGCCCACAAATGTTCCCAGAGCAAAGACTGCAGCACAGCGAACCTGTGGGACACAAACTCTCATTATTATTTTCCTCTTGTTTCCAGCCCAGAGTTTACCACTGGGATTTCTCATCCCCACAAACGGCGTCTCTGGAAACCTGGACTGCATCAGGGAAATAGCAAGGGCTAAATGGAAGCCCATGGAGAGCAAAAAACAAAATAGATTCAGCAAAGCACTGAGTTTTAAGTATTCAGAGATGCAGGAGTATATTTAATTTCCCAGAATACCTGGTGACCTTCCCGTGGGTGAATTTTCCAGTTGATATTGCCTAGAATATTAATTAACAGGAATAAGGTACACGGGGAGTTGCTGTTGGGATGTCGACTGCTGAGCCACCATCTTCAGCTAAGGGCTTGCAGAAAGATGATGGAAAAAAGAAAAGAAGAGACAGCTCAAATCAGGGTAAATTCTGCCAGATCACACAAAGAACAGAGGGATCAGATGGTTTGGGGATCTCACAGCTCGCCTTGGCAGGGGCTGCCAATGGTGGGGACACGGCGTGATCAGCAGCTGAGGGATGTGCTTTGTAAAGCAGAAATGCTCGCTCGGGCTTCTCCAAGAGCTGTCCCTGTGCGCCACGGGGTCTCTGCTGTGAGGACAGAGTCTGCCTCTGCCCAGATCCCACCTGGAAGATGGGGAAAAGCTGGGGCCAGAGGAAGGAGGTGGAGGATGCGGGACAGAAAGGCTGAAGGTAAAGGGGAATGTAATCTTCAATCTGGACACGTCAGCAGAGGCAGTTATCCCCCCCGGGCTGTGTAATCTCAGCGGGCTCTGGCAGGCTCTGTCAATCACAGCCAGGGTCTGCATGAGAACTGCTTCCCTCTTGGAGAGTTTGTCACACAGGTAAAACACATTCAATTCAAGATGTATATTCACACATACCAGGAGCAGAACAGTTTTCATACTCGGACAAAAAGACAAGAGGTTTTTTTGCAACACACAGTGAGTTTTGGGACCACATTTTTAACAAGCTTCTGATATCCAAGTAAGCAAAAAACATGGTGTTTCCTAACTCCCGTGCCCAGATGCCAAGGGCTGCACAAACTCCTCCTGCATCTCTTTGGTTACTTCTCTTGCAGCACTTGGAATATTTGCCCCACCTTGAAGAAACAGCAATAAGAGCTTTCTTTGAACCAGCCAAAATCATAAAGCTCTCGAAGGCCCCGATTTTCTAAGTATTTCTGTGTTCCTCTGCCAGAACCCTGACAATTCAACTGGCGTTTATTTAAAAAGTTGGATTTTTACCTCTGGAATTGGATCTGAGAGGAGACTGTAAAGCTTTTCGTGAGCGCTGTCTCTCACCCCACACCACCTGGCTGAGTCAAAGTTCTGCCAAATGCGTCCCAAACAAATGGCCACCCACTGACGCAGAAGAGGATGTGGATCATTTAACTGCTCCAGGCAAATAGCAATCAGGTTTCCTTGAAGGCAAGCTTCCTAAAAGACAAATCAATGCAGTTTATTTTGGATGACAGCTCCCCACCTCATCATCGAAAAAGAAGATTATTTCTGAAATAGACAGGAAATCAAGAGAAAATAATTATTCAGTGGTTATATACCGATTTTGTTGCAAAATACCATTTAGAAGCAGGGAAAGGAAGGTCATCTACAGGCTGCTATAGCTAGTTAAGTGGTTGAACATTAGAAATGCTTCCCGTGATGCAGGATAAAGCCCGTTTTTTCCTCATTGGAAATACTCCTTGCACACGTCAAAACCCCAAGGTTTATGGCTCATTCCACGTACCCTTCCCAACAACTTTATCACAGCCATCAAGTTTCCATTTGACAGGAACCAGGCACTATTTCTTTAATGGCCCTGGAGGGGCAGCTCCGAGTGTCCTTAACCTCCACTTCCAGGTACATAATATATTTGTCACACCTCCAAGGCAATTTTTCTTTTAATCCACGCAAAAATAATGCAAAGCAATCTCCTAGTTCAGTTTGGAAGTGAAGGCTGAAGGCAGAGGAGAGGTGGGAGGGAGTGAAGGGAGAAGGGTGCTGTGACTCACCTGCCCTGTGGTGTAGCTGTTCACAATTACAGCCAGGATAAAAGCCGTCATCGTCCTGTGTTCAGCCTTAAAACAACAAACAATTAAATTAATTGTTATCTAGAAAACAGGTCAGAGAACAACTCTATCCCATCCCTTCTGAAACACGGAATTGTTCTAAGCGTAGTGTGTATTACACTAAAGGAACAAGGGAGGGGAAAGGGAGATCGAATTTTCCTGTTGTGCAGCGCTGGCACCAGTGCCACCAGACACTCCAGCAGATCACCAGTACCATCCTCCCAGCCAGCCCCTCTTTATGGGGTACAAACCCCTATTGGAGGAACGCACAGAGAACTTTAGCAGAGACCAGCAGAGCCCCAGAGCTAACGGCTGCCTCTGCCCCCAGCCCCCAGATTCCCCCCGGCTCCCACCACCAGGGAGCAATCCATGCTGCTGTGACTTCAGACAAGTTTGCAAATTCCTGCTTGGTTTGGCTCCATCACCCCAGGAGCATTTTTAACTCCCCTGGTTGCTCGGCAATGCCCCCCCAGGAGAGCAGTGGGGTCCTGCCTCAGCACTAGCTGTGTCCTACCAGGAAGAGCAGCTGGGACAACCTTAGCAAGCGCTGGAAGAGTCGGAATAAAGATGGTTTGTGCTTACCGGCATGTAAGGATCTGCCAGAACGGAAAGGAAATATTTGTGACCATTGTCCTTCACGAGGTCAGCTTGGCACGACTGAAAAACACAATAAGTACAACAACATAAGAATGGTTTTTCTTCCAATAAGGTAGGAATATTTCACATCTTAGTAATTTTTCTCAAATCTTATTTTCATTTGAGAAGCCAAAGAAAGTGCAAGCTCTCCACGGGGGCTGCAGCCAAACGCCCCGTGGGAGAAGGGCTGATGGGGACAGCGAAACAGCAGAACCCTCTGCCACCCCTTGCATGACACGAACAGTAACTGAGAACGTGGCCTCCTACTTAGGAGAAGGGTTAAATTTGCCATCTCTGTCTCACATTAAACCTTCACCGATATTTGAGAGCCACTAAAGGCAAAACCGAGGAGAACCCAATTAATTTTATTTGATTTTTTTTTTTAATATTTACCAAAATAAAAATTATGTAAGATTAGACCTTCTGAAAGCCCCTTGTCAAATTCTCCCCTTGATTTCCACTCCCAGGCCAAGGCAATGAGCCCACCATAGCTCAGGTTTGCTGACCATTGCTGCAACCTTCTGGTTGCAGGGTTCTAAATCCACCAAAGTAGTTTGAAATCCCGGCCAATGTATAAGGTGCCCCAGTCAGGAGCAAGTCCCCTGGCCTGTCCCTTCAGGGGACACCACGGTCACACAGCAGCTACCAAGCGCCGAGCTGAAGGGTGCGCTGATGCCTGGCGCCCGTGGGCAGGAGCCCTCAGCAGGGGCTACAGATGCCCCAGGGGTCCCTCCTGCCCTCCATGGGACTCCAGAGTGAGGGGAGGTTTGGGATGAGCCTGCTCCGTCCCCCTGCTTTAATAGAAACAGACCCCCTTTCCCCTCAGCATGGGAGGTGCAGTTTAGTGGCAGAGCCCTCCCCAGGTCCCTCCGTGCCCCAGGCTGGCAGCCAGGGATGGTGACATGGGGGGAGCATAGGGAGCCATCCCCCATGAGCAGGACTCTCCAGGAGACCACCATAAACCCAGCACATCTGCCTCTTACAGCCCACATCACCAGTAAATCAGTGAGGGTCGGGAGTGGAGGAGGAATTATTCATTCTTTATATATTCATTCTTTATATCTTCATTCTTATAAAGAATGTCTCCAATCCCCTTTCCCATGTGGCACTAGAGTTCACACAATCACAGAATGGTATGGGGTTGGAAGGGACTTCTGGAGATCATCTCCTCCAACCCCCTGCCAGAGCAGGGCCACCCAGAGCAGGTCCCACAGGAACCCGTCCAGGTGGGATCTGAATGCCTCCAGAGAAGGAGACTCCACCACCTCTCTGGGCAGCCTCTTCCAGGGCTCTGCCACCCTCACAGGAAAG
>JAOQGH010000012.1:20731961-20763826 GCA_025769975.1 Gallinago jamesoni | reverse complement strand
CTCCCTGGGCAGCCCATTCCAATGCCTGACAACCCTTTCAGTAAAGAAATATTTCCTAATATCCAACCTGAACCTCCACACTGTGTCGGTGCAGGGGGATGGGGGAGGCCTGGAGAGTCCGGGAAATGCCTGGGGGAAGCGGGGGGGAGCACACAAGTGTGCTTACCACGCAGACAGATTCGGGAAATCTTGGAGAGCTTTAGAAAAGCAAGTTAACCCGGCACCATGGCTACTGTATGGAGCTGATGTCATCTGGCTGCACATAAAAGCCTCTACTTTTTCTTCTTTTGTGCAGTCCCGGGATGACATCACCTCGTAGTGAAAGAAGGTACCTTTGTGCTGCGGCCCTTCCCCTGCTGGCTCCCGCCACCCATCTCCCCCCTCACACACACAGCCCTCCTTTGCCCAGAGATGCTCCTTGACCCCCGCTGAATGCCAAACACCCCCGTCTGATCGAGGGGAGCCTTTGGGGAGCCCCCACACGCCGGCAGGCCGGGGCGGTGCCGAGGAGCTCCTATTCAAAGAGCCATCCATGGCAGCCGCCCTCTGTGGGGCCTCGGCGGCCTGCCTCAGCCGCCTCACAATGGCGTCCCAGCTGAACGGTGTGAAGCCCTCAGACAGACGGGGCAACTGGGGAGATTTAATTATTTTCAAGGCTGGACCCTCTTTGAGGGGACGTACAATGGGCACACAATTTAATCTCGTTACAGTCCAATATTGTTTTTAAATAAGCAGAGTGAAAAAGTTGCGTTTGTAGCCTCGCTTGCGAAGAAAGTGCAAACGTAGTTTGCAATTGTACAGTCGTTAGCAGATTTGTTTATAATTGGCAGGCATGCCAGCCTATTTAATGAGGCCTGTGACAGTCTTCGTGAGAGGCAAGAACAAGAGGAAAAACACCCAAAGCACATCCTGGCCAGTACTGTTTGATGCAGAGAAGGGGGGTGGGAGGCAGTGGGAAGTGAATGTGCTACCCAACAAAACCAGCACCACTAAAGAAAATTAGAGAGAGACCTGCACAAAAACCACAGGAACCATAAAAACCATAGGAACCGGGCAAACTGAGGGCTGAGAGCTTCCCATTAAAAAGATGATTCCCCTGTAACAGCATCTATGCCCTGTTCCACACAGAAATTCTGCAGATGCCCCCCATCCCTTTGCCTGCTCCTGCAAATGAAAGCATCATCACAACATCTCTCAGTCTCTGGTCAGACGGATCTTCGAAGGTGCACGTGTAAGAAACACCCACTGGGAAAGTATTTGAGGAATTATGAGGAAATGCAGCATTTTTTGAGCTGTAATGGGTTATTTCTACCTAGCTGACAGGGTGGCATAAGCTGGGACACTGTTACGCATACAGGGAAGAAGGAAACATACCTTCCCAGAGGAAAGCTGGTTAACTTACCATTAACGCGCCACAGCATCTGGAACCCACTTCTAGCATTCAGAGCATCAGAATAAAACACCACGTGAAGGCTGGTCCCCGTAGTGCTCCCTGCCAGAGGAAGAGACTGTCCACAGAAAGTGCCTATCAGGTTGGACTGTACATCAGGCCCATCATACAGCTGCAACAAAACCAAAAATATCCCAGTGAGTAAAAAGCAGCTCCCCAATTCCTACTGGTTTGTGAAGGATGCCAAAGAAAATGGAGTGAGACTTCTCGCACTGGCCGCCTTTGCACAGCAAGAGGAGTTGTGTGGAGCATGGAAAGATTTGGGTGAAACGATGAGAAAATGTTATTGCAATATGTCTTTAAACCTGGCTGCACGCTGTGTACAGTAGGAAGGTTTTGCCGTTTCTGTTTTGGTGTGTATTGGGAGTTGCTGGGGAAGAAGATAAAGGGCAAATGGCAATGAACTGAAATAGAAAGAAAAAGAGGATGTCACGGGTCTGATTTGACTGTGCATCGTAGATGCTCAGAGCCTTCAAAACCCTTGGTGACAACTCTGTTTACATCCTTGTTGCCTTAAGACTGCACTCGGGTGATTTCAGGACTGATTGAGCTTGTGATGGAGAAAAGCAAGCAGTCAGCACCACCAGGGTCTCCCAGAGTAGTGAGGACAAACTGAAAACTAAAAGCAAAGTAAATCCTCAAAAACCACAAGGCAAACTCCACATATGCTTATTTGTGTTTTCATGATCTTATGCTAATGTCCTGCTTTGGAGAAGTGGACTGAGTCATGCTTTTTCAACTTTTCTACTTAGAAAAACCTTAGGTTTGATCTCCTAGTCATGTCCTATGTGATGGTATTTTCAGTGTGTTGGCAGACGGAGCCAGCCTGAAAATCTTTCTGTTCCCCAAATACAGACGAGAAATCCTCCATCCCACTCTTAAAACATCTGAAAAAACCACTCTGAAAAAAACCCCACACAAACAGCCCCCCAAAACCCCAACACCAGAAAAACCCCAAACAATCCACAAATAAAATGCTGAAAAAATATTTGTGTATTGAAATCTTAGGTTAGTCATATACTCGCATTTAAATCAAAACAATATATGTTTTGATGGGGTGATATTGGGCGCTTAGATATCTTAAGCCTCTTAACATTAGTTATCTCCAAACAGGTTTAAAGGGTCTTTCAAGTCCCAGTGTTGTGAGTTTTTTTCAAATCCAGTAAATCACACTGAATATGCATCTATGTTCCTCACCTAATATCTCAATGCTCAATGTAATTTTTCAGGGATGAGCTGAATAATTTTTGCAAAATCAGTAAAAATGAGACATCTCACCTAAATTGTTTTTGACTTATGATATCAGATTGCTAGTTGTTGTCAAGTTAGGAGTTGCTTTATTATTTCTACTTATGTTCCTATGATTCTTAAAGTTTAGAAAAACAGCAACCCTTGTGCTCTCTTATCACTTTGCCACAGTCCATCCCATCTTCTGTCTCACAGAGCACATCTTCCTAACACAACCCAGCAAATCCCTGGCACAGAAACTATGTCTGAACATTGTGAATTTTTGGCATGCTTCCTTTCAGAATTTCAACAAAAACTTTTCTCTGTTCTGAAGCCATCACCGTAAAGTTCTCTCTGTGCAAAGAATCAAATCTATGTTCTCTGGAAAAACAGCCAAGGCTTATTTATCTTTGCTCTCCATTCAAATCTCTTTTCCAAATATTCCACTAAGAATTCTCCTACACTCAATACCCATAGTATGAAAGTATGATATTACAGTAAACCATGCTTGCTACTAATTTTTGGACACATTTTCTAGCAGATGCACATGTGGGAATGAGTAATTAGACCCTCAGCTTTTCTGTTCAACATGTTGGTCTTGCAGAACCTTCAGAAATCTCATTATTGATTTAAGACATAATTGGGGCCAGGAAATTTACTTGAGTGGTTTCAAATCCTCAAAGTCTACTTTGAATGTCTTTTTTTAATTAAAAACATTTTAAAAAAATTATGTAGTTCAGCTAGAAGTTAGGGGCAAATTGTAGGAATACTTCTATGGTAATATTTCATATTTTATGGCTGGTGACCATGGATCTTTTTGGTTTCAATCTTCTAATGCAATGAAGGCTCAGAGCACAAGAAATGTATGGGAACTACCAGTCCATTTGGTATAATTTCTCCAGGTGAGATCAGAAAAGTTCATCTCACCTAGAGAGAGTATAGTTTCTAGTTGCAGCCCCATTGCTGGTAGTTCTTGCAAAGCCTTGACCAGATGTGGTTGATAAAATATATGAAATTGTTGTAAAGATTAGATGTTAAGAATTTGAACATCCATCTATATTCTTTCTGAACGTAAAGCCTGAAGGACTGTCTGACAGACAGATGGGAAGTCCCATGCCCAGCATTCGACTTATGACCTTCCTCCAAGCCAGGCTGAGAGCTTTACACATTCTTTTATGGCTTAAATTCAGCAAAATGGAACGAAGTCAGATCCAATTAGATTTTTTAATAGTACTACTTCCTCTGACAGCTTTGTGGTATATACTACTCATATTTCTGTGGCTGCGAGCCACGGAAATCTTACACCAGAAAAAAAAATGAATGGCAAAGAATGAATCAACGTGGAGATCATGAATCTGTGCTCTGAATAGAAGCAAAAACTATATTAAGATATATATTCCACCATCAGCCGTTAGCTTTTGTGATTAAAAGTGAAAAGCCATTCTAAAGAACTATGGACTAAATCATACCCAGAAACTTTCAAATCCAAACAAAGAAAACCAACCTTAATGCGTCTCCTGCAACTTTGATTCATCAAGGGAGTGTTATTTTTATCTACGACAGCAAATGTCACATTTCTGTGTAATTTCCCCCGCAAACAGTTCCTCAGTTTTTTGGGACACAAAGGCTGGTTACTATGGCAATGCCTTCATGCCGCGCTGCCCCGCGGCTCTGGTTTCGGAGCGGAGTTTCACAGGAAATTCAAGTGCCTGGCCAGCTGTAACTCATTGAGGGAGGCAGAACCAGGACTGCTAGAATTTCAAGCTGTCTTTCATTCTAAATGAAGGGAGCAGCTGTGTGTTTTCACAGGGCGTTTCGAACATCTCAAGCCACATGTTGCTCTCACACAAATAGGGGTAAGTGAAACCGAAGCTGAAGGCAGACCTCCCGAGCCACAATTTCTCCTCTGATCTCCGAGACAGATAGTATTTCTCACTTAAGGGCCTGCTTTGTCAGCTGTGCTATCCTAAACTGCTCCAAAGCAAGGGAAGGTTCTTCCCTTGGCTATGTAAAGCAAGGTACTCTAGCGGTCTGTGCCAGACAATTTAATTTTAGGGCACTTTATTAGCCACTCCAGTACCTCACTTACTCTAGGAACTGGGGATCGGGCTGCTCACTGGGCAGAAAGCGCTCGCTCCCTTTCTGCGTAGATAGTTGTTTCGTAATTTGTGTATTTGTTCAGACCTTTTAGCCTCCATCAGAAAATCCAAGGGCTTTGTAATGATTTTGGCAGACAATCCGACAGGCAAAATATGCAAACAGCTGCAGCACATGTTCAGATGCTTTACACTCAGACACACACACCCTTCAACCAAAGCAATTACCCAGCAGCATCCATTTCATCAGCTACACCCCAGCACTGGAGCCAGGAGGGGATGTGGTACATTCTGCACTGGTGAGGCCACAACTCACCAGCGTGGCCAGTTCTGGGCTCCCCAGTTCAAGAGGGACAGGGAACTACTGGAGAGAGTCCAGCCTAGGGCAACAAAGATGATGGAGGGATTGGAGCATCTCCCTGATGAGGAAAGGCTGAGAGCTGGGGCTCTTTAACCTGGAGAAGAGAAGGCTGAGGGGACACCTTAGTAATGCTTCCAAGGATCTAAGGGGTGGGTTGAAGGAGGATGGAGCTGGACTCTTTTCAGTGGTTTCCAGTGACAGGATGAGGGACAATGGGCACAAGCTGGAACATGGGAAGTTCCACTCAAATCTGAGGAAGAACTTCTTTTGGGTGAAGGTGGCAACGAAGCTCATTGCCAGAAATGGAACAAGTGGTCAAGGACGGAGCTGACTGGAAAAATGGAGTTTCTGCTGCGTGGGAAGAAGTAAAGATGTCAAAGCAATGGCAGGAAAGAAACTTTGACTGTGTTCCATTTGGGTGTATGGGAAGCAGGGACATTTTTCTAGCCAAGTGCCTTGTCAAGCTTATTCATTCTCACAAAGTGAGACTGGCAGGAGCCTTACAGACAGGTAGTGGGACTCCATCTGTTCAGTTTTCCTGGCAGAAAAATGATCTTTTCTTTATTATGTTTTTCTTTAGGGCAAAATTTCAATTTTCTCTTGGACAACTTTATTTCTGTGAAAAGGCACGTTTTTTTCAGCAGGAAAACTGTCATAAAGGGAACCCCCCAGCCTAATCTGCCCTGGAAAACAGCTGCTTACATACATACATTAATTAGGCACAACACAGTCTCAATCCAGAGATGATGGAGCCTTCAAAGACAAACTGTCAGCTTCATATGAGGGGAAAATCCATCCTATGAGTACCGACCATTCTCATTTTATTCTACTGTAAATAATTCTATTATCAGCTGTCATTGATTCATTAAAAAAATATTAGTAATTATATCAGTAATTGTCTCAATTTGAATCTTGAAACAAATTGTTTGCAGTCTGAAAGCCTTCTCACAGGGACCAGCAAAGGAGGTTGTGCCTGGGACCAGACCAATCACTCATTCCTGGAGCCTCCAGGACATCCTCAAAGGGTCACTCTGACACACACAAGTATCCCTTTCCTCTTAGAAGAGAGAAACCCGATTTGGGATTGTTTGGACTGATGTAAACACTAGAGGCAGTGATTACAGGTATCTGAGCAGCCCTTCCTGAACAGGTCATTTTTTGAAAAGGAAATTCTGGTGGCATCACAACAAATATGTTACCAGGAAAAAAAAAAAAAAAAAGGAAGCAAAACACAGATAGTATAATCATAATCCAAGTAACAAAACACGCTCCAAAGTGAGATCACCATTAATTGTTAAAGTAAGACTTAACACAAGTAAAAACAACCCCTTTCCAAGCAGCACATTTGACTCTAGAAGAACTAGAGTGCAAATTTAAGAACCTGCAGATCTGTCAGCCAGAGAAAAACCCAAACAAACTGAAACTCCAGGATGCAGCACATTGCACTTGCTTAGCACCACAGCGACATAGTTTTCATAGAAACAAAGGCAGCTTAGGGCTTCGAGCGATTTATTGTGTGGAACTTTGTTATTTCTGCACAAACAGGACAACAAAATAGGGTTATGTTTGTGCTTGCATGACGAGAAGGGTTTGTAATTGCCGTTAGAAAAAAGTCTTTCTTAAGAACTCATTCTGAATCATGTTTTGATATGATTATTTAAATATGCTTATGTCCTAGATGACCTGTGATGAAACTTGCTCTGGCCACCATAAGCAATTTTCCTGTATCCACACAATGATATGCTTTCACTAATTAACCATTTTATTCCACAGTACAATGGAGTTTGACATTGTGCATCACTAGACATATAAGTACACTGATTAATCTAACTGGGATTTATCTAACATATGGAAATGTGCAAACGTCTAGTTTTTTAATAGTAAGAGTTGTATCTGAGTCTACTTTTTGTCTTGTAGACTAAGCCTGAAATACTCAGAGCCCCTCGAAAGTTTCAAGCAAAGTTAAATTCCACATTGGACTGCAGCGATCCCTTTAAAAGGATCCTTTTTTAAAAGGATTTTTCATCTCTTACATTACCACTTACTACTTTCTCAAATACGCAAGAATCTCCAGGCAAATCCCTGTCTTTCTAGGAAAGGTTCATTTTGCAAATGATATAGAAATAATATTATTTTTTTTAGCAAAGCTCTGGATCGTGTCCTTTGCCAGCCCAGGTGAACCGAACTGCCAGTGCAAGCAACATCACACTGTCAGGGCCAGAGGGCAGGACCCTCTCTGGGAATGCCCCCACCTTGAGAAAATTTGCATCATGCATAACTATGGCAACTGAGGAGAGCTGCAGCTTGGCCTCAGCAAAAGAAGGTGGGAGAAAAGGGAAATTTCCTTCTTCTTACGCTTTCAGGGAAGCAAAACTGGCTGTTTATGGGAACACCAGGGAGGGGAGTGACAAGACCTTCAAAGTCTGTGGTTTTCTCTGTCTTGGGGCTTCCCTTTGATGAGGGGAAGCTTTGACCAATTCAGATGGGGTTTTTCCAGTCACCATGTAATTTCACACTGTGATGCTTGTGCTGAGTGGGATGAGCCACTTTATTGCACAGACAGTCTCACTGACGCTGGCCAGGCTTTCCAGAAAAATTTGGAATACAGAGGAACAGAGGAGAGAAGAATCCAGCTGCAAGCAGCTGAGTCCCAAACACCCTTTCCCCAACAAGGGGAATCATATAATACCATCATATGGTATTATTTCACAGTTGCTTCATTGTACAGTGCTTTTTCCTGAAGGTACAGGCAAAGTCACATTGCTCTGAGCTGGCAGGGTGTGGAAAACCCTGAGTCCGTGAAGGTCTGACTCATTTGGTGAGTCCAAGAGCAGAGTCTGCGTTGGCTTCACTCGTGCTTCTTGTCATCTGAGGTTTCTGTGGGCACCATGCAACCCTTTCATCACTGACAAATTTAGCTGTCTTGAGGGGTGGAAGTTTTTGTGTGTGTTTGTAAGTCCGCTTCTAAGTAACCTTCCAAACAGCAAAGCCAAAGTGTACTTCAATTATGGCAATGTAGGCAATTGGGAAAAAAACAAAAATCTGATCGTTGAGCCAGTCTTGGTAGGGTGGGCAGCTTTTTGGCCTGACACTCTTCCTTCTCAGTATCCCGTTGAAAATCTGTGCAAAGTCTAAGGTTTCCTTGAGTACCCATGGTGGGGCCCGACACAGAAACCCAAGCAGAATCGTGGCTTTTATCCTTTACAGTCTTACGCTGGCAGGACTTCTCGTGGAGGCCCAGAACCCCCTGAAGGAATTCAGGGATGGGCTGGCCTGCTGCCAGCCTGCGTGGTGATACGCTCATGGAGAGCAGTGCCGTCTGGCCGGCGGGCTGTAACGGGGTGGCTGCGGGGGCAGGACGGGGATGGGTATATTTCATCCATCATCTGCTTGCCCGGGGCGATGTGCTACCCGTGACATTCTGTAAATCAATGGCAGGGCCATAAGCAAAGCCATTGTCTGTGCTTGGAGAGAGAACTCCTGCAGCACTTTAGAAAGACACACTCATAAATAAAATGTAATAACGTTCGTCTCATGTATTTGTAATTAGTAAATTATGCTTAAAACATATTAGAAGAGAGTAAAACCAGAAACAGGGTAAGCTTCTTTTTTTTTTCTCTCCTATGATAAGCTAATAAAAAAAGAGGATGACCAGCTGAGCAACAATTATCTAATGAAGTATTCCCAGATGGATAAAAAGGATATTATGGCACATCCTCGGAATGCTACTGTGGTATAAAAAAGAAAAAAAAAATAACATATCCTGTTACTACCAGAAGGAAATGAAACAGTTCTCAGGAGCAGATGCCATATTAATTACTGTACTCGTTTGGTAATATCCACATATAAAGGTGCAATGGTATTTTAACCACCCTGAGCCTAATTGCTGAAGGAGTCTGGACTGCTTACGTACACTGACAGCAAGCAAGCAAGGAATTGCTTTATTCCAAAGAGGAACTTTGTCCTGCCCTGCAGCAGAAGGAAGGCTACTGTTGTTATCAGGCAGTCGTTTGCCCCCATCAAATGATCTTTTGCATAAAGCCAATAATTATTCCATCCTCGCTGATGTGCTCCACAAACCAAAGGGGTGAGACTCAGACGAAGAGCTCTGAGACTCATCTTGCTGCATGACACAATTTTACTGTCTGCTTATCAGGCTGGTGGCATCTTGCAAAAGGCTGGGCAAAGTCTTCCCTTTTCTTATTAAAAGCAGATGCTAAACAGACTGCTGTTGAAGGGATGACTGTACTTTCTGAGCAGCAAAAAACCAGAGGGACATTGTTACTGAAGGACAGAAAGATTAGTGGTTTTGAAATTATAGTTTTCTTGGATTAGAAAGGAGTAAATATCAGTCCTACTGCAAGACTGATCTTCAGGGCAATAACATGACATTCTCCTTGCTTATAAAATGGCTTTGCCTCTGTGGAGATTATGTTCTGTCATACTAAATAAAAAGGTAATTCATCATTAAAGATGGGGAGTTAAATATATGCTTGTTCAGCTAATAACCTGGTGAATGTAGAGGAAGGAATGACATTTCTATGTCATTGCCTACAGTATCTCACTGGCTATAGCCTGATGACTCCTCTAGAAAGACTAATGTTAGGTTATTAAGCCAAGCCTCAGCACGCAATATAATTTAAAGACCATCCGAGCTAGTTACAGTCAGTGCAGCATCACTAGGAAACAGTCTGCTATCTGCTATGCCTTGTATCCTGTCATCGCCACTTCTGTACACGTTGCTTCTTTATCAGAAGCAATTCATCTCATATTCTTGAAACTTCACTGTAAAAATCCTTCCACAACGTCCCACATCCTGTGAGCATTACTAGCAATGAGCCAACACCCCCTGACAGGCCACGGAACTTCGCACGCTCCTCGGTTGTTGAGAAAGTGCTCATATGAGATTCATGCCAGAGACTGAAATTATTAAAAAAACCTGCTGTTTTGCCCAGTTTTGCCATTATTCTACATATTTAATTTCTAACTCATATGTGGACTAAGCCAGTGAGCAAATTAATATATTCCATTTATATCAGACTGAATTAGTCACAAGGCAAAATGCTGTTCTTGTATACTACATGTGGGCTTGGGTCAGAAGTATAATGCATAATTAAATAAGAAGCTGAAGAACTGTCCCTTTTCCAGAATGCAGACTGGGACCAAAATGAAAGTGCCCAGTGGGCCAGGTATAGCAGGACTCGGGATTGCAGTCTAGCTGTCCCCACACCCACAAGCACCATCATTTTCTCCTTGAGACTTCAGAAAGATTTCAAAAAAAAAATCAAAACTCTGCTTTGACATATTTGCAATGACATAAAAGTATGCTGTCCACATGCATTAAATCTGTTTCTCCCACTGACTTTTAAAAGCAGCGCTGCTATTGTTGCTTTGTCGGGGGGGGTTGTTTTGTTTTGGGAGGATTTTTTGGCAATTGCCATTTCTTGACTGCAGTCTGCTCGGGCAGGTCAGCTCTCTGCCATAACACCTCTGTAACATTTCAGCTTGTCCTTCTCCATCACATATTACTGTCCCATACTCACTCTACCACCACAACTGTGATCATTACCTAATCCAACCTAACAGGCATCTCTTGTCCTTTCCATCCCCAGCCTGACAGCAAGTAGCTGCAAATATTGTCACCAAGCCTCCAAGCTGCCATGGATCACCAGGCAGGTACTGTTAGGGCTGCCACAGAGCTAAAGAGACAAGTATGGTGTTGCTACCTGCTGCACGGGGCTGAGGTGGGAGACCTGCTGCCACCAAACCATAAAGGAGGTGGGAAAAGGGGTATCTAAAAGCTCCTGGGGGAAAAGAGCACTTAATCAGCACCAGTGGCCACTCCAATTTGTGATGGCAGCTCCCACTTCCCCCAAGAAAAGGGTGAAGGGCTCTGGCATGTGGTCCACGCACTGCCCACTTGGACTGCAGTGAAGAGGACTCTACCTCTGTCGTCCCAGTGTTATACTCAGCCAGGGCACCAGAGCTTTCCCCTTTCAGGCCTCTTTGCAATAGATGAATCTCAAAATTAGCATATAGTAGAAACATAATTTGTCTTAGCTGAACGGCTCTGAGCTGGGGAGGGTTTCTGTTAACCTTTTTCCCAGTTTGCAGCGGCGTCAGACTCCACATGGATTTCAGACAGAGAAGTCCCCAGATATCTGCAGTCTGCTTAGAAAGTGAACTGCACAGATTGCCCCTTTCCCCTACACCACGGAGCACTCACAGCCCTGCCAACACGCTCCCCTTTCCCAACAGCCAGGGTAGGAGCAAACCCTATTCAGTTCCCCAGCTGGTTCAACCTTGCTCTCTTTTTTTACACTCTGTCACACATTTGTGCGGCGTGCAACAACCAACTGAGAACATCTTTTCCAAGTGGTGTTTCTTAATGACATTTGGAGAAAGATTTATAAGTTATGTCACACGAATTGCAAATTTAAAGCCTCCTTAACACACTTCCATGACTCTGTTTTTCCCTTGCATTTTCCTCTTTATACCCCTTTCAGTAGGCGTTTTCTTTGATTGGAAGCACTGAAAAATTGTTAAAGAGGGCAAGTGCTTTTCTGCTCCCTGTCTCCTCACCCCCTCTGATGTGTTTTATTTCTGTTAAGTGCTTTGGATCAGGTCTTTGCCTCTGGCACTGCTCCTCCAGCCTTGGCTTCAGTCTAGAATAGTGTCTTCTGGCAAGCCCCCTCACTGGCTGGCTACTGTGTGCAGGGCTCCTGCTTTTCATGGATCAAGGGCTTAAGCATCTTGAGACCAGCACTGGCCTCTCCGCTTGGCTCCAATGTTTTCCTTTTCAACTCCCTCACAAAACGAACCAGGGTTTAATAGTTAGCTCTCAATACAGTGCTCCCTTGTTTATTTTCTTCACATGTCTATTCTTTCTTTCCATTCCTGACCACAAAGGGAAGAAAGCTGGAAGAACACCACTTTTTTTTTTTCCCCAATTTATTACCAGTTTTGAGCTGTGAAAGCTGGCATAGTACAGAGGTAGAGGGAGCGAGGGAGGACATCTAGGGGGAACAGATCAGCCCATCATCAGGCCTCTTGCTGGACCTTCTGCCAGACATCAGTGTAAGTAAGTATCCCCAGAAATGTGAGCACTATTCCTTAGAGAAGACTATTTACAGCCAAGGAGAGGGCTAACACTTCTTTAAATTTCAGTTCCTCTTGTGCAAAACCTAAGCAGAGCACAGAGGCTGCACGCTGGCATCCTGTACAAGGGTGAAATCTCAAGGATGGACTAGTTCAGCAAAGCAGCAAAACTGTAGGCAGGAGATTACAGTCTCCTCAGTAGAGCAGTAATCATGGCTACACTGTACTGCCTACAGTACGAGGTACAAAACTCAAAGAAAATATCTTTCCAGTCGTCCCAGCAATAAGATTTTTTTAGGAAATAAAAATAAAGGGTACTTGGTTTTAGATTGACTGGATGTTTTTAGTTGGCTAAAAATTTCTTGTTTTATTTGTGGGTAAATTCAGTTTCTTTCTGTCCCTTTAAAGAAGCAGATTAATTATGAAAAGGAAAATGTAAACAGGAGAGACAGCACACACACCCCCCTTTAAAATATGTTATTTCTACATTTTTAAAGTTTTTGTACATTCCCCACTCCTTTTCAGATGAAAACCAGAGGAATATAATTGGGCTCATTGCCCTTTTGCAATCAATTTACTAATATCAGGATTTCTTCTTCTTTACATGAAACCAGAATCATGACATCTCACTTTGCCATAAAAGCCAGGGCATCTAATCTAAGGTGACAGCTGGACTCTGTAGCAAAGCCAGGCACCTGAGAAGTGATTTATTCTCCCAATTGCAGACATCTGTCTTAAAGTAGGATGAAGTGCTCTCTGGCAATGCTGATCTACTGATCGCAGAGGAAGCAGGGACAAATTGTGAGTTTTAATGGCTAAATTTAGATAAGATAAATCTTCTGCACCCTTATTGTTTTGCTTTATTGGGAAAGATCTGGTTTTTTTCTTTTTTCTAGAATCGGGGTACATACCTTCAAGAAGTCACGGTCACAGTCGGATCCATCTTCTAAATCAAAGGCTGTGAAGCTATAGTTGAGTGTGTTCCCCTTTGTAGTTTGGATAGTCCAGTTGCAGTGCTCATTTAATGGGTAATTATTTGGATAATTTAAACTTTCCAATATGCCGTGGCTACGATTAACAGTCAGTACTTCATGGCAAACTGAAAAAAAAGTTATAATAAATTATATTTGTGCGGTGCTTATTAATCCAGCATCTCAAAAAATTACTAACTGAAGTCAGTGCTAGCCTTCCAAGGTGAGAAATATTTTTATACACAGATTACAGCAGAGAAATCAGGCAGAAAGATAATTGTGACCTATGGGAGAACATATTGCATATGTTGCAAACAAAATCCAGACTTTCCAACCTTGAATTCTTCAGCTCTACTATGTCCTTTTCTGACACTGGCAGACTCATCAGTATATGTAACACATATCCTTTTTGTTAGTTTTCTTTAATTCTAAGTAAATGGTTATTCACAAAACACATTTTCTTCTATTTTTTTTTTTTAACTAATAATAGAAATTTACCCTGTCATTTGAAAAAATTTGGAAAGGATGCTCAACAAAGATAGACTAATGGATTTAAATGGTTTATTTCAGCAAGTTGGGGTCAAAATTATAATCCCTATCTAAAACAACAAATGAAAAGTACACTGCTTGGATTTTCTAGCTTCAGGACCTGGAAGTGATCTTGAAATTCTTGAAATCCTTTAAAAAGGAGCCATGATTTTCCTCGCAAGATTCCCAGAGCAGTGGGACACAGAGGACATGGCAAGAGGCAAGGAGCAGGGCAGCGAATCTGCAGTGTTTGAACAGCAGAAATAGCTAACATCCGCCTGCAAAACTCCTCTCTTTTCTGTCACTGCCTCCTGCAAATTTTTTTTGATTCTCTCCAAATGATTTAGAGAGGTCTGTGTTTTTAGGATTTCAAAATGCTCGGGATGCAGCTGAAGTGGAGCTTGTCTGCAAAGCGACACTGAAGCATACAACTGCTCAAAAGGTCAGGAGGAAGAGCACAAAATGGATTTTGAAGAAGGCAAGATGGGTAAAAGCTGCTACCCCCTGCCTTCAGGATTTTATTAGAAACACACCAGACAGAAAGGTGCCTTTGAATGTTAACTTGATACCATGTTTTCCTTTGCAATGTATTCCAATCCATCATAGCATTTCTTTCATGTACACATAACTGCATCTGGCATCTAAGCATCCTTATTTTATACCACTGCTTCCTACATAATTTTAGCTTTTGGGCAAGCCACTGAAAGGTTTCTCTGATGCCTTTTCAGGAATTAAATATGAATGTAAAATGTAGATCCCATTATCTGATAGCTCAGGTTCTACATCTGAGTGCTTTGAAAGTGCTCTTTCTGTTTAATTAATGAAAGGGGGGGAGCCCTCTTCTAATATCTTGTCTTGACTTTGCAGTCTGAAAAGTACGTGGTTGCTGAATCTGTGGTATATTTAAGGATCATTAGTCTTCTTTTCTAATTATTGTATGCACCCTGTGTGGATGAATAGCTTTGTTTTTTAATAATCCCTTTATTATTGTCCAAACTTAGGACAAGTTAATGTCTCTACAGCCAGAGCAACCGCTACCACTTGGACATATTTAGGGTACACAAAGATACATTTTGTATGCGGTGAAATTCTGTATTTTCCAATGTGCATTTAACCATATATGCTAGACTATATTAGCAGAAAAATAAACACTGGGACGGTATTCAAGGTTGTGATTGGGAACAAATAGTTTGTCATGTATCTTCTTGGATTTTTCACCAAATGTAATTATTCTGATATTTCTGTTTGCAAGACCCTTACCATAAGATAGGAAAAATAAAACTTTTTTAACTGTTCCAGGTAGGCTAAATGACCCTAAGCACACCCACAATGATCCAGGATGGCTGCAGGTAACTCACTTATCCTTTGCCTTCCTGCTTCACAAGCAGTTAGAAGAGCAGAGAAGCTTGTTCTATCTGCCTTCTCTGTTAAAAAGTCAGGAGACAGGGTGAGCAGAAGAGCAAGAACAGACCAGTCTACCCTGTTAGGGACTTCCAGTGTTTGCTATTCTGAGGAAATCTGGAGTGCTAAGTGCCACTGGTGCAGGTAACAGAAGCAGAACGACCTCACCAGCTTTCTTCCAGGGGGAGAGATAACCTTCACCATGGGTAGATGAGCAGATAATTTTTAGCACTTTGTGTCCTGTAACTGTAGCAGACTAGAGAATCTGGGTCAATAATATGCCCTGCACTGTCCTCTGCTCTTGAATAGGAAAGATCATGGGCTTCAAGAAGCGGTTTCAGGAAACAAGCTGAACTGTAGAAACATGGTCTTCTCATCTTCTTTTACTTACTTACCCTGTTTGTATTTGGCTAAAAATCCTCCACCTTGCAGGCTGCCATCCGTCCTGAGTTTTACATACATGTTGTCTCCACTGGAACGGATGGGTTCTGGTATCTGATCCCCACAAAATTTACCTAGCTGTTTAGCATTACTGCTGTTGCCATCATATACCTTAACAAAAAATAAAATAAAATAAAAAATTAATAAAGCTGATGAAATCACAAATTCAAGTAATTTCCCCCTGAGAAATGTCTGCTTAGAGAATAGTTACTGGGTATACAAGAGGTTAAATTCTGTTTCTGCTCAGAGGAAGCCTGACAGGCATTTCAGAAACAAGCAAACCAGTGGAAAACCAGGAAGACAGTAACTGGATATTGGTGACTTTTGAGGGGTTTACTCACCAGGAGGGGAGAACTGCACTCCATTTCAACTCTATTAAAGACATTCAAATAATTTATGCAACAGTTTAAATATGAAATTTGGGGTTAACAATAGGGTTATTGACACTGTTGTGCCTTTTTCCTTGTACTTTACTATGAGAGTATAATAAGGCATTGGTCGAAAACACAGCAAAGATATAAAGATATAGACAGATTCTTGTTTCAGTGGCCCTTCTATCTAGACATAAATCCTTTTCTTACCAGCAACTACACAGACACCGCTGCTTTACCTCTCACTGCTCCGTGATATGAAGGTAACATGTCAGCGTGGAGCCTTCCTATTCTGGGTTTTTTTTTGCTTAGTTACAAATGGTTGAAGATCAGAGCCAAGTATTTTTCCTTGCCTGTGTACTCATCATACTCAGCTGCCTCCTACGGAGCCAAGAGTCACAGGGTACATACCGCAAGGTAATCAAAGTTGCACTTTGCATGATACTCTAGATGGAACTCTTCAAACTGGATTTCAAATGGGGTTCCTCGGCTTCCTCTGAGCAACCAGTAGCACTCTGAATTGTGGTAATATGGCATAGGGTAGTTAGGAGACATGAAGATACCAGAAGCTGTCGTCAAAGTCCCACCACAACCTGAAAATGGCAAAGAAACCAATCCAACATTTAACACCTAGAAGAGCAGAGAATTACACATGATGCATGAGATTCACACTGCTGACCTCCTTCACGTGCCCTGAACGTCTTCAGTGATGCCCCAAAAAACCTGCATCTAGCCAACAGTTTGTAAGGAGAAGAGAGCCCATAGCAGCTAGAAATATTCACTAATTGAAAGAGTGCTCCTGGTAGAAAATGCTCAAGCGGAAATCTCTCCATTAAATTCTTGGATATTGCTTTCTTAAACATACAATACCTAGGGAATAGTATATCCTTCCCAGTGGAGAAAAAAAAAAAAGTCATAACCTTGATCTTAATGACCTGAATATACGTTGCTATACAATTAGCAGACAGATTTCAGAAGATGGAAAGCAGAAAAGATGTAGTAGAAAGGTGAGAAATTAAACGCAAATGAAAGATCAAAAATGAGATGTATAAAATGGTTTTATACTCGATGCGGTCATTTTACCTGCTGATGTACCATCCCACTCTGCTGAAAATCCCTTTCTTGTGCCAAATATGTCACTGACAAACTTTATCCACAGCTTGTTACCATGAGAGATTATGACTGGAGGCAGGTCTGCACCACAGTATTTTCCAAGAGGAGGAGAAGTTTCATAGCCTCCATCTCTAGAACAACAAAGAAGAAAAACTTTGGGTAAAAAAGAGAAACCATGAGAAATGTTAACAAACCCAAAATCCTGGGATTGTTTCCGGCCTGGGAAAGACTAATTCTAGCTCTTCAGCTTCCACAGCAGTACAGCTACCAAATACTGGAGGAGTCCTGCTACTTGCAGTAAGAAGTCCTACCACAAGCATCTGCTTGCTGGGTATGTCTACTCTCCATCTCAGCAGCCTCTCCAGAGTCTGTCAAGAGACAGACTCAAGAAGTGTCTCAAGTAGGCTTGATGCTGCAGAAGCAGGACCTTGTCTGTATTCTACAAGGTGACAATCGTTGGTGTAACCAAAGGTAATCTTCTAGTTTGAAGAAATAACAGTTTCCTCACTTCTCACTGTTTAGCCTGGCACAGAACCAGATGAGCTGACCTATTAAAAAATATGTTTATTTGCCACCACACAAATAAGAACCCATTTCTCAGAAATTATGCATGTTTTGAAATATTTTCTTAGCCTTCAGCATTGGTTCTGCAACCACTTATTTCCTATTTTTTAAATAAGTAATATTTCCAGTAACATTGTCTAATACTGTAATCAGGATGCCCATATAATGTTCTGGTTTGCTACCTGCACATCTCAGGGGAGTAAAGAAGACAGTGACAACCTACTTATAATTCCTTTCTAACCTTGTATTTAAGCACTTCCATATTAAAAACATCCTACAGGTTGTAATAACACAGGACAATAATAAATAATAAATATATTAATATTTAATATTAATAATAAAGATATTCATTATAATAAATATATTTATAGCTATATATGGGTGCAATCTTGGTATGATGCTTTTGAAGTGAACAGTAATACTTTCAATTACATTTTCACAGGCTCATACCTGCTTTTAAGAGAAATTCTTCTTGTACCTTGCCACTTTTTTCTTATCATTCTCCCAGCTTAAAATGCTTGCCGCTGTCTCGGGTTGCTGGCAGCTGAAGAACTGTGCCAGAACCTTCCCTCACTTGCATCTCAGCCTCTACAGCTGGAGTCAGACGAACAATTTTCTTAGTTGACTGAATGCAGTTTATCAGAGGACACCTCAGGACAACAAACCAGACTGGCACCTCCCCTAAGACTTATCTATCTGTCCCAAAACTGGTATCAGGTTTGATGAGGCATTCTGGAAATCCAGTTATGGCAGCAGAAACGTGCAGAGTTACACTTAGTCGTGTTCTGGCTGCATCTTAAAACCTGTTTAATGCTGCTGAGCTCTTCACAGTGTCAACAGAGTTAGATTTATGCAATAAATGAATGTTTTCAGTTCTTGAGGTGAAAAAGGGGGAGGCCAAAACCCTGTTATAATTAAGGTCTACCCCAAATTAAGGTGTTAATTGTCAAAATAAAGTTAGATTAAATTTAAGCTCAGATTGTTGTTTTAAAATTAAAAAAAATACTTAGAAAATATTGCCTTTCAGGTTTTCATAACTTTCGCCAGTTTGTGTGTACAGCTGAAAACAACCAGCTAATTCAGCAGAAATTCAGATCCTCAATACTGCAATTTCAGCCAGCATTTTTTCTGGTTCTGAAAAATGAGACACAGAAATAACCCATACAGAATATCTGGTATAATTTTCAAATGAGCTTGATCATGGAGCTTAGGAGGACAACAATGGGTGCACGGACACTGCAAAGGGCAAATCTCATACATCAGCCCAGCAGCAAGGATGGGAACTTGGTGCAGGTGTATTGTGAGCATGCAGCTAACCTTCCTGCAAATATTACTTTCTTCTGCTTGTCTCTGTCCTGTAAAATTTACTAGAAATCACCTAGTATGCTAATACCCTAAGTTCAATGGTGATGCCAGTATAGAGAAATACTGCAGGTTATGTACGTGTTCCTAGTGCTGCAACACAAAATAGCTCCTGTTTAAACAAGACAAACATAGAACAGAATATAGACTCATAGAACAGTTAGGAAGGACTTCTAAAGGTCATCTAGTCCTACCACGCCTACCTCCATGCAATGAGCAGGGACATCTTCAACTAGACCAGGTTGCTCAGAGCCACATCCAACCTGACCTTGAATGATTCCAGGGCTGGGTCACCTACCACCTCTCTGGACAACTTGCTCCAGTGTTTCACCACCCTCATCGTAAAAAAATTTCTTCCTTTTATCTAGTCTAAATCTTTTTTATTTTAGTTGCAAACCATTACACCTGGTCCTATCACAACAGGTCCTGCTAAAATATTTGTCCCCATTTTTCTTATAAGCCCCTTTTAAGTACTGAAAGTCTGCAATAAGATCTCCCCGGAGCCTCCTCTTCTCCAGGCTGAACAACCCCAGCTCTCTCAGCCTGTCCTCATAGGAGAAGTGCTCCAGCCTCTGATCATTTCTGTGGCCCTCCTCTGGACCTTCTTCAACAGGTGCATGTCTTTCCTATGCTGGGGGCTCCAGAGCTGGACTTGGTACTCCAGGTGGGGTCTCGCTAGAGCAGAGTAGAGGGGTAGAATCACCTCTTTCAACCTGCTGGCCATGCTTCTTTTGTTGCAGCCTGGGAACAAGTGCATGGGAACACAGTTCACATACTCCACTTGCTCTGAGAACTGGAATTGACCAAGTGGGAAAGCCAACATTGGACCAGAATGGGAGGGGGAAAAGACAGCTTTTAAAGTTCTCTGGTATAGTTACAACTATAGCTTCTGAACATGCCGAAGTGGATTTGGACAACTTCCATGGTTATCAGTAATAACGACAAGAGAAATAATTAGGCTTGCCTGATTTCTACATAATCCTCTGTACAGCGTTTATTCCCTTCCAAGGTGAAGTTGGTGAAGCGCAGCACGATCCGTCTGTTTATCCCCACTGTGATGGTGTATATGCACTCCGTCCGGACAGGGTAGTTATTGGGATAGTTTGGAGATGTTAATACGCCTGTTTCAGCACTGTAGTTGTGTGAGCACACTTTAAAAAGAAAAGAAACAAATAGGAATTAATTTAATATGGACGCTAAATTAACAGGAAAATTCTACTTCCAACAGACAGAGGAGCAAACTCTTCCTGGACACATCTTACTGCTGAATGTCATCACTACAAACTAAAGCCAGAATCCAGATTTTTCATGTGACTTCTTATATTTGAGTTGATTTGGTCAGCTTTTACCGGAACATTGTCCCTGTAATAAATGGGCAACAGAAGACTAATTCCAACTGCCTACATTGGCTTTGAGCTAAAACCCAGGTCAGCACAGATAGGAAACTGAAAGGGACATTTTGATCAACACCAAAGGTAGGATTCTTGAATTTCTGAAAAGCAGTGGTGGTGGAAACTGAATGGAGTCTCCAGATACGAGGAGATGCTGTATTGTTCTCAGGCATTCCCCATGATCAAACCTGGGAGACGGGGATTTTAATCTAAACTTCTTTTCCCATTTTCTGGGCCACATGTGACAATCAGTTGGAAAATAGTGTAATCCTTAGATTGTGAGGACAAAGCAGTTCTATTTAAGGCTTTATACTAAAATCAGCTACAGCACTTCTCTGTAAGCACTGCGGAAGTATCTTGGCATTATGAGATGGAAAGAAAAAAATAGCATGGACTAACGCTGAGACAGAACCTCATCAATAATTAAGAGGAAGATCTTTCAAAAGCACAGACATAAGGACTAGGAATGAAAATATCTCAAAAAATAGATTTAAAAAATATTTTTAAAAATAAAAATGGTAAATACGACTTCTTTTGGAGAGAAAATTTGTCATATATTAGTTGGTTACAGTCTGAAAAAGGTTTGTGATCTGGCTGCAAAAAGGACAAGAAGAAATGCGATTCATGTCAGATGTTTTCAGTCGAAACAGGGAATCTTGATACCAATGCACGTGGTGACACAGCACCTGGAAAAATGTAGATTGCCATGGTCACCGATGTTCTGGAAATCAAATGAGAACAAGACAGAGGTTGTGGAAATAACAGGAAATTAGTAGATTAGTAGGCAAGAGACACTAGAAGAGCTTAACTTGTTTAGCTTAGCAAGTGCAGGGGAAAAACAGATAAACATTAAGAAGCATGAAGAAAAATAGAAAAATAGACTCTCAATGACAGTACAAACTCTGAAGTTAAAAATTGTCCATGAATACAGATATACAGAAATTAGCAGAAAGTTTCTATCAGGGGGCTTCTAAAGCCAGCCAACATTAACAGATGAAGAAAGGGGGAAAAAATCTGCTGTTTTTTAAAGGTACAGTTTGATTATTTTAATTAAGAGGGGGACCACATTATGTAGCTCTTGGCAAAAAAATAACAAAGGGTGGAGGGGCCATAAAATTGTGGACTGGATTTGATGACCCTGGAGGCTCACTCTAGTCCTCATTCCCCTATTTCAGGTCCTACAGGTTGCCTATATAAGAAATTAAAGCAGGTTTCTCAAATGCTTTTAATCAAATAGGCAAGGTAGGACTAATTATAAAGTTCAACTGAAAGAGCAAGCAAAATATTATGATTAACTTTGTACTCATTTAAGCTAATTGCCACAGATCTCTGAAACCTGTTTTCTAACATAGCACAGCTGCAGCAGGAATACTCGTGCTTATCACTTCAATATGCATAATAATTTAGGGGGAGGGGATGAAACCACAGTTGAAGCCCTCCGTGTCTGAGGGTGGTCATTTCTATGTCTGTTCTCTATCCATTCTAACCACCAGAACACTCTTGCTTTTAATGGTGTCTTTTTTAATGGCTGGTTTTTTGCATTCTTCATCCCCTGGAAGGCCTCAGTTGAAAATGTTTTCAGTGGGATAAGTGCCCCCAAAGCTAGCTATCAGGCTCATGTTCCTAATTCAGCACAAGGAGAACAAAGAAAGGTGACACAGAAACAGGCCAATAATATTCTGCCAATGGATTGTACATTGTATTGACAAGTCAAAAAGGTCTCAGGCACTAGTTTACCTAAAATCATGATGTATTAAAGTCTTTATCTAGAATTTTAGTCACTTGTGTATTCCAGCACGGATATGCTCTAATGAATGCATATAACAATCAGGTTAGTCCTGGTCAACTTAAAAATTTTATTCTGCCTTATAAATCCTCATAATGCCCTTTCTGTGCTTCTAGCTCCCGAGGAGTTTCATGGTACGTAGGGCTTATCATCAAACCGCAGATCCTTAGGTCATGGGATTTCTTGAGAACGCTGCCTGCAGGGTTAGAAATCTGACTTAGAAATGTGACACAAGTTTTTCCTAATGGCTCATTGCACAAGAAGCAATAAAAAAATTAAAATTAAAATGTGTGTTTGTTAGATTTCTTATTAGGCTTACTATTTATTAGCTTACTTACTTGTAATTAATTTCCTCCTGATTTTTGAAGGGTAGGTGCCTGGCTCATGCACATTTAGTGGTTAGACCTGTTGCAATACTACCATTCCTTATTCACTCAGAGGCGAGGAGAATACTAGCTTTGAGACTGGAGAATATTAAAATTGATGTACTAGATAAGGGCCCTTAGGATAAAATTAGCAACACGGAAGCCAAAATATTTTTATCGGCCTTTTTAAGAACAATTTCCACAGAATGTCCAGGTTCCCTCCCTCACCAAAGTTTGCTTTCTTGGGAGTAATCCATACAGAAACTCCTATCTGAAGTGTGCTATTTTAAACTGGGTGCTGTGTATTGCTCTACACTTCACATAACAATCTTCTTTGTGAGCTAAGGGTGATAAATACAGAAAGTGGAGCCTGGACTGCCTTAGAAATGTCAGTCTTCTGGCCACAGTGAAATAAATCCAAGTGTAGACGCTGCTATGATGACTGGGGAAAGCATAACTGAACCCATGTTTTGTGACAGCCAAATCTCTTCTGTTAACTGGATTCACTTGTTGTGTTCTGCCTTCAGCAGGAGAGTTGGCATTCCCCTCACTAACACAGCATTTGGGGGTGTGCTTGGGCAGTAACAGTTCCTTCTGTGAAAACTCTTAGCAGGAAAAAAGTATTTAGACTGCTTTGCCAAAGTTCAGAATGCAGTCTAACTCCATAACGTGATTGTTATATGCCTGGAAAAAATATGAATTCAGTTTAGTTTGTAGACAGTTATCACTGCTCATGAATTTGTGGCAGCAATTTCCAAGGGCAATCACACATCTTGCCTTGCCAGTGTGTCAGGTTTTGAAAGCTATTCAATCTGCTTTCTGACTTTGGTCCTAAATGTGTTTGCTGTTCTGAAAAAAATGCCATAAATGGCAGTAATCCACCGTAATAGCCAACAACGGAGAAAAATGCCAGCTTTTATACCCCTCACTCATGATTGTATACTGCAGAAAATTATATCCATGGGTTTTCCCATAAAGAGATATTCATCACTTGCCACAATACTGATTAACCAAAAATAAAACTATAATGTCGTATGTAAAATGGCAGTTTCTCCCTTTTGATCTCACTCTGCCAAAGGAAAACTGGGATCCCCAACAATTAGACTTTTATGTAACACTATGCATGTTTAAAAAAAAAAAAAAAGGAATAAACTATCACATGAAGTATACGTCTCTCCACAGACATTGGAAAAGCACATCTGTACTCCAGGGCCTTTGGGACTGCTGCTGGCAGATGCTAGCAGGCTTAACTTCTACCAAGAAGGCACACAAAGTTCCTTTTGTATCATTTCAGACCCAAACACCTTAGAAACACTGGGTACAGCTGTGCAAAAAGAATCTCTGACTCTTCTGCTGATTCACACATTAACACACATCCTATAGAGTTGTATACACACATATAAGCATCTATAGGCAGACCAATGCTCTGATCAAACATAACCAAGTTACAGTGGTCCAACAAGTGGGCAGTTGCCAGCTCATTGAGCCTTTTTCCTGAGACTCACGATGAGCTGAGCAGATGCCCAGGATTCCTGCAGGACTTCAGCCTTTTTTTCTTAGTTCAGCCTCGTTCAACCACGTCCTGTATCTCTGCAGGCACGGATTTATCAGCCATTGCTTCCCATTCGTGTCTTTGCTCATTCAGCTGAAGAGAAAAGCCAGGCAACATCCTCCTAGTAATTACCTGGTTCAATCAGCAAGATGGTAACTGAGATCTCAATTTGTACTCAGCTATCAAAAAAGAAGACACAAAAATCTATACATCACTTTCATGTGCACTTTTAAGCCTATGGGTTCACATATGTTTTTCTTCCTTTCCTCATCTTTCTCAAACTCTGACTTCTCCAGTCAGTCATTGTCAGCTAACATGTACCACACAATGAAGCTATTTAAAACCAAGTTACCCATCTTGGTATAAAATATAATTCACAATTCAGGGTGATAAGGAGGAAAAATATTATCTTTCACCAAAGCCAAGAAAAGACCAGGAATAAAAACCTCTATCAGAAAGGTAATCTGCTAAAAACCTTGTTACGGATGACTTTTCTCAGCAGAAAGGATGAAATGAAGCCTCCTTACTGAAGCAAACAAATGAAGAAAAGGAGGGGGGGAAAGGGGGAAAAGGGAGAAAAGGGGGGAATCCCTCCCAAAACCCCTTTTCAAAGTAAAACAAATAAATTCCCACTTACTTGTGAAGAGGTCAAGGACAATAAAATACATACTCTGTCTCTAGTGCTAGTCCTACTGGAAAATCATGGCCTGCATCTTTCAAGACTCTGAGCAACACTTGCAGGAAAAACTGAGCCCTTTGAAAGATTTTTCAGTATTTTTACATGGGCTCTTTGTATTGTGGCCAGCCAAGATGGGCAAAAGAAAAATCCTAAAATTTATCAAAACACTTATATGGTTGCTGTAACATTTGTCTATACGGTATTTGAGACGTGGATTCTAGGAAATAAATCCAAACACTATTCTGCTTTCCATGTCATTTTCCCCATTGAAAAGACAGAAAGATGGTCAAGAACTAAGCATCTGAGGTCCAGAAAATTGAAGTGGGCAATATACATTTTAAACAACTGAGCACGTTTGACTGAAGAGTTTCCATTTGCATGGCTGCCGCATGATCTATTCACAGCTCCTAAAACCATTGTTTGGACTTTATGGACCGTGGCCACGGCTCTATCTCATGGCATTCAGATTTTTTAAGAGGAAATATAGCTTTGCCATTATTTTCAGACTACTTTTCAACTAATTAACGTATCACAGATAAACCACACTAACACAAACATTGTTTGTTAAGAGGCATAGAGAAGCAATTTTTTTTACTCCCATTTATTCTTCTTTTGGGGGATAATCTTGACCATCTTTTCAAAAGCTCATTCTCTGTAAAATAACTCGAGGCAAAAGCCTATTGAAATGTCTAATATGAACCATAACAACTTTGACCAGTTCTGATATTGGTTACACTCTAGATGGCTAAGAAAACATAGCTCAAAAACATGAAAGATTCTTACTGCCCAAGAAACATTATTAGAACCATATTTTCCTTAACATAAAAATGAAAATAGGCAGCAGATGTAAAAATAAATAAATAAATAAACCATAGCTTTGGTAAATCTCTCAGATATGATTACACTCAGCAGTTTGGAACTGGATATACGTAAGATGAATAAGATAAATATCAGGCCTAAACATTTCACAGTAGGAAAACTAAACTTGATATTATTTCAGGGAAGTGGGGAGTTGCTTCTCACAGCAAAGTCCACATACACACATGTGTTTGCCTTCTCTCAGGCCACAGCAGCATCAAAACACTTTATTCTTAAAGAAAAATGAATGTTAACAGTCTGGTATTTATGACAACGTTATATACTGCTATGCTTGTGCTGGGACAAAAAAGAAACAAATATAGAAAGTATATAAAAATATACTCTGTACAGAAAACAGATCATAGCTTCAACTTCTCAATAAGTTTATTACTCCCATTTTTAGTAGTTATCTGCTACTTTGCCATCCTTATACAACCTATAGTGGTTGAAAAGAAAAAGCATTTATTTTAGAGATCATAGTTCTAGGTCTGAGTGCAAATAAATTGAGAGTTAGCCCAGTTTAGCTGAAAAGTAGTAAAGATGTCCATGTTAATTACAGGAAAAGAAAATCATACATGTTGTTTAGACTTTGGATTAAGGTATTATATAGTTCTAAATTCATATAAACATGTTATACAGTTTCTAGCTGTTAATAGCATTGATGAGAAAGCAGAGTCACATTTTTAAGGCATAGTTGAAATGATTCCAGAGATGGTGCTGATGCAGTTTGAATCTCATACGATGCGTATGGAAGTGCTTTGGAATGAAGAGGAGAAAATCCAGTCACCATGGTAGCAGTGAAGGAGGGGAATATGGAAGAGAGGGGTCAGAGTGAAGCTGGACAGAAAATATTGGGGTTCATCAGCACTGAGATAACTAGCAAAACCAGAGAAACTAGTAAGGTTACACAGAGACAGAAATATTGATTAATGCTGAATAAAGAGTATTTTGATCTTGGTGAACTGTGAGACGAGCTGCTACAAGAACAGTTAGGAAGGAATCAAATCTCTGCGTGAAATACTGACCTGAAGTAAAGTAAAAGAAAAACATCACATTAGCTAGCATCAATCCTATTTACAAAAGTTGCAGTTTGCAGCTGCAAAAACAAGCTCATAAAAGACTTTATAAGGCTGATAATTTCACGATTTCTCACTAGTAAGAACTCAGTTTTTAAACTACAGGGTCTGTCTTTGAAAGAATTTAAAAGTAGAACTTGGGGTTTGGCCTATTATTTCCTAACAAATAAAAATTTCCTCCCTGGAATAGTTCTCATTAAATCTTAATTGCTTTTACTGATTTTTTGGTTTCCATGCAGGATGAATGAATCAAGTATGAATGAAGGCAGCTGAGAAAATGGATTATTTGGATTTATAATTTCTCTGGTAGTGAATAATAACACAGGGGCAAAATCTGTACTGGTCTCGCCCACACACATGCTTGAAAGATGAAATAACCACCAAATTTTCCAAGCTGTCACCAAGAAAGCAGTTATTTTTCACAAGGTAGTAATTGGAAGTTTTGCCGGTTTTAAACAGGTTGGAGAAACTCAAAAAGTAGGAAAAATAAAATTATTAAAGAAACTAAGAGCAAACAATGTGCAGCCATTGGCAGTTCATGGCTGCATAGATAAGTACTATGAATTTCTGGAATTCTCTAAGTCTTCCGTGGTTTAATTCTGCTAGGAAGAACCTGTCCCTCTACCTACATAAATTCTCTTGACTACAGATCTGTGTTTAGCAGTGAGGGGAGCAATAGGCAGACCCATGTCTAATTGGGTTTACGAAACTGGTGGTTAAAGTCTTTCACCAAAAGGCTGCTTTTTCAAGATCAGTCACTGCTAAAACGCCCTCTGTTCTGGAGACACGTGCAAATACTGGATCACGTATGGTGGGTTCAGCATTGTTTGAAAACACAGATATATCTCTACCCTGGAAAAATCTTCAAATCAATTAGAATTCTGAGTAATTTTTCAGGTTTTCTTGGATTTAAGGGAATGAACAGTCATTGTTCTCTTCAATAGTCTTTTTCCCCACCGGTATGTGTCTTGGCTCCTTAAAAGAAGATACATAAAGGACAGATTTAAGGCTTAACAGGAACCTTGAACTCTGCTGGAGACAGAAATGTTGCACTCTTAATGTAAAAAACTAGCTTGTGCTTTCAGGTTATTTTGCTGCTTTGCCAAATTTCATCCTATATACCTTTCTCTGCCCACCATCAATATTGCACCTAAATAGGGACTGAATTCATTTTTATGGCACCTGAGAGTTAAGCGGGTTGTCCATGATTGCTAAGCTTCCTAGATCATGCACACTCAGATTAGAATGGACAAAGCAAATTCAGAATATACTTTACTTAAATAATTCATGCAGTTCTGCCACGTCAGCTCTTACTGGCTTTTTAAAGAAAATAGCAGTGTTACTTACAGAAATTGCCTTTTGCTTTCCTAGATAGGAAAAAACTTGAGTCAAGAAGGATACGTAAGAAAGGGCAGAAGAGGCACCAGGCAGTCTTCTGCTGACATAGAAAATAATGTTTCTGTTTCTTGTGGTGCTTATTTACAGTGACAGATGAAAACACTTCATTTGCATAATGAAAAGACGGACATATTACCTTTGGATGCGTTCAGGGAGATATAATTAGCTGAGAAGCCCTCGGATGCAATGCTGTGATCAGTCACGAAAGACAACATCATCGTGTTGCCACCACCAGTGAGAGATGGTGGAACCGATCTTCCACAGTACCTGCAGCGAGAAGATGCCCCAAATTGAATGGCAGTACTTTATGAAGCATCTGGATCACTGGAAGAGGATTCAGCTTTCCTGAGTAGTTTGAACAGTTACACACACACAAATCTCTCGTTTGGGTTATAGAGATCCCAGCCACGTACCCTGAATCATGGGACTAAATACTACTGTGTGTGCCAGGGTACAAACCTAAATTGCCTCACAAAATCAGAGGAGAAACTGTTCATCAAGCTGTCAAATTCTTATTTAAATATTAGTCTGTGCTGCATCTACAACATATTCTGGGGTTTTGTAGCAGTTGAAGAAGCTGGCCAAAGCCTAAGGTTGCAAAACACTCTCCATTATAATAGGAGAGTCATTTGCTCCATATTTTCCAAAATACTGCCATGTCAGCCAACTACTTTACAGCCTGTAGCTGCAGCTGGATACTGTTCCTCAGTAGTCCAGACGTTCTTGAATTCTAGGACAGCAAGAAAACCCTGTGTGCATCCAATTGGAGAAGTGGGGGAAAAAGGAATTATTCATCCTTAAGATAAAATCACATATCAGGAGAAAGTGAAAACAAAATCGTATAAAATGGATACTTCAGTTTAGTTTTTGCCAAGATGCAAATGCACGATCTTTTAAGTAATCTTTCTTTCACTTCTCCAAGTGTTTCAAACCACACCTTTACCTAGGCACAGATATATTAATGCTTTTTAACTTATTTCCCATAAACCAAAATGTTAATGGAGCTGGACTATGTCAGCTATTGAAACCTGCCCTTAAAAGAGCTGTCCCTCTTGCCACAAGACAGTTTCTCTCAGTATACTATTTACTAAATGTGGTTCTCATCCCATGGTCAAAGAAAGCAAGCTGCCTTTACTATGCTAGGGAAGGAAATTGCTACTATTGTTTCTGTAATGCAGAGAAATTAAGCTATACTCAAAATTTAAGGAAGCAAACTGGATGTTGAGATCTATAGAACAGTGTTCACTCTACAGTAATTCAGCTCTATAGGGCATATTCACCTTCCCAATTTTTGTGCAGTGCTGTTGTCATATATTTCCAGATAATCCTTTCTGCAGTTATAATCAAATTCCAAGTTAAATGAAGTGAAGGTCAGGCGGATAAGGAAGCCAGGTTGAATGTTGATAATCCAGGTACAGTTAATACCATGTGGATAGACATCTGGGTGACCAGGACTTGTAATGGTTCCTTCAGGTCTGGTGAGAATTTCACCACATACTGTAGAGATTTAAAATATCAGGTTAAATGATGTAATTATTAAAAAAAAAAAAAAAAAAGGCAGTTCTAAAATTGGTTACTTTTTCTTCTGAAATTTCATAGTCTTTTTTCTTCGATGCATACCTCACTAAATGACTTAGAATTTACCTCCCATTACACCATCATAAAACTTAATGGCCAAGTGGTTTCAGTGTACAGGAAAATTTGGAAAGTCCCAACACTCTACATAGAAAACAACAAATAAATCCTTACCTGTATCTATTGGCCAGTACTCAGCCCTGAAGCCAAGGTTGGTAGGAGAGGAAGCTCTGAATTTGATATAGAGAACGGTCCGTGTAGATTGCACTCTAGATGGTACAGCTGAACCACAGTATTTCCCCAAAAGAGGAGAGTCTGTGTTGTTGCCATCTCTGACCTGAAGAACAGTGTATTCAAAATATCCCATAGCAATTTCTGTTATATAAATGTCGTAAGCATAAATTATTTCATAAGAACCATGTAAAAGAGATCTTTAGCAAGTCGAACCCTACCCTTTCTTCAGCATGGTTTCTACACGCACATAAAGTGCAACCTTATGATTGTCCCACCTAAAGCGTGTCAGATGGAGAAAAGCTGAGATCTTACATCCTCAACAGTAAGTGACACATAAACCTCCAAAACCAGGCCTGTTTATTTAAAGACACCTGCTACTTGACTCTGATTATCAAAATGGTCATATCATCTTTAGAGAACCAAGAAAAGGTTTGGGAACCCAATATGAACCTGGAAAAGCTTTTATGACTGTTATAAGAAGTGTTTGTCTGTCAAGCAATCTGCTTTGGTGGAGATAGGTACGAGAAGGAACATAAGATAAGGAAGATAAGAATCCATCTACTATTCATAGTATAAGTGTATTACTCTTTACCTCAACGTAGTCTGAGTCACAAGTGGTTGTATTTCGAATGTCAAAGTCAATAAAGTTTAGAACCACCGCTTTGCTCGCTGGCTGGGAGATGATCCACTCACAGGTCTTCGGGTGAGGGGGCACCCTGGGGTAGTAAGGTGAATGGATAGTGCCTGCTCCAGACAAGGAGCCTCCACAGGCTGCCGAGAGACACCAAGGATGACCATGATTTCAAGGAATGTACAGTGTGATGTCTATCAAATATCACTATGAAATTACAAGAAAATCATCACTAAAAACCAATGTCCTTACAGCATCTACTACAGATCCAATTAGTATTAAGAAAGTATTTAAAAGAACATATTGCTATAAGTATAGCATAAACATGTATATACAGAAGACCAGTCTAAGTGTGCCCATGAAAACTAATGGATTTGACTCATTTGTGTCACAGATTTATTGGTGATTAAGAACTAAAAGATATGAAAAACGAAAGCAAAAACATTTAGGCAGAATTATAGCTATATCATCTTTGGTATGTTAGCAGTAAGTGATATATCATTAACAGAAGAATGGAGGGGTGCATTTCCAAGCACGCTAGGAGTGTCTACAACAGACCTACTGGAGGCATCATCCTCACATTTCTAAAAGTAGCAATAAATAAACGAACTGACTCTTTTTCCTTCTTTTCTTTTTTTGGAAGTTTGTCTTAAACCCATTACATGGATAATATAGTATAAAAATGACTGAAAGTGTCCAAATTACAGATCAGTTCACTGTGCAAGTCACCAGTTCCTCTTACCAACTTGATAAACAGCCCTGAAGCTGGCCCTTTGTGCAGAAGAGTCAGACTTGAACTTGATCCAGAGACTGTTGCTGGTAGAAGTGATTGGAGACGTGAATGTACTATGACAGAACTTGCTAATAAGGGAAGATATCTCACTGTCACCATCTCGAACCTAGTCAGAAAAAAAAAAAAAAAAAAAGAAAAATATCAGATCATAAAAGTGTTGGGATCTGATACCTGGATAAAATTATAATCTCACAAGAGCTGCTAAATAACAGGAGTAACTATCATATTCATTTACAAGAGGAATAAAGAGCCATCACAGTAATTGGCACAAGCATGTGATTTACAAGACCTCAGAGGGAGGATCAGATGATGAGGACAGAAGACACAGACACATGCTACTGTCACAGGCCATTAGGATGAAATAGATCCTCTCTATGAACTGGTGGAGGACATCAAGGTTGAGGGAAACCTCGGCTGCAGTGACCATGGAAAGAGAGTTCAAGATTGTGGGTAACATACAAAAAATGAGTAGGACTGAAACCTTGGATTTCAAGAGGGCTAACTTTGTCCTTTTCAGGAAACTGCTAGGTGAAATCCCATGGGC
>JAOQGH010000012.1:20698874-20719133 GCA_025769975.1 Gallinago jamesoni | reverse complement strand
TCCTGTCCCTGCAGGCCTTTGTAAACAGGCTCTCCCCAGCCTTCCTGTAGCCCCCTCAGGTACTGGGAGGCCGCTCTGTGGTCTCCCCGGAGCCTCCTCTTCAGGCTGAACAACCCCAGCAACCACGAGTCTTTTGCCATTTCAGCAGCAATTGAAAGGTGAATTAGAAACACTTTCTCCTGCTAGTATTTCTAGTATTGATAGCATGCATTTCATAAAGCACTTTAAATCATACACCACAAATTATGAAGATGTAAGTCATGATTTCCACCTCTTGACCTGTACTGCAATAGAAACACTACTGCCTTAGACAGCATTCAGAGCATGGCAAGCAATTATCTAGGCTTTTTTAAGAGAGACAATACAGCTGATTTATGGCCCACAGGATACTCTTTCAATGAATACAGACAATGAAATTACTAGCATAATTACACAACCCTTGTTTCCCATTAATGATCTTATAAAGGAGGTACTTCGTCAAATCACGGCTCTGACACCGCAAAGGGCACCGAGCACAGGAGAAACACGTGTCAGAGGATCATCATTACAGACATACTCTGCAGAATGTTCATTTATAGCTGAAGCAGTTTGAACACACTTGGACTCTGCAGAGCCAAGCATCTGTCATTTGTTTAGTGGCCAGCCCAACCCACACTGCAATAGCATTCTAGGGTACAATATTGCTTTGTTTGTGTGATACTTCTATATATAAAACCAATCTTCAGCTTAAGTCTACCGTAAAACAGGCTCAAATGTGCAGAATCTTCATCTTTTAAGTCTTTCTATAGTTTTATCAACAAAAAAAAAAATCCATTTTACCTGGTGGACAAAGCCCACAGTGGAAGGACCCCATTGTGTTGATACATTGAACCACTGGTGCTGTAGAGCAGCCTCCGTTATTGCTTTTACATTCATCAATGTCCTGGCAACTGAAGCCGTTTCCTTGCCAGCCTAAAAAGAAACACAGGAAAAGAGAGACATTAAAATAGAAAGTTCCTGGCCCTTTCATTTTCTTCTTTGACTAGATCTTTTCATAGAGCAGAAAAATATGACTTTTGAATCTCATTTCATTAACACAAGAGAAGACCTGTCCCTCTCATAACTGATGAAAATTAATCCTGGTCTGAAAAATAGGCTACAATCACAACAGGGTGGAGACGCGTGTGCAAGAACATTTTATTTTACGTTTTATTTATTTTCACATTTGTTTAATTGAAAACACTTTAACCTAAAGAGGAGGAAGTTCTGGTCCAGCACACACACGTGCAATTTGGAGCAAAGCTTTAGCATAACTCCAGTTATGATATACTTTAACTTCCCCTTCTATACATACTACCCAGCCAACTCAGGAAAAGGAATCATAGATTATATGGGTGAGGGGACAATAAGATTTTTATATTGCCTTATGGCAGTAGGCATATGGACATGAAGGTACCCCGGACCTATTGCATGAAGGCAAGAGGACATGATGGACATGGAGGTACGTATGGACATGAAGGTACTCCCTCCCACCTGAGAGCATGGAAGGACATGATACCTGTGGGGCAGGGACCACACCAGTAGGAGCCCGGTGTGTTGTGGCACTGCACAGGAGGATTCTGTGAACATGGAGGATGAGGGAGGCTGCATTCATCTATGTCAGCACTGCAGGCAGGGCTGCCAGGAGGGGACATCCAGCCAGCGTCACAGATGCAGTGGAACTTGGGCTGCCACAGCAAATATCACAGCACGGATTTTAGAGAGAACAGTCAAGAAAAGTGCAGGAGGAGTTCGTTTTATAAAAATGTCTCTTAAACCATTATAAGAAAGCTTTCAGAGCATTACTTATTTCACATATTCTGTTTTATAAGTTGCTTTGGTAGTTTTCTCAGTCTATTTCTTCCTCTGAATTTACCTATTTAGATTATGGAAGCAACAACAGGCTCATTCATTATGTTCATAAAAGAAACTTGTAATTTGCCCCAAAGCTCCCAGAGAAAATGAAGAGCGACTATGAGCTGTACATAAACATAATTAAAAGTCATCAACTCGCTTTGTAATCAGGGTAAACAGATCAGTGTAAGCAACCTGAAATCAACTTGGCTCTTTTCTTTTACGCAAACCATTCACTAATCTGTGCAATATGCAGCATTGACATTAAATTGCAAATATACATTTTCTTTGAGGAAAACAATTTTCTCTCTAGTAAGCTTAACTAATGGCCAGATTTCAGCATTTTTTCTAGCTTTGGTCCAATTAAAGCTAATGGGAGCTTTATTGTTGACTGTCACAGGAGCAGACACTGTTAAGCCAACACTGAACCCTTTTGAAAAGCTTTTTCCACAGCAATGGGCAGAAAACAAGTGATGAGCTGTGAAAACTTTAACAAATTGAGCAAAGGAATGATTTTATAGCATATTGCAAAGAATAGGTGGCGTGTCTGGAAAGGTGTGTAGGAGCATTAAAGAGCACAGGCGTGCCAGGATGGGTGGCTTTGGAGGGTGGCTCTGGGTGGCAGCTCCCAGGCCACCACCAATAATGTTCCATGGGTATACCTTTCCCCAAGAAAAAACAGATTCATGATGTTTGTCCTCCTTAATCATTTAAGTAATAAAATAGTCTAGCAGTTTAGAACTCCCCAAATAACGAAGAGTAAGAATATTATGCTTCAAGTAAGACTGGCTGTTCAAAGGGTATTCCCAAGATCCCTATGGAGGTAGTAGTGGATCTGATACTGTGATGAGCACGTCTAACAAGACACAAGGCATTTTCAATTCTTTTTGCTGTTCTTTGGACAACAAAAACATTGTGGAGAGGCATTTCTTGCTGTTTTTCAGCATCATCATGTGCTACATAGTTTGTGGAGTTCAGCATTATTTGGTGCTTATTCAAGCTGTCTTTATACACAACTTAGGTTGTTCCTTACCATGTTGGGCTGATCCCTGTCTGCATCTACACAGATGCCATGGTCACAGAGCCCCTCAGATCCTGCCTGACAGTCATCAAACTTCGAGGCACAACGAGGCCCGTAGGTTTCTGGAGTACAGGAGCAGCTAGTGGTGAAAGCAGGCAGAAAAATGAAAACGTTGCCTATACAGCACTTAAAGATCATATATTGCCATAGTAAGAGATCTTTCCCCACTCTTTTGTCTATGTGGTGTTCCTCATGAAATCTATTTAACAATATTGGCAATGCCATTAATAATCATGCACAAAGGCAAGGCTCCCGTTCAATAGAGACTCAAGAATCACACTTGTGTATATCCATGAGTGTGTGACCCTATGGGAGAATCCACAGCTTTAATACATAAGTGAAAATCCAGAAAGAAAGATATGTCTAACACAAGACTAACAGCAGACTATGAGCCTGGAAATCTCCCCTTCAGTCAGAGAGCATGCAAAAATTAGTCTCACCTCTGTCCCAGGGAAAACAATGGAACAGCTCATGCTGGACATCATCTCCAAGCACATTGAAGATCAAGAAGTTATCAGTATCAGTCAACATGGATTTACCAAGGGTAAATCTTGCTTGACCAATCTGATAGCCCTCTATGATGCTGTAACTGGTTGGTTAGATGAAGGGAGAGCAGCAGATGTCATCTACCTTGATCTCAGCAAGGCTTTTGACACTGTCTCCCATAACATCCTCATTGGAAAATTAAGGAGAGCTGGGCAAGGAAGAACCTCATGAAAAGAGTCCGGCTCTAACATCCTTTAACCCACCCTTTAGATACTTAGAAACATAAATAAGGTCTCCCCCTCTCTTCCCCAGGCTGAAGAGTCCCAGCTCTCTCAGCCTTTCCTCATCAGGGAGATGCTTCAATCTCTCCATCATCTCTGTTGCCTTACGCTGGACTCTCTCCAGTAGTTCCCTGTCTCTCTTGAACTGGGGAGCCCAGAACTGGACACAGGATTCCAGTTGTGGCCTCACCAGTGCAGAGCAGAGGGGGAGAGTGACCTCCCTCGACCTACTGGCCACACTCTTCCCTGTGCAGCCCAGGATCCCACTGGTCCTCTTGGCCACAAGGGCACATTGCTGGCTCACGGGGAGTTTACTGTCCACCAGGAACCCCAGATCCTTCTCCTCAGAAGTGTTTTCCAGCAGTTTCATCCCTGACCTATATCTGTAAAAGCATTTATCTGCAGCATTTGAATCAGTTTTTTTGCAGTGCAGCTGATCTGGACCTTGGAGCAATTTATTAATAAGCTGCTACCGTCCCTGCCAGGGTGTCACATGCTCAGCTGCAATGGCAGCCTGATAAGCCAATTGCAGGTAACTAAACGCTGCTCCCAGGACAAGCAACCTGGATGAACTTAGGCTTAAAAAACCCCACAATGGCTTAATGCTTAACTGCAGCCTGCAGTACTGTACGACACGCGTTGATTATTGTAAGAGAGGGCAGATAAACCCACAGCATCTCGCCAGCACGGTAGCTCAGCCTGGGCAAGCAGAGAGGCAGCAGCTCAGGGAACCAGATCACCTTTCTATGTTCAAAGTACACTCAGGGCTTCATGCTCAACTCCAAAGGACACCGCAAGGCAATCAGAACGGGTCCAAAGGAGGACAATAGCCCTGTCTCCAGCCTAGGCTGTCAAAGATTAATCCACTATCCACCTACGTTGCTCAGAGAACATCTCCAAGAAGGAGGTCACGCTGCAAGGAGCTTCAGCCGAATTGCAATGCACTGCCTCCGCTCTCTCCTGCTGCTGATGGCTTATCAGGAGGAGGCCTCCATTATTTTGATTCTGACACAAAAGTCTGATGGACATGGACATCTCACAGGCCTTTCATCCAAGTGATGCAACAGCCTGTTAAGGTCCTGATTCAGGAAGGTATTTCCAGAATACCTGCTCTTTTTCCTCATATTCCAGTGTTATCCTGAATTATGGCTTGAAGCATGCAAGTAAACAATTTGAACAGGGAGTGAAGACTGCCTTATCCTCCCTTTGACGGTACTTGATCCAGCTCTTCACCTGGTATTATCACCAAGGGCTATGGAAAGTTAAACACCAGTCCATGCTGGTGCATGTAACTACACCAGAGCAGGAATGGGGTGGCCTGGGTTGCTGGAACCTAGGAAAACTTGCAGCAATGTTCTCACAGTTGTTTAAAAGAGCCATGTCATGTTCTACCTGGGGATGGATTCAGCATCCGGGGAGCACTCAGGAGACAGACAGAGAGTATGTGAAGGGAGATTGTGAAGAAAGTATGACAGGGTTGGGGAGAGGGCTCAGTAGTCACTCAATGCCCTCAATAATCCTGAGGGAATAATACAAGAGCAACAACCTTAAGATTTAGATGACTTATGAAGAGGTCCCTTTCAGGAAGCACTGATTCAGCAGGCACTAAGGAGGGCAGGAATTACACTGGGGAGAAAACTTGCAGGAATCATGACTGTAACTCGATGACAACGCTTGTGAGAAAGGCAGAGGGTTTCTTCTCTCAAACCTTAATTGAGTCACACACCTGTACACCATGTCTCTGAGCACAGTCAGAAACAACAAGTGACTGCAGGCTGCTTTGTGTGTTGTTTCCTTGACAACTGTCAGTGTTGGGGACAGCTGCATCAAGCCACAAACATCCTTTAAAGCTCAAAGAAAAGCTGACAGGGAGCACCATGCACCAATGACACCTCAGCAGGCTCCACATTAACGCTGAAGTGTGAGGAGCACAACAGGAGAACTTCCCTTGTGGGAGGTTCTTCCAAGTATTGACAAAGCATTATATGCTCTACAAGGTAATATCTGTGAGGGCTACGATTTTCACGCTGGAGCAGGAGACAAAAGGCTTTGCAGAAAGCTGTGGCATGTTCTCCACCCTGGCTTCTTCCCGTTGCACAAGGAGGGTTTTGCATTATATCTGCAAGTTATTTATTTACTAGATTATTCTACATTTTAGAAAATAAGACACAGAAGGTTCACAGGCTGGCTTGCCCTGTGAACAAGAGTACATTTCCTGAGAAGCTGGGCTCAGCTGGAGAAGGACATGCTTCAGGGACCTCACATCTCTGGGGGTGCACACATGGACAGCCCAGGCACCCTCCTGGCCAGGGGCTGCAGACAGCATTTCTCCTCCCTTTCTGCCCCACAGTCCTGGGCATCTCCCAGCAGAACCTTCAGCAGAACCTGTGCTTCTGGAGGGGCTGGAGGCATTTCTGAGTCTGGCAATGCCAGTCATCAAGGATGACCATATAGTCAGGAGGTTTCCAACAACTCAAAGCCTTCTCTGGGCCAAAGCTGTTCACCTCCGTGTCCTCACTCCTGTCGGTCCCAAGGGGGAGGTGGTAAGAGAGGGATGTAACACGGCTGTGCCAGGTGGGCATGATGGTGAGCGTTGGTCACAGACCAGCATGCTGCATCTCACTGCCCTGTTGGCACGCCATGGCACAATAAATTTCCATCAAATCACCTGCACCTACACCAGAGCCAGCCCCCTCCTCCTCTCCAGCTGTGTGAAAAATCTGAAAACTCCTCTTCTTGTGTCAAAGCAGGCAATGGCTTCAGAGAGCCTTCTGTCCAGTGTAGTGTATAGTGAGGATTTTATATTCTCTCAGACTACAGTGCATCGGTATTAAACAGACTTAATCCTAGAAGCTGTGCAGCAGGTATGATATAGGATACAAAACCAGCAAAGCATTTTTCACACAGGGGTTTTTGTGTATAGCTTGGAAAAGTTACCTGTAGCTGCCTGGTGTGTTCACACAAGTGGCTCCATTCTGGCAGCCTAGGGCTGTTCCAGCATAAATCTGGCATTCATTAACGTCCACTGAACACAGGAGGCCCTAGGATGAAATGGAAAATCAGTTTATTTTCCAAATAACTGAGAAATGAAGCAAACCATGGAGCCAATGTTTAATATAGTTTCCAAAGATACACAAACCATGGGCCACTATCAACACAGCTTCCCTTATGAAACGTTATAACAAAACTCTATATTTCAGCTGTGTTCCTGTGACTCTGGTTATCAGTCAGACAAGGGATAAAATATTTCAGATGTTTGTAGAAAGCATATGGACAGCATAATACTGTCATCCACCCTACTTCCCAGCTTGCTAGCAAAAGGCTCAGAAACAGTTTGAAAGAAGGTTTTCTATCAGGAGTTGCTATTTTATTAAGACTTAAAAGCACAGCAATTTTGACCCGATTCTTGCTGGGACAACTTTTAAGTTGAGAGCCTTTGAAAAGAAGATGTAACTTTTCCACCTCTAGTGCTTGTAACAGCACCATTAAAGCCTTTGCCAGCAAAGTCTTTGGATTTAAAAAATCTCCGAAGGGGATTGGTTACTTACACCCCCATTTGTCTAATTTGTTTGAGCTTGAATAAACGTCATTCCCTCCCCCCATTCTCTCTCTACCCTGGCGTAAGAGCAACAGCAAGGCATGCAGTTCAGCTCACTCTGCTCAGCAAAAAACCACCAGAGACTAATTCTCTGCTGTGGGAACTGCCAAGCAACCACTGACTTCATGGGCCATCGCCCACGGATAACAGTGCAGAGTCTGCCCCGTGGTTTGGGATTCACTGATTTTTTTTGGCATATACTGACAGTGTTGAGAAACAAACGTGCTGCCCTTCAGGCTAACGACGAGTGATACTGCTGCTTGGCTGTTCAGTGTATCTCACTGTCCTGAGCACCCCCAAAATGCTACGCTTGGTCACAGTAACACTAAGCCAGCTGTACCCTTACAATTAACACACTTTGCGTTCAAGGAGGCTAAGGACCCACCTGCCAGTTGCTGGGACAGAGGCAAAAGAAACCATCCAGTGAGTTTACACAGGTCCCCGAGTTCTCACAGGGGTTACTGCTGCAGGCTTTCCTCTGGATAGCCTGAAACCCAGGAGAAGAACAGGAAATTAGGTTCTGCTTATTTGGTGTTTGGCATTTATTTTTAAGACAAACTTCCCCCACCTTTTTTTTTTTTCCTTCTTTCTTTCATTCCCCATCCCCCTTTGTTTTTCAGCAAGGTTGATCTGTAAAGGTTTTGAGCCGTCTCGCTTATCCTTTTACAATATAATGATTAATATGATTGGTCTCACTCAAGGTGGCCAGCTGCAAGCAACTGGGATGAGAAAAGCCCTGCAAGAAGTAAATATTAATAGACACTGCTCTTCAGCAGCAGGCTGTGAGTCTGGACAGAGGGCTATCTGGTCCTATTGCCTCCACAGGTGATAACTGCTGTCCCTGGCAGCTGGAGCTGTGCCTTGTCACAAGCTCAAGGTGATAGTTGAAGATTTGCTATTTCCAGTACCATATAAAATCCAGTTTGAATTCTCCAGCCTTCCTCTTGACAGATCAGTGAAAGGAGAGTTTGCTTCTCCTTGGTTGTTGTTCTTGAGCCTACGACTGTTTTTCCTCTAAGGAATGCAGACTTCGACACAGTTTATATTTTCTAAGAAGGCATTTCACCTCCTCTACATATCTTAGCTATTTTTAATCTTGTGTTACCAAAAAAAAAAACTTCCTCATTAATGAATGAGGGAAAGAAATAATTCTGCTCATTGTATACGATGTTACAATAACCTCACTTCATTTACTCTGGGCTTTCTTTTTCTTTTTTGATCTCTAGTTTGCTTCCCATTTACTCACCTGCTCTAAGCTTTGAAGTCTGTTGTCAAGACTCACGACCTGCAAGAGAAAAGCAAATTACAGTGTGCTTGGGATGGATGAGAGTGACCACAGAGGTACGGGCTGGTTGCTGGCAGGCTAACAAAATATTTCCTTTTGAGAAAAAGAGAACAGCTGGTGTTTGAAAGGAGGTGACAGTCACGTTCAAATCAGGCCTCTTTCACTGGAATTTCAGTGGTTTAGGCTGTTCAGAAAATGACAGCTCAAATATGTCCCAGTCAGGGAATACGATGGATGTGTATTAGCACAGTTTTCCTAAAAGGAGGTCTCTTAGGCTATAAAATACTTTCCTATAAGGAACTTGTGTCAACACTTTAATAAAAGACAGTTTAACCAAGTTAGGCACAGGTTTCAAAATCTTCTGTTGAAGAAAAATCTTTAGTAGCAGGGAAGAGACAACACTTCTGCCTAGGTCTTTTCTCCCCACTGCAAACCCCTATAGCCCATTGCACCTATGGAACAGAACGTCTGTGTAACACCTGGGAGAACAGAGAAGGTCAATTTCCTGAATTTAGTGTGATTTTACTTCCACAAAAATTAGAGGATATAGGTCACAGAGATGTCGACAGTGAACAGAATAAGAATCCTGGTAACTGGAAATTATGGGATTCACAGGAATATTTCCATTGTCTCCAGCGTGGCTGAATAAGTATCTCAACATTAAACACAGACTCTGAGCTGATGTTAAATACGGACCCTGCCCCAGTTCCCTGAAATGCTAAAATGAATCAGGTAGCAATGTTAATCTGAGGAAGGGAAAACTGGGAACGCTGGAGGAGGATACCACAAGGGTATGGCTCACCTTGGAGGTCAGCAGAGCAACCTGCTGGGACACATTCTGAGAGGCCCCATTGGCTTTTTTAAGTTCTTGAATCTCCGCATTGTTTTCTCTCACCTAAATTTAAGCAACAGAGATAATGTGAAACAAGTGTGGCGTTTTCAAAAGCTTAGGAAAGTCTTGTTCTTGCTTAACTTCAGTATTATAAAGTCCACTTAAATACAGAGCTCTGTTGCATACACAATTTAATATTTTAATTCTTTTCTGTAATGGCATAATTACTTTATGAGTCTGCAATAGGTTACTTTCATAGTAGAGTGCCGAGACAGATAATATAAAATAACAGTCATAAAAACTACATCAAACATTTGCTAAGAGCAATTCTGAAGACAATTAAACTATTAATGTGCAAAAATACAAACGAAACATATTAAGGAAAAGTAACTCTATCACCTGGCTAAAAAGTTCTGCAAGGTCTTCTTCATTAATTTTTATTTTCCCCAGTCCTCCAGTTCTAAATTCAACATTTTTGCCGAAGCCAGCGTGGAACACTAAATTACCATGCTCTGAGGACAAACGGGGCCTGTTGCAGTAGAGAAAAAACAAAGAGATCATTCAGTTACCCGTATCTCCCAAAGAGGGTGTAAAAAAAGAGCTGCAGTGAAGCCATTCTGTTCCCATTTACTGGCCCCAAGAAGCCACCATCCGAACAAACGCATCTGCAAACAATAGGACTTACTGCTCCTCATAAAGGCTTCTTTTCTGCCTCTTTTTCTCAGGGTGGTTTGATTCCCAGCTCAATCCAGTAAGCAATAATAGCAAAACTAAAAGCCCGGGGGCAGGAGCAGCCCAAAGCATTGCTCTCCTCCTCCAGCTCCAGTTGGAAGTGAGATCTCCAGGGCTGGAAGGTCCCGTGGTGAGCCCGGGTGCCCTTTGCTCTCACCCACCTCTTTGTTCCCAGGGTGCCCGGGGCTGCTGGCTCCTCTGGCCGGGGTAAACCTTATCTCAGGTAGCTGAATTAAAGATTGACAGCATGCAAACCACCTGGCCACTACATACACGTGACTCTTTCGGTTTCAGGAGCTTTGAAAGATCGTTAATTGAATTATGCCTGTATTTTATCATTCTGCATTCGGCCTTCGTGCAGCCGAGCACCCTTGGGGTCGCAGGGAAGGGGAAAGGCTCGCTCTCTCCACCTGGAAAGAATCTTTAGCAGCAGTAAAGGATGAACAAAAACCCCACCAGAAACCACCAAACCCACATATAAAACCCACAGTGGCTGGCAAGGAATATTGGTATTGAAAGAAAAGCTTCCAGCTAGTCACTCACTGGGCAGATGACACAAACCAGTTAGCATTTACCAAACAGCATCCCGTGGATTGCAACCACAAAATACAATTTTGACCAAATATGGTTGTTCTGACTCAAGGGTGACTCAGAGCCCAGATGCTGGGGACACAATCGCTTACCAAGGGGACAGCATTTTGTTTGGCATGTGTAGACTGTCCTCATTGTACACACTAGGGCTCCCAAATCCAGGGCCAGCCACAGACAATGCAGAAGACCATGGAAGAATTCAAGGGAGGCTAAAAAGTAATTGAAAAATGCAAATTAACATGTTCTGAGAGCCGAAATCACAGAATGCCATGGGGTTGGAAGGGACCTCTGGAGATCATCCAGTCCAACCCCCTGCCAAAGCAGGTCCACCCAGAGCAGGTTGCACAAGAACATGTCCAGGCAGGGTTTGAATGTCTCCAGAGAAGGAGACTCCACCACCTCCCTGGGCAGCCTCTGCCAGGGCTCTGCCACCCTCACAGGAAAGAAGTTCCTCCTCATGTTTGAATCTTGATTCCATTTCCCTCTAACCTTCATTAGTACTTTGCAGCCTTCTCAAAAGAAGTGTCACATCTGGGTGGGACACTTGTCTGTGTTTGTGCCTGAGACCCCAACACTGCTGTGGCTGGAAGCCACGGCAAAGTCAGTGTCTCACCTCCCTTTTGCTTTTGCCAGAGCCTCCATATTCCCCTTGCACAAGACTTTCCTCTCCCTACTTAGGGGAGCTCTGTGTGTATTTTCCTTCCTTATGCTAGGAGGTACCTGAACCTCCAGGCCCACCACCGTTCTTTTGGCCTTCCTTTTTGCTTTGTAGACAACTCCTTCAGGTTGCTCACATTTCAGCAGCTGCTCTTCCTCAAAGGCAACCATCGCCACCATTCACTGATCCTTTGTGCCCCAGACCACCATGAACCTCCTGCACTTCCCAGCTCTGCCCAGCCTTCGTTTCTGCTCCAGTTGGTACTTGTCACCTACTGATATCCCACAGATACAGGGGACATGCCCTGGAGCTGAGGGACTGAATGAACTCTAGAGCTTTCACAGGCAGAAATGTTACAAGGTCAAAGACTCTGGAAGAGATTGGGTGCAGCAATAAAAAAGGCTGTCACCTCAGAAAGAGAGGGGTGGACTGTGAGCATAAAGGTGAAGCCAGGACAGCTAATGTTTGTGGTGCTACCACAGATAATCATGTGATCTTTACTATGAATAAGTATAACGACCGAGATTAGATCTGCTGCATCCCACCACCTCCACTGCTTTCTGTTCCTTGCACAAAACCCAGATTGTTATTACATTTTATTACCTGGGGGTTTTGAGACATACCTCACAATTCAGAAGGGTGTCAGCTAGCTGGCCACCTTCCTTGTGCTCATGCAGATTGTGACACAGGTAACCCAACAGTTACTGCTGCTGCCTGGAGGGCTGGAAGGGTTAGGGTGAAGCTCCTCCTGGCCCCGTGGGGGACAGCCCATCCCAGGTGCCCACTGGTGCAGTAGCAGCAGCTCAGCTCTCTGGGTGTTCACCTTCTCCACAGCAGCCCCTGGCCTCCAGGGGACTATCGATCAGCTGTTGCTGTCAGAACCCAGGAAGGTGAGGTGGAATCCCCATGGGTTGTTCTTTACCACCACAGGGAGAGCATCTACCCAAAACCACAGACCTGCATCCTCAGTTGGTGAAAACCATCAGTGCTCCCTTCAACCCAAATGAGTTACAATACTTCACACCAAGTCAGGATCTGTCCTGGCACATTTTTTTTATTTCCTACTCTGCTCTTTGCTCTGAAACCTCTGTTCACCTATAGGAGATCATAAATAAATTATTGATGTCCCTGTCTAGTCAACAGGACACCTTCTGCCTCTGGGTATCCCAGTACTGTCCATTAAACTGGTGCTCACTAACATTCATGATGTCAGTTCTGATGTCTGTCTGGGTTTTTTTTTTTGCTGGGTTTGTTTTGTTTTTTTTAACAGCATACTGAGTTTTTGTAACTGTCAGTTGGGCATCAACTTGAAGCAACCATTGGCCAACGAAGCCCTCACTTCCTAGCAGGCTGGTTAGATGCATGCACACTTCAAGGACTTTCTTTCGTGAAGTCCACCGTATGCTGACGGTTTTCAGCCCAGACTGTGGCTGCGACCCACAAAACCCTTCCTTTTCTCTATGTGTTTCTTTTGCGTAGTGGGTATGCACTGCCCCTCTCTGCTGCACGTCAATCTTTGATTTAAGCTTCACTTTCCAACTAATTAACTACAATATACCGAATGACCAACGAGCAATAAACCAGAGAGGATGTGGAAAAAACCGCTGAAAGGAAGAAGAAACAACTCTTTTCACCTTCTCTTCATGCAGGCTTTATAGCTTAGAAAATGGTTGAGCTGAAGACCAAGTGACTTTGTCTATGCACAAATTGTAGGATGGAAAGAGAGCTCTGGACATCTAACCCTGGCATGACACACTATTTTCCATTTCATTAGACTTTCCAGATTTTTAGTTAATTTACTTTTCCTAGTGAATGCAGCTTAAGCTGGCCAAGTTGGGAAGCCTATAAACCATCTTAAGGAGAAAAATAGGTCCCCACCTTTCAATTTTACTGAAATACGTTGGATTGGGACATCATTTTTGGAGGAACAGAATGGAAACCCTGCAAATGTCTGGCATAAGAACAGGGGCTGTTCTTCCTAACGAGGAGAACTGGCGTGAACCCCTCCTCCCAGGACAGATCGTTCATCACCTCACTGACATCAGGGCTGAGGAAACGCCTCTGAGGAGCATAGGTTGTGCACAGATTTGGCAGAAGAAATTGAGCATTGTCTCTATTCTGGTTGAAGTTCACCCTGCACTAGCAGGGTCTGCAATTTCCCACCATCTTGGGTAGCTGTGTGGTATCCCTCTCCTCCAGCAGCACGTGCCTGCAATGCAAAGACACTGCTATAGAGCAACAGTTGACTCAAATTATGGCCAAAAGGCACTAATTTCAACTAGGAAGTCAACTCAGATGCAGAGACATGACATCAGTCTGTGGCAATGCTCTCCTTTTATATGGATGAAGGACAAATATTGGTGTGAATCCCAACCTGGCTAATTTTTTAATGAAAGACTAACAAACAATCCTTTATGCGACTCAAATATTTGCAAACAATTATAAATGCAGCCCTGTTTCTGGTTTAATCCTGGTTGGTACATATTGACCTAAGTCTCCCCTCAGCTGAGGTCATGTCTCCTACCTGCACGGTACAAGTTTTGTTGGCGTAAACAATGCTTTGTATCAAATTCAGCACTTTTGGTGTGTCCCTGCAGCTTCCAGACGACCCAGCACGAAGCTGGTATTAGGCCCTATAGGGAAGATAGCAACCATAAGGTTTAAATCAAACAGAGGGGAGTCTGAAAAATAACATTACCCTTCCTGTCCCTTCCACACAACCGCCCATCATGGCTTCCTTCCTTCTCTTTACGTGTCTCTGGAGAGTTTTATGGGCACAGCCCCTTCCCCAGGGGCTGCAGCAGCTGCACGGCTGCATTTCCCAGGCCACATCCTATGGATTTCTTTTACTTCTCAGCATTCTGCCCTCTGACACCTGCTTAAGAGTTTGCTCTCTCAAGAGGGTTGATGAAGTTAATAAGTTACCTGCTCATGAAGGTAAACCAACTGGCCAGGAAATCTAGGTTTTCAGTTTTTAACAGCCAGTAACAACATGCTGAGTTTTGATGTGAGTAGGTACTTCAGCTGGAATTGATCTACTGTCCTAATTCTCCCTCAGCATCTTTATCAAAATGAAGGCAGTTTTATATTAGGTTTTTAGTTTCATTAAGTGACTTGTATTTTGAATCCTCTAGCTCTCCTGTTCTTCTTCCCCCACACACCATTTCTATAAACCGCCAACCACTCCGATGCTTCCTATTTTCCGTTCCATTCTTTTTTGAAATTAGGTTCATGCAAAGTTTCCAGTCAGTTACATTGGCTTTGTTCTTTTCTATTGATTATTCCAGTCCTTTTAGCACATTCCAATTGCTTTAACGTAGGCTGGAGTTATTTTTAGGGACTTCCATTTGCATAGTCATCATTGCTACTAATAACCCTAAAGCCATGACACAACCTGGCTGCACAAAACCCCCCCGATTCGTTCTGTGCTGCTGGGCTTCACCAAGAGACTTAGGTCTGAGCCAAGTCCATAAATCATTTCCCTCCTATTGATGCTGTGATTACAAATATTGGCATTCTGTCACCATACAAGGAAGAGTGATCATAATGGGTTAGAAAAAGACCCATGTAGGTCAGTTCCCTGTCTCCAACAGTAGCCAGGAGCAGGTAGTCAGTTTTTATTTGCAGCTTGGGAACTCCATCAGCCAGAAATCTGCCTACTCAGCACTCTCAAAGGATTTTTCTTCCACGAACTTGCCCAGTCTTCTCCTGAACTCTTCAGTGTGTGTACAATGAGTGAGTAATGCCACACGGTAAGACCAACGTACAGTCAAAATGCCACTCAGAAATATTAATTCTGAGAAGAATCCTATTTTAAAGTGTAATATTTATAAGCAGAATGGGGGATGTTTCTTTTTTTTTTTTAAATATACACTGAGCAAACATTTGAACTAATCACAACTCTTGATTACAGCCTAGATATGAGAAAATACATTAGCACCTTCAATGTGCTTTGCTGCCAAATGCCAGGCTCCAATTTAAAAATGTTTGCTTTACAACAGCCCAGAGCGTGGACAAAAGTACAAGATAAACATGCTTTCAAGGAAGCTGGGATTTTGGCATGTGTTCCTGTGTTTAAAATCACAGAGGCTCCCAACTGGAGGAGATTTTAGGGGCTTCTTTGCTGCAGAGTTTCCTGAATCCCAGGAACCAGGTTGGGTTCCCTTGGTCTAAGGGTACCCAACCCGAGTGGTCACCTGAGATTCCCTCCAACAACCCCTCTCACTAGAAGCGGTGTATTCCACTCCGGTTTATCCCCTCCAACTCTCCTCTTGCTTCATCACAGCTCTTACCAAAAGGTCCCTTGTCCATACTTCCTCCGACTGTCAAAAGGAGGAAAATCAAAGAGAACAACTCAGTTGTCCTGACTTCAGAGATGGCTGCGTGGTCATCTATGGTCACATATTTCTTTTCTTCAACAGCTGTATAAATTCCCCAACCCTTTTGATCAAATAAAGAGAAGAACAAGACGTGCTCTCCAGAATAACATATAAATGGACACACTATCACTACTCAATACTTCATTTTCCCTTGTGTGTTGAATATCAGTTATCTATTCGAAGAAGTTGTTATTAAACAAGCATAATCTTCCCCTCGTGAGGTTGTAGCACTAGAATGCTCATATTTGCACAGGCAAAAGGAAAATGGTTACTGGCATTAATTTCAAGCTGCATGCCTAGTTTCTTATACTTTCACATTACTTTTTCCTCAGATTTTTTTTTTTGACCATTTCTACTTTATACACTATTTATGTAAGGCTGCCCAGAAATTACTAGTATTCTTAACCAATTCTTACTATGTCTCCTCCAAATCCTCACTAGTATGGCATATTCTTTAACACCGTGCAGAAAAAAAAACCAAATGGAGCACATATGTGATTTCAAATATCTAAGAGGCAAAACATTAAACTGCTGAGGAAAAGAAATATAATTCAGTATTTATTCAATAAGCCAACAGAATGCAAAGCTTCAGTATGAGAAGCAAGCAAATAGACAAAAGAAATCAAAGGGTGAACTGAGAATTAATAGTTCATCCCTGAGATGTAACAAATATTTGCTAAATTTTCTGTTTGTTTTAGAAAGATGTGACAACTGCTAAAACAATTTTACAGACATCAAAGCACTAGGACTGTTCAGATTTCTACTGAGATGTCTCTTTAGAAAACAAAATGGGCTTACCCGTGACTAAATTTAAGACATATGGTAGTGTTATCACAGATTAATGTTTTTCCAGCCTGGAATACATAGATCCCTGACAATCTTTATACTCCTCCTCTGAGGGACAGAGAAAGGCGAGACAAAAAAGCCTGTGGGCAGGAGCTTACATTCACTGCATGGAAGGATGCACCTCCACTGTAAAATTTTGAGTTCACGTATTAAAAAAAATATATATATTTAAACCCACTGTGTTAAACAAATGGTATTTTAGTAACTTCACAGCTACACGGGTTTCTCCATAAGCATTGGGAATTCCTAGATTAACTCAGGTGAAAAACAAGCTTATGTAGGTAAGGTATTCTGTAAGGCAACCGGCAAGCTTCAAAAGGACTGCCTAAATCTGACACCCCCAGGTGTGCCATCCGTCCCCTCAGGGGAGCTTCTCAAGTTTGAGGGAATGCAACCCCATCATCTCACTCAGACAGTGACATCCATTTCAGATGCACAGGGTAAAAGTGAGCTGTAAACCCAGATTCTGGAAACCTCCTTCCATTTCCAGAGCAGTCTTCCAGATTTCACCCATTTGCTTTTCAGCTGCTTTTGTGATCACGTTTCATTGCTGTGGAAATGCTGAAGCTGCAAAGCACTTACCATTAGCAGACTGCTCGGAGAAGGAAGCGGGGTGATGAAGTCAGGTGAAGCAGGTACAACCCACCAGAGCTCAGTAAACCACCCTATTGGTGACAAACCGATGGGCTGAGCAGCAGGCACTCCATTTAGCTGCACTGTTGTAACAGGGTTAGCAGGGGGAAAAGACAGAAATACACTTTTACAACTCTGAAATCTGGTTTTTTTCAAAGTATCTCCTTCACCAACAGCTCTGGTTAACGAACAGATTTCAGACTTCACAATCACACGGAATTAAAATTCACTGTCAACATGGAACAGGCTGTACTGTTATATTAGTTTTAGATGCAGCTAGCTAACTTTCAACTTACACTTTAATACTGCTGGCTTATAAGTGGCATATAAATCATTCAAACCTGTTTTACAAATTAAGGAATTGAAAACTGATTGTTAAGAGCAATATTTTGCTAAATATTATTACAGTGAGGCAAAACAGACACGGTTTAGCAGAAAGAAATTGCAATTTAGACATAGAATTGAGCTCCTTTGTCTTCAACATTTGGATCGTGTTAGATAGCAAGAAAAATTCCTATTATCACATTTCTCCCAAGAACAAGACCATACAGCTACCAGCTATTGTTCTGGCTGATAAATCTATACAATAAACATCACATAAACGGATAACTACAGTTTCATAACTGTGTCAAAGACACACTTGCTCTTTGTAGTTTAGTACTATGCACAGACTAACATTAATCCGGTATTTTTTTGCCATGACAGTACTATAAGAGACCAGGTAAAGATAGAGGCCAAGTTCATCCTTCTCTAGAGCCTAGTCCAGAGCTCTTTTAGTAGAATCAATTTCAATTTTTCTTTTATAGCTGGAACAGCCCAAGGAGTCCAAAAGTTCCTGAGGAATAAGACAGGGTGAAGAAGGTCAACCCAAGGTTTTCCTGGTTTAATAGTCCAGAAGCAGCATGCAAATCACCACCGTCGAAGAAATATGCAAGGAGTTGGCATAAGATAAAGTATGGCACAAAATAACAAAGGACTACGGAAGTAATCCTTTTCTTTTTCAGGACTAGAGCAGATGAGAATTGCTCTACAGCAACAGGCTGGAGCTTCTCCTGCATTTACCAAGCCTAGATGCAATACACCCTGACTGTTCCTACGCCATCCCGTAGAAAACCCACGCAAACAACCAAACAAAACCCAGTCTTTCAGGACTAGCAACTGTGACAACTTACTCCTTTGGTGTAGAGGAAACATGAACAATCTATGAAATCCTTCAAATCCTTCAGTTTCATGAGACACCAGCTCCTTAATGGATGCTTACTAAGTATCATCTCACCTTTTGCTCCCTCCAGCTGCTCTTTCTCTGGATACCAATATAATATTAACCTGCAAGGAAAACTAACAACTGGAGCATAAGCTTCTTTAGAAGACTTTCAGTTTTCCCTTGTTTTCTCTATTGCTCCAGAGATATTAAACTCACAAAAGCTGATGATTAAAAGAAAACATTCAATTCCAGCTCTATGAGACCGCGTACAACCGCGGCACTCTGGACGGCCACACGGCAGTGGTTTCAGCCCAACAGCCATTGCTAACCCCAGCACTACTTGCAAGTTTTGTGAAGAAACCTTCAGAAGCAGCACACACAATTTTCCTCCAGTTCTTACGCCACAGGAACCTAAAAAAACAGAGCTTTAAAAATTTTTGGCTTTTACGTGTAGGTCTGTGGTAAGGAGCAATTTTCTTATCCAGAATAACGTAAGTGAGAACAGCACCAGGCAAATCATTAGCAAGGTTGGGAGAATCTTGCAATACTTTTATTCAGCTGCACTTAAAAAACGTTCCAGACAGATACAGTCAGGTTACAGAAACCTGCAAGTTTTAAGAGAGGATGAGAGAACCATAAACTAAAGATGACACTGCACCTTCTTACAAAGAGCATACAAAATACCGAATTCAACAGTTCAATTAGCTCCAAAAAACACATCAAAATTTCCGATCATATATACAATAGATCTTTTAAGAATGGACAACTGATATTTACAGATTAAGACATTTTACATGTAGACCATGGGCTTTGAACTTATTTAAAACAGATTTTACATTTCCAGCCTTTTTATAAAACTGTCTTAGTACAGTAAAGTAAAATAAAACAGTATTATCTATTTTCATTGAGGTATAAGTAAATGCTGCTCTTTTTCATTTTGCAAACTAAAAAGAACATTTAAATAATGCAATTAAGTCCTGGAAACTTCCATTTAAATAAAATACTTCTGCAGTACAAATCCATCATACAAACAAGGTATTAAAAATATATCAGAGCCGTTCAGCAGAATGTCCAGACAGATATTTTGCTAAGCTATGATTTTTGTTCAGCTTCCATCAGCTTCCTCTTGAAAGATGGAAGTATTTCCTGTCACCAGTCCATACTCCTCAGATTCAGGTTCTAAATTATCCAAGTAGAAGAGAGATCAATTTCGCCACCACATGTACGTTGAGGCTGTTTCCCAGAAGACGGTAGCGTTGCTTTATTGTGACTTTGTCAGGAAAGCCTGAAAGAAAAACATACAGCGCAACATCAGTACCCTGGGTTTGAGGCTACTCCTTTTTTTCAGTGCATTTATTCCAGATTGCAGCAGGGTTCAACCCCCCTCAAAAAAAAAAATCACAAAGTTACAAAAATAATTCGCAACCAGTTCATTGGATTTGTATCAGTTCTTCCACTAGCAGCATGGCCATCTCTGATGTTTTACAAGATGCCTCAAAACATTGCTCTATTGTGTAACTAATGCCCATCTAGAGAAGTCATCCTGCCCCTCTACTCTGCCCTGGGGAGGCCCCATCTGGAGCACTGGGAACAGTTCTGGGCTTCCCAGTTCCAGAAGGACAGGGAACTGCTGGAGAGGGGACAGCAGAGGGCTACAGAGATTATGAGGGGCCTGGAGCATCTCCCTTACGAGGAGAGGCTGAAGGACTTGGGTCTTTTTAGTCTGGAGAAGAGAAGGCTGAGGGGGGATCTGATCAATGCTTATAAATACTCAAAGGGAG
>JAOQGH010000012.1:20657463-20698774 GCA_025769975.1 Gallinago jamesoni | reverse complement strand
CCTGGCAGAGGCTGCCCAGGGAGGTGGTGGAGTCTCCTTCTCTGGAGACATTCAAACCCCACCTGGCCACATTCCTGGGCAACCTGCTCTGGGTGGACCTGCTTTGGCAGGGGGGCTGGACTAGATGATCTCCAGAGGTCCCTTCCAACTCCATGTGATTCTGTGATCTACCTTCTCTTCCCATGGCTCAAAACACTCAGCACTCTCAAGGAGGGGCAGCAGCACCTAAAACACTACCCAACTGCTACTCTAGAGAACATCCACAGAGGAACAAAGTCACAGCAGAAAGAAAAAGTGATGATCCTGCAGATGGACACCTGCCTTTCTCAACAATCTTTATATTGTACTTCATACCTGAGCCCCTCTAACCACTTGAGGCAACTCAAATGAGTCTTATTCAGTGAGCGATCAAGCAGCCGAACAATTTTCCATGTAATTCAATACCGACCCTGTCAAATGCACTCAGAAATACAGACAGCATCTGAAATGTCCTTCACGTGGTGAGTGCATGGGCTGGCAGAGAAACGGGAGGCCCAGAAAAATTAAACCGGTCCAGGTATTGTGAAAGGGTTGTGTTGGGTATTGAATGCACGAAGGTGACCAAGCTTCTGAGAACGAAGGTGCTGCCCTCAGCCAGCTGGTCTGCTGGAAATGTCCTTGCTTGCACTCTCAGCTTTCTCCAGCTGCGAGCTGAAGTGCATTGGCTTCAACTTGAGTGAAAGATGAACAGCAGTGGCGACTCAGCCATTAGGGTCATTTGTTAAGCCTCTGAAACGTTCCATTGTTTGACCATTCCCTAAGAAGAAAACCTAACTTTGAGCCCGAAGTCATCAGCAGCCAGATTAGCTTTGAGCTCAAGTAGTGATATATGTGTTCTGAAATTTTCATAGCACTTCAGAAAAAATTCTCTTCCAGGGATTGCTCAGGAGAGAACACGGTTGGACAGGTGCTGAGCCAAGGGTGGAAAGCTGAGGAGGTGGTGTCTGGGAGGAGTTGTTCCATCCTTCTCTGCCAGTTATTAATGCCTCAAATGTGCACTGCTTTGGTAAACACATCTTCTGCCAGCTCCATCCATCCTGTCCAGCTTCCTGGCACACATACTTGGGCAACCGTTCTTCTCTCTTTGGAACAATCACTTGCACTCCCACACACACTTCCTTAGTTGGAGTTTTCACATTAAATCACTAAATAAGGTACAGAATCTACACATTTTAAAAGATTATATAAAAATATGTATTTATGCACACACACATATGCACATGCACTTCGAGCCGAAGAAGCTTGCCTGAACCCTGATAATTTCAAAGTTTCTCCTTCTGTTTCTTGGCAACTGAAAGCCTGAATTAATTTTCAGGGTTGTTTCCTTTATCTCAAGCCTCCTCCATCTGCCTGTTATTATCTTGCACCTTCTATCTTCTTGGCTCCAGAGCAGCCTCCATGAGAAGGACAGATCTAACAGCTCACAGTACACTGCCCAGCTCTCACCCTAACATTTAGGTCACACACATTACTTGGGGACGTTGCGGTCTGGGCAACACGCACTACCACGTCACGCTGGCTTTCAGCTAGGCTGCCATTCGTTTCCTAACAGCTTACAGACATCACCAACTGGAAAAATGGAAAAGGCATCCTGACATCACCCTCAGGAAAGCAGGTCGCAGGTGCAGGAATGCTCCGATGGCTTTTAATGATATTGCTGTGGGGCCCACAGCAGTGGCTAAGACAAATGACTGCAATATTTCATTTGACTTATATGATTACTCTTTATACATTTAGTTGCTAAAAGCCCAAATAAATCTGTTCATGTTAAGAACGAACAATGATTTTAACTCTGGATCTCACATACTGGAAAAGGCCATCGTTTTGTTAAAATATAGAACCATTTAGACATAATCATGTTCCTTTTGATAATACTGTAGCTGCAGATAGTAACAGCATCTGTTACAAAGCTTCCTGTCATTTCCTTCACTTAATTTTCAGCTTACAGTTTTCTACTTTCTAGCTTCTTGGACCAACAACATATTTGCAGTGGGTACACCTCCAGGCTTTCTGTTGTTGAAAATTTCAGCCCAAATGTTGCTGTCACTACAGAACACAGGAGCAGAGAAATTATAGCACGTTTCCCCCTGAAAATACCACACTTCACAGTAAGGACTTGAAATTTAACACGGGAGAAATGCTGTCAGGGAAATACCCGTTGCTGTAGCCATAAATATAGCAACTTTCAAAAAACCCCATAGCTTGAAAAGCCTCAAAAGAAGCTTAGATTAGAGTACCTAAATTCATCAGAGATTTCAATCAGCCTAGAGCTGAGTAACACTTGGTGGTTTTTTTAAGTACAAAGTGGGAAATGTCTTGGATTAAACAGAAAGGAAAGAAATGTCAGACTTGTGACTCAGCACAGTGGGGAAAGCTTGTTCTCCGATACATCCAGCCACTGGATGGGAGAGGCTTGTTTCATGTATTGTGGGAGCTGGAAAAGTAGCACAGCAAGGCAGGGACCTGCAAGAACCATAAAGAAGGTCCCACGCTTAAGGCAGAAGGGTACTGCCCTCTAAGAGGTAGAATCTGTCCCTGTCCCTCCCTCTACAGCTCCCAGGTGACCAAAGACAAGGTTGCTGAACAAGCGCTCTGTAGATGCCGACAACCTCGATGCTCCTCAAATTCAGAAGCCTGACTTGTCTTGAGAGTTCAGTTCTGGCTGGCAAAAACACTGAAGCTCACAGCTGTCCCTGAAGAGGAGCTCTGGACAGAGAAAGCACGGTATCATTCCAAGGACTCTGAACTTGTAAAGGTCAGGTTTCACAAACTGATCACCCTAAATTAATGGAGTCTTCCAATCATAAATTTCTCTATTGTCTCAGTTTTCCCTCTGTGAAATGCAAGCAATATTAACCCTACTACACTTCTCAGTAATGTTGCAAAGACTGATTTAGCATGTGGAAAACACAAGCTATCTTTAAAAAAAAAAAAAAGAGAAAATAGGTCCTTCTGTGTCCAAACAGGATCTTAAACAGCATGATAAACTTATACAAGCCCAATCCAGCCCTGTTAAACTAACATTTCTTTACATCAGCCTACCTTTCTGTGCTAAGAAAAAGGCTGTCTGCAAAAAAACCCAATTATATTAAAGAAGAGAGGCTATGAAAAACTCCTGCATGTTGGCATGTTAACTCAACACAGCACACTCCTGCAAATACTCTTAAACAAGTAAACTTAGTGCTGGCAATTCTAACATTGGACTTTTCAACCTTGATATGTAGTAATTTTGAATATAACTGTAAGCAACAAACAAGAAGACAACTAAAACTGCAAAAGAAATATATAAAAACTATTAGCACTCATCAGAACTCCAAAGCATCGAGGAAGTTGGTGAAAAAACTAACACACTACTCAAGATGACTTGTAACTTATTCTATGGATGCTTGTGTTGCTGAGAGAGAATAAACAGATCTGACATGATGGCAGCAGGTAAAGCTCTTCAACGGGTTGTAACAGCTACACTTTCTTGCCTGCCTTTACGAAGGGAACTCTGGTGAATTTATTTTAGACTTAATTCTGGTTGACCTGTGTCCAATGTACTGGTATTGCTGAGTCTTGTGCCTTGACTCTCTCTTTTCCGTAAAAACAGTCCGAAAATGAAGTAACTGACCAAGGGCTAGGACTCTTCTAGAAAATAGAGATGACTTAAAAGATCATTAACTCAAGAGTTTGGTTACTGAACAAAGAAGTAGCTGTATCTTCTGAAATTCCCTTTCTGTCAGCAGCTGCAAATGTGTGAAAGGCAGAAAAGCAAGGAGCTCAAGCACCAAGAGCCACTACCAGACCTCCTGAACTGGCAAGATACATTGCTTTACCAGTTGTGAGTAATGGTGGCTGCTGAGTAAATAGTTTCAACTTGAAACAAAGGCATTCCTTCTTTGCTATTCAGTAATAGCACATCTCTCATGCCAAAACTTTTTTCTTAGTTTATGAAAATAAACCTAACCACAGAAGCTGACTCTTATAAAATACAAAAGACTTATAAATTTAACTATAAAATACTATAAAACTCTAAAATCTTATAAAATAATAAAAAAACCTAGTGGAAATTCAGAGAAATTCAGAGTTCATTAAATAATGGGAATCGGTCATAAGAACTGAGAGGTAAAAAAAAAAACCAAAGGCAAAAGAAACCCCATGGATTTAGTCCCCAGTAAAAGGCTACACTGGCATTTCTGAAGAAGGGTATAGAAATGGGTACTTTGCAGCACATACCAAATTCCAGAGGGAATCCATGAAGATTTGCTATTTCTCTTGGGGTGAAGTACCTCAGTTTTAGTGTTGACAATTTCGTAAGCTTCTCTTCTGGCAACTCCTCGATGTGTTTAAACACTGCTTCAAGCTATGAAGAACAGCCAAAACAACAGGTATCACTGATGCAGGCCAAATACGTAGAATTCAACACTCACATCATAACAGATTATTTCTTTAATTATCAGTGCTAAAGACAATAACGTGTTTTGCTTGAAAGTATGACTGGCAATGTATTTTTGTAGCCAATATCTCAACACATGGACTTGCAAGAAAGAAATCAATGTTGCCATGAGGGCATTCATCATTTCTTCCTCCAGTTACAAGCTATACCGATACTTAATGAGGCATCAAAGGACTATAAACATTTGTTAATGACAGGAGAGTGACTTAATGCAGCTCCATAGCAGACCATCCCCACAAATTAAGCTGTATGGATGCAGCTGTTTTAATACATTCACTTTGAGATTACCCTGAATTCCAAAGCTGCCGCCTTCTTGCACGTAGAAATGCCGTATAATATTAGTGAAGGGCACAGAAGTGCAGGAGGGGGTGCTTGTGTACAAAACAGGCTCTGTGAAAAGTGTCTTTGAATGATGATTCACCAATAGATTTATTTTTACCTTCCCCGACGCCAACATACCACTTTGTGGTGAACTTAGTATTAACAGTAGAACTTTTCCAAATACTACGTCTTCCCAAACAAATAACACTTTTGAAATTCAAACATGTTAAACATTTGGCAATATTTACTGGATCATCTGAGTACAAAAAATGGTCCCAGATTCACAACACTGCACTGCAGTTTATCCATAGACAGTTATGTTTAATGCTTTCACATATCCCTCTGAAACCTCTCTTTGACACTACAGATAATAAAATAATAGCAAATCTTACACTCCACTGAGGAATATGTAATTTTGATTTAAATCAACTATCGTTTAGGAATGAAAAGCAAACTGACTAGAAACTCAGTTGCCGTAAAATGTTGTTTTAAAAACTTTTCTTCTACAATATTCAGAATACCAAAGGAGAAGACAGAAAAAACCCACAAGTTTTAAACCAAGCCATACTCCTATGTTAGTCTACACATTCTTACCTGCACATCTACTGCTGTCTGCAGAACAGAGCCTGTGCCTTCTACATAGTGTCCGTACCTTAACAAACAATAACAACCATAAATTAATATTTTCATGGGTCCTCACAGGGCTGACAACTGCAGAGATGCAGGCGGTTACTTAAGTTCCTTTGCTTTGATTAACAAATAGCCTCCTCGATAGATAAAGCAGAAGGCCTTGTTACTAACCATGCTAACCTTTGGGACACAGTGCCTCCAGGACAGGCTCTCTAGGGATGAGTTTGCAATCAATGCATGAGGGTTTAGCCACACTAATGCCTTAGAAAGCAACTATACAAGGCCAAGGCATTCAAGCAAAGCATCATCAGATCATCAGAAAGGGCCATCTACATTGCACAAACCAATTTTACATTAAGGCAAGGTGTATTAAAGGCCAAATGGTCCCAGGGGACCTAAATGTGTGTATTGAAAGGAGGACCATTAGCGTGAGCCTCCAGCAGTCCATTAGGAACAGAGTGGTTCAGTCACATTTAACTTTTGGTTGCTCGTGGATTTTCCAAAGAGGGCAGGGATGGGGGATGGCCAGGCATCTATGCAGAGCAGTAGAAGAAAAAAGGAAAAAAACTAAATCCAACTAAAGAGTAAGCAAATTTACATTCTAAAATGATATGATAGCTTTTTTAGATGTTTTGTGGTGGATTGCATAACATGTTTACCCTGTAGTCTCTTCCAGACTTAATTATAGTTAAATATAATTACAGACCTTCAGAAACATGTTCTACTGATCTACCTATGACAGTTTTTGAACATCCTAAACAGAAGGAGACCGAGTCAAGTCAACAGACGGCTCCTGCACAGTGAAAGAACTTGGGAAGATCCCCCACATTAGAGTGATCTGGTCTGCAACCATTAAGACTCTAGTTTAATCTGTGCATCTGTAATGTCAGTCATAAAGGCCTTTTGCTCCACTTGGGGCCCATTCTAAAGCAAGGAAATGGAACAATTTTTTAGGAACAATCCTAAGTGCTGATGGAGATTAAAAACTTACGGTATCAAACTGTGTTGTAAATACATCACCTTTAATTGATTAGTTGCATTCTGAAAATGCAACAAGTTTAACAATGTAATGCACAAAGCACTGCAAAACCCTGATGATCTTCTTATATAGCATTGGATCGTATTTCAGATTAAGATATCTGAGCCAAAATAAATACATGAGGATAAATTTCAAAGCGCTATTTTAGAGGTTTATTTGGAGAAAAGAATCTTTTAATAGGATTCATGTTATATAAAATACTCCACTAAATAACTAGAGTAAAGAACTCCTCACAAAAAAAAATCCAGTTGGTGTAAAAAATGGTTTGGGGGTCGAGGGAGCGTGTGCTGGGGTTTTTTAACACAAATGTGGGCAAATAGGCAATGTCAGCTGGACTGTTATTATTATTATTCTAGCTGCTGACTACAGAAAAATTAACGTTCCTACCTTAGACTCAGAACATAATTGAACATGGGAATATCTGGCACAGTCAAAAAAGATGCATTGACTTTCTGATATTTTACTATCAGATATAATGAAAGAAGTTGGCTTAAGAAATTACAGTCTTCAATTTTCATCCAACTCAAGATTTATTTTTTCCTCCTCCGTTTCTGTAAGCTTTAAAAAAAACTTTTACATTTCATACACATAACATATTATTTCTGGGTATATTGTGTCCTATATTACAACTAATAAAAAGTTAATTTACACAATGCTAGAGATAGTTTTTGTAACTAATACTATTATGCTATTTTAGAAGGCATTGCTTCTCTTGCTAACAGCATAGAATCATTCTGGACTTGTAAATTCTTACTATCTACAGTAGTATTTTTCATTTGTTCTGTCCTTTAAAATGGATAATCACAACGTCAGTCACCACAAACATACTCCTAAGAAAAACCATGACATCTGTAGTCTCAAGGAAGTCCACAAGCATTTTCAATTGCCTAGGAGTCTAAGGTCAGAAGGAACTATGAGATCATCTGGTCAATCTCTTGCGCGTCACAGGCCATTACATTTTGCCCTCTACTCCACCAAAGCCTTTCAGAAGACATACCAGCATGACGAAGGCAGGAAGGCAAAAACCCCTGCTGAAATACTGGTGTTTGTGATCCCTGAATGAGCAAGGACTGGGAAAGGCATACCTGGATTATCCTCATCACACAAACCTTGCTGGAAATATCTGAAGACCAATCAGAACTGGGGGAAATTTTTCTCCCACTCTCAAAGCTGATGATCTGCATGACTTTTTACAAGAGAGACACCAGACAGGCACCTCAGCAGAGGGATTCTCTCTACTATTTGGAAGTGCTGTTCCACTCCTTTCAGGGTCCTCTTTCCTAAATCTCATGCTTCAGAGAAACATAAAAACAGAACTCCTAGAACACATACAGCAGCAACTTATTCTTGGCTTCAGAAAGTGACCTGGATGAAGCCTGAGATGTAATTACCATCTTTTTCTTAATGAAGAGCTGTAAGTGATATGACCACACTTGAGAACCATGTTGGAAACCTTTCCTCCCAAAGGCTCTTAAAAATGGGAACAAAGACAGTAAATTAGATTCTTACATTTTGAGCCAAGAAGAACTACCACAGCTATCCAGCCTGGTTCCTTCCACATCAGTAGAAGAGCAACAGTCACGTTCCACGTCAGATTTCCCACCACTATACACAAAGACTTCATGTTAACTACTCAGGAGCCTCCTTCAGTGTGATTTTGATAAACACGACCACAAACTACCATAATGTATTCTAGCAAAACCACAAGATGCCAATTTATTTTTGAAGACACCTAAGGCATATGTGAGATACATAAGGAACCATTCTGGCCTGAGGTTTTTATTTGACTATTCTAGTTCAGAAACAGATCCCATGAGACACTGACTCCCCCACAAGTCAAGAGTCAGGGCATCTGTCAATGAGAGCTGGGGAAAGGGCTTTCCTGTTGCACAATTTTGAACTTTTGAAATGCTTTCTCCTCTCAGCTTTTTTATTGTCAAAAAATTGAAGTTACAAAATCTTCAGGAACCCTGTCAACCTGGCAATCTAATTTCTACTAATTAGAAAAAAGTTATAATTAGCTTTAACGCATCAACTAAGCCGTTTTGTTGAAACATCCTGAGAATTCAAAAAAAAATAATCTAACTTGAAAACTTCACCAATACTCCAACTGGCATTTTCCAACACAAATGCAATCAGTGCAAAAGCTCTTGACCAGTTTTCTGTGGGGTTTCAGAACACTCAACCTCCAGCATTTAAACTTGAAATTGCAAAGTACAAATCAGACAACTACTAGACAGAAAAGCACTGATCTTCTGCACCATCAAATAGGATTTGAAATGCAGCAAATTAACTAGTTTTATGACATATGGCCAATCCACAGCTATTCTGACCTCCACAGCTGAAAGATAGCTGAAATCGATAAAACGTACAGTGGAGACAGTTTTAATGAGGAATGGATCTGTCATGCATCAGACCTCATAAATTCATTGAGCAACATAAAAATTCATTAATGAATCAGTACTATACCAGTCTACTGGAACCATATTTCCGCAGGGGTAATTAAGCTTCTGTGAAGGTCAGCAACAAATGGCACTGTCTTTTGTGAATGCCTTTTTGGAGTGGGCACATGATGTTCTGGCAGACAGATTCTCATGCTGGCATTCCACTGGACCAGGAAGCAGACTACATAAGGAGTATTTTTTTTTCCAGAAGCCTGGAGTTTTTTGGATGAAATGGCTCTCCTTGTTTTTACAGTACACAAGCATAAGCACACTTCAGATTTCAGGACATGATTCAGTAAGACAACTTCTTTGCAGCTTACCCTTTTGTAAAGCACGTGGATCTGCGGCAGGTAGGTTTAACAATGTCTAACAAGAAAGCATAGCGCAGTAAGGACTTTGGTGGTAAGAAATACTGACTCATTTCTTCATTTTCCTCCTCTAAGAAATCTTTTAGCATTTGAATAGAGGAATCATTGTCCTGATCACGTTTCCTTTCCATTTCTTCTACTGTCTCAAGCTTAAAAAGAAAAGCCCCTTGTGGTAAACTTGTCTTGCTGCTGCAATCAGGACCAACGTCTGGATCCAGCTTCTTCTCTTCAGAAGATGAGGAAGAAAGAGCTTCATGCACTTTGCCAGCAACTTTGTCCTTGACTAGGTCTTCTAGATCCTGATCTGGGAATCTTGTCAAAATCTAGTAACAAATTGTGAGAAAAATATTAAAGAACTGCCTTTGATAAACAACTTGAGAGCAGACTCTGCAGTGAAATAAAAATTCCTTCAGAGATGCTCAAAATAAAGCAAATAAGCATTCAATGTTATTTTCATGAAGATTTCAAAAACGGTTAACATCAAGATGTGCTGACCTACCAGCAATGATGTAAGGAATAACCACAAATAATTGCCTTTGCAAAAAGACCTTTCCAAGAATGTGAAAAGGGTAGCAAAATGCATTGTTTTCTAGCCCACTAACAGCCACTGACCCCCAACTTTAAAGTCACCTAAGCTGCTGGCATGCATTTCAGTCCTTAGAAAACTCAGTATCCAGGCTGAAAAGAGACAGAATTTAACTTCTCTATTGATATCACTTACCCTCTCTCCATTCATCAACACACACCACTACACTGAAAATTTAATACCCAATCTTCATGAAACAAAGCAAATTCAAGTACCGCTAATGGACTCACCTGACCAGGAACTTGAAAGGAAAATGGTTCTTGGTGAAGCTTTGCAATTAGAAAGTATCGCAGTCTAGAATTGGGAATGCCAAGCTGTAAGCAAAATCCACAATCCTTTAATCCATGTGATAGAGAAAAAGTGGTCTATAGGGTCATACAAGTTATCTACCATTATATACACTAATAAAACTATGCTGCACAAATATATATCCTAAATATAGAATCATAGAATCATTTGGGTTGGAAAGGGACCTTAAAGATCATCGTGTTCCAACCCCCCTGCCCTGGGCAGGGACACCTCCCACCAGACCAGGCTGCTCAAAGCCCCATCCAGCCTGACCTTGAACCCCTCCAGGGATGGGGCATCCACCACCTCCCTGGGCAACCTGTTCCAGTGCCTCACCATCCTTACTGTAAAGAATTTCTTCCTGATATCTAATCTAAATCTATTTATAACTTTTGTGCCTAGGTATTTTCAAGGAAACAAGCGGGTAATTATTCTTTGTACCTCATTGTTTTTACTTTCTCTGTAAATGAACAAGAATGTAAACAAACTTTTATGCAAGGAAAGAAGAAAACCAACATGGCTCATGATTTATTGGGACAGGTACTATCCTTTTTCTTTTAAAAAAGCAAAAAGGCATCTCCTTGCCTTTTTAAACACAGAATTATCAGACATCTAATAATGAAACAAATGCACCTCAACTGGTTTTCAAACTACCCTCCATCAGCTTCTCCAAGATATATACAGTACTTCACTGATTTCACAGTCTTGTATAACCTGAAATCTGTCAACTCTGTTTTTGGTTGCCAGGGAAACATGCAAACAAAGCCCCTCCTCCCACAAATGACACAGTCACATTTTCTGTGCTGGGAAATCCACAGGCATCAGCACTTCTGAAGCAGTGAGGCTCCTGCAGGGAAAACCACCTTCCCAGTCATGATGTAACTTCATGCCTTCTCAAATAATATCAAATGGTAGGAAAGCAATATGGGACTAGGGTCTCAACAATAACAACAGTATGATTTTGCCAGTGCAGTGACGAGAAATCAGAAGTCATGCTAGGTGGTTTTTCATTAAGAAGAGTATGCTCTGGGGATGACTATCTTTTCTAATACAGCAGATCACTTTAAAATGTTTTTGGGCTCAGCACAGTTTGAACTGTGAAATAATGTTACAGAAATTCTAGTACTCACACAGGTTGGAGACAAGAGAAATTCTTGATATTTAAATCCACATCTTTCTAGTGTTTTCAAAAGTTCATTTCTGGCAGTGAAAAAAATCAAAAAGCAATTACTTCCTTCAAACAATCCTTAGGCCCTTTTTAATCTTAAATAAAAAAGACATTAAATGCACCCCCTTAGGTACCAAGACATTCAGCGAATTCAGTGAAAACTGTACAGAGAATTACAGATATCAAGTCAGTAATTTCTGAACTTGAGGAGACAACATACCAAGTTCAGTGTTAATGTAGCCAAAAATGATTATTACACATCCACGGGTATCTCACACCTACTATGGTGCAAACACTCCTTCAAAAAATATCCACTCTTTCAGAGAGTACTTATAGCATGACAACAAGGAATATAATCAGAGGGCAAGACATTCTCTTTATTGTGAATTATAAAATAAAAGATTAAAACAACTACAAATAGCTCACTACTCTCTGTTCCCATTCCTGCATCAGCTATGCCTAACTCAAAGGGCTAACTCAAGGGATGACAAAAATTGGTGGCTGATAATAACAGTGAGGTAGGACTGTATTTCATAAACAACGGGAAAAAAAAAAAATCATTGAAATGGAAACCTCCTTAAAAATACTTGATTTTCTATTCCATGCAGGCTGCATTAGGTTGAACTATACAAAAAGCACGAGCTGTGACCTGTCCCTGACACTGTAAGTGACACTGCATTCCAAGCATTGTAAGAGAAAGCAAGTGTTCTGACTGGGGTGTTTTCTGAACTACAACTTGTTCCAAACACTGGCCAGCAAGGTATAGCCTAGGGATTTGAAGTGTCTACAGCAGCAGCCTGCACCTCCAACAGCGTCCAAATGCTCACAGAAGACTGCTGCATACCTGACCAGGGAGAGCTGAACATGGCTCCCAGCTGCCTGCCATGCTCATGAAGGACCACGATATGCAGAGTGGGTGCTCTCTTTCAGGAATGCTATGGAAAGATCCTACTTTATTCCAGTAAGAAACGAGGAGGAAGACCATAACCTCTCTTGCAGGCATAGCAGGAGACGAGAGGGGAATGCTCCTGCCGTTATTAGGTAACCTTACTGACAACCTTCCTCTTCCACATTTCAGACAAAGACTATATACAGTTTCCATACTGTATCTCTGGACCATTTGATGGCAATCCTGAACCAGGGATAATCTACTATCAACAGAAGTACTGAAGTAAGCCCCTATACCGTGATCTTCACACGGTATACCATGGCCTTCTGTCATGGATAAAACCCCAAAACCTTCAAGTACTACACCTATTGTTATTTTTCTTTGAAAATTAATGTTGACTCTTTCTAAAGGACACATGATCATCAAATAAAAATCAATGGCATCTATTTGTTATAACATTTTATTGGCTTACAGAAATAAACACTTATTTAGCAAGTTCCTTTCACAGCCTAAGATTTTAATTTCTACATTAAAGCAGTATTTTTAACCCACAGCTGCCAGGTGTCCTATCTCACTATTTTGCTAATTTAAATTCTAGGAAATAAAAATTGTGCCTTCCCCTTCTAAAGAAAATGTCCTTTATTGAAAACTAAAACCTGCATAGTTTAGACTTTACCTTGCAGAAGAAGATTCAAATCCTTTAACATTTTCTAAAAGTAGGTATTTTGGAAGCTTCTGAAGCCTACAAGGAAAAAAGCGAAAGGATCAAAAAAATCAGAAAAGCAAGAATATACTACGTTATCTTCATGCACAGATTTGCTTAGCTACGAGAAAGATCAAAGTATTTCCACATTATGCTAGCTGTCAAAGTTCAGCATCCTTAAAAAAAACGTACCCCAACTTTCAAGGTTGCCTAGATCAAATCATTCCCATCTGAATTAAAAATGTGGACTGCTTGTAATTATAGAAGCCAACAAAACCCACTTATGTTCAGATCAACTGCTGTAACCCATACATGGACTTCTGAAAATGCTTACTGCTGTTCATTTCCTAAAGCATAACATTATTATTCAACGGATTGAGTTTGTAATAGGAAAGATAACTGTTAGGAGAAAAAAAAGATTACTATTTAGCCATGGAATAGAAAACATTTGTTTTAAAGTGCCTAAACTTGGAATCAATGTCAAAATGTCATATCAACTTTAGTGATAACACATCAGAACCAGAATTCATCTAATTGCTTTAAGAGATACAACATGTTTAGAGCTCAAACTGTAGATATTACCAAGTTTCTATACTTAACTTTTTTGTTTAGGAAGGGGAGGGGGGAGGAGGGTAAAAGGGGTGCCTGAGGTTTAGCAAGATCAGTGCAGAGGTCTGGAAATAGGCTCTTTCCAAAAACAGCACATAAAAATCTCCGGCAAAAGGAACACGCTCAACCTCTGCCAGGGATCATTCTAACAATTTAGAAGCACAGGTGATTCAGATTCAAATCTCTGGGTACATTCCCTGGAACTGATTAATTCTCTAGTAAGGCTAATGTAGACATAGTATGTTTGTCACACACTGGGATCTCAGAACAACATATAGATACTGACAGCAGAGAGCAGTCCCATGCTAATCTAAATCAGTAAGTGACTTTGGACTTCCACCTGTACAAATCAAAGCAGAATTTGTTTTAGCATGTTCTTAACTACCATTAATTAAAAGACATTTACATGAAGAATTAAAGAACTAAAGCACTTCATAAGAAATAGGAAAATGTACAAGATACTAAAAAGTTTAAAAAATTTAAAGTTTAAAAATACTAAAAATAATAGCAAAAAAAAAAATTCTAAACAGGAAAAAGCAGCAGCAGCTAAATTTCCTGCAGAGAAACAGAGAATATATCTGTTGGTATGTGTACCCACACTCAACATCATCATCACTTACTACAAAAGTGATTTTTAAAGTAATGAATCCAGAGCATAGCCTGAAATGCAAGAGCTCACACAGGATCAACAGATCACAAGACAAGTAAACACACACTCTTTGTATAGTGATAAGTACTTGGCAGGTATTAACATTACAAATGGGTCTGTAAAAATAGCACTTTGGTGCCTTAGCATTGGATTTCCCTGGGTTATGGCTTGGACATGACAAACAGACAGTATCCCAGCCATTTGGGTCAGACTCTTTGCTGGTTGAGCTCTCCAAGGATTTTCCAGGTCTTTCCAATTCCTGATATTGTCCTTCCTGTATCTCTAATATTTGTCTTCCCAGGCTATCTTTGAGCCTCATTTAAGCTACATTTCATTATAAAAGCCTGAACGTAAGACGGGAACAGCCAACGGATGAGAAGTTATTTTATAGTTTCCATAAACTGAACGCATGCTGTATTAATTTAGAATGCAAAGTGGTTAATTCCTATATTAAGACTTTCCCTTTTTTGGGTTGAAATACACCATACTCAATGTCTGGCAAACATACCATATCCAAAAAATACACAAACGCTATCTCAGTAAAACATAAATCTATTAGAAGCGAGAAATGCTGCAGAAGCCACCACGTGGAACATATTACAGACTGCCTTCACTAAGTACTGCCTCCAGAAACAACCTGCCCAAGGGAGATAAGGGACATCAGCAGGGTCTCGTGGGGTGCTGCGATAAGTGCCACAGCCAAGCCCAGCTCCTTTGCATCGTCACGACGAGAAACATAGGTCCTGCAGTGTCCAAAGCTTTGGTTTTGAGAAGGAAAAGCTTCTACCCTTTATCCAGCTAAGCCCACAGCAACAAGGAAGCAACATTTCCATATTAACACACAACAGTGTGTTAGTCTGGAGGACTGAGCTCCATTCATTGTTCCAGAAAAGATATCCTATGCAACTTTTTTGTGTCTCTGCTAGAAGTGGGGGAATAATAACCTTTGTTTTTACCTATTAATTATCTTACTAGGCTACAGAATCTGCATTGTGTTCTGTTTTGTGTTCTCTGCCACAGATTTCTTAGGTGGTCCCACCTAAACCACTCAGCCCTTCTGTCTATATTCTCTATCTGGTGATGACAAGGGCAAAAAGGTAGTCCCATTTAATGTTGCTGGCTGCAAAGAAGTTGTTTCTGGAAGAAGGATGAAGACTCTTTTCTCCCAGTGTTGAAAGAAAGCCTGTTGTCGGTACCAGTTTCTGTGCAGAAAGTGTTCATTAAATAAACCAAAGAAAAAAGACAGGCCAACCTCCCTTAGTCTTCCTCGAATTCTGAAAGCAAAATTAACCACTGAAGGAATATAGAGCTGTCCCAGTCTCCAGCAGAAATGGGAACTGCCAGGAACGGTGTCCGGTGGGCTGGAACATGCAAATTCTCAGGCTCATGCCAATTGGTGCCCAAAGACATCTCGATCCAGAAGCAGAGATTTCTGCTGGGTAACCTCCCAGAGAACTGCTTGCTTCCCTTCCCCAAGAAGGGCTCTTACAGTGCTATGTTTCTCTTCCCAAAAAAGGCTATGAGCATCAATTGGAGCTGATTTTTAACACTCTCAGTAAGAACAATTTAGGTCAGCAAAGCTCACTTTGTATGGATTTACTGTTTCAACATTTAAGGCATAAATAACACAAATAATTATGGCTATTTTATTAGGAACTGGGGTTTGACCAGGCAAAAATGACAGATCAATAAAAATACTAGGGCACTGTTCAGACAATGCAGTTCTATTTGAACTCTTTAGTATTACTACTCAAAACAAAAGATTGTGTATTTTTAGTTTGTAGTACAATCTGCCCCAAGATATCTAGAAGCAGCACCAAAGAGACAGAATAGACACTTTAAGAAAGAATGGAAAGGGGATGGAAGATGTATCGTAATAACAAGCCAATAACTTATTTAAACCAACTTTCAAATGTTACCTATTCAAAAAGTGACTAGAAGTTGAATCAAAGCATTTTTTACCTGATATTTCAAAATTTCTGTATTTCCACTATGCCCATTAGCAAACTGTTGTATTACCTACTCCTGCTTCTACATAAAGTTAGTGCAAGTTTAACATCAAACTGAAAATAATTCAAGTTTTTTTCCATTTGTGATATAGCCACAGTTTAAACAGACAGACAATGAAAAGAAAACCAAACAATAAAAGCATATATAGTAACTATAAGATGATAGTGACATTAGTGAAATACAAGTATTGTAAACTACGTATGATCATGTGAAAATAAGTAATACAACACAATACTAGTAGTATCCCTGCAAAACATTACAGATGACATCACTGAAATATAAAAGAGCTACTTAGTTACAACAAAGGCATAAGAACTGGGGTAGAAGTGCATTTATACCTTGGGAGAATATCAAGGATATAGAGAAAGCTCTTTGTCCGTGGATCGGTGACATCACCTTGCAAGCCAATTCTAGGAAAGAATAAAGAAACACCCCTATATGACTCAGAGCATAATGACATTTGACTTCTGTTTTTCTACAGAATGCTGACACGTTTTGCTTTGAGTTTCAAAAAGGGATTCTGCAAAAGCATCGTGTACAGAGAGGAGGACCTGCAGGCAGAGGCAGCGTCCCAAGAAACGCTTCAAGGAATGAAAGCCTGCCCCTGGAATCCATCAGCTCACAGCGAGGTTAAAATCGAAGCATTCACTAATGAAATCCACTCCCCATGTCTGCAAAGCATTTAGCATTCTGGTCTTGAACAGCAAACTCCTTGAACACACTCAGCTCTGAAAGAACAAAACCACCCCACCGGGCTCCTGGGAATACCCCGCTATTTTACACTGAATATATTAAATTATTCCTATGAATTAAAGCCGCGGTGCTCTCCATTTTACAGGACTGAGCCCCATGTGAGTAACTTTGTAACCAATTTTGTAACATTAAACTCGACAGCTCACAGGGGTTATAAAAATGATAATATAATATAACCATGCCAGGTCTGTGTTCCCCTAACTTATACTCATATTAGCTCTTAAAAAAGAATAAAGCCTTGGTAGAAGAGCTTTAGCACCTCTCTAAATTAATGAGAAAGATAGTTTTTTCTTTTCACCATATTGTTAAAAAATGAAATTAAAGGAATGATTCCTATATATATATCATAGGTTTGCACAAATATATTTTCATCGATAAGCACCACTTTGGAGGAATTTCTTTTTAATCTTAGAGCATCCAATGTGATATACTTGCTTACACAAGCAGTTTCAACACCATCAACAGACTTTTTTTATGGAAGTACTATTTTCCATAAGTATAGTTACTATAATCTTACCTCCACTGGTCACTGCTCCCAAACGATATGAATTTGAAACTAGTCTGACAAATAACAGCTCAGGAAGTTCAGTTCGTAATCAGCAAGATATTTCTCTATATCATCTACAAAACCATTTCAAAGCCACCATCCTAGCCTTGGCTAAAATAGAAATATTCCTCAGAATAAACTATTTGTGTGCACATCCAATTTTGATATCTAAAGGGAAAGGAAGCACTCCTGAACAGCAAAATCTTTGAATTTCACTGTGAGAGAAATAATACAGTATACAAAATAAATGCTATAAGAAGCTTACTTAAACTGAGTTAAAAATCTATGTTACAAGGAATGTGATCAATAATTAAGATTGATTGCTGCATTTCTTCCACCTCAGCAAACAAAATGAGGAACATAGCTACAACATTTTTGCTTACGAAGATAAAGATACACAGATGAACCACACATTGTGTCCCTCTTGAAAACATTCCTCCTTCAATAGCACATACATTTAACATTACATACTGTAATACTGTGCTTTTCTCCAAAGTGTGCTATATCTACCTTGTAAATGGCTGACAGGGAGGACTCATCAAAATCATATCAAAAGATAATCTGTCAAATTCTTTCAGTGTTATGCCCTGAATAAGGAAAAAAATAGAAGAATGTTGAGTGTTGTAAACCGTACAAAACTCTTTAAGTCATCTTTCAGATGAAACTGCCCCTCTTGCTTCCACTATGCTTCATCTAGCAAAAAACTACCTAAACTCCCATTTGACCTAATAATTTCAATCTTTTCTACCTTAGCAAACCATACAATGAAAATATACATTAATTCCTTTGAATATGAAGCAAAACCACGAAGGATATTAGCATCTATACGTACTCTTGACATTTTTATCTACTCGTTCTTTCAGAAGAGGTGCATAGTGGTTGTTCCAGTAGATCATATCAAAATGCTGCCTAGTTATTTCTCCCCATCCCTCCTCCAAATAAAGTACCATTATTCAGATATGAAGTCACATCAAAACCAACATTAACATATTCAAATCAGGTGAAAAAACTACTAGATCTTCTCAAAAGACAAAATATCTGAACGAAAAAGTGGCTCAAGTGCTAACATGACAATTTTTACCGCTCCAAACCATGGGGTTTAACTCTTAGGAGTTCTTTACCCACACATCCTATAAAGTTTATTTTATTATAGTTTTTGCAAAGTAAAAATCACTCCACTCTGCAAAAATATTTCTGTTCAGAGAAGAAAAACTTAGGTCTGTGTCATTAATTAAATGCAGAAGTAGAAGTTCCTCTAGACTACATTTTAAACAACACTAAAAGGACGACATACTAAGGGCCAAGAGAGGAGAAGGATAAAGAACAAGTCACTATGAGATGGACAAAGAAATCACTGCCTTACATATTTTGAGAGATATTTACATAGCAAATGTAAAATACCTGCCCACAGAAACTACACAAAAGCTGTTAATTTTTTTCCCCAATAAATTTCAAGGTCTTACTGACTGTAATTTGCATTTATAAGGAGGCACAGGCAAGCATTCTTCTCTTCCCACAGGAAACTGTAATCTATCATTTACCCTGCAATTATTGAGTGCTGAATAAGCATTTAACCTTTAGACACCTATTTAAGTCTACTTAAGCTGGTGTTTTAAATCAAATTCAATATCTTTCACTGTCACATAAAACTGTAAGAGAAAATTAAGAAGTATACAGTAATTTCTAACTAAATCCAGGCAAAACTACATGCCTTGTTTGCCCCTCGGTTATTAAAACAGAATCCAATTTTACCTAGTTCTCCAGATGATTTGGAAAAGGGGCAAAATTCCTAACATATTTGATCTATTAAGTCCACAAAAAAAATGCAAGACTGTGATATTCAGTATATTTTCTTGTGTTTTACTGAGCTCAACTTTAACTACAAAACAAAGACATGCCTCTAAGTAATTTAATTAAATTCTTTCGAAATACATGGAAATATTTGTTTAATCTAAAAATATTATTTCTGTTATACCTTTATTGGTGGTAAGCAGTAACCTTTCACATAGCCTTTCTTGAGGCAGCAGTCGAGACTTTCAGGAAAAGACTGCAATATGAGTATCCCTCTAACTTCAACAAGCAACCATAACACAAGAAATCAAAGTTATTGTAAAACTACTATATTCATAATGACATAAATTAAATCTTTTTGTTTCTCTTGTTACTAATAAGGATACTGAAGACAACTCACTTCCATAAATGCCAGACTAGAGTAAAAAAGACATTGGTTACTCACCTCGATTGTCTTTGCCCATAATGGTGTGTTGGGAAAGTTGTGCTTATAAACTTCATTGGCAAGAGTGTTTACATCAACAGCAGCAACAACTTCTGCAGATATGCAGCTTTCTAAAATTAAAAAAAAAAAGAATTTGAAAACTGTAGCATCTCTTTACTACTCTTGGAAAAACGCATTTGTTCAGTTGTGTTACAGCTATGTTCAAAAATAAAAGGGAAATAACATCATCAAACTTTGGTGTGTTGCCTTTAAAACTTTATATGAAAAATATACTGTGTTTCTAATCATACAGCACATACTTTCCTGCCTTATATATCCAAAACAGAAGCTAACTTCTTAATTTGTAGATAGTCACACAAACTCCAAATAGGGCACATCTCTACAACACCTTCCCCTGCACTTCTGTTTTCAAAGAATTTAATTCTCTGTGGCCACCAAGTTCCTTAGCCACAGAAACATAGCCTGAGTCAACCTGCAGAGACATCCTGCCGCTGCCTGAACCTCTCCAGCCACTGACAACTCACAGGAAGTAACTGTGTCATTTTAGAAATATATTACTTCTCATTGTGATAAAACTGCACCAATAAACATGTTTGAGGTATGTCAACTCTTACAACAAAAGTTTAAGAAGTTGCCTTGAAAAACATTTGTGCTTATATTCCAATAAAACCTTGGGCCTTGAACCCAACTGCTGTCTCCTTTGAGTTCAATGTCCCCAAAGCAACAAACACTTTGAAGGACGACACTTGGCAGCTCCTCTCGATATCAAAGGAAGTACTTCTGGATGCTTAGGAGTGTTATTGAAAAGAAGAGACCATAGTGTAACAAGTCTACTGACAGCTAAAATCCTGAAAGAAAAATACACTAAAAAGAATGTAAATAAGCAACGGTTAATTTATAAAGTAACAGAATAATAGGTTCTACAGAAGCTAAAGACATAAAAAGAACAGTGTTTAATCCACTGCTCAGCGTGTCACACTATTTATTATTATTAATCACAATACCTTCACTGAGGCTTTTTCTCAAGGGAGATAGGCTGTGGTCACTGCTACAGCCACAGGCAGAAAACAGCAACCGTACTTTCCTGATACACAAGACCAGTTTCAACCACCAGAAAATCCACGTTACAGTCCTATTACAAACCCTCAGATGAAACCCAGGATATTTAAAAAAAAGTTAATTACTGCTAGTCTGCAAATTATTTACAGTTTTAGAGTATGAAAAACCAATTATGATGTCCTCAGTGGACTTAGTTTTGAGTGATGAAGTTATCCAAACCCCAGGTTTTCACAGCCATCTTAAGCAAAATTCAGATGAAAGAGAAATCTGGGTATTAGAAAGATTGTAGCAGACATTTTAACAAAGGTCAGGCTGGTTCTCTTTGGTTTACTTGGTGAAACAGAGTAAAAAGTAGTTTCAGAAGAAAAATGTTTACAGACAGCCACCTCTTAAGAGTCAACATACAAATCACTGTTTGCAGTTAGTGCCTTGGCATCTTGACCACAAATTGTAGCTGAAGTATCAAATACAGGTGTATTCAGGAGGACAACAGAATGACTACACCTGAGGTCACAGAGCAGGTATGTTAACACTGACATCTAGCGTGAAAAGAACGTCACCTGAGCAGCTTGACTCTCCATTTACAAGCATATTCAAGAACCAAGAGTTTCATTCTCCTAAAACAAAACTGTAACACCTGAGTAACAGGAATAAGCTTCAAGTAATGTCTAAGAGACTGCTCATCTATGCTTTCTGTTCTAAAATGTGTGTTACAGGCCCACTGGAGGGGAAAAAAAAAAAAAAGGAAAAAATATAATCAAGAACCTCAAGTTATTATCTAAATTAACATACTGTTTTAAAAGGACAATTAGAAAGACAGGCAGAGTGCTTTCTCTCACAACTCACGATTCAGATGCTCAACCTTTTTACTGGCATCAGTCCAATCTCTCCCTGCATACACACAAGAAAAAAGACTTCATGGGCCCAAATGCCTGGAAATCCTGACATCCAGACAGCATATAATTCAGTCTTTCATCGAATCCTCTTGCAATACAACGTTCAGTCTAATCCCGAGATGTTAACCCCCATGGACAGGAACTTCCCTGAACTATTCCCCCCGACGTCCTCTCTTCCCGATTCAAAGACCTGAACATTTTTTCAAAGCTTCTCCGCGTTTTCACTCAAAAGCCGTGGCTCACTTTGGAGTTCCTGTCACAGAGCAGACCCCCTCTAAAAGCTGATTAAGCATATTTGTGTGGAAATACCCTGGAAACACATGAAAGAGCTTGAGCAGGCAAGCGGATCTCACACATCCAACCTAACAAAGAAAAGCTTGTGTAAATTTCAAACAATGTGAAAATGACACATTTTTAAAGAACTTCTCCTGAAATTTAAGTAACTTTGACAGTGATATTCCATTTTGCGATAGCAACTATATTTATGGCTTGAAAATGACTGTAGGAATGTATCATAAAAAAACCACTGAAAGCAGAGTCTAAAAAAAACAGAATCAAGACTGTGTTTAACTATCCCCACTGACAAAAGGCACAAAAGCAACTCAGGAACATGAAAAAGCCCCTGAATTGCTGAGTTAGTGAAATTTAAATCAACTCCCCAAAATATATAACAGAACTTCAACAGAAACAGACTCAGCTCTGGAGACATTATTTTTTCCCCCCCAAACAAGTACATCCAACTTTCAAACCTTTCAAAATTTAAGAGAATGAGAACTATGCAGACAACAATTTAATTTTATGCAGAGTAAAGAAAAAGTAATACACATTTTCTAAGTGAAACCATGTAGCTGCTGGAATACTTGCTTTGTGATATTCTTCAACACCAGTTTTTGAGCTGAGACTTCACATTTCTGTACAAGATGCTGTGCCTCAAAAGGAAGCCATAGACACAAAGGGGAAGTTACTGAGGGAGGCGTTACAGCTTATTTTTAGGTAGACTAGACTGAAATACTCTCTCTTAGCTGAAAGCAGGTGAACTCAAATTTGCATCATCCTATTAGGAAAATACTGATTTTACACTTGAGTCTTAAAACCTCTAAGACCCACACAGCCGAAACTCTTTAACTGTTATTTAATTGCTTAAGGGTGCAGCAATCAAACTTTGGGTCCCAATTCTCTATTTTGTTGTATATGCAATGTCTCTGAGCCATTTCAGCTACGTAGTAGTCATTGGAGTGACAGGGACTCTGCTGCAATGACTGGAAGGTGCAGCATCTGAAGCAAAGGAAGACAGGATGTGTGCGTTAACTGCTGACTTGGGAAAAAAAAACAACCCCAAAGGGCATCATCTTCAAACACCGAAAATAAAATTTCTGACATTACAATTTCTTTTCCCTCTTCACAATAGATTCCTTCACCATGTGTTTCTAGCAGACCCTAAAATTAACATAGATCTGTTTATATTCACCACTGTACTTCTGTAATAGAATCATCAATGTCGTCAAAGACACGGCGTTACACCAAGGGCAGAGCCTGGCAGATCTCAGTGTATTGGAAAATCAGAGCCAGAACAATTATCTATTCTAACAGGTATATGGAAACAGATGGAAAAGGGAAAATTAGTCATATGTTTTGTCAGACCTGTTTCCTTTTAAAACAGAGAGCAAAGATTTCACTTGGGGATTGACTGCTCACATCTGAAATGATTACTCTGAACTGCCCACGGCTACAGCCAACAAGTATCAGTAAGCTCCAGACTTGACTCCTGCAGGATACTTAGCAACTTTTTTCACTGCTCTATTTGTCCCAGATTTGTTCACATTCAGCCATATAAACTATGTGAATTTACATTATAGCACAACTGGCCCATCTGGTGCTACAAAGGGCCATATTTTAGAGAAGCATTACATCAAAAATGAGTTTAGGTGTAAAAAATTGTTCAGGCAGGCAATGTTTTTGTTTTGCATTGTGCTGAATCCTAAAGCTGCTTGCCAGTTTTGTCTCCTTTGCCTCTCCTCCTGAGATAGCTATGCTCTGTGTAATTACACACACCAGTTTATTATGCTGTGCAATTGAAATAATCAAATAAAAGAATAAACAGAGATGACAGAGTACAAGAGGCTCAAATTCTTACTCCATAAAAATTGAAAAATAACAATTGCAGAGGAAAAATATCACCAACTTTACTCCTGAAAAACTCTTGTACTTTTTAAAAGATGTCTCCATGGGAGACTTTTTTTTCAGTGACCTGGCAAATTACAAACGCTTGTGGCAGATACCTGGAACCCAGTTTTCATGGGAAAACCGCCTAAATTAATAAACCAGTTTAGGTTTGTTTTGGTTGGGAACGGGGAAGAGCAGGCTGTTTGTTTGATGGAAAGTTGCTAAGGAAATTATTTGTACCCATAGATTTTCTAAAAATAAAACACTATTTTTCTCTGCAGAAAGTCTGCACTTTCTATATAAAGAACACGTTCACAAACACACACATACATGAAACGTTGTAGATTTAGACCTATATTATCTAAACATCAACCTTTATAAGGCTCACAAAATTTGGAGCGCAAGGTGGGAAGAAGGAAGAAACACACTTCCATTTCTTAGCTACCTCAATCAAGAGCGTGAATATGAACAAACTCCCTGACTTGATATTCATCAAGCTGAACTGCCTAAATTTTATCCTTTTGCACGTCTTTGCTGTTTAACTTAAAATACTATTATAAACCATTCAAAATCTGAAACTAGAAATCCTGTATATGCTGCATTATCTACAGCAGAAGTATCAACACAGAGCTAGACAATCCCCAAGATTTTTTTCTTTTTCAGTTTTGGACTGAAATCTTTGGAACAGACGCCTTCTCGCTGTCAAAAACTCAATTCAACAACATAGGTATGTACTAATACTGATTCAAGTATGTAAGTATGTACTAATAGCTTTTCCATACTGTTAATAGAGAAGCACTTGTAAGATATTATAAACTACCACGAATTTATTAAAATTTAGTTATTTCTTACTGCAGGTGAGGACAATCTCAAAAGCAACTGCATACTACTTGGTGTCAAATGTGTTCTATTTTAATGACAGCTGCCAAACAAATGCACACCCTCATCTTGTAATCTCAAATATGTGCTATCCTAAAACTAAATATATGAAAGATTACAGCCAGAGAGGCTGTAGAAAAAGCACTGTCAGGTTCCCTGAAAATACCTATTTGCCAATTGAAAACAGTGGCAATTTGACAGAAAAGTAGAAAGTTGGACCAGCTCTACTAAACGTAACTGACCACAAAACTAGCTCCATAACTTGGCTGGGAACCAACACTGAGCCAGAACTTGCCACACTGCAGAATCCCTTTCAGAGAACAAGTCGATTTCCTGGGGTGCTACCACTGAAGTATTCCATGTCCTCTCTCTTTTCTACATGTTTCTATTCTTTTTCTTGGCTGTATAGATTCCCTAGAAACCATACCAAGAAAATAAAGTACTACCTTTAATCTTTAAATGTATTACCTTCTTCATCTCTCAGGTATCTGATGTATGAAAGCACCAGTGGAATGGAAGGCTTTCTTTCAAGATTTATACTTGCATGGAAAAAACCCCCACCTTTTAATATTTCTGTACTTGATTTAAATGGAAAATGCCAAACAATCTGCCGTTAATGATATCCAAAAAACTGCATCAGAGACGTTTTCAAATAGCATGGTTTCATGCACACATATAGGCCTAAAACATATAAGAAACCCTGTTATTATGTACAAAAAGTACTTGCAGAGGAACATTCACTTTTTTTGGTTTTATTTCCACATAAAAGCAAACACTTAAATGGCCCTTGACTTGACTTTGCTCCTTAGAAACGGTAAAGAAAACTGAATCCAGATGTTTAAGAAACTTAAAAAGATAAAACAGCAGAAAGCACCAAAACGCCTGACTACATCACTGTTCTTGAAACTAATTCAATTTATTAAAATCAGTTTTAGATAATGATCTGTCATTGAATACTTAATCCAGTACAAATTGCATAGAACTCTCTTTATTCAAATTGCCTGATTATTAGTTTTAACAACACTCCAAAAAAGAGTTTCATCCCAAAGCATATGGTTTGGACTTTTCCCAAGACAACACAATGCCTATGGGCTGAGTTCTCATGTGCTTCCCAGAAAAACAAGTAACCAGTTTTGAAAACAAGTTATACCCTTTGTGTACACTTTGTAAGTTTCAGTTGGTATTTAACCATACAGTGCTATTAGCATCATTTACACAAACAATAATTTAAGTCTCCTCTTAAACACAGCCCCTTCACCAGCCTTGGCTAGTATGACTTTTCATATTTACTGTAATTTCTTTAGTCACACGTAAACCCAGAATAAGAGAAATTACAACATGCACTGACACTGATGCATTTGTTCAGCAAGTTCAGAAACAGTAAACTTGGAAAAAAATTTACCCATTCAGGAAATAATACAAGGATTTTGGTCAATTCCTTCACTCTCCAAACTACGCAAGATACAAATGTGATATATGCTCTCAAGCCTTCACATGCACGGTAACTATCTACTGGATACAGGTTTACAGTATTTTGATAATCTTCTAAGGCTGCATTCCACATATTCCCATTCTTTCAAGTATTTTGTGGTATTGTAAATTATGCTTTCTTAGGTAGCCACCCATAGGATATCACATCTGGCATTAACATTTATTAACTATTGCAGAACATCACCAAACATTCGCAAGGCATCTATTATTGTGTTAAGAACAAATAACATTCACTAAAGATTTGTTACATACATACCACACACCAACACATGGCAAATGCCAGAGTGAGGGACTATGGTGCAGACTAAGTTTCAGGAACCAGTCCACTTTCTATGCAAATACGGAAATCGCCTACAACATGTAGATAGTGCCCCATCACTTCAGAAAACAGACCACTACAAAAGTAGGGCATTACTACATCAGCTATATACACAATATACAATGGCCAACAACCTCTTTTTAATTTCACAAGGACTCCAAAATCTGCAGTTTCATGCAAAGATGTATTTTGCTTTTAGTGATCTAAGGATGTCTCTGGAAATAAGGAAAATGCATCCCTGCAACACATAGCTCGGATTATTTACAATAATAATACGGGTACCTATTTCCATATGTCATGTATCTTTACATGTCATATATAAAACATATATATGCATTCGAGTAAAAATTAGATAGTAGAAAAAATGCCACACTGCCAACTGTGAGCATGTGTTAAGTGAATGAATGATGCTAAATGGTTTCTACTCTGTAAGCGCAACCTTTTTAATAACCTTAATATTACTCAGCTCAATGGAAAAATTAACAAGCTAAGTTTTCACCTGATGGTTTTATGAAAATGTTCTCTGTTGTAGAGTGTAACAGAATGGCTGCTAATGCTTTTGAAGGCTGAAGTACTTGAAAGATTGTAGTTACAAATCATTATGGTGATTCTCTTAAATTACACAATTTTTTGTTGAAATCTGTACTTCAAAAAGGTCCAGAGTACTTTCCAGAGGAAATCAATAGCCCTAGCTCAATTTCTTAATTGGGGAAGCCAAGTCACAGAGCCTACAGGGCTTGCTGAAGGTCGCCCAGGCCATGCTTTAGCAATACAGCAAATTCAGCTCCGAGGTTTCGTGTACCAAAACAAAAACTCACCTGGGAACATAATCTAGCATGAACTCACTACAAGAGTTTTCACAGTTAGAAAATGTTATGCCAGACTCATATATGGGTTCACTGGGGTACATTCCACAAAAACCAAGTCTGCATGCCGGCCTGTGGGATAACTGGGCTAATTTGACTCAGTATCAAACTGTGCGTGACCCCATTTGCAGTCAGCACAAGACAGAACGTGTATTAATGAACACAAAATCATGGCCTTCCCAGGAACAGCTGCCTGGGCCCAAGCAGGACCATGGATCCATGATTTCCACCCCACTGCGTTACTGGGCACCTTGCTGCCACCAACAGCATCGGGCACTGCTCTTGTTTACAGCCATTGACTCACAACATAAACACATCACTAGCCAAAATTCAGCTGCCTATGTCCCTTTACAACCCACCCTTGACAGCAGGCCCATCAGACAGCCCCCTGCCCCGGCTCCCCTCAACACCAACCTCACCACCATAAGGTCACTTCTCTGCCCCTGCAGAGCTGGGGGCTCTGACTCTGGTTTGAGGGGACGAGGCCGCCCCTCACACCTCACAGCTTCCTCCCACACGGTGCTTGTGCAACACCAGTGAGCAGGGGGGCAACGTGCCGGGCTCGGGAAGGGGCTGCGGGAGGAGGGGGACCATCTTAGCCCGCCCCACAGACAAGATGGCGCCCTCCACAGCCTCCCCTCGGGGGTTGGGGTCCCGCCGAGAAGACGGCGGCTGAGGAGGAGGGGGCGCACGGCGGAGCTGCGGCGGCAGCAAACACCGAGGGATGCGCTGGCGGTGGCCGCTCGCCAGTACCTTTCAGGGCCTGGTGCATCCCCCCGATGCCACTGTAGAGCTCCAGCACCCGCAGTTGCGCCATTCTTCAGGCGGTGCCCGGCCCGGCACTTCCGGCGGCCTCCCCGAGCGCCGCCCGCCCGTTCCGCTGCTCTTTCGTTCCTACCCGCCAGCCTCCGCCCCGTTGCGCAGCGCAGGAATTTAGCGGCTTAATTTGGCTTCGCTAATTGCTCATTAAACCGCAAAGTGGGCGTAGGCCCGGAGGGTGAAGCCACCTGCGGACATGACTGGTTCCGCTGCCCGCTGAGGCAATGGCAGACATGGGGCTGACACAGCTCTGCAGCCTGAGCCCTCCTGGGAGAGTGGCCTCAGAAGAAGCCCCTTCTCCCCGCCGTCGGTCCCCTCAATGTCAGCAGCTCCTGGCCAAAGGTTCCTCATAGGGGCATGTAGTGAAATCCCCAACCCAACTGATACCCAAGGCAGTTTATAAATGGTTAAACAGTAGAGGACCTTCTTTTAGAGGAGGAATGTAGCTATCTTGGTAACCATCCCAAATGGTTTCAAGGACAAGGTAAGAAAGGATGTCTGTGGCCCTGAGAACATGGTGACCTAAGGCAGGGATGCAATAAATACGGACCTTGTCTGACAAACAGGTGGTAGCAGGGAGATCATTACTTTTAATGAGCAATTAAGCAGTTAGAATGTTTTGCCAACATGAAAAGTGAGCCAAGGGACAGGTAAAGGAGATGAAAATTGAGGAAGAAATGAACCTCACTCAAAATGAGGACCACCAGAAGGCACAACTACGCATGCCCAAAAGCTTATTATAATATGTAAATGAATTCTCAGAAATGGAACGAATATGATAATGTTTTTTGGGGATTACATTCAATACGTATATCTGTTGTGTATGAATTGAATTTGAGGACAGCATTCGCTGAGCACAACAGGAGGAGTGGTCCCCTGCCCACCCGGCGCCATGATAACGAGTGCCTGCTTTCCAAACTTTAAATTGAGCCTTAGGAAGCTTTATCTGCCGGTTGGTGGTGACCCCATCACCCTTCCTCACGCCTTGCACCATGAGGGGATGAAGGATGAGGGATGAAGGGCAGAAATGAACTCAGGGGGCTTGTACTCCAGGGCGCAGGGAGAGGAGGAGACATGGGGCAGAAAAAAGGACTTATTCCCCCACGGGGGTGTGCATGCCAGCCTGCTCTCTGGCTGGGCAGCCCACCCCAACGGCCCATGGCAGTTTTATGGGCCGAAGCGTTTTGTGATTTCAGCGTGCAGGGCTGTTTTTGAGAAGGCACTTCAAAGCCTTCACCACCACCGGTGGAACAGGAAGGAAGGAAATAACTGATGAAACTGTTCTAATTTGCTCCAACACTATGAAATTGCTTTTGCTAAATTGAAAAGGAAGAGGTGACTCAAAGACATTGTTGCCCCTGAAAAGTGTTTTGGTTTTAAAGCAAATGCCAGACAGATGCATTTACCTGTTTGACAACCAGAGTAAATATCTTGCACACAATTACGTGGATTCCCCATCACCTGCAAATAGGCACTCACCTGTGCCTCCATTTGCAGATTTAGATTGTAAAGCGAAGATGAAACGTTAAAAACAACAACAAACAAACAAAACCCACCCCCCCAAAAAAAAACCAAACCACCACACGAGAACCTGAACATCTTTTGCTAATAATTTATTGAGTTCATCTTATTTTTGTGGAACCTCATAGAAACTTGTCAAAAATATGGTGGATTTGAGAAATATTTATTTTTCCATAGAAGCTGCCTCATCCAGCTTGTCCTAGTAGCTCACACGTCTTGCCTTTCAGTAGAGGAAGAATTTTTAGCTGAAACTGGAAGGCAGAAAAGAGAGAAATTTGCTGCCTTTCACATCACTTCTCCAGATTATGGGATGCATCAGCCCTCTACAACTACCAGAAAGGAGGGTGTAGAGAGGTGGGGGTTGGCCTGGCCTCTTCTCCCAAGGGAATAATGACAGGACCGGAGGAAATGGCCTGAAATTGCAGCAGGGGAGGTTTAGATTAGATATGAGGAAGAATTACTTTACTGGAACGGCCTGCCCAGGGAGGTGGTGGAGTCACCATCCCTGGAGGTATTTAAGAAACATGTAGACGCTTCAGGGCATGCTCTAGTGCCCCAGGTTGTTGGTTTGATAGAAGCCCGAGGTCTATTTCTAGAATTTCTGAAAGGAAGTGTGGTAGCCGAGGTACCAGAGAAGAGCAGCGTGCCTTGAAACCCGCGGTGAGGCAGCCTGCACGGGTGGCTGACAGAGGACTGAAGAAGGTGGCTGAATCACAAGCCCATGAATGTGGTGGCTGGAGAAAACAGTCATGGGACAAAGAGAAGTTTCTGAAAAAGAGAGTTCAAGATGATGAAGGTGGCTACAAAGAACAAGGTCGTTATCAGCTAAGTGATACGCTTCAGTATGACCCCTTCAAAATATGGATGCAGAGTGAAGGTTAGAAAAAAAAGGCAGCTTTTAGACTAATAAATTTAGTAATGCTGATGAATGAGTTTGAGCTCCTTGTATTACTGTTTCAGCAACCTGTACATCACAGCAATGCTAGATACTGTGATGAGTGGTATCTGTAGGCGGCCGGGAGCAGTTTATTTATTTGGAGCTGCCCAGTTCCAGGAGCAATTAAAGCTACAGAGGAGCCATGTTTCCTTATATCAGACAAGGAGACACAGTTGAGCCCTGTTTTTCCCTCTCCTTTCCCTGGCTCCAAGCTATTCTTGCCATTCACACATGGGAAAGGTGGAGTGTGATGAATAAAGCGGCACGGATGTCTTTACTATACTGGTGGCAGTAGAACAGTCCCTGCTCAGGGGAAATTCTCCACCTACATCCTCCACCAGTGTAGTAAACAGGAGAATCTGATCAACACGCCTCTGCTCTGGTAACAGATAAATTAATAAATTAGGTTGGGATTTTATTGGCTGCTTCTTGCAAAGAATGGGAAGCACCAAAATTTCCCTAGTGCTCATTTTTAAACAACTGCCAGTAGTCAGTTTTATAATTCTGTATAGCTGTGTCTGCCCTAACCTTGTTCTTATTATTAATTGAGAGCTGCGAAACAGACCAAAAGGAAAACAGAGAATCCGGAAACAGTTACTTTTAGGGCTCTTCCTTTTATAAAAGTAAAGTCAGCATAATAATAACCACAGTATTTAAGGTATGCTGCTTATTTCAGAGACTGAGGCAGTGGGTGAGAAGTGCTGAGATTGATGGCCACTCGTCTCTTTCTTCTTACAGAAAAACCGAATGATTGCAGAGAGGGTGAGCCCTGTGAAAGTGATTGTTCGTACTTCACTCAGAAAAACTTGCTAACACGTGCTGCCACTGCCATGGGGCGGGCTAAGCAGTTGCTCACTCTTTGTCTTGTGACCCCCAAGCAGCCACATGTCTGCAGAATTTCCCAACTGGATCTCTCTGACTAACTGAAATTTGGGTATTGCAACAGCTGCTTCTTTCTCTGCTCCGTGCATATAGGATGAGTGGGTTTCCCATAAATATCAATGAACATTTTGTTTGATTAACAGAGGAGATCAGTAACAGACTTGAAGTCCAATGTCCACCTCTGAACTCTTAATATTTTTTAGAACACAGGCACGGGCTGTTTCATCTATCACTTATGGCTCAACAATACAGCTGGCTTTAAATAACAATTGATAGGCTTTTCCAAAAAGATGTTAGTTTATTCTAAACAAGCACATCTATAGAACTACGACAATGCATTGATGAAGCATCTATTTCCTTGGGTCTATTATATTTATAGTAAAATATCTTTTAAGCTAACTGATCGTTTAATGACGTTTTTAAAGCCATTGACATAAGCATGTGATACCAGCATTTTCATTGAGACGGCTTTTGAAAACTCCTGCCTCCTAGCAACTAGCAGCATTTCCTCAGTGTAGAAGTTTCCAAAGTTTGCCCACATCTCTGATGAGTGGTATGATACAGGTAATCAAGCTAGATCTTAAACTGTTGCCTTGGTAACCAATAAACACATCCAGTGAAACAGCTACATGTGGTAAGAGGAACACGCAAATGAAACCCCTGCAGTATTTCTACGGCGTTTCTTCAAATGCTTTAGAATTGGTAAAAATGTTACAATGAGCAGTGCTGCCAAACAACACCGCAGGACTGTGTCCTCTTGTCCTCAGAGCGAGAAGAAAAGATTCCTGCTGTTGTGGCTCTGTAACTGCCACCAGCAATGAGTGCACACAACGAACGCACCCACAGCGGTTTTATAGGCACCTCAAGCCTTCTGCAGTTCTACCTCACTCTCCTCCCTGCCCTCCCATCCACAGACTAACGCGCCAGCAAGGCCTCTGCCTGCTCTCCTCCTGTGAGCAGGAGGTGTCCAGCCTGCAGTGCATCACACCACGATCCCGATGCCACAACCCCACAGCAGCAGGAACTGCTTGAAGGTTCCTTTGAATGTAAGCCCTCAATGATAGAGTAGGTAATGGCAGCTAGTAGACCTCTAACTGTGGAGTGTTTGTGAGCATTTCCTCTATTTTCATAAAATGGAGAGAGAGAGAGAGAAAAATAAGAAAAATCTCCCCCTGCTGATACAGCAGATGTTTTAAAGTTCATTCACAGGGATCAGGCAAAACTTCAATACAGGCAAATATTAATGTTGCCTCCTGAACAACAGACGATGATTTTTGTCTCCCAATCTCCAGTATGACCTACTAAATACCTAAGTGAGGATCAGGAAGAGTATACAGTCATCTCAGCTGTCTAGAGGGAAAGCTCATGTTCTGGGTCAGAAATCACTGTGGCTAGGAAAGAATGTGAGGCATGTCGTGCCCTTGCAATGCAATCACTGAATTGAAAAAATTCACTGAGAGAGTCTAGCGTAAATTATTGTTTCCATAACCATTGGCCCAGTAGGTTACTAATAAAACTGCAAACCTTTTTGCAGTTTATCAAAATCAATTTGTACTGGATGTAATGTCTCAGGAGGGAATTTATTGGACTTGGTTTCTGCTGAAGTGATGCTCGGTGAAGGTAGCTGTCAGCCCCAGATGTGGCATTTCTGGGAAGCCTCCTGGGCTGTGCCAGCACGGCGAACGGAGCCTACCATTTCCATTTATGACAGACTAAAAGCGAAACCCACATCACACCAGGTTTCTTAGCCTCTCCCAATATGTTTCTAAGAACTCTACACAGGAGACATTTACGTAGCTGAAATTATTCAGAAGAGTGATTAGACACAAACATTTTTAACTCTTTTCAAATATATTAATCTCTCCAGGATTTTATTTTCAGGTTCTGGAGCTATGCATATACTCTGTAGGGAATAAGGAATAAAAATACATTGCTTCTGTAATTAAACCTTTACTTCTCTGGTGTAAATAAATTAAAATATAAATAAATCTGGGCTGTTTGTTATGCTTGGCCTGCAGTGGTCCCTCTGGCTGGATGAGACACATATGTTTACATAAGGTTACTGACTTTCTTGTTGTACTTACACATTCCAGTGCTTGACCAAAAAAATAAAGGATATAAAAAAGCTAGTAATAATAATAAAAAAAAAAAAATTTAAAAAGAAAAATAATCTCCATATAAAACCATCCCTGGACTCTGATCCCGATAAGGCCAGCTGCAGTCAGCCAAAAGATTCCTGCTGCAGGGAATGTGTTTTGGATCAGACCCTTGCAGGGTCACAGTAAGGGGTGACAGTGGGCAGGGAGCCAGGGGCAGTTCCAGGGGGGGGTCAGTCCAAGCTGCTCTGGAGGGATGAGGCAATGGTGTGATGAGATCCCAGCTCGCTCGCAGGGGCAGGGAGAAACGGCGTGGTGCCTGGTGCTCCTCAGGAGGAGGGGAAGGAGAGGCAGAGTGCAGATGGTGGCCCTGGATGTGCCTCTTACCTTTTTGCTTAAGGAGTTTTCACCTCCAGCGTCCCCGCAGGATTTGCACAGTCTGTAGCCTGCAAACTGAGAAAGACTCGTGCATTGGCTCCTGTGGGTCATGCCTTTTGCCCACAAAGCCATCTAGTATCACCTAAAGCTTTTGTATACTGCAGAATTTGTCTTTTAAGGAGTTCAGCCTCTGCCCAGGAGTTGTTTGTTTTTTTCATTCAGTCCCATGTGACGAGTTTAATCTTTGACTAAGACTGTAGCTAGCACAGAAGACGAGATCTCCTATGCTGGTCACCACAGTGGCAGGATCTCAGCAGTAGGCTGGTTCCTCCAGAGAGAAGTAAAATCTTTATTGCTGCCACAGCAGAGCTGTGACTGTGGGCTTGCTAAACTCTCTTAAAATTAGATAAACCAAAATCTGCCCAGGAAGCTGAGGTCTTGGTGCCTAGGCAGCACCGAGTTGTCTTCCACCCTGGCTATATTGCTGGCACTTTGCAAATGAGTTACTTTAAAGCTAATTTAAAGCTATTTAGTATCATTTACCAACTGCAGTTAGGGAAATGATTGCCCTGCTAATACTCTCTTTCTCACTTTGGATGTGTCTACAAATGTCTGTCAGTCATAACAATATACTTAGGCTTAGCAGCTGGGACACAGATATTTTCTACCAAAAAAAATCCTGAAAAACTTTTGGAAAACAGTCTATAAAAAAAGCACAGGTTTGAAGAAGGGAGATTTTGTAAGGATAAACTGAAATGAAGGATAAATTGAAAAGCAATTCTGAAAAAAAAATCCCAGCTAAAATGTAAAAGTGCCATTTTTGGCTGCTAGGTCTTTTGGAGTTCATTCCCCTAATTAAGTATCGCCTCAAGTAAGAACAAAAAGCTTTGAGTCTTCCTAAGGTTGAAAGAAACCTTTTTTCAAAAAAGGGCTAGGAATTTAAAATGTTATTTTTGATGAGACCCTCTGGAGAAAGAACCCCCAATAAGGCTTGACCCACATGGGTCAAGAAAGTCTAAAACAGTTCTTTCTGAATAAGAGCAAGCTTCTTGCAGGAGCCATATGCCAGTATGGGCTAGCAGTGTCAATGTTCAGCTGTAGGGAGTCTGGCTGATTTAAGACTCCAGCAAACATGTTTCACATAATTCATAAGAGAAATACAATGGGAAATTGTTGGAATTGTCTATTGGGAACCCTGCATGTCAGCTGAAGTCCCTGAGGGTGACTTCATTGCAGTAACAGTGCCAAGTCAGATGTACCACTTGTCAGCTATGATATAGGACACAGTCACTCTAACAGAATTAAACTCAAGTAATTAATTAGCCTACACTGTGCATAATTCCCATTGTCAGTAACAGTCCAGGCATCATGTATATCGTAGTACAATAGTATTTTGTCCTTCATCTGCATGATAGTTTTCAAGATTCCTCTTGATACCACAGAAGTTGATTATTTTCAGAATACAACTTCAGGACAATGGCATATTCAGGATTAACCATTCCTCAGTCTTTGAAAGATCCTGACATCTGACCCACATGTTGTTTCATCATGGTGTTCTTCAGACTTACAAGATAGACTTGGTAACTTCCATGTCATGGAATTTATAGGAAATGCCGGATCCATAAACAGCCAAAACATTGGCAAACGTCTGAGTCATCAAAACTAAAGCATCTACAAAGTTCCTAGGTGGTTGCTATGTTGTCCCTCCTGTCATCCTACACAAACTCTCTCTCACTCAATGACTGGATGCAAGACCAAATTCTCAAGGAAAATTTCAGATAGATGGTGAATTTGTCTTTGTAATGGGAAGCGGGACACCTTTCCATCTGAAAAATTGTGGATTCTTCCCCTCTTCCAGATATATGCTCTTTGCCTTCTCCAGCCATATGCACCATCTGCTCTACACGTATTTAATAAATTTTCCACTCCATTCCCTGTTGCCCACAGTATTTTATGAATACTATCATCTTAAATCTGGATCATCTTCCCACCTCAATCCCAACTGGAGAGAGTATACTCATGCTTGAAAATTAGGCATAGAGCTGGCACGTAAAAACAGCTTGGCTCCTTAGAAACTCAGTCTTCTCAGCTCTGGGGTGTGTGCGCCACCGCCTCTTCCCTTTGTAAGGAGCCAACTAATCCCAGAATGGCTGACACAATGTGAGCTCAGTTTATGAGTCTCATCGGAACCAAGGATTTGGCACAAGAACTTGGACTGAGGAGCCCACTAAAAACTTGGCCCTCGAGGAGCTAGTGCTTGTGCTCTGCTTGTCCTGAGCATCTCAAAGGAAGAATGGAACAATTGCTGCATGCAATTAACGATCCCACTGCTGTGTCCTGCCTCTTCCTCAGAATCATCATTTCCTGGTATAGCATGGCAAGAGAACATTATGCTATTTATGCTTTGTGTAAGTGGTGGAACTGGGGAAGAGAGAAGAATGAAATCACTCCTCAGACTTAATTGTTTCTTGGCTAGAGGAGCTCTTAAGCAGTTTGCTTTGAAAAAACTTGGCCAAGAAGAAGTAGTAAATGTCTAACTGACGAGGTTCATTAATGGCATACTAGAATCACTTCTTTTAGCTTTTTCCAAAAGAAAGAATGGATGGGTGAATGACTCATCCTTGAAAAGGTTTGCAATCTCAGAAGTTTGAAACAGCGATCCCAAACAGATTAATATTTATGGCTTCCCGTTGTGATGTGACAAAGGAATGTTCGTGGATGCTGTTTACCTCTACCTGTGCCAACTGCTTGCTTCGGGGATTGCGGCCGGGCACTGCTCTTGATAGCAAGGTCAAGGTAGCAAAGTTAGCAATGTGGCAAAGGACAGAAAGAAGCCCAGCACGTTATACAACAATTTACAAAGATCCTACTCAAAGAAAATATTTGCAATGGTCATTTATTCTGTTTGTGAGACTCACTCAACATAGAATGCACAGTTAAAATTAAATCTACGTGAACAAATTTCAACATGAAGTGTCGGGGTAAGAAGTCAACAGTGCTGAAAGAATTTCTCCCCATTCCTTCCTCAGTTCATTTGTGATGAGCTAGGGAAGCTTTGCACCACAGGAAAGCAGCTAGTAGATGTTCGTACCACCAGATCAAAGAATCTGAGACTAATAGACAGTAAGCACAGGGTGGGGCTGACAGAGTGGACCACCAGTAAAATATGGCTTTTCTTGTCAGTAAGCAAAGAATCATGGAATCATAGAATCATAGAATGGTTTGGGTTGGAAGGGACCTTTAAAGATCATCTAGTTCCATCCGCCCTACCTTGGGCAGGGACATCTCCCACCAGACCAGGTTGCTCAAAGCCCCATCCAGCCTGGCCTTGAAAATCTGTAGCTCCTCTAGTTTTACATCAGTCCTCAAGAGTGAACCATGAAGTGATAACAATAATCTCAGTCTTTCCTGCATTTTCTTCGAGGTATCTTCATGTTTCTTCAAGTTCTCAATACGTAAAGTAACAGGTTTTTTTCTCCTTGAGCCCTTCTCTTCTGTGCTCCTCTACATTAGCTGTATAAGTATTGAACACGTCCAAGTATTTATTGACTTTTTTTTTTTTAAGAATAATCTCTTTCAGCTAAAGAACACCTGAAACCATGCCAGACCTTTTGTCAGTTTGGAAAACCTTGACCTTTATGTCCCAGTCATTGCTAAATGTCTTGCTGACATTCAGCAGTCAGTGCTATTGCTATGAAATGAAGTGAGACAGATGGAGTACACAGGTTGTTATCCTGGGTTTTTGGTTGAAGGTATGGATTAAATACATTGCTATACCTATGATGGAGCTGAAAAACTTCTCTTTCTCTTCTCTGTGTTGCTAGAACTGGGTATGGCGTTTGAGACAACCACTGGACTCAGGGCAGAGGACTGTATTGGCTTTGAAAACGTGTACCTGATTTGGTATAGGAACATCCTATGTTGATGGAGAAACTGTCCTATTCTGGCAATTAGAAACTATAGTAGAGGGGAACTTGTACCCCAGTAATAATTTTTGGAAATCTAAGTCATGCAACTGGGTGGCATGAGTCATGTTCAAAACACTTCCCTAGTGATGAAACCTCTGGCAGTTTCATTTAGTTCATTTTACATTAAAATATAATATTGCAGAGAGACTTGGTTAGTTTTGAGTACAGAACCTAGTCATTTCCTTAAAAAAATCAGTAGCTGGTCACACCAGTTTGCAACACTGGCACTTACTGTAGGCAACATCATTTTAAAAATAAATTTCATTAAGGTATTTGCCAATTTCTTTCCTAAGACCATAATTCATCAAGGATGTTACTCACAAGAGGAGACTTTGGTGCCTGGACATTTAGGTGCTCTGCAGCCCAGTGATGTCCAAAAACCCCCATCAGCTCCTCCTGGGCAGCGTGCAGGGAGATGTATTCTCTGAGGTCTGAAAAATCACCTCTTCCCTGGATGCACCAGCCTTTCCTTGGGGCTTAGACTCAGCTCCCAGCTAAAGGGATGGACCAGCCCCAGCTGAACATTTGCAACCAGAATCCTTTTTTTTTTTTTTTTTTTTTTTTTGAAATACAAACCTTTATGTTTTGTTTTTTTTAAAACCACAGCAGCCAGTCTTTTCAGACCACGGCTGAAGGGGGAAGTGCTCTTTTGGGCTAAAAGTTGCAGCAGTTGGAAGCAACAAGCCGCAGCACTTGCTGTAGTTTGCTGTAGGACATTAAGAGCCTGTTGTATCCTCCTGTAAGAGCAAGTCCCCTTTGCCTGGGGTTTCTTCAATATTCATGGAGCAGGGGAAACGTGCAGGAATGCCTCTACAGCCCCACGCACGCCGGGGCTTAAGATTGCTGGGTAGTCCTGGCAACACGAGCGATTGCAAACAAGCAAGATGTTTTTCCTGGGTATTTCATATTTACGGGTCATCTTATACCTCCTGGAAGCAACAACTTTACTAAAAGTGCACAAATCTCATTAATGAAAGCATTCACATCTGTTTAGTCAAGGTCTATAATAACTGGAAAGCGCATTTCAAGATGTGGACTAGATTTCTCCAGGTTTTTTTACTGTTTATGTGAAATGGCAAATCACAGAAAGAGTGGTCGGGCATTGGAACAGGCTGCCCAGGGAGGGGGTTGAGTCACCACCACTGGACGTGTTGAAGAGTCGTTTAGATGCGGGGTTGGAGAATATGGTGTTGGGGAGAACTTTGTAGCGTAGGGTTGATGGTTGGACTCGATGATCCCAAGGGTCTTTTCCAACCAAAATGATGCTATGAATGCTCTTCTTTTCAGTGATGTTTTCAGACCAAAAAATCAGAGAAATTCTGACTGTTATAAGGACTTTTTCATTTTCAGCCTAGCAGATTTTCAGTCTGAACCCATTTGGGTATCTGTACCCTCTCTCTGTGCCCACCCGTCCTCCCTGGTAACGACATTTACACAACAGTGTGATTTTTTTTTTTTTTTGCTACACTTCTAGGGCTCGATTCCGTATTTCACTCTTGGCCGAGTACCAATACCTCAGTTCTCTGGCAAAAAGCCCCCCAAAAAAGAGGCCCAAATAAATTTTGCAGCGTGAACTGAAAGCCTCACGATAAAACCAGTCCGGTTCTTAAGAGCGCCGTTGGCTTAGCCCTGGGCTGCCCCTGCAGAGGGAAGTGACATGGCAGCTGGAATTGCAAGTGGAAAGCATCACGATAAACAGCAGGGATGACCACGAATAGAGCAGTTTATGAATAACCCCCAGCGTGGTGGTTAGTGATGCTGTGACCTGTCTGTCCCTCACGTAAGACGTGGTCGAGATCCTGACCAGCTGCGGTCTCCGAGAGTCCCACAGCACTGCTCTTAGAATGAGGCTGATTTTAGGGGTTTCATTTCATTTCAATTCAAAGAATTGATTCTTATGGCTACGCTGAGATGGAGTCTTTCGCTTCACGTTTAAGAGACCAGTTCTTGTTCCCCTTTGGGGTTTGGGATGCAAATGCGCGTTAAATTTATTTACAGCCGCGCCAGAAAGTTCGAGCTGCCTCCGTTTATGCATCTGTGGAAGTGCCAACCAGCAAAAGGCACGTAAAGGTTTGTTGTAGCCCCAACAACTGACAATATCCAAACATTTCTAGGGAAATTTCACAGTGAGAAACAGCAACGAGGCAGGTGGCCAAGAGTACATATGGCAGCGGTGACACAAACATATGGAAACCACACTTGAAACACGGGGGCAGAGGGGGGCATATTTATTTACTAAAACAAACAGCTTCACGGATTTTAAGGGTAAAAGCAGTTTCTGAATGAGGAGTGACCATGGCACGTGTGTGCCGTGTTTTGTGGAGCATAAATAAGTTGTGCCCCGTAAGGAAAACCAGCTTGGGCAGAGCACACCTTTAAAAAAAACCCGATCTGCTCCAACCCCCGGGGCTTCTGAGCCTTTAATCCGCGGGGTGATGGTTAAGAGCTGGTTTATTTTTTTTGCCTGCTCGGGGAAGGAGTGTGTGCTTTTGTCTCAGGGCTCACAAAGGTTTACAGCTCAAACTCGATGGCTTAAATGAAGAGTTAGGAGAGGGCCGGGCAGCCCAGCAGCGCAGCCGGGGGTCCCCTTCGCCCCGGGAACGCCTCTGGCCTCTGCCTCCTCTTCAGGGGGGGAAGGAAATGAGAAGGAAATGAGCTGTGGCCCAGGGCTTCTGCAGGCACTTCAGCAGCTCAGCCCCCTCAGCTCCATGGGCTTGGCTGAGCTTCAGCGAATAAAGAAAATTAAAACCTCAAGGACCCCCATTTAGATGCAAACTCCATCCCTGCAATTCTGGTCGCCATCAGAACGAAAATAAAGCACAGTTTCATTTACAAAAAAAAATAAAAAATCCCTTAATAAAATATATGGGCTCTGATTCTTCCTCCCAAGGTACAATAGCTGACTTCAGTGTAAATTGGGGTGTGAAGGTGTGAAGATGTGAAGATTACCTTCCTCTCCGCCTGCTGTTTGTGTTCAGGTTTATCAGAATGTCCACTGGAGACGTTCTCTTCTGCAAGGCTGCAAGTTTAAAAGAATTAAAAATCAATGATAGTTTAGCATTCCATAAGTGCTGAAGTGATAAATTACAGACAACAGCTCTACATTGCATCGGTCACTCCCACAGCCAAGAGGAAAAATATGTCCCTTTCCTGATGTGTCAGTGCAGCATTAGAGAATATGCTTCGTGCTTCCACAGAATCACAGAATGATACGGGGTTGGAAGGGACCTCTGGAGATCATCCAGTCCAACCCCCTGCCAAAGCAGGTCCACCCACAGCAGGTTGCACAGGAACGTGTCCAGGTGGGGTTTGAATGTCTC
>JAOQGH010000012.1:20646065-20657363 GCA_025769975.1 Gallinago jamesoni | reverse complement strand
TTGCCCACCAGGACTCCCAGGTCTTTCTCCTCAGAGCTGCTCCCCAGCAGGTCACCCCAACAACCAGCCCTGGTGCATGGGGTGGTTCCTCCCCAGGTGCAGCACCCAGCACTTGCCTTTATTGAATTTCATCAGGTTCCTCTCTGCCATCTTTGGCCACTCAAGTTTTAAATTATCTTAGTTTTTATCTTTTTATCATAGCTTTTATGCCATTGCTATCCCCTGCACTGCCAGTGTCAATCTTCTCAACCCCTAGTAGCACATTTTGGCAGTAAAATCACTCTTGAAACCCTGGGATTTTTGTCTGGCCTCTGAAGCCACTTACAAAGGATATTTATGGGTCGTGCCTAACGAATAATTACCATTTTTCCAGGTGCTTTCCTAAGACTCTCACTGTGTGCCTACTGAAAGGAATAGCAAGAGTCCGTTGGGTCCAAGAGACAAACCTTTGTTAAAGTGAAGGCTCCCACCAGCCCGGCCATTGGAAGGGCTGCATCCAGGCGCCGGATCCGGATTGAGGCTCTTCCCGTAACGAGCTGTCCACACGTTAAACACGGTTACTGCCGGGATTGCTGTTACCGTCACGAATTAAGCCTGGCTTGTGGAAATGCTCACCCAGCTACAGGGAAAACCGCATCCAGGCTGTTGAGCATCGCGTTCTTGGGAACAAAAGTAGGAGCAGGGACGGCTGGCGGCTACAGAGACCGTTCTGGTTTGCGGTTCTGCCAGTTTATTTCGGACGCTGGGCTGCGGGAACAGCCGGCATCGCCCTCCCTGCTCTCACTCCCTTTCGGGACGGCAGGAAAGCACAGAAACGGGTTCTGGAGGGGATCTCTCTCTCCCGACGGAGGGCCCTGGGGTCGGCGGGGTGTCTCCCCCGCAGCACAGCGGCAGTCCTGCCACCCCCCCCCGCAACCGACCCCCGGGGGGGGTTGGGGGGCAGCGAGAGGCTCAGCCAGCACCCCGGCCGAGCCCAGGGTGCCGACACCCTTGTCGCCGCTGTCCCATAATGACACCGCCCCTTCCCCTTCCTCCTCCTCCTCCTCCCCGCACCCCTCACCCTGCGGCCGCTCCCCCCGCCCCGGGAGAAAGCTGCGGGGCTTGAGCGGTGCGGTGCGGGAAGAGGTGGGGTGACCGCCCTCCCCCTCCCCTCTCCACCGCCCCCCACGCCCCCCTTTGTGTCGGCTGCCGGCAGCCCCCTCCCCGCGGGGCCGGGCCAGGGGTGCGGGGCGGCCATTGGCGCGGGGCGGGCTGCGGGGCGGGCCCGGGCCCGGAGCGGGGCGGCGGCGCCCCATAAGAAGGGGCCCGGTGAGGAGCCGCCGCCCTTCTTCGCCCGCCGCTTCGCCTCCTCCGGCCTCCCCGCCGCCGCTCTCCCGGATTACAAAGCCGCCTTCCTCCTCCTCCGCCGCCGCCGCCATGAGCATCAGCATCAAGAACTCCTCGTACCGCCGCATGTTCGGCGGGGGCAGCCGCCCCAGCACCGGCGGCCGGTACCTCACGTCCAGCAGCCGGTACTCGCTGGGCAGCTCGCTGCGGCCCAGCACCGCCCGCTACGTGTCCTCCTCCCCCGGGGGGGTGTACGCCACCAAGGCCACCTCGGTTCGGCTGCGGAGCAGCATGCCCCCCGTGCGGTTCCACGACGCCGTGGACTTCTCCCTGGCCGACGCCGTCAACTCGGAGTTCAAGGCCAACCGCACCAACGAGAAGGTGGAGCTGCAGGAGCTCAACGACCGCTTCGCCAACTACATCGACAAGGTGCGGTTCCTGGAGCAGCAGAACAAGATCCTCCTGGCCGAGCTGGAGCAGCTCAAAGGGAAAGGCACCTCCCGCCTGGGCGACCTCTACGAGGAGGAGATGCGGGAGCTGCGCCGGCAGGTGGACCAGCTCACCAACGACAAGGCACGCGTGGAAGTGGAGCGGGACAACCTGGCCGACGACATCATGCGCCTGAGGGAGAAGTGAGTGACCCGCCGTGATGGGGGGCGGGGGGGGGGGATTGGGGCTGCCCCGCACCGCCCGCCGGCGCGGAGGCAGCCCTCGAGCATCCCTAACCGGGCTGGGGACCGCGGGGACCTTAGGGAGGGGGGGGAGGAGGAGGAGGAGGAGGGAGGAGAGGAAGAGGGGGCTTCCCCCCCGCGGCTCCTTCCTCAGCGCTGTCTCGCCCCGTCCAGGTTGCAGGAGGAGATGCTGCAGCGGGAGGAGGCGGAGAACACCCTGCAGTCCTTCAGACAGGTTAGTGGGGGCTGCAGGGGGCGGGGGGAGGAAGGCCGGAGGAGGAGGAGGAGGAGGAGGTGGCGGTGCCTGGGCCAGGAGGGTGGGCCCGCGGGAGTTTTGCTTTCCCCGCACAAAGGAATGGCATGGCTTCTCACGCAAGCCCTCCCTCTTTGCTTTAGGGGGGGGGCTGCGGGTCTGAGGGGAGGGGACGGGGGGGGGGAACTATTGTCTTGCTTTATCCAAGTCTAGCCCCGCTGACAACCCCCCCCCCCTTCCCCCCGACGTGGAATCGCTTTCCCGTCCAATAAAAGGGAAAGGGGGGGCCATCTGCTCGCTCGGCTGCAGGGTATTAATGGTTTCTATGGGATTCCCCCTGGAATGCAGATCCAGGCTTTGTGGCCAGTGTGGTGGCAGCAGATTGGAAGAATGGAGCCCTTTGTGGCAGAGGGGGGGGGGGGGGGCGCAGGGGGCTGCATTCCTCCCAAATGTGTAATGGGGCAGGCGTGTTTCTGGCCAAAAGTCTCTCTCGTGTATATGGTCCGTGGTTGTGGGGTGGGGTTTTTTTTTTAATAGAAAACGGCTCCTTTCTAACGAATCACTTGGGGCAGCGCGTTACTGAGAGTTCCAAATTTAAAATTTTTCCTAGGGGTGTTGGCTGCCGAGGAGGATGGGGCAGTTTGTTCCTTGTGGGTCGCTCACAGCAGCCTCCTCTGTCTCCTCTGGATGCCCCTTAAGAACACGGAGTTTAATCCCCTGTAACCAAAGATATTAACAGAGGAAACAGGTTGCTCTGGAGTTTAGTCTCTATTAAGCTACAAAATTATCCAGAGAAGGTAAAGCCTGTAGGACAGCCCGAACCCACGCTGTAAACAGCGTTCAGAAAGTGTTCAGCTCAAGTTTTTCACCCGTGCAAAGCCAGTTTTCAACTTGGATGAAGCCTTGTTTGGACTAGGGAGATATTGAGGAATGTGCCTTCTCAAAACACGTTCTCTTCCCTAAAACTGCTGGTGTGACTTGGCGTTGCTGGCATTCCTCCTGGCTGGAAGCGACCGCCCTTATCTCCAGACAGCTGGGCACAGGCTGACTTAGTCCCAGAGTTCTTCGTAGACGTTAGGAGATCCCACCATTCAGGAAATCATCGCTTGATTGTCAGCGCTTCCTTGGGCAAGGCTTTTGGCTTCAGCGTATTTATAGTTTGGGGGGGGGAGAGCAGGTGTCCTCGTGAGATAACGCGTGGAAAAGGAGACACCTACTCCCCTTTGGAGCCTGGGAATTCAGAGTCTCTGCTGGGATTCTGGGGCCAGGAGCTTGAAACGGAACAGTTTGAGATACTTCCCTGGCTTCAGCTTCTGCTTTTTTGAGTGCTAAGCCAATTCAATGTCCTGTGAAGTTCCGTGCTGAAGCTTTAGAGAACCTAATCTATTCTGACTCATTGCTGAGTTCAGTTGGAGGATCCTTTGACTTAAGGCTGGTTTAAATGATCTTTCATATCCAATTGGTGCACTTCGAGGCACCTCTGTTTCAAGCCAATTAATTTTTGTGAAGGCTGGAGGCTTGTAAGTGAGCTTGGCTTTGTGCATGTCCTGCATTCATTGTCCAGCTCTTCCCTGCACTGGGGTAAGGGGGGGTTTCAGGAGCTGCAGTAGGGTCAGAACAGGGTCCCTTTAACCTCTTAAGGTGTAGCTTGTGCAGAAGAACTGAAAATCCTTGTCTGTGGAAACACTAAATCCACACCTGATATAAGTGGTGCATGATTTGGACAACAGTAATACCTAGTTTTTCCCTACCCTGAAAGGGTAGGCTTAACATGCAGGTTCTGAAAACGAAATCTGGTTTTGGCGTAAGTATTGTTCTCCTGCAAGTGAAATGAAGTTCACAGAACACTAAAGTGGAAACATCCTGTTGTGCTTTGCATTGTAAAAAATGCACAGTTTCTTATTAAACCATTATATTCTTGCACTGGACCATTGTTTCAGAACACTTCAGCAGATACTTTACTGTTCTGACGTAGCATCAAATACACCTTTTACTTGGAACAGTTGTACACTTCGGTATTCTAAAAGAAAATTAACAAATATTTGAGCTTAAGCTTTATGTTTCCAAAAGCTGCGTGCTTTAGGGACTGTTTAACTCGGATGTACTGAATTCTAATCTCCTGAACAAAGCCACATGGTTTTACTAATATGCTGAGGGGTGTACTGCATAAAATAAACCTAACGGTTCAATGAGGTTTGTTTTTTTTTTAGGATAAAACAAGTGTCACAATTAGTGAGAAGGTTATTTACGGCATCTTTGCCAGCTACTCTGGCAATAAGGAGTAGATCCTGAACCTGTGAAAAGACTAACAGGTCTGCTCCTGGCTAACATGGGGTTTGTCCGAAATTTGCCTGGATGCTCAATCCTGCAAACGGTGACTGGCATTAAACAATTTCCAGGGATAAAATCAATGTGTTGCCCAATTGCATGTACTCGGACTACATGTAGCTTATTCATTTATACGGCTCTCCATAGATCTAGGAAATACAGGTACACTGATTCTTCACTCCCTAAAGTAAAATACATACCATATATTCAAAGCCTCTTCAATTTAAGATGCTTTCAATTTATTATAAGCTACTAAAAGATTTAATAGCCGTGCAGTTGTCCTGGAGAAAATAATGGTCTTCAATATGCAGATTTCTGTAAAATCTGCTGAAAATTCTGTGGACGGCTGTCTAATTGTGTAAACGTGTTAGGTCATAGCCATGTAATTTCCTGACAGAATGGTCTTCGGGGTTTTTTTGGAGAGGGAAGAGAACAAATGAATTAAGAAATTCTTCTGAATTGAAAAACAGCTGATAGGAACTGTGGGTGTAAAACTGGAGTCGATAGGGAAGTTATGGATCTCTGCATAAAAGGGGTGTTTTGCTGGATAGAGGTAACAGAAGAATTGTTCAGGAGCAAGAACCTTACCCCGGAGTGGGAGTGACCCAAGGAATGACTTTCCAGGAGTCTAAAGAAAACACTCCCTATTTCAAAGGTGCTGTAACAGTGAGAACTGCTGATTAGGAATGCTTACACTTTGGGCAAAAATAGCCAAAATAGCCTTAGAGTAAGCTGGGAAAACCTGATGCATTAATAGCAGGTGAAGATAAGCGTGCAGCTGTGTATGTAACCAGCGTGAAGGAACGATCGTAAATGTGCCTCACTTGCACGTTTAAAATGTGAGAAGTTACCAATCAATGGTTTGTCTTAAGTTGTGTTTTTGAACTAATTCAAGCTGCTCCCACGTAACATTCATGGTATATTTTCTGTTGTGCCGTAAATGAATTTTTGCTGTTGATTAAGACTATCTCTGTCCAGCAAAAGGTGGAGTCTTTGCCAGCTCATGTGAGTGTGTAGGCAATGATGACTAACTCAGCTTGTGTTTATGCTCATACCATCTTCTTCTCGAGGGAGATCTGTCGAACCACTTGGAGAAGTCAATGCTTGCAGTTCCCCTATGTACCACACCGACTGTACAAGTGTGCTTTCAAGCTGTGGTCTGTAGAAGCAAAGGGCTCTGGGGTTGATCACCAAGGAGTCCAAGAAATAAACAAGAAATTGAGCCACAGGCAGATGGGTTGCACTTCTGAACCCTGCTGGAAAAAAATGGAAGTCTGTAAACTGCAAGGCTAACTCTTCTTCAGTGCAGTCAAGCTAAAAGAGCTTATTGCTGGCTTCTGACCCAAGTGTCTGCTTGGATTTCCACCCACCAGGAGCTGGGTGCTCCTGATCGTGCCCAGCAATACGTTGGCAAAGGTGAAGTAATCTGTGTATGCTGTATAGTTCTCAAAATCACTATAAAGGTGCATATAGTGGTTTCGTAGGCTAGGGTAGGAGGTGACACAAAGATAGAAGCTTTTTCCCAGGTCCTGGTTTCATATTGTCTTGCTAAGAAGGTCAGATGTAACATAGGTGTGTGTGCTACTGAACTGGCTGGGGAAAAAAAAAAAAACCAAAACAAACTTCTCTACATCAGTTTTGTAAGATTGCTAATCATTCTTCTTTCTGGTCAGGATGTTGACAATGCCTCTCTGGCCCGCCTTGATCTCGAGCGCAAAGTTGAGTCCCTGCAAGAGGAGATTGTCTTCTTGAAGAAGCTTCATGATGAGGTAAGCTGAATAATGAGAATCGTGATTAGATGCTGACGATCCAGCGAGCAAGTGAGCTCTTTGGTTCTGGCCCAGAGTCTCTGCCTGTGTATGATCCCTGTGGGATAACGCCGAGTGTCTGCTCCTCTCTAAGGAAATCCGGGAACTTCAGGCCCAACTCCAGGAACAGCACATCCAGATTGACATGGATGTTTCCAAGCCTGATCTCACCGCTGCCCTGCGCGATGTTCGCCAACAGTATGAAAGTGTTGCTGCTAAGAATCTTCAGGAGGCTGAAGAGTGGTACAAGTCCAAAGTAAGTAAAATCTGCTCAGATACATCGGGCACTCTAACTGTAGATACCAGCTGTTTGGAGCCCTTGGTGTGATCCCTCTGTCTCTCTACTGGAGACAAGCAGAGGGATGGCCCAGGGTCTTCTTTAAATTCCTAGTCTGGGAAGAGTAGAGCCAAAAACGTTGCTTGGCACCGTAAGCGCAGCATCAAAGCAATGGGTTCCTGCTTGGGGTCTTTCCTCCCTTTGTAGCTGGAAGCAGATGTTGGATGAAATACTGGAGAAAAGAGCAAATGAATTGGGTAAAAAAAGTGGTGAAAAGATGTGAAATGCACGGGGTGGGGGAACTAAAGTTTTAACTATAAATTCCAATTTAACAAAAATAGTCATTTTAAGAGTAGTGTCAATATTTAAATATTTCAGGTGTTAGGGCTTGTAATGGCTTCAGTTGCCTTCAAATGCTGTGTCCCCCCCCAAAAAAAAAAGTCTGTTGTACCATTTCTGTTGAAGTGTTACACTAACCAACGGGGATTTCCACAGTTTGCAGATCTCTCTGAAGCTGCTAATAGGAACAACGATGCCCTGCGTCAGGCCAAACAAGAGGCTAATGAATACCGCAGACAGATCCAGTCCCTCACCTGCGAAGTCGATGCTCTTAAGGGCAGCGTAAGTAGAAGACAGCAGTTGGGACACCCTTCCCTTCCCAGCTTCAGGCACCACACTGCGGTGTCGTTGGTGACGTGGGTGTCATGGTGTTGGTGACGTGGGTGTCGTTGGTGACGATGAGCTGGCTCCTGTGCCGTACATCCAAAAGGATGCTGTGGGGTCGCTTTGCCTGCACGAGCTCCAGTGCACTGGTTAGTTTGGTGTACTTAAGGTATAAGCAATGAGTTCATTCCCTTGCTCACTCTTCATCTGTTCCTGTAACGCTTCCTGGAGGTGTTTATGGCTTGTCTGTCGGGTTACAGCTGAAGCTGTGCAAAAAGCTGGAGGAGCAGTGGAAAGGAGGGTGCAAATCTTGCTGTTGCTAGAACCTGACTACCTTAAAGCCTGGCTTGAAATGGATTTAACGTAGTAAAACACCTGCAAATCCCCTCAGTGAGGGACTGCCTGCCTGCTTTGTGTTGCATGTGCTGGATTGGTGTAGGGGATTGCTCTGCCAACCTGGTGGAAGAAACATGTAGCACACCTCAGATAACTCCTCTTGGCTTTGCAAGGGGAAGATACGGAGATGACAAATTTGGGACATCATGTCTGGACACTCTCAGAAAGGAAGCTAAAGGAACTTAACTTCCCCTCTTTTAAAATTTCTGAATGTCTTGAGGATGGGAAGGAGTGGGTAAACTGCAGCAGTGCTTGATTTCTCTGTCTTCTTCCAGAATGAATCCCTGGAGCGCCAAATGCATGAAATGGAGGAGAATTTTGCCGTCGAAGCTGCTAACTACCAAGACACTATTGGCCGTCTGCAGGATGAGATTCAGAACATGAAGGAAGAAATGGCTCGCCATCTCCGTGAGTACCAGGACCTGCTGAATGTAAAGATGGCTCTTGATATCGAGATTGCCACCTACAGAAAACTGCTGGAGGGTGAAGAGAGCAGGTAAAAAATCACATGCCGACACTTTTCGAAACACCAGTTACTAGAAGACACTCTGTACCCATCTCTGACTTTGATCCATTTCTTTTTTTCTTTCAGGATTAACATGCCTATTCCAACCTTTGCCTCTTTGAACCTGAGAGGTAAGCCATTGCTGCTACTTGAGCTTAGCCAGCTGTTCTGTCATTAGCAAAAGGGTCCTGGATACTTCCTTTTCCTCTAGCATTTGAACTCGTATAAATGCAGTTGTGTGCCTGTTTTTCTTAGCTATAACTACAGTATTTGCAATTACTTAACGTTGGGTGGGAGGAGCTACTTCATTCCTAGGCACAGATATTTTTTTTTTTTAAATATCAGTACATAGTGGTGGGTTTAGATGCTTGCTGAAGGTGCTTTAAGGGCAATGGGGAGAAAATGGAGATGATTAGCTTGTTATTCAGAGCAGGAGACTTCTTCATACACTAAATTGGGATTCTAAAAGTAGACACCAAAATCTGTTACACCTCATTTCTTTGAGGAGGCGCTTCATCTAGACTATTGGTAATAATCCATTTTCTTCTGCAGAAACCAACATTGAGTCCCAGCCAATGGTTGACACCCACTCAAAGAGGACACTTCTAATTAAGACTGTCGAAACTAGAGATGGACAGGTTGGTGGTAATTTTGATTTTTATTTCTATCCAAGCTGGTTACCTTAATGCTGGTAAGTTTGTCTGCCACTGTGGAGCCTGTAGATAGTGCAGCAGGTTTTGGGTAGAACAGCATCTGGCAACTCGCTCCACACGGCGGAGGGTACGGATGTAGCCAACAGCCTTCGGTGGAAACGATCACAAAATTCATCTGAGAGCAAAACCTTACAGCTGACAGTTACCTGTTTGATGAGTATTTAAGTTCAGCTGAGTTAGGAAGTTCTCAAAAGATTTCTCACATCAACCAAGACAAATAAATGGCAGTAAACAGAGGTACTTGTTTGGCATAAGATACTGTTTTCAGACTAGGTGAATAAAGCTTAAATGGTTTCTCCATACCATTTATCAGCTAGAACTTCTCACTTGAAGAAATGGGTATCAACTCATGTTTACATATCTGTGGTACTGGATGTTCCAGTTCTAATTCTAACAAAACCAACCTTACCATAAAACTTGATGTGAGTGTCTCTGTTTTTCAACAGGTTATTAATGAAACTTCCCAGCATCACGATGACTTGGAGTAAAGCTGAAGTGAAGATGCGTACTTAACAATGCAGGAGAAATTCTTACCAGCAAGATTGAAACAGCCCATGTCTTAAAGGAAGAAACAGCTTTCAAGTGCCTTTCTGCAGTTTTTCCATGAGCGCAAGATTATTATGCTAGGAAATAGGTCTTAGATCTTGCAAACTGACTCTCCCTAAAGGATTAGAGGTTACAATGGAGTCTAGTTTACAGATAGCAATATCTTGTGCTGCAATACTGTTTTTAAGTATCCAAATTCAATAAAACTGCTTTTTCCAGCACAGTATGAGCAACCTGTCGCTACTTCAATAAATCTTTGAAAAATGGCTCTTGATGTGTTCTAATTTGTTAACTTCATGACTTTCTGGAAAGCCATAACAACATCATGCTGGAATTACTATGCGGTTGACATCTCCAGTACTGGTTGTGTGAAATGCTGGTTTTTTTCAGTTTAACTAGATAAACTGTGTTACTTATTTACTGCTTAGGTTTTGGAACCAATTAAAATGGACAATAACTGGCAGATGCATAATGTATTATATTTCTTATCTCTTGAATAAAATATGATACTTCAAGCTAATAAAAATTAATCTTGCTTCCATGTGCCCCTTAACCCAGCCGCTAAGAGCTGAAAATGCCCCAAATGCCTTAAAACTTAGCTCTTTGAGACAGGGTAGTTAAGTAGCTGTGAAAAAGCCCTTATCTAGGACAGCACCTTTGCGAAGCTAACAGCTGACTTCATGCATTGACTTCATTTTCCAGGAAAGACTAGTTCCCAAAGGCTTGGCTGTGCTACAGGAGCTCAGTGAAGGCTTCAGATGGAGTGGGGGAGTGCATAGAAAAAAAATAACTTGTCTGGCTGGTGACTTGACTCCAGTGTTTAACCCTCCTTGAAAAATGAGAGCCCCTGTGCTCAGTGTTGTGTGCTGAACGGTGCAGCACAAGGGGGGAGAAGAAGCTCCCCTCTGGCCTGCCAGAGTCTCCTGCGGGGTGGATGTGAAGGGTTGAAGTCCTTTGTGAATACCCAGAAGCTTTCTTTTCTCCTGCAGAGCAAGATGCTTCTCCCATTAAAGCGTGGTCAAACCCTCAGCACAGCTCCTGCCAGGCAGAAGTAGCCACTGTGTTCTGTGTCACTCCTGGAAGTTCTCACTCGGGTGCAATTTTTGTGGCACGAGTAAATGCAAAGTGGAGTCGGTGAGTGAGGATGAATTGTGCTTGTTGAGGGAGATGGTAGTAGCTCCACGTTGTACAGACACTCTCACAAGCACTGGGGAACTCACCTGTAAGAAAAAACTTACTAATTTTCCTACAGGTAACTTATTCCCATCTGATAGGGATGAAAGAAAGTAATTACTTAAAAAAAAAATTACTTTTTCTCCTCCTTATCAGTTCTTCTCTTTTCTCCTGTGCCTGGGTAACCAGCTGCAGTGGGGGCTTGGGAGTAAGGGGGCAGGGGGAGGTCACTGCTGTCACCCTGGCTCTCTGCACCCCCAGGGTGGGAGCCCTGCAGGCAGGGTGCTGGAGGGGGGGTGGCAGTGCCCGGGGTGTGCTGGAACCCCCTCCAGCTGGGGGACACAGCTCTCCCACGGCACGGGAATGGGGGCCAAGGAGTGAACACAGCCTTTTTTCATTCTGTGGAGGTTATAGACACCAGGTTCTCTACTGCCTATCATCAGCCAGAAGGATAAAAAAAGCACAAATGAGCTTGCACAGGAGATGCTTTCTGTGATTGTGACATCTCCCAGTGTGTGCAATAGCTAATTGTGAACACCACAAAATCACAGAATCACATGGAGTTGGAAGGGACCTCTGGAGATCATCTAGTCCAACCCCCTGCCAAAGCAGGTCCACCCTGAGCAGGTTGCACAGGAA
>JAOQGH010000012.1:20633028-20643062 GCA_025769975.1 Gallinago jamesoni | reverse complement strand
CCTGTCCTTGGAGCAGAGGGGCTCCAACCCCCTGAGCATTTTTGTGGCCCTCCTCTGGACCCGCTCCATCAGGTCCAGTATTGGAGATTTTAAATGCAAATCCTTCCGCAGGGGAAAGGAAGCCTGGATATTACTGGAAATTTAAAAGTCATTTGCATACAATGAACTGCTCTAGCAGACATTTGCTGGAGTGCAGTCATGCATGCAGAATTAGGAAGTGCCAAAAATAAAATTACCTCTTCAAACTTCATTTGGTCCCTTTGTGCCCGCGCATGATGCTACAGATTTCGGGTGCGTGTCCTGGCCCTCACCCATTCAGCACATGCACCTGATGGCACTTTGGGAACCACCACCTCTCCCTGCCACAGCATCTTCACACCTCCTGCCTGTGTGTTTCTCCAGTTTCTTTATCTCCTTTAAAGAAGCTGAATTTTTAATTTCCTCTTGGGTGGCCTCTGTTGTTCTTCTGGGAGAGGTGGGGTATTATCTGCCTCCTTTCACACGTGAAGCCATGGAGCGCAGGAGTCAAGCCCAGAAGCAGAAGCTCAGGCCTCAGGGCTCTGCTGTGGGGTGGGTTTGCACCACACACTTTTAAAGCACCGACTTACTGATTTCAGGTCCAAGTACTTTGCCAGTCTGGATCTCAGCTCAAGTTCCCACAAAACAAAGCTCAGACATTCAGGGGTACCAATGCAAAGCATGGTTCAACTGAAATTCCAACCTTGGCCCAGAAAGCTATAGCACAAGCAGGAAAAAAAAAAAATAATCCAGTTCTCCAACAAGTTGTAGAGCTACCTGAACCATGGAGGCTTCTCTCTCTCTACAGCATACCATGGAATCATGGAATTGTCAGAGTTGGAAAGGACCTTCTAGAGACCACCTAGTCCCACTCCCCTGCCAAAGCAGGGCTGCCCAGAGCACATCACTCAGGACTCCATCCAGGTGGGGCTTGAAGATCTCCAGAGAAGGGGACTCCTCACCCTCCCTGGGCAACCTCTGGCAGGGCTCTGTCGCATCCCTCCTCCCACAGTGCCCTTCTGCTGCCATAAGGGCAGTGATGCTCTTGCCCCCTCACAACCCAAGGTCATTCCCCAGGCCCAGAAGTAAAAGCTGCTTATGGGCTTCGGTCTGCAGCAACCAAACCCGTGGCTCCAGAAAAGGGCAAGTCCTCAGTAGCCAAATATCTGCACCACAAATGTGTGGTGCTGTGTGACAGCTTCCACACAAACTCCTCAGCCTGACATTTTCAGCCCATTTCTTTTTCAGACATGTATTGCAGCTGTCTCCCTGTGGTGGCTTACAAGAACTGCACGAGGAAGGCTCCATGGAGCATTTCTCCTCCCTGATGGAGCCCTGGCGGGGCAGTGGTCCTTGCCGTGGGCTCTGGCCCCCAAGGGAAGAGATGCAGCTTTCTCCAAGAATTGGTCTGCAGTTATTCGCTGCTTCTGGCTGTGATTCTGAAGTTCGGAAAGATGTCTCAGGCTTGGCAGACAGCAAATAATATCTAAATGTAATGAAATTAAATATCATTAAAAATAATATCTTAATATTTAACTATCTAAAGGGGCATGTCAAGAGGATGGGACCAGAATTTTCAGTGGTGCCCAGGGATATGAGGGCACGAGGCAATGGGCACAAACTGGAACACAGGAAATTCTGTCTGAACATGAGGAAAAACTTTACGTTGAGGGTGACAGACACTGGCAGAGGCTGCCCAGGGAGGTGGTGGAGTCCAACAATCAACCTAACTGATAAAAAAAAAACCCACCAAAAAACCCCAAACACACCCACATCACTAAACCATGGCTCTAAGCACTAGGTCAACCCATCTTTTAAATACCTCTGGGGATGGTGCCTCAACCACTCTCCTGGCCACCCCATTCCAAGGCTTCGTAACCCTTTCAGTGTAAACATTTTTCCTAATCTCCAACCTGAACCTCCCCTGGTGCAACTTGAGGCCGTTTCCTCTTATCCCATCGCCTGTTCCTTGGGAGAAGAGACCGACCCCCCCTGGCTACACCCTCCTTTCAGGGAGTTGGAGAGAGTGAGAAGGTCTCCCCTCAGCCTCCTTTTCTCCAGACTGAACACCCCCAGCTCCCTCAGCCTCTCCTCATGAGACTTGTTCTCCAGACCCCTCACTAGCTTGGTGGCTCTCCTCTGGACACGCTCCCAGCCCCTCAGTGTCTTTCTTGTGGTGAGGGGCCCAAAACTGGACCCAGCACTCGAGGGGGGGCCTCACCAGTGCCCAGTCCAGGGGGACAATCACCTCCCTTCTGCCTTTTGTTCACTCTCCTTTCCGTGTACACAAAGCAATTTCAAGTAGAGGATTTGCTTTTCATCTCTCAAATATTATTTCCGTTCATCCAAGAAGCCCTTCCCCAAATGCCCTGTGGATCACTGGGGACCCGCTCCGCACTCCGAATGTTTTTTTCATGTAATAAATACTTGACATTTAGAAAAATCGCTTCTAAATTTACACAGTGCAGAGCTCACAGTCTGCGATTACCCTCCGAGAGCCCTGAAGTGCCAGGCGCATAAATAAATATCTTTGCAAATAGATTCTCATTTATTAGTTTCGCAAGCGTATTTCTGCTTCTTGGGGGTGGGTGATTACTACAGAAGGAAGGAAACAGCTCTGCCTTAAATTAAGTAGTAAAAAAGTGCAGGAGGAAGGTTGATTAAAAAGCGTTAAATTTTCTTCTTGTTCTTTTGATTTGTTTCCTCTCTTTGTAATTTAAGTTTCCTAATTATGGCACTATACATCTAAACAACTCTACATGACATTAGTTGTGCTTTCTGTCATGGCCAAGGTGTGAAACAGCAGCAAGAGACAAACTGCAGGTTTTAGTGAGAGGAAAAGCTATCTGTCTGCAGTTCACACACGGCCTCCATCCTACAGAACTCAAGTGGGTCTCCAGACTTGGTGGATTTCCCCCCATAATGCTACTGGGAGAGGACCAAGCATTCCTGTCCCCATTTTGATGAGGGAGTAAGTGCTTGGCCACAGAGAAATCAAGGGACTGCTCAATACTCTCACTTCATGGAGGATAAAAAGAAAAGACCCCCACAAAGGCATCCTTCCCTCTCAACTGCAAAGTTTTTGCCTCAGTTCTGCCTGAGATTGTTGGGTGTGGTGATTGTTGTGGTGATGGGGTGGTTTTTTGTTTTTTTTTTTATGTGTGTTTTTTGGTTTTTTGGGGTTTTTTTTGTTGGACTCGATGAGCTCAAAGGTCCCTTCCTACCATGAAGATTCTGTGATTTCCAGGTGTGTGTTAAAGAAAGAGATTCCTGATGGCCACACGTTGGTTAGCATCCCTTCTCACTATCACGAAACACCTGTGGATGGTGCCTGTGCTGTGGGGGCTGGAGCACTGGTGCAGTTAATGGTGCCACGCAAGGATACAACCTCCATCAGTGAGCAAGGTGATCTTTTTGTTTACTTTAGCTGTCAAAAACCTAAACCTCTTGTTCAAGTTGGCTCTCTGTTGCCAGTGGGGGCATAACGGCACCATGCTGGATGGGATACGGCTTAGGGGAGAACTTTATGAAGTAGGTTGGACTCAATGATCCCAAGGGTCTTTTCCAACCTGAACGATTCTATGATTCTATGAAGGGCCTGTATCCAATAGTCCACAGAAGGTGTCTACATCAGCCCAGCACAGGGCAGTCTCCTCTTCAGTACAGGCTGAGCCTTAGCGGCCCATAACACAAGGGAGCAGGGACTCCTGGAGAGGTGCTCAGAGCCCTTGAGCTGAGGACCTTCAGCTTGAGGACTGCCCCTGCCTTACCATGAAGTTTGTGAATCAATAATGGCGATGACCATGATGATTACAGACTTCTTTTTTGGGTACGGATGTGCCAAAACATTGGTTCTTGGCCACGTCAATACTTTAGTGAAACTAAAGTAGTTTGCCACTTTCTGACACGACAGATGAAGCTGTGTGGAGACAGAGCATGGAGGTCCCTGTTAGAACAGAATCATTTCTTTCCTTACTGCTTACCTCTTTCTCTGAGCGTGGATATCCAGATTGAAGGAATATGCTGCCCAGTCAAGCTTCATGGTATCTTCTTCACTGATGGTGTGTTACACTGAGAACTGGCTACTACTTACCTCCAGTTTCTGGTTCTCTCAGGAAGATGGAGCCCACAGCTCCCAAAGCTCCTCAGACTCACAGTTACTTGGTCTTGCTAATGAATTGATCCAAGTGAAGCAGTGGCAATCCCGAAGTGAAAGCAGTTTTACTTGCACTGTTGGATTGCCCAACTAAGCTGAAGCCAAAGTACAATAGGATTAAACTACCTGTATCTATTCAGGGCTGTACAACGGTTGGAGCACACAAATCCAACACTGATTTCCACAGTAAGCATTTCGTAGAGAAAAAGAACTTTGACACTCTTATTAACTTCTCGTGACTGCGAAAATTGTTTTAGAGATCAAAGAAATTAATTTCACTATGCTTGTTATTCACAAAGGTACGGCTTCTTTCAGATATTCCTTATCAACCTGATCTCATTCTGTGCTGTCTCTGAAGTGATGTTGTACGACCTGGTACTCAGCTACTATGGTCAGGAAGTTTCATGCCCCACGTGTGATGATCAGGTGGCAGAGAAGCCATGACTTCGTATGGAGAAGGTAGGCAGTAGCTCACTCTGGGCTTGTACCTACACTTCACCAAGACTTAGGGTGGAGCATCAGCATCAAACTACAGACATTATGGCCCATGTAGTCACTCTAACCCCTCCTTATGAACCAGGGAATCCTAACGTAGATACCTACAAAAAGCCAGATGAATTATTCTGCATAAAGGGCACCTACACCTTTGGTGTCAAAATGCATCTCTCCCTCCTCTTTTTCTTTCCCCCTGCTCTGAGGTCACTTTGCACTGATCTTCCACCTCAGCTGATCTCTTGCTGTCTGACTTTTTGAAATTAATATCTCCTCAGCAAATCTTTCAGCTCCCACAGAGCACATACAACACAATCAGTATAATTACTCCACGTCACACCTCAGTTGTCACTTCACTTTAATCGACTGCAAGTAAGATGAACTTGAAAAGTGCTCTAAGTTAATGTTCTTAGAGTTTCTATTTTAGACTCTTCTGAAAGATGTTAAATATATTCAGGAAAAGAGATTTCATCCTAGAAATCATTATCTATATTACAGCAGAGTGAATAGGGCCAACAGGGTTCAGAGCTCTATGATAAAGGCATTGCTAAAGATCATTCACCATAGACAGGGAAAGGATGGGACAGGAATGATGGGATGGGTCTAATAAATGTAGGTGTTTGTGATGTAGAAATTTATATATGAAGTGGTCACCCTGACTGCGAAGTAGCATCCCGTGCTTATGGACCGTAGAGCTTAGCATACAAGCCACCCTACCTTGAATTAGAGATTTTGGTTGGTGAGATGAATTGACTGAACTGAAGGAATGAATGAAAAAAAAATAAAAATATGAAAAAGCCTATTTGCTTCTGTCACTTTACAGAAAGGTGAGATGCCCCAGGACACTGATAAGCCTGTGTCACAGCTGCTAGCTCTGCCTCTCACGCTGGTCCATCCAGGACTTCAGCATGTCTGACTTCTTTTAAAAGGAAGTTATTTCACATCAGCATCTGCTGGAGAACAGTGTATTCAATGTCAAAGCAGCCTAATCTCCCATTTTAGGTCACTGCCTCTGCCTCTCCTCACACATCCCTCAGCCTTCATTCCTAACATTTCTCCATGCTGTATCACGCACGAGCACACCCAGAGTATCTCAAATCTTGTCTCTTATTCTTCTATTCCAGTGCCTCAGAGAGCATCACTGCCTCTTTTTCAGATCCATCTTTGAAACCCTTCCTGAGAGTGTAACAACTCTGTATTTTGGAAAAGTTAAACCAATTCATTTAAAACCCAGCTGGACCCACGAGTCCTTTCAGTCCTCTTTTGTATCGTCACCCAGCCTCGGGACAGGCCACCCAGCTCTGCTCCTTCCTCTTCCTCAGGTGATTCAGACCCACACACAATGCACGTTGTCCGAGGGGAAGCACCAGCTTCGGAGAGGCAGTTCAAACTGAGGGACAGTTACTGAATGGTTTGACTTTGTTAAAACTCCACACGTAACACAAGAGCGATTTTCTTCCTTACACAGGACAGCAAAAGCTAAACAGAAAGAACTAATGTTCCTATGGGTTTGGAATCACACAAGCAGCACTCTGCTTAAGATTCAGTCAGAGTATTTTTGCTCTAAAAGCCTTTCAAAATATCTAATAAAGTAATTTAGAAGATGCAAGTTGTTCTGTTTCTAACACGTGTATCTTTTTCCCAGCACATCCAGCATTTCTTCCTCCAACGCCAGTGGTGGGGTGTGAGCCTCTGGGATAACTCGGCTTTGCTCCCCTGTGCTGCAGAGAACAGCCAGGCTGAAATTCAGTCCTCTCTTTTTTTTCACAGACACGATAAAAGACTGTCATCTGCATTTCTACACTTATGAGCTAATACTTTCATTACGGTATCTCCATTAACCACATGGCTCCATCCATCAGGCTGCACAGGCCGTGAGACCCTAACACTCCTCTTCGCTGTTAATTGGCTGTGGCTGCGGAGCGAGGGTGACACAGACGCTTGATCCAGGATGGAAGAGGCAAACTAAAACTTACATGTGCATCTCAAAACCCGGGCACATTCAGATCCTCAAGGAGGAGGAGATCCCCTCTCTCTTTTTAAAATGCTCATGGTCTTCGCCAGACCACATGGGCATTTTTCCAGCTTGTGGCCATGACCCCAGCTTCCCTAGCCCACTGCCATGGCTTTCAGCTTGTGGACTAGACTTTGGCCATTCTCCTCGTCTGGACTAACCCAGTCTCCTGCAACGAGTTCAGTTCTAGTTGTGCCTTGGCCTTCGTGACTTCATCCCTTTCCTGCATTTCCTGTGTAGCCCCATCTTGCCCGTTAGTTTGACCAGCAGGCCATGGCTCAACCATGGTGGTCTCTTGCCCTCCTTGCCCATTTCCCTACGTGGGGATTGAGATCTTTTGCACTCTGTAGAGAGCATCCTTAAAGAGCTGCCAACTTTGTCCCTGAGGGCAGTTTCCCACGGGGTCCTATTTACTAACTCCTTGAAGAGCTGGAAGTATGCTTTCTTTTAAAATTTAGAGTCCTAACTTTGCTTCTCGTGGGCTTCAAACTCCTTAGGACAGTGAACTGCACTAGGGCATGACCACTGCAGCCCAGGCTGCCTTCACCTTTGACATCCCTGATGATTTCACTTGCATTTGTGACCAACAGGTCCAACGATGCATCTCCTCGAGTAGGGCTGTTAATTTCTTGTCTCAAGAAGCTGTCGTCTAGGCACTCTAAGAGCTTCCAGGATTGTCTGCAGCCAGCCGTGTTGCTTTTCCAACAGATGCCAGGGTGGTTAAAAACTCCCAGCAGGATGAGAGCCTGTGATGGCGATGCCTCCTCAAGCTGGAGTAAGAAGGCATCATTGACGGGCTCCGCCTGGTCGGGCAGCCGGTAGTAGACTCCCACAAGGCTCCCTTTCTTGTCCCAACCCTTAAGTTTTCAAAGTGTTCAGTTATTTTTAGAGATAGCTTTCAAATTTATTAGCTATTTTTAGAGGGCAACAGTAACAATTTTTGGTTCTTGCTTGCTTCCTCTCAGCGTTTGATTCTTCTTCAATAAATAATTTTAAAAATTATGTCAAGTCCTTAGAGGTAGCAAAAGAAGATGGTTAGCTGTGTTGCCATACAGGAACAGAAAAGCCTGAAATTACCTGAAGGTATTACTTAAGCAATACATATTTATTCATGCACCGATGCCCCAGCCCCCTATACCTGTTTTTAAGCACAGCTTGCTTTTCTCCTTCTACAATTTTAAGGACCTGTCTGTATTTCTACTGACTGCGCTAACACTGCTGTCGAGGAATCAGACTAATGTGTTTTCTGTGCTGCTGTGCCTCCGAAGACTTATTTTTGATTGTTAAGTCCCAGAAATCTAAAAAAGAAAAAAAATAATCACAATTATGCCTAATAAGTCTTTATTTTGAAACAGAAACTGCAAAAATATTCTAGTACAGAACAGGTAACAAGTGCAGAATTCTAAGTATGCATTTATAACACTGAAATCATTGCCTCCTCGACAAAAAACCATTAGGCACTTAAAACATGAAAACAAAGTACAAATTAAATCAGCTGTAACAGATGACTCAACTATACAAATTCATCTTGGTTTATCTGTAATAAAAGCACACACACGGTTGAGGGGCTTTCCGTGCCTCCTCCTACATCCTGCGCAGAGACACTTCTATGTTACGCTGCACACATCCTACTCAGACAATATCAAGCTCACATCTGAAAACATAAATAAGTTGAGAGAGTTTGGGAGAACCTTTTTGGAAACAGCAGGAGCAGAGCCTACGCTAGCAGCTTCACACAGAGCTTGGCGCATGTGGAGGAGCACAATTATAGCAGCTCCACCCGTGGGTAAGCTCTGCTGGGACAATCACATCGGAAAGAATGGGACTGAAATGAACGCAAACAAGTCACGTTTTAAGAGACAACGAAACCTCTGGGCAAAAGCTATCGTGGAAACTTGATGAAATTACATTTTGACGCATGGAAGAGCCTCTGAAAAGAAAAACCATGGATTTGTCATCCCTTGGGAGCAGCTCCATTTAGAGGCTCTCCATTCCCCCATCCTCTCACTTGCAGCTCTTGAACTAAACCAGAAGCAGAGGTGGCCTCTTAGACCCACCTTACAAAGGGAAATCTAAGAAGCAAGCGTCCAAATGACTAAAGAAAATACTCTTCTAGATACCAAACAGATGTACCCTATAAAATTATTTTGGGTTGTATCCCTGTTTTTTTTAGGTGACATTATGTAACTTTCCCCACAATTTACTCTGGTAACATAAAATATAATTAAAATTTTAAATAACTGTAACTAGATACTCAAAGAAAAGAGTATTCAGAATATTAACAGAAAGAACACACGTGAAGCTAGTACATAAAATGTGGACGTAAAGCCTGCAGAAATTTCAGCTCCTATACTTCAGTTTCCCAGGAATTTCAGGATGGTTTGTACCATAGCACCAGGCACACTGAAGAGCAGGAAGAGGTGTTTTTTGGGAATCACCTCCCTCAGCCAAAGGAGGCTCAGCTGAGCCAAGAGCTGACGAGCCCAGCGGGCTCCTGAGTTACAGACTTGCTGTGAACCGGCTCCTCTTGCCAGGGACTGAAGTGAACAGAGAGGAATTCAAAATCTTATCATCTTGGGCTAGACTATCCTGTCACAGCCATTACCCTGATTCATTCTGATGGCCTCTTGCCACGATACCACGAATTAATTCATGGTGGGATCATTAAACACTTCCATCACACGATTATCTGAGTATTCTCCCACAGGGGAGAAAAGTGGGATGAAAAAAAGAAAAAAGGACAAGTCATGGTAGTACTTGGAGCAGCAAAAACCAAGGACAGGGTGCACTGTATTGCTGAAGCTACAACAGGGCTCAGCAGAAGACAGATTTAACTGATTATGCAATGGCATTGCAAGGATGGCACTCCTCACACGTAACCTCAAGGGATAAAAGAATATCCCAGCAGCTCCAGTACTTGCAATAAGGTAGCACAGCCAGACAGTGTCCACCCTTAAACCAGTACTGGCCAACACCTGCCACTGACGGGCAGTTTTTGGCCCCACACATAGGAGTGTGAGCTCAGTAAGTCACCACACATCACAGTAGTAAGTTCAGGCACGGTGCAGAACTCATAGAATCACAGAATCTTCATGGTTGGAAGGGATCTTTGAGATCATTGAGTCCAACAAAACAAAACACCAAAAACAAACCAAAAAGAAACACACACACCGCTCCCACCCACAGACAGACACAACCCAACAATCTCGGGCACTAGAACATGTCCTGAGGAGTCACATTGACACGTTTCTTAAATCCCTCCAGGGATGGTGACTCTACCACCTCCCTGGGCAGGCCCTTCCAGGGCCTCACCACCCTCTCAGGAAAGTCATTCTTCCCGATATCTCATCTAAC
>JAOQGH010000012.1:20587725-20607652 GCA_025769975.1 Gallinago jamesoni | reverse complement strand
AAGGCCAGGCTGGATGGGGCTTGGAGCAACCTGGTCTGGTGGGAGGTGTCCCTGCCCAGGGCAGGGGGGGTGGAACTTGATGATCTTTTAATGTCCCTTCCAACCTGAACCGTTCTATGATTCTAAAAAGCAGAAGGGGAAATTACAGGCTAGGAAAACGGGTTGATCTTTTAACTATTCTAATCAAGACCCAGGGTTCTTTTTTTTTAAAGTAGTAATGTTTTCTTTTTAAAAAAAGTTACAAATATTTTGTTAGAGTGTAACATCAGGGGTTTTAAAACTGTATTTTACGCCTTCCTTCCTTAGCGAAGGGATTTCCTTCTCCCTTCATTATCAGATGTAAATAAGGTTTGTGAGGTATGGTATTTCCATGGGGAGGGGGCCCAGTAGCCACACCTCACATTCCAGTCTGATACCACTCCTGAAGAACTGTTGCATTGCTTTGCCAAGCTCCACGCTCGGTGAGATAGCCCAGAAATACAACGCCCAGAGGCTTCTCCGAAGCACAGCATCTGCTCAGTCTTTTTCCACATCCTCCTTCTCTCCCGCCCCGAGTCATTTTAAGGGCTGGCTATTTGTTAGCTGCCAGCAAAAACAGGAGTTGCAACTGTTTGGAAAACCTGCAGATTATTTGCTACCATGGGTGTATAGCCCAAATGAGAATAAATCAAGCTTAAAAGCAAAGAAATGTGGAGGTGTAAAAAACAATTACAGCTTGCACCTAATTGGGTTCTGTAATTTGTTGCACTAATGAAACATTTATTTTAAGTGGAAAACCTTTGAAGAATACTAATATAATAATTAATATTCAGGTTACCTAGGGAACCTGAGACTCTACTGACTGTAGCTAGAAGAGCCTTTGCAGAGGAAGCTACCCAGCATGTTTTTTTTTTTCCCTAGAGCTTTAAGAATGACGCTTCCAGGCAGCTGCAAAATTATTTCCCCCCCTTTCCAAGTTTGTACCAATCCTCTCTTATGGCCACCAAATCTCAAGACTTGCTTTGTCTAAAACAAGTTAGAGCCGATGTAAATCTGAAAAGGGAGGAATAATTCAGGTGGGCTTAGAAACAAAGGGATAATGTGGAGATGCTAGATGACTGTAGAGCCATAAAGAACATGAGAAATAAAAAAATAAACAAACAAACAAAACCCCCAAAAAACTCCAAAAACCAAACAAACAACAAAAAACCCGCAAAACAAACCAAGAGAACCACAGCTGACGTTCCTAAAGGGAAGGGGAATTCATAAAGGGTATCTGATAATGAATAAAAAATACTTAAATAGTTCTCTATATGTTAATAGCAGTAAACATTGGGGAAGATTTTCCCCAAATAACCATTAGTAGGATGCTATTTACACCACCTCTGGTGTAGGTACATCACCTCTGCTAGTACCTACTGCGAAGTTAAACAAAACCTCTTTAGGTTGTGGGGCACAACAAATCTTAACTAGATTGCAAGAGCAATGAACCACGTGTTTGCACTTGCTCCTCTGAGGTCAGCCCAAATCTGGCAGTACTGATATAAGTGAAGGGCCAGGAGACTGGTTCCCCCACAGAGGCTGGACAAAAGTCAACCAGAGAAGACGGACTGTGGATGTGGGAGGTATTCAAGAGAACATACGTCTTGTACTTCTCTCATGAATCTCCTTGATTTTGAGAAATCCATGGGTAAACATCACGTTGCTGTCAAGAGCTACTGACTGGTGCCAGACAAGTGCATGTGAGCATGCACAGCAGAGCAGCTTCAGGGGAAGCCATCTGGAAAAGGAAAAGGGGCAGCCCTCTGACAACCAAGGGACACAGTTTGCACAGCCACATGGCAAAGCTGAGGTAGGCAGTAGAGGGTCAACCTGGAATTCTGCACTCTGCTTTTTGTACAATGGATTGGCCAAAACCACTGTGGCTGGTGCCACACACGGCAAATAGAAAGGCAAATATTTCTTTCCTGCACTGCACTTCAAATTCTTTTATTTGGCCTGGATCTGCTGGGAGCGTGGCTTACAGAGATTGATGTGTACTCACTGGCACACACTGCTGTCTTCTAGGAACATCAGAGTTACTGGCTCAGACCACATATTAATTCACTCCACTACCAGTATGATGGTAGCCAACAGCAAAAGCTGCAAAGGGAAACACAAGAAAGCTTCTTTGAGAAGTTCACTACCCCACGGGAAGCTGCCGTTGAACCTTATTAATTAGAGGTTAGTTTATGCCCCGAAGCCTAAGACATTAAATCCATTATAAATATGCATGCCTGTTCTTCAGAACTTCGGGATAATACAGAGATGTCATACAACTGACACCACGCCTGAGAAGCATCTAAGTGTTCACTCCATTTAACAGATGGGCAAACGGGGAGAGAAGTCAAGCAGCTTCTCTGCAGTCTAGTGAGCAGGCAGACTTCTGGCGGCACTAGCAGGTGAACAAGATGACACAGGCAGCTTCCAGCTCTCCTCCTGCAGGTGTCTGGCTGTATTACCCAATTCCTGCTGCACAGCTCCTCTGAGATTAATTTCCTCTTCTGCAAAATGGGTGTGTTTATCTGCCTACCTAATGAGATTTTTAGACCTGAATAATATTTGTATTACACAATTATTAGGCATTACTGACACTACGCATAGTTAGAAAAAGGAATAGATGTACTGCCAAGGGATTCAAGATTTCAAGAAGCTTTGTTCCCCATAGAGCTCTGTCAGTGCATTGTTTCTCAGCTAGAGTGTCCTTGCAAAGCTAGTTCCAGGCTCTTGTGCTTAACTGATAAATAAGTTTGGCAGTGCTGTAAGCATGGAGTGTATATAGATTTAGCCAGTAAATTTTACACTGAATCTGGTTTTCTCCTTTTTTTTTTTTTTTTTTAAATCCTTTATTGCCCAACTGCTAAGAGCCTTGAAAGTCTCTAGTATGGTCTGGGAGCAAGGACAACTGTACAATTTTCATCTCCTGTTTCCAGAAAGCAATAGAGAGGAGTCTGAATGAACAGAAAAATAAATAAAAGACTTATGCAAAAGCACACATCTTTTGTACAATAATCATCCACAATGCCCTAAACAAAAGCACTAGTCCTTGGTCATATCAGTGGAATTTTTGGATGATATCAAAGCAGACCAAATTTCATAGAGACAGAAGAATGTGCAGTACTGCCACAAGAACTGCAGCATGGTTTGTATACATATCAACTAGCTAATACTCTAGGTAGTTTGGATGTTAAAAAGCAATTAAACCATAACAGCACAGCCTTTGAATGTAAATGAAATAACAAGAGTTTGTCCAGCCTGGACTGAACCATGGGTTTCCAAAGAATTTTTTTCACTTGGTATCTGAGCTAAGTTAAAGCTAGCAAGCTCACCTCAAGGTACATGCAATCCACATTCTCTAAGTGGCCTAGTGCACCCCACAGCTTTCACTTTTTATCATTTCCAGTCTGATCACTGGTTGTATAACCCACCGTGACTACTTGTGACCCACACTCCTTGCTGGAAGGCAATGACAGCAAGAAGAACATTAAGCATCTTGAAGTCCAACAGTCTCATGTGACAGTCTAAACTGACAGAGGGTGTTATGCTTGATTCCCACAGGCCTAGAAGATGTGGAAGAATTTGGCCCAGTGGAAGGCAGAATGCAGAAACACTAAACGAAGAAGTCAAGGTGAAACAAGGAGTGGTTACTCTGCCATTGACTCGTACACCTAGCACAGCAGAAGCGGCAAATTTCTGCTAAGTGGTGGCTGGTCCATTCAGAAAGAAGGTAATTTTAAAAAAGATTGGAAAACAAAACCCCTAAATGTAGCAGGGTGAAGAGCAGATAAGGGCAGTTTCAGGTCTTGTCAACTGTACAGGATACCTGCTGTTCTGAACCAGAACAGCTCCTTATCATGCTCTGGTATCTCTGTGCACAGCTAAAGCCTGCCTCAGTTAATCAGAAGTTTCTTAAGCCTTATCTCTGTGTATTTTCCTACCTCAGCTTTGGGAAACACCATTAGTCAGCTATGATACACAGCAAACACAGCAATTTATGCTGCACAGAAAGCATTACCCCTCAAAAAAGGTTTTTTTCCAGGGGTATCATGTGGATATTATTTCAATGCTTGTTAACTCCAAAGAGTTGGAAGGGAGGTCAGTTTATTTATTTTTCATGATCAGGACAGACTCTTTAATTCTGATCCATGTACTAATGTAATTCAAAAGAGTATTTCCCCCTGGAGAAAACAGGGTTGACAGAGCAAAGCTGTTCTCCAAACCCAGCACGATGCATTTCCAAGTCAGAGTGGAAGCTTTTCAGGGATCACTGTCCCTACCGAGCGTGTAATTATGTGCCATCCCGAACAAGGACAGATGTCATCACGTGCTGACGTGCCCAAGGGCCATGACACACAGTATCAAACCTAATGAGTGCCTTGGGCACCTCTTTAATACGAAGCAAGAGTCTTGAGGTAAGAAACACACTGCTTCATTACACAGTCTTCTACCAGAATGCCAGTTCAGATGGACAAAATCACATTACTGATTCTTTTTTTTTTTAATACTGTATATTTTGTGCCAGGAATATTTTAATCTATAAGTTAGTTAACTATTCCTTATAGTGGAGACAGGTAAAATTACTTCACTGGTGTAGTTCTTTTATCCTACTCATTTTGCATAGTTGAATTCACATACTCATATATTCAGCAACAAAAGATTAATAGAAATGCAAAGCTATGAAAGCAGTCTAAAAGCAATACAAAATTATCTTTTCAAAGGGGTAGATTTCAATTTTTGGCTTGTTAGATGAATCCAGGGTAAACAGTTTTTCTAAATGAGACAATGAAAATTACCTGAATTTGGTAGATTCTTCTGGTCTCCTTATCCAGGTGCAGTTCTGCAGTTTTGTGACTATGTGAAGATAATAATCTTCTGAGTATCTAAATAAGGCAAGAACATCAAACATTAGAATATATATGTATGTATATTTAGAAACAGTCTCTAAAACATTCAAATGATGCATGTATTAATAATACTGTGCATGATGCATATATAATAGATTGCTTTTAGAACTCCATGACCTATTTTATTTTTGTAATTTTTAACAGCAATATCCTCATTTAATTAGCACGACCTACTAAACATTGCTTCTTAACAGTGATATCCTAATGAACTTTTCTTCTCAGACACTTTTGAAAGTACACTGGTTTCAAACTTAAATATCGTGAAGTTATTAGAAATCATCTCAAGTGCAAAAGTCCAAAATAATACAAAAAATCTCTTATTTGGTGTTTTAAACTTCAAAAATGTTTTGAAATGTTTTGAAAATGAAACATTACACTTCTTATTTTCTTTCATTTACCTTGTAGAGTCCCCAAAGCTCAATTCAATCATCTAAGACCATAGACCAATATTTACAGATGTAATTTTTCCTTCAAATTATCTGTTAAATAAAACAATCCATTGTTTTACATCACCCAGCACTTTGGTTACATTGGTCCATGTAATCAAAGAGTCTTCTGCTCCTTTTAAACCCTTTCAAGACATTTGGCTTGTCCATATGTAAAATACTTCAGAACATGTAAGTCAAAAGAATAGACACACATCTTCCCTTGTAGGTTCAATGTTAATACTTCTCCATTTGTGCTTGGATCCTAATACATTTATTTTTTTAAACAGTTAACTCTGACTTTTAAGGAGGACTGGGGGAATGGGAAGAAGAGATGATACGGGTCCCATGACTACATATTCTATGGGACTCATGTCTCCAGAAAAGAACTACCTTGTATTATTTTAGCAAAAAGCAAGGTCAGCCCAAAATCAAATGATCATGAGCTTATCTAAGCTGGAATTTAGAAGTGTGTATTTTGAACAGTTTTACAGGAGTTGGGATGGCAAGAAACCTCATTTGTTTCTAAATCTAGCAAGCGAATTGATAAAAAGGAACATAAAAAAAGGCCGTGGACTTGCCACAGCAGAAGTCAACAACCTGAAAGCTTCCTTCTCTCTGTGTTCCACATGTTTTTGGTGCCACAGCCTTATGGTAACCATTTGAAAAAACAGAATCCTTTTTGTTTGCTTCATAAACGAGCTAAATTTAACTTGCTTATCTACTTTTGAGTAAAGCCATGTCCCATTTCCACACAGAAAAAGAAATGAAACTTTTTAGAGGGGTTCTGCATTAGAATTGGTCCTTGGCTCAAGTCTGCACCTATGACAACACGTATGATTTTCATTCCACAGACTTAGCAAACTCTTAAAGGAACTAGATGACTGTGACCAAACTGATTTTCCTCAGCCCTTGCACAACTCAAGGGAGCAGGAATGAATGGGCAGAAGTGGAAAAAGCGCAAAACTAGGTTTTTTGCAACTGTAGCTGCTCTGACCTGGTGCAGAACATTCCTCCTCCTTCCAGTCCAACTCCAAATCTGTTCTCTCTCTCATGCTTCTGCTGATACTACCATGACCAAAAAAAACCCCCAAAACAAAGAAAAAAATATGCATACACAGTTTCTCCAGGAAAGATTCCATTGAACACCACAGCCAGTATAAGCAAGGAGTGATTGGAGTGGAGAAACCGTGAAGAAGACCTTCTTATTTTGGCAACTGCCTCCTGGTATGTTGTACTGGAAGCCTTGGAACTGCAGTCAGAGAAAATGGAACTACTTTCTTGCTGAAGCTGCTACCCAAATTGGCTCTCTGTGGGGTCAGACAAGTGTCAAGACCAGTACAAGGCAGCACAGGGAGCGCACGTGAGGGGAGGATGGGACAGAAGCACAGGAACGAAATAGCCTATGCTGATGTTGAATCACTCATCTAGTTGTACTCCTTAAGGCTAAACAGTAAATAACTCTTAGATGCTGGGATTTATGGAAAAATTCCAAGAATTAACAGGATGACAGAGCACGAAGACTTACTTAGGCTATCACTATCTAGGAGAAAAAAATATAGAAAAAGTAAATTATAGCCTAAAGACACTGATAAGAAGAAGATCAGAGTCTGAAATGAAAAGAAAAATTACCATCAGCTCGGAAAGAAATTGCATGGACTGACAAGTTATTAGCAAGTTACAGGGAAACATTTGGTAAGGAGAAAAATCAAAGCATCATCCATAATGCTAGTTCTGAGGCCTCAAGAGAAACACAGGCACTCACTGTCAGAAAGCGTAAGGACCTTCTTATACATGTAACAGAAGCTGCACCAAGGGTAAAAAAACCAATTAGAATGCAAGAACATGGCTACCTTTCCTCTGCTGGCTGCTGGATGGAATCCCTCTTGCTCAGGTGTCCAAACTCACCAGCTCATGCAGAAGATCATCATTTTACAGGTCTTTACCAGACAGAACACCACCTCTGCTCGCTCTGTGCATCTAGTTCTGCTCCTCCTGTGCCTTACAGAGACACTACGGACCGTCAGAACTCATCCCAGCACCGCAAGAGGCAGAGACAACCCAGCAGCTTGTCCTGGGGAACAGGAGCTCACACCAGTGACAGCCCTGCAAAGTGGCTGCCACATCTGCTCACACCAATATAAGGCTTCCATGAAATGAACTCTACTTGAATACAGGCAATGTTCCCATAGATTAATTTTTTTAGACTCAAAGTGAAGCTCTGGGATTTGCTGCATCTGGGTTTACAGCCCAGAAACCTTTGTTTTCCTTCCAGAAAGCCTATTTTAGCATTTCCTGCTTTAAAAGAGCCTTGGAGACTCACTCCTCCAAAGGAATCATCCAGAAGGCCATCAGGGTATCATCTAATGGCTCTGCTGTAACTCAGACAATCCTCTCCTCCACTGTTCTGTTTTCAAGAGCTGGGACAATACATGTATTTCCACTGGCACCCGGGAGCTTACAGCACATATTCACTGAAGCTCACAGGGTTTTATTATTAAGATAAAAAAGCTCTGGTAAATTGAACTATAAAAATATGTGGACAAGACAATAATTACAGTGCTGAGAATAGTGAATAAAGCACGCTTTGTCCTGGTTTTGTCTGTCACCTGCACCACAACAGTTATAATAACTTGCTGTTGTCAGAAACTCATTTATACTGTATTTGCCTTGCTGATAAATAACACCTGGGAGGGGTGGGGTTTTTTGCCTATAGTACTTGTCAGGTATGCAGAGTGACCTTCTACATTAACTGCAGTGGCTAAGGGGGAATTATTATGCACAGCTGAAGCACTGACAAAGTATAAGTATCTTCTAATTTCTGGCAGATATCTGAAGGACAACAGCAAGGACAGAAGCGTTGAGATAGTAGGGAGACAACAGGCAAAATGTCAGAACAGAGAGACAGGTGCAGCCCCACCTGGTTACCTGCTAAAGCTAAACAGCTAGCTCAAAAAAAGCTATTTGAATTAGAAGGAAAACTGAGCAGCAGAAGTGAAAAAAGGAGATATTAGTACTTGGCAGCTTATGTTTAAGAAAGAAACAAATTAAAAGAAACATAACAGCAGGAAATGCAAAATAAAAGGAGGATCCCTTTTGCCTTTGGACACTTTAAAACTATCAAAACAACTATCAGTTTTTAAGGCCCTCGAAAGAGTGTGCAAAGGGCTTGCCCTAGAATAAAAATGGAAAACTCCAGCAAAACTCAGCATTTCAGGCTCTTTATCACCACCAGCACATACCTGCTATAATAATAATTTCCCACTTACATAGCATTTTCTACTATCAAATAATTTGACAAGCTTTAAATGAGTAATTTTTTCCCTTTCTGCCAGCTTAAGAGGGAAGAGTGTCCAGAATGTCCCTGAAAGTCTAGAACTGCAATATAAAGTGTTTATATACCATGCCTGTGGGTCACCCTTGGAAAAGCAGCAAAGAGCCCTCCAGCTCCTGTCAGTGAAGGGCAACAAGCTGCAATATTCATGGCACGAAACAATCCCTTGCTCCTTTCTTCCAAGCATCAGTTTCTCTTTCTACCTGCCCAATTCATCTTTTGCCTCGTTAAATGGTGCAGCTCCTCCTTTCTCTTTAGCCACAGAATAAAGGTCTGAAACTTCGTAAAGTTTTTCCTACAATCTCAGCTCCCAAATGTTCTGCGTTGCTGCTGCCTGTACAACTTCGTAACACGCCGGATAAATAACAGCATTTCTATCGCTCTAAGTGGATTTTGGAGGAAAAACAGTGACTGGTTGTCCTTCTCTTGGTGTTAATCGCTCAGCTTTTCAGCCAACTGTATACTTTGACCTGTTTGCCAGTCTCTGTTTCAGCTCTCGCTAGCAATGCGTCAGTAAAGTAACAGAGTGGTTTAGCACCTTTCAAAAGAAGAAAAACTTCAACGATAGTGTTGCTGATGAGGTGGAATATGGGTGGGAGAAGAGGTTATAGAGGAGAAAAAAAGAAAATAATTTTTAAAACCCCCAGAATTCTGGGAATATGGTGACTTAAGAACAGGCGAAAGATCTTAAAATGCAATGAAAAAGTGAGGAGGGGGCAGAAAAGACAGTGACCTTCTACATTAAGACAGGAGACGTTTTAAAATCATGATTTAATGCTGTTTCTGTGTTAAGAAAAAATTGACACTTCCAGTTCTTTGAATGGGGAAAGGTACGTCACTATTTTTAGCAGAACTTTTTTTTTTCTCATTCCTTTTCTCTTTTCACAAATGGAGGGGGGAAAATAAAAACCTTCCGATTTTAAAGACACCATGGCATGTAATTAATTTTAAGATGGATCTTGATCCCAATGGGAAGCCTTTTTTATTTACAATATTTTAGTTATTGGTGTATCTATGTAGGCAAAATACTACATGTCCAAAAGAATGGGCTGCTTCTTCCATTATCACTTCAGAAAGTGGGAAGGAGCTTGAGCAGAGCTGATATCAAAGGGGGTTTTTTCCATGTCAGGAAAAGGCAGAACAGCAAGTTGAAACCCAAAATTAATTTGAGGTGGTTTTTCAACGTATCTAAAATTGAATTATTAGTTTCCTGTGGACTAGTTATTATAAAGACTGCAATTAGTTACTAAGTTTTTATACTAGTACATTTCCATACTCATTCTAGTGAACACGCTGAAAAGAAGCCATTAAGGGAGGTTGCTCATAGCAGGAACGTTCACCAATCAGGAAAAAGACACTCAAGATTGAAATCATACCTCATAGATTCTGTTCAGCCTTCTTGTGAATATCTTGGAATAAAATGCTAACTGGCAAAGAGAAATCTTGTTGACTTACATTGTGAAAATAGAAAAAATAAAATCCAAACTTGAATAAATCTAATTCACGTGAAAGAAAAAATGCAGGCAAGCATTGGCTGAACAATTTCAGTTTCCTGGTGTATAGTTCCACATTCATATCACTTAGAATTATGTAAAAGAGGACAATCTTCTACCTTTCTATTTAAAATTAACAAAGCAGAAAGCACAGCAAATACCTACCTTTTCTTCTTGATAGATGATGACAAAATGTTGTCCTGAATTGCCTTACATTTTGAAGCCTGTTCAAACTGGTAAATTCCATTTTTATTAACAGTTGTTCTGTTAAAAAGGGTGGGAAGAAAAAGCAACAAACTTTAAAAGAGAGAACATATTCTGACAATGCTGTCAAGTTTACTTTGCTATGACAATAAGATTAATAACCATTGATTTAGCTGAAAAAATTACCAAAGAAATCTTATTGACTTCTATTGTCAAGCTCTCACATAAAAGGGGAGTTCACTGTTAGTGACTATAAAATATTTGGTTCTTTAAAGTAACCCTGTTTCATAGTCTGAATTATATTTTCTACTTTACACTGTAATCAGAAAATGTAATTAAAGAAAGAAATGAAATGGCAAGACTTTTGAACATTACATTTTAAAGATACACCCTCCTCCATCATCAACCTTCTGCTTGTGCGTATTGTCATTTATCGGGGAGTTTTCTTCCTCCAGCATTTTTATTTTCCTTGCTCCTCACCATTTTCCCCTTTTCCCTTTCCCTGTTCCTTTTGGGTTCCTTCCACTGATTCACTACTTACAGAGCACTGGGACACTGCAATGTGTTTGTCCCACCCAGAACTAGAAATACAGAAGATACAGATGCTGTGTCATTCACTCCTGGGTGGGAGCTGCAGCAGGGAACAGAAACACAGAACAACTGAGCCATCTCTGTATGCACAAAGAGAAAGGGTCTTCCTGCTTTGCGCACAGAGCACTCTGCTTCTGAACCATCATTCCTTTTACTGACAAGGACCAAAAGTCCATTGCCTTTACCTATAAAAACACAGAGACCACTTATCAACAAGATCACTGACAAGCTGATTTTGAACCTCTTTTACTTCGGAAAGATGCCATTTCAAGTCACAAAGTCACTGAGTAGCTGAGGTTGGAAGGCACCTCTGGAAATCATCTGGTCCAACCTCCCACTCAAGCAGGGCTACCTACAGCCCAGGTCAGTGTCCAGGCAGCTTTTGAATATCTCCAAAGATGGAGCCTCCACAACCTCCCTGGGCAATCTGTGCCAGTGCTCAGTCATCCTCACAGCAAAAAAGTGTTTCCTGATGTTCAGAGGGAACCCAGAGGGGTAGGGAACCACCATTCTTTCAACTCTGTGCAGAAAATCATGAAAAGGTCCTTACATCTTCCTATTATGTCCTGAGATCAGTAGGGCAGTGCATAAATATCCTCTCGACCAATTACAAGCTCAACTCAACAGACTTTTACTCTTTTTTAATCCATAACACTGAGATGAACTGAAGCTGGTCACCTCGTTTTTTAATATGCAATTGCTTTTTATGCACGCATTTTCAAGACTTGAAAAATTACAAAAACGAAAAGTCAGATAAAAAGGAATGAGCAAAATAAATCCATGGTCTGTTTTGCCATTAAATCCTGACAATCACTTTTACAGACATCAAGGGGAGAACAAAGGAATAAGGATTCTTTCTTTCCCTTTCCATGACACATGTAAAAATTGATGAAAATGGCACAAGTGTGGGGGAAAACTAGACACAAGTTTTAATTAAAATTCTTTATCCATATAATGCAGGCACACGATAGATCACCAAAATGCTGCTTCTGTGGCTTTTTCCATGCAAAAGTTACTCAATGCTCTTTATATGTTGCAAAAAAAAGACATATTTATTTGCCAGACATGCAAAACAACGACTCATTCTAGTAAAAGTTAAATTTCTGAATCTCTGTTTCACCGTCAGAGTGGCCTCTGCTTCACGAGTGAAAGATTTTTGCATTCAGACAAAAGGGGTGTGCAAGGGGCAATCCAGACTTCGACTGCGTTATTCATTGCAGAATTGTGCAGACATCAGGCTCAGATTAGATTTCCGATCACTTAGGACAATTATGCTGGGCAACATTTATCACTAAATGAATTTACCTGACCTAGGGGGTGACAGTCTTTGTTCCGTTCTTAGAACTGCACTAAAACTTGTGCAGTGAAATCAGTTAACATGTCTACCAATACAGATATATGGCTACATTGAACTAATTTTGCAAACTTTTAATCTAGACAAGAACTTGTGGTGGAGACCATGTTATATTCTGATGGCCTGAACTCATAAACGGATGAAACAAGGAAATTTCTGCTAGATTTCCTTTAGAATTTAGATGTTCTCAAAGCCAGTCTCACTGGTCAAAATCTGACAAAAAAAAAAGTGGGTTTTTTTTTTAAAATCATATATGAACAGCTTGAGGACCACATACTTTCTATGGTAATTCTAGGAACTAAGAAAGTACACCATCTGTACTTTAATAAATCCACAGTAGATTAAGACCATGTGCCATATTTATCAGCACGTTGTTATTCTATATCTTGCTCTCAGGAAGACAGCAGTTCTTTAAACTGTAAAATTCTTTAAGGCAATGATTGCATCCACCTTCAGAATAAGAAATAAACTATATGGAAAGTCCACGTGCCCTGTTGTCTTAGTGCAGACACGTACCCCAGTTAACATGGAGATCTTGGGGAGCAGTGGTACAAGGAGGGAAAGAAAAGGGAATCCTTTTAAAAAAGGATTTTTAACTCAACCAAACTCAACCCCCAACAGTTATCAGACTAAGAAAATGGATGGACATAAGATGGATGAAAAAAGGATGAATGGTGGTGGGCAGTGGGGAAGAAAGGCAGATGGAAAAAGAAAATATAATGCTGTGAATTATACCATGACATACAGATATGCCCGGGACTGAAAGGCCAGTCCTCCAGAATTCCCACAAAATCAGCAGGAAACAACTCAAAGAACGTGGAGAGCGATTTTCAAAACAGCTCAGAATGAAATTGGCTGGCAGCACTGAAATAAACAAGACTTTCATCCCTAATTTCAGCAAGAGTCATGTCCACACTGAACGTAAGGAAAAATCCCACTAATTGGCTTTATTCACTCCATGCCCAGCATAACCAGTTCTTGCCCTTTTTCTACGGCTTCCTGCACTTCTCTGCCTGAAGGAGCACAGGACCCCTGAACCCTGTTCCAGCTGAGCATCTCAGGCTAAAAAGGGTAACTTCTGTATGCAGAACTGCACATTTCCATCCTTCTACCAAAGTGGCACTGAACAACACTATCCAGTTTGTGAACACTTTTTGCCTTAATCTTTCCATTGAAGAAACTAATTTATATCTGAACCTCATAATCTATTAGTTGAATACTATTAAAAACTCATAATCCATACTTCCCTAGGAAGGGTGCTCTTAAGTGCTAGCTTTGACACTATTTCAAATAAATCAGATGATAAGAATATAGCAACATTTTTCAGGTTCACGATACCTTGATTAACAAGGCAATAGACAATTTAAATGCTTAGTAAACGGACTATGAAAATGGCTTTATCAAACCATAGGAATAAGAATTTGTCTTGTAACATTAATCACAGTAACTGTGAAAAAGACTGATCCTACTATCCTTGTTCGAGTTCCCATGGAGGTTTTGCTTATCTAAGGAATGCTAAATCAGGTCTTTAAGACAAGCTGCATTTTGAAATTATATGGAATACCTTGCAGTGCATTCACCAGAGTTATACATGAGATACTTTTTATTTATAAAATCCATAAATCACATGACAGGTAACATGACAAGCAACACTCAGCATCTCATGCTGGGTAAAGTGAAAAGAATAAGGTACTTACACCAAAATGATGTTACAGTAGTAACGGCAGACAGAATGACAGAGCAGTTTCACTTGGACCAAGTAAACAGAAAGAGGCTGGGAAACCTTTCACCACTGTCAGAACGTAAACGTGTCCTGGCAGCTTTCAACTGAACACCTATTCATTTAGACAGAACTAATACATGAGGCATGTGTTAGAAATGCACTCCTAAAATAAGTCTGCATGCATCACTTGGGAATGAAGGAAAAAATACTAACAGAGCAGTAAAATTAGTGAAGTGGTCATCAGTGCTGACTAATCTAAACTGTAGCAAATTAAAACTAAGTTACTCTTCATAACTGTGGTAATAGCCTGTCTCTTCTTCCCCTTCTGCTTGTCAGAATGCAGGATTTTGACAGGAGACAGAATGTACAGGTCTCCGTAGCATAGTTAATTAAGTACAGTTGTTTATTCCCTAGGCCTGCATAAAGATGTGCTGCTGAGAGAGGAATTGGAGAAACCAACACTATGGAGCCCTGCATTAATACTAACTTGTTTACTCATAGCTCCTCATCACTTCCTCCCACTGTTCAATTACCCCAACAGCCTCTACACTGTGTTTGCCTTGGACCTGTGAAGACATAGAGTAAGTTAGGGAAATAGTAAGTGAATGCCTTAAAATTGGTGACACAAACAGAACAAGAGTGGTGGCAGTCAGTTCTTCAGGGCACCGCTGCCTTGTTATTACTTGTATATAAAGTATATATAGGTAGTGCTTTTTGCTTCCCTTCTAGGAGCTGGCATCATTTATCTGGGCAGTACAAAATGAAATAGAATTTCGTCCCAAGCTTAACATAGTACACCCTGAGCCTCATAACAAAGAAAACACTACCTAGCACCTCTTGCTATTGTCACCTTCCCCTGATAAGCACTAGCAGTGCTAAGCCTTCTATTTTGCTTTTAGTGCTGTGACTACACAAACAAATATGCTGGCACAAACACAGCTGGGGAGGGAGGACCAAGTATCTAAAGGTGGGACAAGTACAAAACTACTTCTTTTAGTTGTACTGTTGGCATAAGCAATTTTAAGCCATACTTGCAGTTACAAATTTAAAAACTGAGAGGATGATATAAGGCATAAACATGACGCCTTGCAGCGTTGTGGTATAAATCATACTGATTCCATGAATAAATCTGGGGACTACTAGAGAAATCTTACTAACAATGGCCTTTTTTTTTTGTAGTAAGAAACCCTACTAACAGGCACAGTAGGCTGTGAAATGAACCCAAGACCAAAACTGGAAGCCACACTGTAGAGGTAGTCACATTGTTTGAATTAGATATCTAACACTGAACAAGGAAAAGTGGTAAGAAATGTCCTGTAAGAGACAAACTTCATCTTCAAGGTTATTTACTAAGACACAGTCCTCAGAGAACTTTAGGTGCCCGGTCACCATCTAATTAAACATCGCCGTGCACAACAGCTGCCTAAATATCTGTGAGAGTCTGAACCAATCCCCTGCTTTTCATCCTTTCATCCGTCAGTTTCATCCTTTTAAAAGAATTACTCAAAGTAAAAGAACAGATTAGCTTTCAGTATTGTGAGGCAACAGAATAATAGGGCCTTAGAGATTCTTCAGGAGAAGAATCCTTCTTCAGGAGGTTACAAATATGCCTCCAACAGCAAAGGAAATCATGATAAGAAGAAAGATTAGCTGCGATTATGAAGATTGTTTAAGTTACTTCGAGTTCAAGGACAGCATCTAGGTTTTTTCTTTTTCCTTTCCTGGATCCTCCCACCCAATTTGGTAAGCAAATCTTAGCTTTCCAGAAAAATGTGTCAAACTGATGAAAAGATCAGAGTCTAACCTATCATCCATGCACACTCTCTTACTCTTACACAGGAAAAGACATCAGTGACACAGCAATGCTACTCAAACCATCAGGATACTTCAGGAGAACCACACTTTGGGAAGGCTGCACCAATACATTGTTCCTAGTTTCACCCATCAACTCACTAACCTAGCCTCATCCGATTCAAAAATTCCCTAACCGCTGTACAACCCATTTCAACGGGGGACTCTTCTGTCCTTTCACTATACTCATGGATACTGCAGCAAAACCCCACTGCAAACTGGACTCTCCTTCCTGTTGACCAGACCATCCATCTCCATCACTGAGGGGATTTGCTCTCAATCTCCTGAATGAGTCCAGATGCTCCTCTGGATCAAATCTCTCCAGCATGGCCCTCGGCCAGGCCCAGTCCAGCTGCTGCCTCGATCAAACCCCTACAGCATGGCTCCCTGCCCAGAGCTGCTCTCTGGATTAAGTAACAGCTCCTGGTCACTCCAGCAGCTCTCTCTCCTTCCTTCTATGCCAAACATGCACCACAAACTCCTGTCAGGCCAGCTGACTAACCACAGACACTCAGGTGAGAAAGAACATCCTCTTCTGGATTCAACCGGCAAGCCATCCCTCCGAAGGCACTACGGTTAGAGGAGCTAGAGTGAAATGAAACTTTTTTTGATGAATAATTTACCTGTCACACTTTTGCAGTCACTTAGTCACGACGAAATTACAATTTCAGGTTGATTGAAACTAGCTCCAAACTGATGCCAGGCAGATTAAGGAAAAACATGTACTTAAAATCTGGCCTTATTACAGAGATTAAAAACTGACCCATACACGACATGGATTTTCAGCCCTTTTCGGTCCTGTGTGGCTTCCACTTTCTTTGCTCCAGTTGTGAGCGTACTAACAGCAGATGGGAAGCAGCCAGACTCTGCTCTCTGAAGTGCTCTCTGCCAGCATTTCTAGTCAATTTGGCTCCACGGTTTAGCACACCGAGCTGAGGGGAAGGAGACTGCAGCTCAGAGACTAGCAGGGAAAAGGAAGAATACGAGAAGATGGGGCAGGGGGGGGACCACAGATGTAACACAGAAGAGAGTGGAGAGGAGAATGGAGCGACAGCTACAAAAAACAAAGCAGAACAGAGTACGTTCTGCAAAACCAGTACAGAGTGAGGAGTGGAAAAGATGGAAAAAGAGGCAGAAAGGGAAAAATTAAGCACAGGGAAGAAAAGCAGGCTAGAAGAACATAACAGCAGTTAGAATTCTGCAAACGTTCCTGTTTCTTTTGTTTCACTGTCATTTCGAAAGATGTTATAAACTTACAGCTTGTGAAAGTTCTAAATTTTGAGGCAGGGAGCACGAGGGTCTCTCACGGGAAATGCGTAAGAAACCTCCTGTCAGGGTACACTGCAACAGTTTGACTAACATCACTTGTATTCACTTAGGGAAATCGTATGTTCTTTCAATCCCCAATCCAGCTAGATTGGGTGAGATGGCAGCTCGAGTAAGGTTAACTGCATTGTCACCATTGACTCCAGTACAACCGGACCATCACAGCTCCTGTTAAAGACCCAAGTTCTTTCTAGCTTTTATCACGTGTTTTTGACCATAATACATATAAACATCTATCAATCATTGGAATGGCGATGCTAATGAGGCCATATAAAGTAAAACAGAGAAGCAAAAATATTTGCAAGCTACTTCTTTCACAGTAATCTCTCACGTGTGGATTACACCACCCTGTTCTGCACTATTAGTTTTCCTACAGCGTGTGAAGACTCAAGAGCACGAAAACAGTGCTGTTAATATTGAAGCCTGCACTTAAGGCATGACATGCTTCACAGCTAATTTGACCAAATATTGTCATATTAAGCTTCGCAGTATGAAACAACGGGCTGTAAAGCAAAGATCTACACTGATATAAAAGATCAAGACACGGGACCAAGTGGAAGAGCAAAGTAAGATGCTGGACAACATGAAAAAGCCTTCGTATGTCTGGCCTTCATCCTATGGATTTTAAAGGAGAGATCTGTATTTTTGACTCAACGCACAGCAGAAAAACGACAATAATATTGCCCAACTCCAGCTCCACCTTCCTGAAAAGAATAATAAAAGCTACCTGGGACATGCCATTCGGCCAGCACTTTTTGCATGGAGCAAAACCACTATAGCCAATAGCTCAAAAACCAGCGGCGGAGTGACATCCGTCATTAAGAGGCCCGAGGTGCAAATAATTTATTACAGTCAAAGCGAATTTTCATTTTTTGGGGTATAGTAAGCCTCTAACGCTCTGTCCGAGTACGAAGCTGCCAAAACACAAGGGAGAATGAACTAGAGCCAGGGCGAATTCCTGCTCTCGGGGGACCCTTCCCGGGGGACCGAGGGCGGGCGGGCCCTACCTGTTCCCGGCCTGAGGCGGGGCGGCTGCGGGGGACCTGAGGGCTCGCACCACTTTCGGCGTGACAGCCGCCGCTCCCGCGTCCGCCTCCTCCCAGCCCCTGCCAAGCGAGACGGGGAAAACAAAAGTTGTCAAAACCAGTCATTAAACACACCACCGGCCGTGCGCGGCGCCGCTCTCCTCCCCGCTCATCCCTCACACGGCCGCCGACACCCCAGCCCGGCCCGGCCCGCTCCGGGGCGCGGGGTAGGGAGTGTGTGTGTGGGGGGGTGTCTCGCCGCCTCCCGCTCCTTCTTCCCCAGCCGGCTCCAGGCTCTCCCGCCCCCGGCCGCCCTACCTGGCGCGGAGGGGCTGCTGGCCGCCTAGGCGCAGGAGGCAGCCGCCCAGCAGTAAGCTGCCCAGCGCGGCGGCCAAGGCGATGACAGCCCGCATGGTGCGCTCGGCAGCAGCGCCCGCCGCAGCTACGGCCGCCCCATAGTATTTAAGGCAGGCTGCGGGGAGGGGGAGGCGGCCATGGCAGCCACAGGGTCTCTCCGCTCCGCCCCTCGCCCGTTCCGCCGGCCGCAGTCCTGCGCCGCCGCCATCAGCCCCCCGCCCTCCTCCTCCCGCCGCGCTGAGGGGGCAGGCCGGGCTTCCCGCCCAACTTTCCCCCTCAGGCGAGCGGCGCGCGGCGGTCCTGGGGCAGGTTGTCCCGGGGGACGGTGGCCGATGTGCCGGGGGAGAGGGGGGGGGACTGCCTCCCCGGTTTCCCCGCTGGCTCCCGGGGCGCGGCGGGGCTCGGTAGAGCTGCCGCGGCCTGAGGGGCAGGAGCCGGGCAGCCTTTGCCGCGGCCGCTCAGGCCGTTTCGGGGTAGCAGAGGCGGCGGGGCAGGTCCCCCTGCGGTGCGAGGGAGTTAAAATGGTGCCGAAACTTTGAGTGGGGGTGCGGGGCGGGGCGGCGGCGGGATGAGGCGGGGGGAGGCCCGGGCAGCCCGCCCCTGCCCCGGGGCTGGTGCAGCGGGGTCCCTGCCGCTTCGGTAGGTCTGTCTCTTATTTATAAATGACATTCCATCTGGTGTTTGTTTTGTGAGGTGGGTTGTTTTTTTTTTAATGTGTTTGAAGTGATTTTCGGTAAAGAAATGTAGTAAGCTGGCGTCTTTTTTGTGTGTAATTGTGCATGTAGTGTGGTTTTCTCAGGGCTGGCTATTGCTGTGAGAAATGTAGTGAGGTGACGAGGTGCCATTAATTATGCACTCTTATTAAGAGAGCGTATTCTAGAGATGCTGTACCTCACAGCCGTGAGCCAGCTGGCACCTTGTTTTTGCAGGTTCTTCCTTATCCTTCCTGTTTTATGTATCTCCAAGCATTCCCTTAAACCTGGGAGCTTCTTTTATTTCTCAAACAATGGCTCAGAAGCCTCAGAGCTCTCACTCTGCTGGGGCTATATAAACGAAGTGACAGGAGACTTGATGTTGTGCCTGGTCAGTGGTTAGCTAGGACAATGAGGAACAGCACAGCACCAGCTGCGATGGGGTGTGTCAGGAAAGATCTAATTATGGGGTGGTAGGAGGGGTAATGGCTTCAAACTGAAAGAGTGGGGATTTAGATTAGGTAGCAGGGAGAAAATTTTCACTCTTAGGCCAGTGAAGCACTGGAAGAGGTTGCCCAGAGAAGCTGTGGCTGCCCCATCCCTGGAGGGGTTCAAGGCCAGGCTGGATGG
>JAOQGH010000012.1:20557922-20569118 GCA_025769975.1 Gallinago jamesoni | reverse complement strand
GGGATGGGGCAGCCACAGCTTCTCTGGGCAACCTCTTCCAGTGTCTCACCACCCTCACAGCAAAGAATTTCTTTCTGCTGTCTAATCTACATCTCCCCCCTTCCAGTTTAAAACTGTTCCCCCTTGGCCTTCCACTGCACCCCCTGACAAAGAGTCCCTCCCCAGCTCTCCTGTAGCCCCTTCAGGTACTGGAAGGCTGAAGCCTTCTCTTCTCCAGGCTGAAGAACCCCAGCTCTCTCAGCCTGTCTTCACAGCAGAGGTGCTCCATCCCTCTGATCATCTTCGTGGCCCTCCTCTGGACCCGTTCCAACAGGTCCATGTCCTTCCTGCGCTGAGGACTCCAGAGCTGGGACAGGGTTGTCTCTCTGGGCTGCCAGCGGACACTGCCGGCTCTCGTTGAGCTTCTCATCCATGAGCTTCTCATCCGCGTCCCTTCTGTTGCCGTTGCCCACAGCAGAACATCTGAGCCTGATATCTCCCCACCTAACCCTTGGGTGTGCCAGCCGGGCCAGCCACGGGGATCCTTTCCAAAGCCACAGCCAAGGGCTTTGAACCCTCGTGCCCGGACCCCTGCTCTGGGCGGGTAGAAAGGCTCCGGCGTCATAGTGACAGGCAGTGGCCGGGGAAGGATTCCAGGCATAGATTTAAACATTCTTAGCATGAGAGGTGCCATATAAGTGTCAGTCATCGCGTTCCCTGCTGGCAGAGGGTTGGGTGACTCGTTTTATCACCAAGGCTATTCCTAGAAAAAGTACATGTAAGTGCCTTGGAAATGGAGAAGGGCTACAACTACAAGAAATCGTATAGTCTGTATCAGAGTGCCTTGGGCATCTCAATTAAGTAGCAGTGAAACCCTGAGTGATTAATGACCAGAGGAAATAGCAGCGGGTTTATGTTACTGGTTGTGCAGTGCCACCCCAGGACCTGGCAGGGGGACCGGGGACCTGCAGTGCAGGAGACCAGGGACAGGCGACCAAGGAAGGTTTTCCTGACCAAGGAGTTGTGGGTCGGTGGTATTTTTATTGTTAAAATTTATTTATTTGTTTGTTTTATATATTTACTGTATTTGTTCAAAGCAGCATGAGGAAGTCTTCAACATCCTAAAGGGAGAAGTCTGGAACAAGCACTGCTTTGTTTCCCACGTGCACTATTCCACCCCTTCCTGCACCTTCTCCTGCCCGTAGCCGTGATTTGTGCCCGGCTGCGTTGCTGTGTGTCATTAGAGAAGATGAAAGGGGGGGTGGTGCATCTACGCTGGCATTTTACACCCTGGCAATGCGTTTCTAAACTCACCCACCCTACCAACCGTATTTTTGTTTGCTCTGTGGAACGCTCTCAGGGTGCACGAGCCGGATTGCTTTGAGATTAAATCAAAGCAGAAGACATGCCTCGGGACTGTCCCTAATGTGCTTCGACAGCTAATGGCACCAGTCACCTCCTCCGTCCCCCTTCGCCCCCCCAGCCCCGAATAGTGGGGACATCGGATCTCCCGTGCCAACTGCCTCCCTCCACAAACCTGCTCCTGCTCCTGCTGGTGGGGGTGTCCATCCAGACCCTCTGCCAGACCCCAGCTGATCGATGCCTCTGCTGGGCTGCTCAGCACCACGGGGTCTCTGCCGCTTCCGACTGACTCAGTGGCAGCTTGTCCCCTGACACATCTGCAGCCGTGCAGGTTCTAAACTCCAAAAATCTGGAGACTACACTCTCCGACTGGGTTTCCCCTCCTATACCTCCCCCCAGCCTCCAGCCCCTTCCTTCCTGATCCCCCGTAACCTCTCCTTACACTTCTTTACACCGGTGGATGCGCTCAGCCCTGTTCCTTCCCAAGATACAATTTGAAGTCGTGCGATGTAGCAAAGCAGAGAGAACTTAAAAATCCATGGAGTTAGCAGGCTCGAGAGAGGGCATTATTATGCCAGAAGGCATTCTGGAGATTGCTCAACGATTATTTCACCCCTTTCAGTTACTCCGCATACTGCAGATGTGTTTCTATCTTCTCCTCTGCCTTTTCATTTTCCCCAGAAAGAACAGATGCAGGATTAGATGGCTTCCTGAAATCTGAGGCTTGGCCAAAAGCCCATATTCAAAAATTGCTCTGTTTCAAACAGGAAAAAAAAAAAAACCCACAACAAAAAAACCCATCAAGGTAATATATGGACTTGAAAACTCAGCTATAAGCACCTGTTCATCTCTTCACGGACGAAGTTCAGTTGAGTGCATCTTGCTTCTAAAATTGTCCTGACGCTACTGGGAATGTTGGCTCAGAGTGAAGGAAATGAGCAAACCCAGCAGCTCTGCCAAGCTCAGGGATTCAAAACCCGACCCTACTGGGAGCAGAGGGAAGGTTTATTATTCACCTCACGGTCACTGGCAGATTTGACCGTCATATTTCATTTCCCATGGTGGTAAATTCCGACAGAGTGGGGACGTATCAGGAAGAATATTCATGTCTCAACCTGGGTCTGCCCAGAGAGGGACTGTCAGCGATAGGAGGTATTAATTAAGGGGTTATATTTTTCACAAACAAGGGCAAGGTTTTCAGACGTGAGCAAGTCGTGGTCACTACGAGAAAGGAGTTTTTGCTGTCAGCTCAGATCTCCACCCTGGTGGCAATTTCTTTGCTGCTGCTGCTCCTTAAAATAGTCTCCAGTTAAGGAGGGGCTAAAAAGACAGTGATATGAAGGCAAAAATAACTAATTAGCTAACCAGGAATAATTTTTAAAGCATGTCAGATCAATTATCCCTGACCTACAGCACTTTGACCCAAGCTGCTTCTGAGGTTGCCAGTGGCAGATAACAAGGTAGGAATCCATCCTCCACCAAGCAAGCTGTTTGTTGGGTGCTTCCCAAGGCACCTAACTTGTTATTAGTCCCCTTGACAAAACCAGCCAGCTAAACCAGTAGGCCATTACAGTTGTGAAGCTGTTTATCCAAGGGTGGTGGTGGTGGTGGTGGCTATTTGCCTGAAGCCTGTGACCGAAATCCAGGTCTGTTTGCAACATCTGTCCATTCAGACAGCACCAAAAGTTGTTGCCAACTTCACAGAACTGTGGCCACCCGGTTTCCACTGAACTCCTCTTGGCCTGATGAAGAAATTTTTGTTCCTCGTACTCAAAACTTGAACGTTTTTCCGTGACAAAACTCACTTTTGAAGTGAGCAGCCGGAGACTCTCCAGTGGAAACTGGTGCAGCTTCACGAATGTCGAGGGAAGGTCTCACCCTCTGCTTCAGCGGGCTGGAGAACGGGACACGAGAAGATTTCTGATGGAAAAAGGTGGCTTCACTAGGAGGCTGGTAAACAAAACCTGTTTGTTGGGGTTTTATTCTAGACCAGCAGAGCCACATGAAGGATGCAGCACACCTTTCTTTGGTGCATTGATCTCTGGGTTGAGAAAGGGGTCAGATGGGGCCAGGAGGAAGAGCACGTTTGTGTTTTCTTTCAAAGTGCACTCCTGCTTTTGTTGTCCCCAATTCCGCTATTCTTAGAGGCACTCGGGGCCCAGAACCTTTTCAAGCCGCTTTTCTTATTTCCTGTCATTTGCTGACAATCTCAGCTCTCCCACTCCCAGCCACCCGCTGCCTCCCGCTGCTGCTGGCCTTGTCACCTGCTGGAAAAAGAAAAAAGCGAAAAAGCAAAGCACCCCCACCCCCCCCCCACCCCACCCCCCCCCGACACGTTATCCCCCATCCCTCGCCTGCGGGGGCTGCCTTTCACACCGTGAAATGGCTTCCTCCCCTGCTGCCAGGTACGCCTCCAGAGCTTTTGGTAGGTCCCCATCTCCCCTGCTCCACATGGTAACATCTGTCAAAATCTCATGTGATTCTTAACCGGGACAAGAACCGTTTGTCTCTTTCATCTCTATTGTCTCTGGGCTTTCAATAACAACCTTTCCAACAGTTATTTAGTGCTGCTAACACCACACTGCTCGCTACTCAGGTTCCTCCTGCAAACGCAGCAGAGCCCATTTTGGGAGCAGCTCTTAGGGCAGCAGTGTGATTTTTCTTGAATTAATGTGAGTTGTGGGGCTTAACTCTGTCTGCCATACACGTATCCACCCCCCCCCCCCAGAATTTAAGAAGCGTCAATCTCCAGAAGCATGGATCCTCTCCACAATCACCTACAGCTCAATTCTACTGTTTGTTGGGGTTCTTTGTCCTTCCAAGTAGTATTTGTACAAACAACTGAATATCACCCTCTGCAGCAGAGTATCACCTTACAGCAGAGGCTACAGAGATGATGAGGGGCCTGGAGCATCTCCCTAACGAGGAGAGGCTGAGGGACTTGGGTCTTCTTAGTCTGGAGAAGAGAAGGCTGAGGGGGGATCTGATCAATGCTTATAAATACTCAAAGGGAGGGTGTCAGGAGGATGGGGCTGGTCTTTTTTCAGTGGTGCCCAGGGAAACGACAAGAGGTAACGGGCACAAACTTGAATGTAAGAAATTCCACCTAAACATGAGGAGGAACTCCTTTCCTGTGAGGGTGGCAGAGCCCTGGCAGATGCTACCCAGGGAGGTGGTGGAGTCTCCTTCTCTGGAGACATTCAAACCCTGCCTGGACATGTTCCTGTGCAACCTGCTCTGGCAGGGGGTTGGACTGGATGATCTCCAGAGGTCCCTTCTAACATCTCTCCTTCTGAGAAACATCTCATATTTTACAACTACCTTATTACTTCTTCTGTCAACAGCTGAAACAATTACCTATGCCTTTTCTAGTACAGAGGGCCGTATTACTGGGTTTTGGTGTCCAGAATAACGTGTTTCTGACTTACCTGATGAAGTCACCTGATTTTCCCTGGAGCGCAGGTGGTGACAGACCATGTGTGCCACCCACCTGAGGACAAGGGGCCCTGGCAGAGGCTGAAAGGTGCCACCTGGGAGCAATCCCGGCAGCGGTAGCTGATGTGCACGCAGGCTGAGAGGGGGCTACACGGATCCCCCTCCCTCCCTCAGGTACTATTTCTTCACATTGTCTTTATTTTTACCTTTTGTTGCAATAATGACTCACTGAGCTTAAAAGCTGTAATTCTGAATCCTCCCAGAGCTCCCAAATGGAAGAATCCTCCCTGATGCAAGCAGCGAGAGAATAAACAAAAGTAGATTAAAAACCAGAGAGAATGTTTTAGAAAAAAAGAAAGAAGTAGTGAGTAATGTGTTTCGTGGAGAAGCAGTTGAAAACTGCAAGAAAGGTGACATATTCCAGAAACATATCAGAGAAGAGGAAAAAACTCAAGTGACCCCCTTACATTTTTGGGGAAGGCAACATGAAAGATGGCCCTGAGGTGGGCATTTTTTTTTTTATTTAATACTGCTGGGAGACAGGCACTAGATTTTCGTCTGTTCAGGTTTGCATAGCGAAGTCTTGAAGTCTGGAGGGATTTAAGAAACGTGTAGATGTGACACTTCAGGGCATGCTCTAGTGCCCGAGATTGTCGGGTTGTGTCTGTTTGTGGGTGGATGTGTGTGTGTGGGGGGGTTGTTTGTTTGTTTTGGGTTTTTTTTTGTCGTTGGACTTGATGATCTCAAAGGCCCCTTCCAACCATGAATATTCTGTGATTCCGTGTTACGCAGCAGGGACACAACCAACCTTCTGATGGGAACAGCACGGATGCAGGAGGCATCTAGTGCACCTGTAGGGATACTGTTTGCAGAGCCAACCACAGTATGCTACCTCTGCAGCCAGAGAGGCTCGAGCGGGATTCACCTCAACTCAAATTAGATGTCTACAAAAGAACTGAACCCTCCAAATGCCCATTTCTCTCTCCTGACTCTCAAGGGACACTCGGCTGCAAACATTTACAGCATAAAAATCTGAAGTTAGGTGAAACAAACCTCACTTGAGGGTCCAGTCGGTAAATTCTCTTTCATTTTACTTCCAAAATATTCTCAAACAGAAAAATAGAGGTAAACATAAAGCAACACGGCAAGACGTTTTGGAGCACAGTCGTGCTATAAAATGCGTAGATGCCCAATAAACCTGTCCCCTGGGTGACAGAGCAGTCAGTGTTATCTTGGTGGGACGCTATCCCTCAGCTTGCGAATGCTGAAGGTCCAGGGGAGTAAGAGAACTGCACTTCACTAAAATCCACTCCTCCGAACGACCGCTGCCAACACCACGAGCTGGCCCTGCAATTAAGAAGATGTAAAGCGATCTCCTGCAGAGAAGAGTACAGTAGCCATGAAGGGAACGGAGTCAAGTCCAACCCTAAGCCAGCAATAATTTTCTTTCTACAGCTTCCCAGAAAGGCCTTGGCAGAGGCCAGAGCTCACAGTGCGGCGGGGAAGGCTTCATCCCGAACCTGCCTCCCCCTCACTGAACTGTCCTCCACAAAAGTAGGTTTTCTGGTTATATATAGATGTATGCACACATATATATGGATACGACTATCTATCTATGAATGCATGTATTTATTTCCTTCAAAAATGAGTACTTTGTAAAAGTCACTGCTGTCAAGAGTGACCACTTCTGCCCCTTTGCCTCATGGAAGGAGCGTTGCTAGCTCGTCACTGACACCTCTTACCCTGATGTGCAGTTCCACCATGTGTTTTTCTGCTGGATTCTCATTATCGCACGTTCTGATCTGCCTGAGGCAGCTATTAAACCCCTTGTCAAGTCACAGCTTACATCCTGACTGTGAATCATATCTTCTTTTAGCCCAAATTACCTCTTCATTTCAATATTCTGAAATAGATACTGTGCAATTAGAGCATTTTAAAAGCATTAATTGACACAGCAATAACTCATTTTGTTGGTTTTTTGTGTGTCAGAAAAGCTATTTGTCTGCAGATATTGTATTATTATCATTGTTTTTAGTGCCCCCTTTAGTTTTATGTCCAATAAACAGCATCAATCCTTTGTGAAGACAATATAATGTTCTCGGAGTCAGAAGGGACTCGCATACAACAGAGAGGAAAAATTGTTTTTGCCGTAGCCTTAAACGAAGTAAAGGCCTAGTTCCATGAGTGAGAGGGAGAGGAGCTGAACTTCTTGCAGCTTCCCAAAGAATAATCTAGAGAGATGTAGTTTAGAAAACCTAAAGCAATATAGAGGAGAGAAATACATATGATGTGCTTCCGAAACATAAAGGGCCACCTATCAGTCGGTGTAAACCAGCAGCTTAACTTTCATGGCACTACACTATTCCCACCAAATGACCTTCTGGTCCACTTCAAGCGTCAGAAAAATCTGGGAAACATGGAAACCTCCCTGGTTGACCTCAGATAGGCCAGATCAGTATTTATACTTAGCTGGTTTCTACTGTTAAATCCCACTTTCCTACTCTCTGAACAGTTTTTGCTGTCCCTTCATCCTTTGTTTTCTCAGACAATTCCTCTTCTGTCACAACATTTAAGCTTCTTTCTAAGCTTTTGAGAACAAAATCTAGAGGGGACGCAATGGGAAATGATGCTGTCTGGCCTGGGTAGCACTCTTAGGGCATCTCCTATCATCGTGAGACCCTTCACTCTCCTCTGTGGCTTCTGAGAGAGAAATCCTGAAATATTTGCTTGACTGCAGCTGACTTGAAAACACGCCTAATTGTCTCATTCAACATGCACCTGTTAAATGAAGTAATTTAACACCTTTCTCCAACTTGAGGTTTCCAGGTTTCCATTGTAGATCTCAGAGCTTTGAAACTACGTGTTCCTTGGTCAACCCAACCCCAGGCGTACCATTACCAAAACAAAGGTAATACCCTGTCTCGGCCAGAGGAAACACAAGATAATATTACTTGGGTTCTGAGCATTTTTGAGTACAACAGTCCCAGCCTCCCAGGAAAATATGAAACACAAGACTGAAGAAAGACCAGGTCATGGTGGTGATGGGATGAAGGGTTAAGGGATGCTACGGGCCTATAATGGAAGTATAAATGAACAACAGGAAGGTTAAAGCCTCTTGAAAGGTAGAAATTTTAGTATTAGCACGAGGCACCCTGAAGGTTTAAGCATCACCTCTGAAGTGAAGCACATCCAGACAACTTAGAAGAAAGACCACCCCAACATGCCTTGGGAAAAAGAGCTTGTGACTGGTTTCTCTGTGAGCACTGACCAAAACCCCATCCCTGAGCAGCTTCCCCCCCCAGCTGCTTCAGTCAGGGCACTTTCAGAGGGTTATTAGTGAACACCAGTTGTGCTGTTCCCCAGCATTGTTGGTCTGACATTCCAACAGAAGACTGCAGTCAAGGAAAGACACCCCACCTGCATACCTCCTATTTCTCTTTCATACATATTTTATTTTGTGTAATGAGATTTCATACTGCAGAACGACTTGGAAGATATGCTGGAAAAGAGGACATCAGAAAGATGGGAGACAGGACTAAATTAGCTGCCAGAACTATTTAGGGAGGGCATCCAAAACCCTGAATAGATTTACTTCTACTGTTTGAAACATTCATGCTCCCAAGAAGGAACCAGAAGAAAAGCGGTATTTCTTCCAAGAAGTTCTTGACATCTCAGAATTAAACTATGCTGAAACACTGGAGGAAGGTGTTAATTCTTTTAACGTGTAGAAAGCAGCATCTGTGCAACTGCAGGCACACAGCGTGCCCAGAAATGAAAAGCAAGAGCAGATATGTAAATGGTACCACTCACCAGTGAAGCACGTCGCATGTGTCTTCTCAATACCAAGGGCTAAACAGCAGGCTTGTTCCAGGCACAAGCACAGCAGCCATCCAGGAGTGGCTGACTCACAACCAGTCTCCTTCTCACTTCCCTGAACATCTATCCTTCACGCTCCCCTCAGCACATGGGTAAAGCCACCCGCTCTTCGTCTAACACGAAAGGTTAGCTCTGTGGTTCTCTGGTGGCTTTCTGCACTCTGCACACCCTGCCCCTCCACACTTTACGGACCACGGGAAGGCGACTGAGTTGTCTCCAACTGAGTTGCATGTAACAGCTCGAGGATTGCAGCAAGCCTTCAAAGGAGTTGGGGTATTGGAACAAGAACTGACAAAAACCAGACATTACTTACAAGAGATCTCGTGATTGTTCCCTCTCTGCCAGAAGCCTGCACAGATCAGAAAGAAGCCCCATCCCTGGAGGGGTTCAAGGCCAGGCTGGATGGGGCTTGGAGCAACCTGGTCTGGTGGGAGGTGTCCCTGCCCAGGGCAGGGGGTTGGAACTACATGATCTTTAAGGTCCCTTCCAAACTCTAACCATTCTGTGATTCTGAGACAAAAAGGGAATCAGGCTTAAATACTGAATGCGTTGAGAAAGATACCCTGAACGCTATGTCCTGTAGAAAGGTATCCTGGAACGGTCACTTCAGACTGACATCACTGTATCTTTCTCACAAACATTTGCAGCTCAGAGTTAAAGCTATTGATCGATCCGGTGGACTACAAACCCAACATAAAACTCAAGGAATTCACATTTATGCCAACCACAAAAGCCCACTGGCTGTCATATTCAGTAGGCAATGATGTCATTAGTTTGTAAGTAAAAAAAAAGAAGGAAAGAAGGAAGAAGGAAGGAAAGAAGGAAGGAAGGAAGGAAGGAAGGAAGGAAGGAAGGAAGGAAGGAAGGAAGGAAGGAAGGAAGGAAGGAAGGAAGGAAAGGAATAACCCCCCCAACCTGTTCACACACAATGGACATTATTCAGGAGGCAACCACATTTATAGAAAGCACTAGTGTATTACTAGAGGAGGAGTAGCGTGCGTTAGTGCAATAGTAGTGTATACTAGTCATATAACTCCAATTATTGGGAGAAAGAAGTTATTTCAGAAGGTGTGGACTGTGGACTAGTGCCCTACGCAGCAGGGCTCTGAGATACCTGGGGAAATCATAGAGATCATATACTCCTTTCTGTGAAAAAAAGGAAAAAAAAAAAGGCAGGAAATTGATAATCTGAAAAGCAGCTTCATTTTGGTTTCATGGCAAATAGAAAATATGGCAACGCTGTCTAATATGGCTCTTAAGACAATCTTTCCATTTAAAAGGTTGAGAAACAGAGAAACCACAACCTCCTATATCAAGTATGAACCCAGTGAAATTTATAACATAATAGATGACAGCAGACACTGACCATGGATCAGAACTGAAGAGACAGACTCAAGATTTGAGCTACTCCTTCAGTCTGAGAAAAGTCAGTTTGTGCTTCAGCTTTCTTCCTATTAACCTTAAGATATTACCATCTTTTTAAAGATTCAGTACCAGCATAGTTAATATCTGGGCATCGTTCTCTAGATTTCCAGCTCCTTTTCAAGCCCTTTGTTATTGTTGTAAGCACAGAGAAAAAAAAAAAAAGATTTAAATTATAATTTCTCCTTAAGAGAATAAAAATGCTCAAAAGTGTTGATATCTCATGAACTCTCTGTTAAGTTCCCTATTTAGGAACCTCTAGAGGAATTGTTTCCTGGGACAGAATCTGCCATTAATACCATGTCGAGATTGGAAAGTTAAATCAATTCAGACCCAGGCAGAAACGATCACTGTAAAAGGCTCCTTCTGACATGAATTCCAGGCTATTCTTCCCAGCAAAATCACCTCACTTGGAATAAAAACAGGAGCAATGTTCAATACTCAGCTTTCAGTTGGCTGCAAGAGGCACAATTCCCTCTGTTTCGTCACCAGATCTTCATGGTCTTCCCAGACTTCATCTACACAACGCATTGTGATCTGCTGCCTTCGGTACTCACATTGGTTTCTTTCCTTGATGAGTTGAAAGAAATATTGTGTAATATTCTATTATACAGTGCAACTTCACACCTGAAAAATTAAGAGGCGCGAAGATCTGCCTGCGCAGCCAGGGTTCTCTCCAGAGCGCAGGGCGCCCATCCCAATCTTCCCTTGCTCCTCATTTCCAATTTGTTCTACTGAATCTGGACCGGCCACTTAAGGGTGGGCAAAAGGTGCCATTTCACGAGCCTGGTACAAGCAGAGAGCGCCAAGAGGCTACACATGAAAACCAAAGTCGGTCAGTGACAGCAGCATTCCGAGCTAGCGATGTCCAAGCAGCTGTGAGGGCTGATCTCCCCTGCCTATTTTTAATGGGATGTGTCACCAGACCTAAATTAATTTCAGAAATAAACGATACTTCTGCAGATCTGTGAAGGGAGTTTCTGTGACTCTACTGAATTCAGATCACTATAATGCCATTGCAGTGCAAGGCTGGAGATTTAAGTGTTGGAGCGTGTCCAGAGGAGAGCCACCAAGCTGGGGAGGGGTCTGGAGAACAAGTCACACGAGGAGAGGCTGAGGGAA
>JAOQGH010000012.1:20538145-20557822 GCA_025769975.1 Gallinago jamesoni | reverse complement strand
GGAGGTGGTGGAGTCCCCATCCCTGGAGGGATTTAAGAAACGTGTAGATGTGGCACTTCAGGGCATGCTCTAGTGCCCGAGATTGTTGGGTTGCATCTGTTTGTGTGGGTTTTTTTGGTTTTGTTTTTTTTGTTTGGTGGTTGGACTCGATGATCTCAAAGGTTCCTTCCAACCATGAATATTCTGTGACTTCCCAGTCTTTTGGTGTGTCACGGGGAGCAGCACTGGGTGCAGCTGGGAGGCAGGTGAGCCACCACACAACAAGCATCTGCCCTGTCCCAGGCAGTGCTAACAGTTAGAATAAAATTTACTCTTTTCCTGGTAAATTCAGATTTACACATGGCAGAACACATGTCTGTCTGTGTCCCATCACACTCCCGTTGAGATCAGAGGATATTCTTCCGCTGGCTTCCACACAAATCCGACCGGTTTGACGTTGGTAGAGGGCCAGGGCAAGTAAATCCTGTCCTGTAAATTTAGATCAGAATGATGTACTTTAAGAAGGTAGAATGTACTACTCAACCACTTCTGCGACTTTCAGATTAGGAGATCTTTGTCTCTGTTATAATACATCTGAGTAACAGGATTTAGCCTCTGTATGCAGTTAAGCTCCTCGGGGTTACAGCCACTTGATTCCCAATTCGAAAGAAGTAGGTGTGAATACTCACATATTGCTTTATCGAGCTGTCATGGCAACAAAATCCTCAGAGCTGCAATGTCATTGTTAGTCACGTAGCAAAGGACAGCCAGAGGATGTTCACTGCTTCCTCCCCCCTCAAAGGTTAATACCACAAAAAAAGCCCTGTTCCAAAACACTGAAATACTCACTATTGTAATACCTATTTTAGGACCGCTGCAATGCAATCGTCTTCATACATGTGGAGAGATGTCATACATTCTCTTTAATGCCCTGTATTTTTCCCTCTTGTTTGATAACCCAATATTACTACTCCAACCTATCTCTTTTTTTAATGGAATATATTTTTCGAAATATAAAAAGGAAGACTGGCTAATAATAAATATGTTACAGAGGACCTAAAGATTAATTTGTGAAATAGTTCCAGATACAGAAGTGTAGCACTTGTAAACGGAGAGCAGTCTGGTGTAATATGCAGAACACTTGTATGAACTAACTTCTGTGTGCTATGAAAAAAATAAAATCAAATAGAACATAGTTTAAAACATGTATTTTAATTGATGATTAATTTCTACAGTGCTACAGTATTAATCTCTAAAACAAATATCTGAATCTATAGCTCAACAAGTCTTATAATCTTTGCAAATAAATAAGTTATTAAAAGTATCATATTGTGTTGTTTTCCTGTGTAAACTTATGCTTATGATAATGCATTTCAGAAAAAAATAACAAGAATGAGCAGCTGCAGTGCATTTACATTATTAAGAATCTTTAAGTACAATTCTATACATGATACACTTAGGTAAGTATTTCTGTACTCACACTTTTACAAAGCCATCAACTGAAAGGACATAAAATACATTCAAGACTGAACAGAGAAGCAAGAGAGCTGTGAATAAAAAGACAACATGTTCCAGTTAATACAACATGACACAGAAAGTATAATACATTTTAGCACTCCAAATGCACTACCAGTCACCGGCCTGAGCTTGACAGCAAGTTCCCATGAGAGGGCCAGAGTTACCCAACATCCAGGTCCTCCACAGTTTGTCTCCATACAGCCTTGAGTTCACTTGTCAGACTTGTCACTTTCATGACCTAAGAATTCACAAGATGGGTCTTCTCCATCTGCTAATTCATAAGGATGAATCACTCATTGACACCGGTGAAGCCTTCAGTCCTACTGAAAGCACTCAACACCCCCGGAGCAGCATCGGTGAGGGACGGCACCAGACACCGCACCAAGAGGACCACCCTCATGAAAGCAAGATTAAGGAGCTACCCTTGGCAAATATATTAACTTGCCACCTTCCCAGCCTTGCAAAGCTCAGTAGGCATTAACAACACCGCAACTCGCTGGAGCAGGAGGACACAGAGCTTTGCAGAAACACGAGGTGTTTGTTTCTTCAACAGACATTGTAACAAACATAGAATAAAACACTTCAATGGGCTACGGTTAATCATCTATAAAAAGTGTATGTTCAGCATGAATTTAAATTATGAGCTAGTAATAAATAATACAGTATCGTTGAGCACATTTTAAAATATACATTATGAAATAAAATTTAATTTTCAGAAAAGCTTTCAATCTTTTTGTTCAAAACCACATTTAACCAATCCTTTATAAACAACTGCAGCCTGTTTGCCTGCCTGAAAATTTTGATTTATGAAGCACTCCTGCCTAGTGCAGAACATTTATTTGTATTAATTTTCCTTCATTTTTTTTTCTAAGGCAGATTAAGTAAGAGCTGAGTTCACAAAAACTGTTAATGGAGCAACTATCTTAAATTATAATTTATTGCCATGGTTGTAATTTGGTTTCATTCTAGTTTATTTACTACACATAAATATCCAGATATCCGCTAAAGTAAGCTCCTGTGAAGACTGCAAGCACCACAGTCAGAGTAGTAGCCAGACCTAGATTTATAATGGACATATTTCTTTCTGGATAAGAACAGGCAGGTTCCCTGTGGTCACAGAAAAGATCTCCACGCACCCCTCGTTAACTAGTCACTGCAATCCATTGACACGAACCCCCCCATTCCGTGGGAAGGAGAAGCAGCACACTGCATCTCGGCACAACAGTATTTTAAGAAATAGAGGCTTATAGACAGTAAGAGAGCTGAGCGGAGCAGAAAAGCCACCCCCTTTGTGCCCAGAAATCCTCCCAGCTGATCTCACGAGCTCCCGAGGCAGAAGGTATGAGAGCACATCGAGCTGCTTCTCCTCTCACATCCCGCGTGGCCAGAGAAATGACATCTATTGACTCCTGCTCACAATGGCCCCAGTGACCCTCTTGGGGACGCTGCAATTTCTCAGCATCATATTCCTTTGTGCTGCCCCTGCCCCGAGGCCAGGATCGGGGCTCTTGACGTTCCGGGCAGAGCTGTGAACCGAGGTGGTTCACCCCATCTGGCCTGGAACAGCTTTTCCCAGTGGGAACAGCGTGCGAGTGTTGGGGGGAACCTCAAGAAATCCAACTATCAACTGTTTATCAACAGCTGGAGTTGATAAAAAGGACGGTGTGCTTATGCTACTGCCAATAGCAGGAAACGTCACTGGATTAATAGGAATCTCCTTCCAAATGCCTATTCCTATGTATTGTCATTTAAAAAGCCTCCTAAGGTCATACTCTACATTAATCCATTCCAGAAGGCATATATAGCACAAGTAAGAAAACACCTTTGTATGAACAGTTTGTTAAAGACTACATCAAAACATTAAAGACGCTGATGTTTGAATACAGTTCTAATCTTTCATAAACAGGCAGATTTCAATGCTTTAGAAAATTATGAATATCGCAGAGAGGAAGACAAAAAAGACAGGTGTCAAAAAGAAGTTGGGAAGGGAGCACCATATGAAAATCATACTTAACTTTTGATGTCTATTTAACAGGCTAATTAAATGTCTCATGATGTTACACTGAAGCTTAAGTAAGCTACCTACGATACAACCCTGGCCCATCTGAAATCGATGGAAAGGGAACTTTTACCTGCAATTCTCACTATCTTTGAGAAGATACTAAACCAAAACGTAGACACTGAGGCTTCAGAGAAATACTTCAACCAAAATTAAGAGAAAGGAAAGAACATGTTGCTTGCTTTTCTTTAAAGTACATGCCATGTAAACTAACCTACAGCAATCTGTCTGGTTTATGAAACATTGAATGCAATACTGTAAATAATTTTTAGCTTTATTTTTATTCATTTATCATTTAGGGATACTCTTCTGTAGCTCTAAATCACTTTTAAAATTGTACCACCACCTTGTACACTGTTGTTTCATAAAAGTGCAAACCCAAGATTTTAGCAAACAGTGCAGTATTTTTTTCATGTCACGTATACAAAAGGATATAAAAATAGCTCCTTGATTGATATAATATCCTTAGGCCACAATGAAAAAAATATAATACACTGTTATAGCACAGATATTCCTTTTATTACAGGAATAATATCTGTGAGATACACTCATCTGATCAAGGATTTCAAAATCACATCTTTAAAGTATCCAATGCGTTTTCAATTAATTGAGAGCTACAGTCTTCAGTGAGCTGCCCTGACAGTAAAAAGAGACACAGAACTTAATCTAATCTTAAATTACTCCTATTTCATCCCGCTCTTCTGCTTGCTAATTGAGAAGTATTTCTAAAAACTGCCACGATGTTCCTCATGGATCAAAAAGCAAGTGAAGTTTATAAAACAGTACTCTCAAGAACTTTGGACAAATACAACGGCTAGTCTGAACACGTGCAACACAACTATTTTGTGATTCAGTGTTGTAAATGTCATTTAAACTTTTAATAGTTTTAGCTGCATATAAAACAGAGAAGTAATAAATTATAGCACCTTGCGTGAAATTTGTTCTAAAAAATACAAAGATTAAACCTTTTAAAATGGTAAGAAAAACAACTATTCTATCTCAAGTCCGCTATGCACCTGTCGTTTGAAAGGAAATAAATTTACAAGTAATGAAGACATGCATAAATATCACAAGTTTGGGGCACAAAATGGAATTTGAAAGTTAGTTAATAAATCCTCAAATATATAATAAATCATCAAATTATCTGACACACCAGAAAAAGGCGGATCTATAACTTTCAAAAAAAGCTGTATTATCATAGAATTATTGAAGCTAAAAATGGAAACTGCCTATTCAAGTATGCAGTTCAAACTCTTGCCAAAGGAAGATTATTTTCCACTACTGCATTACATGTAACTGATAACCTTCCAAGAAATCCTGTGTATTGAAAAGCACTATTGTGTCATTCCATAACCTAACTGATCTCATTGGTAGGATCTTCCTCTTGAAATACACTGGATATTTACCTTGATTCAAATTCATATAATCAGTTCTAGTTACACCTTCGTACTTCGAAAGCCTCTTCCTTTACATGTATTTCTCACATATCAAAAAATTATACACACTTAAAAATTCAACCTTTCTGACTTCTTTCTCACTTTAACTGACTTGTTACTGTTCTCCGATTTTTCAGAAGATTGATTCTATTCCTCCCTGAGCTACCCAAAATATTTCTATCCTCCAGAAATTACCTCAGCAATCATAAGGAATATTCTGATTTCCAGCTGCCTGATGCAGCTTTTCTGCATATATACTCTTCTTTTGACATTAGTGATGCCAGAAACAGCTGTTGTCTACATTATCAAAGCTCCTTACTACATTATTACGTTTCAATCTTCTCTCTCTCTCACTAAGTATCCAAGTTTCCTCAAAGGCATTATTACCTTTTCTCTGAATCTCTTATGCTGTGGCTAATTCGCTGGACCTCTCCCACTCAGGTATCATATAGAGTAGTATCATCTGTAGTTGATATCATCTTTTGTTGATATACTGTAGATCCTTCTTGCAGATTACTGAAGACATTAAATAGAATTAGGTAAACACAGTATAAACAACTAATGGGGAAGGAGCAATTAAATTTGCACAATGGGATGATTCAAAGCACGATTTATACTTTAAGATGCTATTTCAAATATATTTTATCCCACTTAGCTATTTAAAAGAAGTTAATTAGCTCACTATAGCTACGGTTTCTAAATGCAATACCATAATTTTTCTGCATACATAATTCAGCATAGAATAGGAAACAAGCTGACAATCAGTCTTCCTCTGCAAATGAGTCCCATTTCAGCCACTGATCAGAGAAAGGTAAGCACATCAAGCCTAGTTCTCAGCACAAGCTTTTAACCAGTTAATGTTATATCTATTATTCTACATGTCTTTAAAATTACAAATGAAAATACAGAGAGTTCTAAAGTTGCACTGACAAGAATTCAGCTCCTTTCAAAAGTCCTTCTGGAATTCTACAGTGCGATCTTGTAATCCAAAGAATGTTGAACAACATGCTAACAGTACTTATAACTGGAAAGGTATTATTTAATATAAAGGTTAAATAACATTTAAGTCACCTACTCTATGAAAAACACCATTACCGAATTTATGCTCTGTTTTCCAGAAGACTCACTTTCAGTACAACTTTCATTACAACTCTCCTTCTGTTCTTGATGATGACTATACATCATAACAGAACTTTCAGAGTAGAAAGCACAGTAGCCGATTATTCCAATTCTTAAAGCTATTTGCCAACCTATTAAAAATAAGAAAATAAATTGTCTGAAGAAACGAACAAATAAAAATCAAAGTGAAACCAAGGATTAAAAGGTAAGTCTGAAAATATATTAAACATAAAAATAATACAGTCCATGCTATTTAATGCACAGTTGTTTATTCTTGTTCCATGTTTTAAAACTTGGACTCAGAAAAATCACAGGAACTTTTGGGTTTTACCCTTTTTCTTTTTTTCCATTAAAAGCACCATAGCTACAGGTCTTCATTCAATCATCCTTTTCCACAATCACTTCTCCATGAAGCACCCTTCGTCTCTGTCGCAGCATGTGGAAGTAGAGTTGTGGAAATACTTGATCAAAGCATAAAAAAAAAGAAGATTAGATGAAAAAATTCAACAGGTCACATAATGGAAGAATGTAATTTTGCAGAACAAGGAACTGAGGAAAAATTATGGCACACAGCACTAGAGTTGGTTAAGGTAAATAAGAGGAAGTCATGAACACTGCCATGAATGACAGAACAATAATTACTCAAAACTCAGACACGGTCCCCTGAACGTATGCCCTGTGTTCAAGGAGCTTCCTTCCACACTTTCTTTCTATAAACAGGACTTAACCATGTTCCAGAAGTCCTCAAAACTGTGCTAAGGTAAGTATGTTTGAATTAAGACTATGAGGAGGAGAGAAAATTACCTGACTTGTTCCATCTCTCCTGGCTCTCTGTTACCTATTACATTACTGTCCTGCTGATCTGCTTGATCCTTATATTTAATGGATAGAAAATCAGATTTATTCTTGAAGCATTATGTTATATAAACAACTGTAAAACTGTTAGCAAGTTATGATAGCTTAGGACATATTTTACTTATATAAATCTCTCTCATTGGCCTTCACGATTTCTTGTGACATAAAAAATCACAGCATGGTGGTCGACTTCTAAATTGAATACCCTTTATGGATGCAGAACACAGACCTCTTTAACTTCAATTTTCCTGCTTCTCAATGCCTCTCCCTAATCTCTTGCCTCATTATCCAGATTACCTAAAATATTTTATTTGCCTAGTTTGGTCTAGCCCCACTCATGGTGTCATGTCTGAATCAGGCTGGTTTCTCCTTGTCCACACTGCTTAGGTACCAGTGGAAAGAACACTGGAAGTGAAAGACAGATACCTTCTCTAATCTTAGCTCTAGTTAGCCAACTGAGCTGTGGCTTCTGCTATCCAGAAGTACAAGGACAATTTGATTAAACCAGGGACTGAGGCATGTTCAGAAAGGTTTGGGGATGAATTTTTGTGAAAACAAAATATTGGAGAACATTGCTTCAAGTTTTTCCTGAGCATGCTCAAATGGTGTTTTTCAGATGTGATACGTAAATGGATATTAATAGCAATAAAAGCAAAGCAAATCTCTGGCACAACTTGTGGACAATTTTTCAGCTATTTTTTTCTAAGTGACAGGGGCAGTACCCATTCTCAGCAACAGAGTTACAGCAAAAAGGTTTTTTACTTTGTCCAAGTCTTAGAAAAGTTTTTAGCATTTTCAGTGAAATTTTTCAGACAGCTTATGTTCTGAGGCAGATAACAGGATGGAAAATTTCAGTCTAACCAATTAAAGCACAGCGAAGCTTGGAACAATACAAAGCAGGCTTTTATAGAAGAAAGCGTTCAGCAAATTTAACCACAGGCAGTATTTCCAGCACTGCTGATGACTGATTATTATGTTGTTAGCATTACTACAGTTAAGTAATACTTACACGGCACATAGGAGAACATGACAATAATAAGGAAGTAATAGTAGTCAAAGGAGACATTGTATTTGTTGGGAAGTCTCAGCGAAAACATTCCTGTTTTCTTCACATAGGGTAAAGCAGCATAAATGGTTAGCAGTTCACCTGCAACTCCAGCAGGATACAAAATGATAAAAAAGTTGTATCTGCATTAAAAGAAAAACCCTTGTGAGAAACACCCCGTGAAGTTGAAATTTCCTCCTGTTATTATTAGTGGCACAGCAATGTATTACAGTAGTTCCTGCACCAAAATCAAGGACCGGATCCGGACTTGGCACAGAACACCAGTTTCAGTGACTTCGCATAGTGTTGCTTAGATTTACAGAGAATGCATTCCTCAGTCCTTTTATTTAAAAACAGTGGAGTATCAGAATGTTTGTATGCCTTTCTAATACTAAAGAATAAAAGAATCCGCAAACGCGTCATCTCCAATAATGACTTTTTTTTTTTTTTTAAATTTACTGATGTTACCCCTGTTGTCACTGGCAGGATTCAGACCAGGACTGTATCCCAAATTCAGATGATCCTACCTATCCTAGTCACAGTGCACACACACTGGGTCAGCTCAATGTAGTATGATTTCTTTGAAGATAATGAAAACATTGAGAAACATCAGAAGCCTGTTTTACCCACTGCCACGTGGGAAATCCAAATAATACTACATTTACCACTAATGGAAATAAAAAATAAAATAAAATGAGACTGCCAGAAACTCATGAGATCCATTTTAAAATAGGAAGAAGATGTTCAAATAAAAGGTGAATAAAATGTGGTTTGAATGCCATAGGCCACACAGGTGGTGACAAAATAAAAAAGGCAATCGATCGGGTTTGTGCTGCGTTTACTCAGTGCACGAGGGAGAAGCAGTTTCTCCTAAGGAACAGCTCCCAGGTTCTGCAGGGAACAGCAGTGAGAGCTGTCACACAGAGAGAAAGGTACAGTGTGTGCCCCGTGACCAAAAGAGATGAGATCCAAAACTGCAGCAACCAAACATGCAACTGTCCTAGGAGCAGATAGGCTTGGAGGGCTCACAGGGCAGATGAAGGGAGGAATGAGAAGGAACTGATGCCGTGACCTGCACACAGTTTGTCTCTTATGTAGTGAGAAAAAAAAAAAAAAAAAGTAAAAATTCTGAACTAAAATTTAGAGCACACCTATTCTATTAGCCACAGAGAGACAAATCTTTTACAATTGTAAGCCCAAGATCAAAACCTTCCAGCTCCCTTGGACTACTGAATTTCTGCCCAGTCGTGCTATTTGATCATCCATAAATTTCGATAGGTATTTTGGGCTCTATGAAAAAATAACACATTTTCAAATGTTTTGTTTATAGTATATTTCACCATATATCTCTGCCATGAGAACAACAGTTTTCCCTATTGTCTATTACAAGGAAACAAAAATCCTGTCATTCAAGACATGCTGACCTGATGGCCAAAAGTGTATCTGTCAATGTAGTACTTTCTGAATGCATTTCTCTTTCTGAAGCCTAAATAAAAAGTTATTAATGAAACCAGACCTGATTAAGTTTGCCATTTAGTGCTTAGACATAACCAAGCCTACCACCTAAGGTATTAGCAAAAAGATAATGTATTATGAGAACGGACATAAATATCAGACATATCAAAAAAGTGCATTAGAAGCTTCAGAACTGCATTATCTATAAAACAAAAACAAAGGAAAATAAACAAATACACTCTTTTAAATAAGAGTCACCTGTGCTCAAGGAAGGTTATATATTTTCCTTCTAACAGTGTAACTCTGTCTGTCTTACGTGTATTTTTCAAATAATGACTACAGAGATTACTATTCTTCCAGTTAAGTCTGCTGATAAACATGCGGTCTGTAATATGTCACCTAGTGGCCAACCTTAAGTATACTTCAAAATCAAAGCAGTTTTGATTTGGAACACACTTTTTACGTGGACTAAACGAAGTCAATATGTAGCTTCACTACACAGCTATAACCTTACAAATGCTCTGATAAAGCAGAACTTCTCATTAAGTAGTAATATGCAACCAACAACCCCCACATTTTCAAGGCTCTGAAATCCACAAAGACTAGCACAGGTGATTAATTTTGGGCATTGTATTCAAAAGCATCTTAAGGAGTCATACTGTAAGTTAAAAGACGACTCCAAAGATAAAGAAAAAAAATAAAGTAAATTAAAGCACAATTCAAACCATGAGACACAGAAAGCAAAGAACAAATCACACCCCGAAAACCCAGCTAAAATATTTTTTACCATTTTAAACCAAGTAAAAATGATCCCAAGTACGGAAAGCAACTGACTTGCGCTCTGCTGACACACAACCAAAGCTCAAACACCTGCTCTCCTGTGTGTTAGCTCAGCATGCGTGAAACTAACATGCAGAGAAGCATAAGAAACTGAAGTGCAAGACATCTCCACCTGGCCCATTTAATGAAGTATGGCAAATGGTTGAGCAGGTTGAATGTGTAGAAGGAATATCGAGTAATCTCTGTCACAGTCCATACGACCAGAAAAAGAATAACGCTCTCCTCATTCTGGATCTGCAGAAGCATAAAGAACCAACACTTTCTTCATCCTTAAGCTTCTTTTCTGTGCAAATTGCAACAGACTTCTGTTTAAGATATATGGAACAGAACTAACATCTTGTAAAGAAAAAAAATTTTGGCATAAAAGTGGTATGTTGAAACCATTACCATGCACAGTTCTTTATCGTATGTATTTACTAACAAACAGACACTTTGCAAACTGAGAACTCCTTAGCCATTATGCAAATATCAAAATATAAACCCCTGTAATTTAGCTTATTCCTCCTTGTTATTTTCTGCCTGCATTTTCACTACGCTACCTCCCTCTTTTTATTTGTGGTTGATTTACTTGTTTATTTTCTTACTCCTCAAAACCATAAGAAGAAAACAACACTACAGAAAGTATGTTCCTTTCATAATTAGTTTTTACCCCTTTTGCATTTCACTACTCTGTCTCCTAGACCTTCTTTTCCTTTTTATCTAGCTTCTTCTTCACCATATAATGCACGCCTCCATGAAACTCTAGAAAAAAGGAACTGCTTAGTATAATCTACTAACTGGAACTTGGTCACAAGTTTAGCAGACTTCAGGGAGCTGTAAGATAATTAAGGAGCTGGAACACAGATGGATCACTAAATGAAGAGTAGTTGGCAGATCAGGAGCTTTGGGTAAACTCACTCAACAATCCTGTTTAAGATTTAAGTTCTGAGTCATTAAACTGCCTCATCGGTAGGTAGCACATCTCTCTGCTGGTTCAAAACTCCAGTTCTTTTTCACTCTGAGGGAACAAATAAAAAAAAATCCCCAAATACAAAGAAGGCATGTGGGGATCTATTACAAACACTACCTTCTGAGAAGCAGAATTACACGCAAGTAATTTTCTTTTCTTTAAAAGGGGAGAAATTTTGTAATACAGTTCCATGCCTGAAGGCTGAAAAGCTCCAGGGATGTCTGTGAAATAAAATAAAGTAACACATTTTGTTAAAATTACAAAAAAGGGAAATGATTATTTTTTTAAATAAAATGCAACACAGTAACAAAGCTTAATACATCTCAAAGATGCTGCAAATACACAACTCTGTCAAAAGTCAGGAATAATTTTAAGTGTTCATCAACTCATAAAATCGCACCCTCAACGTGTCAAAGAGGGTGTGCTTTTAGTGAAAGGATCTCACCAACATCACAAAACAAAAGGAGATATAAAAACACTGCCAAACTCACAGACAAATAGCAACAACTGAAGTGCAAAGACATCCAAACAAATAAGCAGAGGAAAAGACAGAATTAGGTTGTTCTTAGCCTCACGCAATTAGAGACAAACAACGATAACCCAAACCTGGATTCACGTCACGGTGCTAAATCCAAGCAGAAGAGCTTTAAATAAGTATGCAGAGAATTCCTATCTGCTGCCCTGCAAATCTCCAGTCAAGTAGAAAGATCTGTGTCTGGCTATTGTTGCTAACAAGCCTCTCACCACCTAAAATGACCCTGTACATTCATGCCTGCTAAACAATAACAGTGTGAAATACAATCAGACATACATTCACATGTATTTTTTTCTTGGACATAGCTTGACCTACTGTACTGAAGATAGAGGAAACAAAGAAAAATGACTGGATATGCTAAATATTTAATCCACTGCAGATAATAACAAAATGGCAAAATGCAGTGCAGTGCTATATTCCAGCATTCATGTAAACATTCAACACAAAAACTTGTTAATCTTTGAAACATTTTCCTTTAAGGGACAAATGAAAACACTTAGCTTACAAAGGAAAAAAAAAAAAAGAAAAAAGCTTTAAGAAAAGCAAGAGTAAAGGAAAAGATGAAGTGTAGGAAACAAGTCCTCTGTGAACTGAAACAAAGAGAACTGGAAACCAAGTCAGATGCTATGATATCCCATTAGCAGAGAGGCATATGCCATCTGCTGGTGAGACAGTTTAATGGCTCAGCTGTTTAAATTGAAAGAAATTCTGGAGAATAGACTCAAAATCTATCACTTAAAATTCTTACATGCCCTCCACAGAAAGCAGACCTCAGAAACTGAACTGAATGTCCTACCTCCTAGCTGTAAGCAGACTGCTTGCTTCATTCTGCTAACAAGCCACTAGACCTAGAATAACCACCTACAGCCAGGCAAATAAACTGTACTCATTTACACAGGACCTTAAGCATCATTGTGGCATGCTGGACGACTTGATATATTTTTAATGAAAACAATGCAGTATGCATGCCATCAAATATTAATATTGACATAATGTTAAAATCTTGAGAAAGTTGCTAAAAGATATTGCAAAGTCACAACCATGTTTATCCAGGTAAATTCAATTTAAGGCATATTTTCATTTAGATTAATTCAGTAAGTGCTAATTTAAGTTTTTGAAAGGGAACCACTAACACCGTGATAGATTTGCTGGTAAGTAATAGCAGTGGTCATTGATCTCATTTAGGCAGACCACAGCTGGCACGATGCTGAAGAGAGGGCTGATTCACAGTTAAGACCTAGACCCAATCTCCTGGGTAGAAGCACATAAATTCCATCCTGTAACACCGACTTCCAAAATCGCACTAAAGTATGTAAGTATTCTCTGGAGGAACGTCATTAATTTTTAAATTGATCTTCCTGGTGAAGTGAGAAGGGTATTAAGGGCTTCTTCTCAAAAACAATCAAAACAGGACTTACTCAGCACATACCTGTTTTATACTATGTGCAATGAACCACACCATGAAGATTCTCGAACTCACTTGGACCCCAGTCACAAGCACAGATGTGCGAACTATTCCTTAAAAAGAGAAACATGTTATCTCTGTTCCTCAATTCGTGTTTTAATTAGTTGTAAGAAAAACTAAAATTAAGAACTCACCAACTGCACAGTGGACTACCTGTAAATAAAAATAAGTTAGAGGTTAACGATGTCCAGTATGTTACTCTCCATACTATAATAATGGCCTTTCGATATTGATATAACCCTAGAACTGTTTTTTTTTGTCTCCAACTAACAGTCTTTAAAAGAAATACACATTAGAGCCCTGGCAAGTAATGCTGTGATGGGCTCAGCTTCTGATCTGTGCAAACACATGAAATAGATGTATTTTCCTAATTAACCATACACATTACATATTTAGATACTAAGAAAGCATTTATTTTTTCAACGAGTAAGCTTCCCTACAGGGTAAAGGAAGCTTTTCTTTTTTTTTTTTTTTTACAGGACAGTGTGGAGGGAGTCATATAAGGGATGTTAAATGGATAGCAATTACAAAATGTTCTGTACTCTTTATGGATTATTAGCATTATTATAATTTTGCCAATGACAGCTATGAAGCTTCAGATTTATTGTATTTTCTGGTTGGTACCAGCAAATACAGTGCTTTTCTTATTTTGACAGATTTGAGTAGAATTATTTACTGTAAAAGTTTAATAGCATAAAAGCCTATACAGCTGGCCACATGATTTTAATAGTGGCTTGAACTACATATGTTATAGGCAGATTGAGAAAAAAAGTTAAAATGTTGGTAGGCACTCTTTGTTGTGCCTGGGAAAGAACTGTAAGTGCTAAATACACCCAAAAGTTTCATTCCATAGACGTAGCGCAAACTGAGACCACCAGTGCATAGTCAGCAAAACATTGTATTATTTAAAGAATACTTCGCACAACTTCCACAGACCCTGCTGTAATGGATTAGGTGGGGCATGTGAGTCAAGTCTGGAAATAAGCAGAAGCAGGAAAGGCACAGAAGGATAACGAGTCCCATACAAGGAATAAGAGAGAAGCTATCATCTCTGGACATGGAGATGAGTTATCTACTAAGCTAGAGGGTTGATCTGCTGGCTGGAATGCCTTCAGAGATTTTGTCTTTTGAATTAAAGACTCTCAAGTCAAAGCAGTTCCCAGGCACTATTTGATTTAAAGAAATATTAGGATTAATTTTGAAAAAAATGTGCCCATTTGTTTCAGCTAGTCACCCTGCCTCCCAAAGAATCGTCTTCAAATAATAGAGTTAAAAAGACTTCAAGTACTAATATAATATTTTGATATTAAATTCAGGTTATTAATGTATTTTGCCTATGATATGCAGCATCCAGTAAAGCAAACTAATGTTTAAAATTTACCTCAAGCAAAGCAAATGTCTGGAAAAATTTAAGCGTCTTTTGAACGCTTCTGAATAAGCCTCTATGTGTTCCTTTCTGTATATAAAACCGCACCATGGCAATACCTAATACCAGCCACCTACAAAAGAAAGAGAATGGATACATTTCAAATTAGAATTCTAAAAATATCCATCCACGGTAAATAATTTAGTATAATATTTTCTTCACAGAGTATCTTTGCTTCTTCACTTATCGGTGTTCTTAAGAGATTATTAAAAATATCTTTAGACATAAATATTACATAATGTTATGTAAACATTACATTCTTTTATCTCTTTACTTAGAAAAGGATAGAGAATGACCTTCAGAGGACCTGTTGACCTTCAGAGGACTGACTTGAAATGAGGAGACCCCCCAAAACCACAGGTCCATCAGACTTTTCACTAGAAGTGACTGTATATTTTTACTATTAAATCCTTAAAGATCTTTACTATGAATTACTGTTATGTGAAAACATGTGATGAACGCTGCACTGAAGTCACCCTTTTGGGTCAGATGTTTTTAGAAGTAAAGGACCGGAACCCATGCACATCATTTTTACATTTTTCATGGCCCCTCAACCTGTAGTTTTCAGACCTGACTAGTGATCTGAAAGCTCCTGCTTGTGATTGTCCAACTGAAGTTACCACTATGATTCAGTTTTCAAAATCGTTGAGACATCATGATTGAAAACCATACTCCAAAGTGCTGAAAGATGGGTGCTCTACGCACCCGGCTTCCAGAGGCAGGTATATTTAACCAGCACGTTTGATGGTGTTGGCTATTTTTTAATATTTTTTTTAAAGGAAACTGAGTAATACTACCAACTGATAACCCTTCCAATGCAAAAAAAAAGAAAGTAACAGTGTCTTTTAATCAAACTGGAATTTCATATAAAACTTGAGATCTCAAACAGAAACTGAGATGAAAAAAAATAAACTTCTAAACTGTGATGGGTTGACCCCCACCACGCAGCCCAGAGCCTGAACAATAACCGAAGGTATGCGCAACTCTGTCCACATAATTAATCCATGTTTATATAATTAAACTTTTCAAAATAGCGTACTGTATGTTCCACCCTTAATGCAGAGCCATGACACATTCTTACAAACATCATGCTAGCAAGGTGCCTTGAAACTCCAGGTTTCAATCCACAAAGTCTAAGAAAGTAGTCTTTAATGCTTAATTTAATTAAACTTTTTAATAGAGGCTTATAGCATAACCAGAGCTACGGATGAATATTTTGAGAGTTAAAAATAAAAATACAAAAATTACAGTAGCTTTAACTTCTTGTCTGATGATATTTGGAACAGTTACTCAGTCCTCTCATTCTCCATAAAGCTATAGCAAGCATGCTGTCCAGACACACGAGCTCTGGCAGTGACAGAGCAGAGGGGTCTGAGAAACACTCAGAGGCACATTCAGAGAGCACAGAAACACTCAGAGAAATATTTATATAAACATTTGGACAAAGATTTAACATATCTCCTGTTCTTATACTCTTCCCTAAGCATAAGGCATTGGCTAACACTGGAAACAGGGTCCCAGGAAATACTGATCTTTGATCATTACGCTGTAGCGGCATCAGAGTCACCTGGATCGTGACAGCTCTCTTGTCACCTCGGATGGCATGTACTTTGGTATCAGCCCCTTAACAACTCTTACACATGCTGTCTACTGCCACGCAGCCGCTTGCTGTGGCCCGTTCCAGCACTTTGTGACAGCATTTCAAACTCACATGAAGTCAGTCAGGCTTCCCCACAGGGTAGGAATGATTCCCCTCCTTGATCTCTTCTGCTTTAAGCCCACGAATCCGATCTGCCAGAGCTCCAAAATCTGCCCCCGCGAGTGTTACTTAGATTTTATAATGGATTTTAAATCTGAGCGCATTAATTTGAGGTTGGGAAAATGAGGAATTACTGGAACATCACTGGTAGTCCTTCACAGTGAAGCTGCTCTGTTTTATAATGAAGTGTCTGACAGCAAGAAGGTGACAGTGAGTTTACATCCAGCTGGCAGGACAAACGGTGACAGCAACAGCTCTGTTCTAGCCCTAGCCTAAGAAGTCATAATACACCTAATCTAACAACACATTTTCTGCACCGCGTTCTGTAACAAAAGGGTTGCAGAGAGGAGTAATCTTGGGCTACGCTCAGAAGCAAAGACTGCAAACTATATGTTTTTCCTAAATAAATTTTTACTTGGACACAAATTTCTGTAGGTTGATTTATTTAATTGTCAGTGGCTTTGGGTCTCAGGAAAGTCATTATCCTGAGTATTGCAAATCATCAGGAAATGGAATACACTTTCCGTGATAAAGGTAGCATTTCCAGTTGGGACTACCAGTAAGACTAGGTACTGATCTGTCATTTTAGTCCCTGAAACCTTTGTTAGAAAGAAAGATAATCTACAATTATTAGAATGATTGCTAACACGCAATCATATAGTCATTTGTTAAAACTCTAGAAATGCTTTGCTATAATGTACCGTCTGGACAAACAGACAAATATACTGTTCTTGTTACGTATTTATCCTGTGTAGCCCCTCAGTTAAGCACTGCTCTATGACAAATGTTTATTTTTCTCTTAAATTGTGTCTGTAAAAAGATTATAAGAATCTGTTCCTAAAACTTTGTTCTCAGTTTCCACATAAAATATGCAATTTTGCACGTCTTGATCCCTTTTGAAGGGAATAGTAATGAAAGATAGGAGAGAAGGAAGTGGGAGATACTGAAATCAGCATCAAAGCCAAAACTAATATGGTTTGATAATCTTCTACAGACGTATAAAAGTCAGTGGCAGGAGTCAGTGCTCATTAGCAAATTCACACATGGAGCATGAGGCAGGGAATTCAACGAGGTGACATTAACCTGCCAGCTAGAAAAAAAATTACATTGAGTGAAAGCACTTTTGGAAAGGTGCTGCTGCAATCTACGAACAGACTTTCAGATCCACAGACGCTAGTGAGAAGAAAGCCATTACAATCCTATTCCTGGCTTCCTGCATCTGTGCTTGAACTCCTGCTTCAACCGCAGTGTTACCAGTTTGGCTCTATGGGATTCAAATGGCAGGGAGTCCACCCACTGGTAATCAAGGTAAAATTGTTCCCATGATTAATGTCAGCCTAGAAATTACAAAATTGTTCATTCTTAGATTTCTTTCAAGCGTCTGAAAATTAATAGGGTTGGGTTTTGGGTTTTATTTTTTTTTTCCCAAGAGTTAGTGAACAGGACAAGTTTTGAAGAAGTGAAAGTATGTGCTTCAAGCACTAACACAAACGTGAGCGGCTCTTCTTTTTTGATCTTTATTTTGATTGTCTGTTCAAAATAAATGGCCAGGAGGCAAAGAATGGCCCCTTAGAGCTCTACCTGAAGAGCCCCCAGGGTTACCACAGCCCCTTCCTCCCCCCTGTCACCAAATGCCCCACGGGGAGCCGGTGGCAGCTCTGCTCCCTTCGACCCAGGGTGAATCTGACCTCCCAGAGCTCCAAAATCTGCCCCCACAAGTGTTGCTTAGATTTTATAATGGATTTTAAATCTGAGCGCATTGATTTGAGGTTCGGGAAACGAAGAATTACTGGAATATCACTGGTAGTCCTTCACAGTAAAGCTGCTCTGTTTTATAATGAAGTGTCTGACAAGAAGAAGGTGACAGGGAGTTCACATCACCAAGTGCCCGCCGGGGACCCTGTCACCCCCGCGGGGAGCCGGTGGCAGCCCTGCTCCCTGAGACCCAGCGTGAATCACGGACCCCAAGGGGCGACCCCACACGGTAAGGGGTGAGCGACAGCCGGGGGGCAGCGAGCCCCGAACCTCCCACCGCCGCCCCGACACCCCCGGGGGCCGCCTTCGCCTCCCCGCGGCCGGCAGCCCCCCCCCCACTTCCCGGCCAGGCGTGAGGGGCGGCGAGGCCCGGCCGGGCGGCGGTGGCGGGACGCGGCCTGCGCGGCACCCCCGGCCGGCATTCCTCCGCCGGCTATACTTAACCTCCGCGGCGGACTGGGGGTGACGCGCCGGCGGCCGGCAGCGCTGCACCGTATTAGGCAATGCGGCGGCAGGCGAGGGCTCCCCTGCCACCCCGGCTTCTCGCACCCGGCTGCCCCCACGCCTACTCCAGCCCGCCGGGTTCCCCGCCTCGCCTCCGCCGCCCCGCACCCGGCCGCCGTCGCCCCGCTGAGGCGCCGGCCCGCGGCGTGCCCGCGCTCCGGCTTACCCCGCCGTCATGGCGACGTTGTAGAAAATGAGCCAGGCCGTGGCCAGGGCGCCCAGCTTCCGCTTCTTGCCGTTCTCCTTCTCCTCCACCGCCCCGTTGCCGCCTCCGTCCTCCTCGCTGGACGCCATGCCTGCCCCCCGGCCAGGCGAGCGGCGCACACCCGCGGGGAGGAGGGGCGCTGACAGCCGGGCCTCGCGCTGTCCCTCACCCCATCCGTCTTCCCCGAGGGCCGCCGCCCGCCGCTCACAGGGCGCCGCGCGCTCCTCCCTCCGCCCGGCAGGGGCTCCCGGGGCCACGGCAGGGCCTGAGGGGGGCGGCGGCGGCGCGGCCCCCGGGCGGGGGCGGGAGCCTGGCGGCGGCCCTCAGGCGCGATCCGCGGCGTGGTGGCGGTGTCCCCGCCCGCGGCGGGAGGACCCCACCGGCGTGGGTCGGTACCGGAGTCTCCGGCCTTTGGTGGTGGCCGCCAGGGAAAGAGCGAGGGACACAGGCCATCGCAAGGAAAGGGACAGAAAACATCACAGTTGTTGAGAAATGCAGAAATGTTTTACAGAATCTTCACGGTTGGAAGGGACCTTTGAGATCATCGAGTCCGACCACACAAAAAACCCAACACACAACAAGAAAAAAACCCACAAACAGACACAACCCAACAGTCTCGGGCACTAGATCATGCCATGAAGTGCCACATCTACACATTTCTTAAATCCCTCCAGGGATGGTGACTCCACCACCTCTCTGGGCAGGCCCTTCCAGGGCCTCACCACCCTCTCAGGAAAGTCATTCTTCCCGATATCTCATCTAACCCTCCCCTG
>JAOQGH010000012.1:20519494-20537427 GCA_025769975.1 Gallinago jamesoni | reverse complement strand
CTCCAGCCCCTCAATGTCCTTCCTGGACATTGTGAGGGGCCCAGAACTGGGTGTCCCCACTCAAGGGTCGGTCCTGGCGTGCAGCCCCAGCTGTGAGGGAGAGATCAAAGGGCTCTAGGGCTGTCCCCTATTTATAGAGTAAGATAATTGACCTGCAGTCATATTTGCGTGTGAACAAAATACCTAGGTCCCCACTCCAGACAGCGTTTGGCTGCGTTGCCAGCCGTCCCCCGAAGTCCAGGGGCAACCCATCACAGCTCCCACTGATGGTCATGGCTTGAGCAGGAGCTGGTGGGGGGCGAGGGGGAGAGCACACCACCACAGGGAGGACAACCTGATCCCAATTCTGAATATTAGTTGTGATTTTTTTAAATGCTTTTAGCTGTGCTTTGCCAGTTCTCTCTTGAGACTTTTCCACAGAAGCTTTGAGGGAACAAATCCTATTTGATTTCTGAAGTGAATGTTTTCCATTTTTAAATCCTTCCTTGGATGTTCTCCATGCTTTTGTGCAGATTCTTTTGAAATTTGATAAACAATGTTTGTTACAATGTCATTAGAATTCTGTATTATTTTCCTTCTCACTATTTATTGGCTCAGACTTACTGATTTTGGATGGACAAATGATGTGTAATGATGACCAGGTTTGTCTTCACTTGATTTAGCCAATTAAGAACTTATTAGCAAGGATTAGTAGCTCAACATTTTTGCTCTAGTATTGTGGATTTTATTTATGAGCATACAATTTCTCTTGCTGCCACACTGCCCAATTCACCCAACTGAAGAGAAATTTCTGAATATCCTCATAATCCTGATTTTCTGTGTATTTCAATTGTAGCTTGCTTGTGCGAGCACTACAGTCTCTATAGAGGAGTCTGCTTCCATTGTTAGTTTTAGAGGGCGCACAACCTTTGCTTGGTATTTAGTTTTATTTCAAGGACTTGAGTTAAAAAGGGCTCTTTATCAAGAGAGCAACGTGCCAATCTAACTCCCATTATGGTCAGTGGGGGTATTTCTATTTTCCTTATTAAAAGAGCGTTGGAGAACAAAAAGATTAATTTTAACCTCGTCATTGGTTGAAAACTAGTTCTGAGTTCCCAGCAATGAAAAGCGACCGTATTTGGTGTAGTTGGTCTGGCCACATGGAGAGCAGGTGGTTGTGCCGAAAAAAGCACTGGGACAAGTGGTTCCCCATGGCAGTGTCTGGAGGCTGGCACAGAGTGATGCTCCTGCCAGCATCCCCAGGGAAGCCCAGGCACCCAGAGGTCCCAGCAGCTCCCAGGCTATCTGCTTTTTACAGGCATATCACGACACATCACAATAAGCTTACTAAGGCAAATAGTATAAAAGCATTTTTATGCAATTGACTTCGATGAACTTGTTATCCAAAATCGTTTAACAAAACTGCAGTGTAAACATAGGAAATAGTACTTCAGGTGAGCTGTTTTGGAAGTAGTGCTTTGAATACAGGAAGACTGAGGAAGATACAAACCCTTGTTTCTGGCATCTATACATGCAAACAATAACTACAAAGTTCCATGTTACAATTTTTAGTGTGGGCAGCACAAAATGAATTGGTTTATAAATTTCATTATTTGAATACTTGTCTAGTTCTAAAGTTACGTGGATTTGAAGGAACTCCAGCTACATGCTTCATATAATCCTACTTCCATACTTCATAAATATTAAGGCCAAAAAAGACAATTAAATAATTTTAGCCTGCCTTCTTGTATAACAGAGGACACCAGAATTACTGAACTGATATGTTTCATATATTCTCTTTATATAAAGAAATAGAGTGCTGTAAGAAAGCCATACAATTTGGAAACTTGCAAAATATTAGGCTGTGTACAATAAAATTATAGAGAGGGAGTAAATCACTGTAGTCCCGTAGTTAGAACATTTACATGTGGCCTGTGACTGGGACAAATTTTGTCTTAGTCATATCGTTCTATTGTTATACATGACAGCATCTTGTGTGCCATCCAAAACATCTTGTACTTGTCCTGTCAAAGGCAAAAGCTGTGATTAAATGGACTGCTGGCACTTTCTCTATTCTGAACCTTCCTCTTTTCCTTTGATTTTATTTTCTGCCCAACTCCCAGTTTTGAAAGCAATGTACACCATGGACTATAATGAAAATGCAGTTAAAATAGAGGTCAGCGTGACTTATCCCTGAGACAACTGTTGGTCTTCATCTATGTCTCCTTGCTAAAAGTGTACTGGCCTGGCTTCTTCCCAGAGTTACACACCTTATCTTCACAGTGCAGCAGCCAGCAAACTAATATGTGCTCAAATAATTGGGGATGCCAACTGTATTACTTCTCCAGTAAATTGGAACTGCAGTGGACTTCCCTTCCATGGCTATAATGTTTTTTTGTCTTTCTCTAATGCAGATGTGTGTCGGTTGAGTGATTGTAAAAAACATTAGACCTTCTCTAGCAGATTGTCCTTTATAAATTGCTGTACCCGAGTTCCTTTCCTACAGGAAGACTACAAGGAAATGATTTTTTGTATGTCAAAAGAATCTGGAACTAACCTTCATATGGATAAACACTTGTCATAATATAAAAAATAAGAAATAAGTTATATATTCAAACAACAAAAATAAGCCATTTGCTTAAGCAAATTCCAAAGTATGTCACGTCTTTAAAATCCAGGAAGCAAGTTGCCCTGGCCATTAACTGAATACGTGCCTTTATCACTTAGCAGTATCTGCACAACAGTACTATATAAAAAGTGAAGTGTGTGAAGAAAGAAGTGCCCGTACCAATCATCTGAGACTGTTCACTTTGGACAAAAGTAGCACATATTTTTGAAAAACACCCTACCTAAAACTTGCTATAAGGCTGTCTGGAGACAAGTCCCTAGTCAGCGTGCTGTTGTGCAGATGAGCTCCTCGGTGAAATCCACAGAGTCAGACTCTTGCGAAGGCCATTTGTGGAAGGAAGTCTGAAATAGAACAGATAAATAATCCCCTGGACACGCCTGTTTTTTTTTTATTTAGTCTGGTGAAGCAGAGTCTGTGCCTTCCCACCTCTCCCCTTGCCTGGGATGTAATTGCAAGGTGAGTCAGTCAGATGAGTGACATGATCCAACAGAGAACTTTCCGCTGGGAGGTACTTTTCAGCTGGATCAGCTGATTGTGCAGCCACAAATGAATTGGATCAAATTCCAAACCTAATATGAGAAATGTGGTGGCAGCACATAGTTGTGGGCACAGGGAGTGCAGTGCTGCTACATTCCCTATCAGCTGTAGTTACCCTGAAATTAGATGCAACTTGAGACTGTACCTTTGAACTATATTCCTTACTTTTAGATAGCTAGCTTAGGCAGCAGGAGCCCATTTCAAATACAGCAGGAAATAATACAAACATTTCCTATTGTTTCAGTGTTACAAAACAAAGGAAGTTTAATACACCTCTATTTAATAGCATACACATTATACTAGTCACACATAAGGTAGAAAAGAGGGTTTCCACAGCCTTCTGTGCCCAAGAGGGTAAACCCCATGCTTTGTGGAAGAGTTGTCTAACCACCACCCACTGCTGTGCCATGGAAGAATGCTAGCACCACGGGACAGGGAAAAGAGGGAGATACAGTATAACACAGGGTATTCAAAGGACTCTTGTACTTCACAGTGTTCAAGAGAAAAAAATTGTTACAGAAACAAAACATGAGTCACGACAACAGATCCTTAAGGTGCTTCCTGAGTATAGATTACCTTTTTCAAAATGGGGTTGTAAGGTTGGGTTGTAATTCTTTCAGGCTGAAGACAGTCTAAAACCCCAGTTCCCCACATCTATCCCTTGTGTTTGCTCTTACTTCAGGACTACCGCATAAAAGCTCTGCCTGTTTTGAAAGGGTCCTAACAATTCATTTTGAAACCCATCAGAAGGAAGGGATGAAAAAAGGGGGGGGGGGGGAAAGGCTCTGGGAACACCTATCATATGTCTTTTGTGAACGTAATGGGGGATGATGAATGGTGAGGAGGCAACACATTCTTCGAGAATATCTAGCAGATGTCGTTGAACTTAGGCTGAACCCAAAGAAAACATGCAATTCCTTAAAAATAGTCTGTCCTAAGCAGTAGATCAATACTGCCCTACATCAGCTGCTGAAAACAGTTGTTGTGAGTACAGAAAAAAAGCAGAACTTGAGACCCTGGAAAAAAATTCAGTAAAATAAGGAAGTTCCTAACAACTGGAAATCCCTGTGGGAAGAGGCTTGGTGTGCTGTTTTCATTTGATGTGTCAGGAGTCTGTCTAATGCACGCAATCACATTCATTATTGAGCATGGTTAGTGCTATTGATTGCATCTAGTGTTTCTGCTCTGCGAGCAGTAATAGTATCTTTTTCATTTCTTGTTTGCACTTGTGTTGTTTTAGATGTCTATGACTCTTCTCTCACGTGTGTGCGTGTGCCCTTTTTTGCTTAATTTGTGACTCAACTAGTTCAGAGTAATTAAGCTACTAAAAGTCCTTAAGGTAAATGACTTGAGTTTTATGCAGCAGCAGGAATAGACAGAACATGCCATATGCAGAGTCAAACTGTTATCGTGGGATACATCCCATCAAAGCAAACAAGACACATGGAATCACGGAACTGATGGAGTTGGAAGGGACCTTCTAGAGATCATCCAGTCCAACTCCCCTGCCAAAGCAGGGCTGCCCAGAGCACATCACTCAGGACTCCATCCAGGCGGGGCTTGAAGATCTCCAGAAAAGGAGACTCCACACCCTCCCTGGGCAGCCTCTGCCAGGGCTCTGCCACCCTCACCCAAAAGAAGGTCTTCCTCGTATTTGAGTAGAACTTCCCATGTTCCAGCTTGTGCCCGTTTCCCCTCATCCTGTCACTGGGAACCACTGAAAAGAATCCAGCTCCATCCTCCCTCAAACCGTTTAGATCCTTGGAAGCATTAATAAGGTCTCCCCTCAGCCTTCTCTTCTCCAGGCTAAAGAGTCCCAGCTCTCTCAGCCTTTCCTCATCAGGGAGATGCTCCAATCCCTCCATCTAGCGTTGCCCTACGCTAGACTCTCTCCAGTAGTTCCCTGTCCCTCTTGAAGAGAGGAGCCCACAACTAGACACAGTGCTCCAGCTGTGACCTCACCAGTACAACGTGAAGTAGGAAGACACGACTGCACAGCCCAAGGCCACGAGATATTCATGGCCCTGTGAACAACAGACAGCTACTGGTCTCAACAGCACCTAACCCTGGAGAAGTGCTCAGGCTCCCACGCCATGCTGCGAAAGGTGCTGCCATCACCACAACTGTGCACCTTTGCTGTCAGGACACCTCCTTCAGAAGCACCAAGGCAATAACAATGAAAAGACTCAGGTCAGCCCCATGCATAGGGAAGCTCTGAAAGTTTCCTATAGGGAGGGAACGTGTCTCGGCACGGAACCAACTCACCTCCTAATTGGGGAGGCACGAACTGAGTCAAATAAACCTCCGCCTTGAGCCGCCCTGCCGGCCCTAAGTTGCCGGGGGGCCTGGGGGCAGCAGGGAACGGTGCCGGTGCCTCAGGGACCCAGGCGGCAGGCCAGGCCAGACCAGACCAGGCCGTGCGGGCCGCCCGCCCGCCCACTTGCTCGGCCCAGCTCGGGTGTTTGTGGGAAGGGCCCGAGGGGCCGTCCTGCTCGCCGTGCCCCGCTCCCCGGGCGCTGCGCCGCCGCCGCCGCCGGGCGAACCGGGGCCTGGAGCCGGAGCCGGAACCGGGGCCTGGAGCCGGGTGGCGGGCCAGCCCCGCTTTCCCAGCATGCTGTGCGGCGGGCTGGCTCCCCGGCTCTGGGAGGAGGAGGAGGAGGAGGAGGCGGCGGCGGAGGTACCGCGGCCGGGAGGAGGAGCCGTCGCCGCCGCTGCTGCCGCCGCTGAGAGCTTCTCGCTCCGCTGCCGGGAGGGGAGGGGTGGCCGCGCCGCCCCCCGCGCCCCACGATGCCGCTCTTCGCCACCAACCCCTTCGACCAGGATGTGGGTGAGTGGCTCCGGCCTCCCCCCCTGAGGTAACCCCGTGGCCGGCCCTCCCTCCGACCCCGCGCCACCCCCGCCGGCTGCCGGCCCGCTCTCCCCCCACAGCCCTACGCTCTCCGGCCTCGCCTGTGGCGGGGAGCCGGGGGTAGCGGCGACCCGGCCGGCCCGGCCCGGCGGTCAGGGTGCGGCGGGGAGTGCCCGGGCCGGGGGCGCCTCCCGGCAGCGGGCGGCGGTGGCTGCGGCCTGGTCGGTGACAGCACGGGGGTGTGGGGGTGTGTGTGTGTGTTGCGGGCCCTGCCTGGCTTCTTGGGGCTGCGGGCGAGGGGGGCGAGCACGGGGGTGCCTGTGGGAGCCAAGCCGGCCTCCTTAGCTGAGAGCATCGTTGCCGCATAGCAAAACAAGTAGTGGGAAAAGCTGGGGCTGGAGCGCTGGAAAGTAAAAGCACCGGCCGCAATTGCTTCGCAGATGGGCATGAGAAAACTGTCAAAGCGTTTTGTGCTCGGTGCTTTAAAGTGAATTCCTGCGGGAGCTTGCTTTTTTCCCCTTTCAAGTCAAACTTGACGTGCTGTGATCGGGTTTCATCCCCACCGTGCTCGTTCTAAGGCCCAACTAGTTGGAGAGGAAATGCCTGGCTTTTACTTGACAAAAATTATGGTTAATGCTGATGTGTCCAAACTGAAGGTAAAGTCATGAGAGGCCCCTTCCAACTCTGACAGGTCCATGATTCCGTAATGTATAGGCAGTTAACAATGTGTTTTGCACGTCTGATTTGTGATTGTGCAATAAGGTTTGTCTCCTACCTGCTGCTGATGTCTGTTTTACTTTGAGTGATAGAAGCTTTGTCTGGGGAACAGCATAATATAAAGTGTCTTTTTCCTCATTTTTGGATAAGTATATCCCTCCCGCCCAAATAATTTTCTTCTAGCATTATAACTCTGTATATATTTGGAACAAATTTCTTTATGCTTGCTGTAGCTTTCAAATACAAATACGTTGTTTCTTTCTTAATGTTGATCCAACTTTGGAAGTTGGGGTTCCAATCTAATTTTTCCAGCTCTTCAAAGAAAACAATTCAAAACTGTTTGAAAAGTATGTATCTTTTCAAGGGGGAAGGGTTAGTGCATAAATGAAGGACTGTGATACAAATTCTGTATATATGGAAACAGGATTTCTTAGTCTGTTGCATATTAATAATGCATAACATTTTTCTTCCTGTTTTGAACAGAACGCTTTTCTGCTAAAGACTGTCTTTCAATTTATGATTTTCTTGGTGGCAAAATTGACTTATTTTGAAAAGTAGTAAATTTTTCCTAATTGTTTTGCTCGCTGCTAGTGTAATTTAGCAGTTGAAAATGAGCAAGAGATTGCACTGCTTGCCAATTTCCCATGGACCATTAGAGGATTGAAACATTGGTAATATTATCTGTGAGAATTATTTGAACTAATAAGATTTAAAAGCTAATAGCTGAGGTTTCTGGCAAGCGTTCACTTCTTTACTTCCTACAGCCACTGTCTAGCGGTGAGGATCAGACTGCTTGAGTGAGTTTCTGTAGCGCTTGGTCAGATGGATGTGCTTGTCAGCACTGTAAGTTTCATAAAGCAGGGTGGTAGCACCCAACCGTTACTTCGGTGGGTTATTTGCTGTTTTCGAGGTGCGGAGGATGCCAGCACCATACCTGCTGTGCTTTGCCTAGTAGGATCGACAGCAGATATTTTTCAAAAGTATTACTCTGTATGAGCACGGGGAAATAACCAGTCAATCCCAAATTGTTCTTGGAAAAGAAGATAGTGAGCACCGGGCTAAATTTCACCACAGCCTCTTTCCTTTAGCCCCTGTCGTGGTGTCCTGAGGAAGGCTAAAGGAGCAGCAGGCTGTTCAGTTAGCAGCAGCCTGCTCTCAGGAGCCTGCTGACTTTATCCATCACTTAACTGGATTTGTGCCAGGGAGACGGGAATGAAGAAGTCTCCCAGAAAGTGTCCCTGGGCCCTGCTTCCCTGAGGCCCCTTGGGAACGTGCTATTATCTGGATGAACTTGTTGGCAGGCTTCATACGGTAACGTCAGTTGTAAAGTAAGCTCTTAGGTTTTCGGGAAACTTTGAAAAGTTGTCAAGCAAGTGTTATTTTTTAAGTTCTTCTTTCAGAATGAAAGTTGAGTGCTCTGCTTTTGTTCTTGCCCAGCAAGAAAGTTTTCTTTTGAAAATCAGATTCCTGAAGCAGGAGGGCAGTCAAAAGCTGTTCTTAATTTCATACAAATTTGGACATTGATGTAGCTGATAGTATTGTTGTGATCGCTGTGCGTTCTCATCTGCTGGACAGCTAATCAGTACAGTGTAATGGTTGGAAATGATTTTGGAACCACTTAGGGTGATGGATTGCAGAGAACACATCTGGAACTACATTGTTTTCCATTGTTTTGAGGAGCATAAGTATCTCTCAGTTCAGAGGGAGAAATTTCTCAGTTTGGCCAGTCCTCAGCATTTGGCTAGTCCTGTTAGCATGCTCCTGCTGTGCAACCTGGTTATCCATAATAGTTTACCATTTAGTGTCAACTTTATACAGAGATTTTTGAGGGGTGTACCTTTTCTTTAGGTGTAATTGGCAAAAGAATGTTGATTAAGGCTACTGTTAAACTAATAATATTAAAGAATACTTTGATCTGCCCAGAGACCTGAGGAGATAAGGCATTGTAATCCTCAAAGAGTCTAAATCTCTTGGTTAATTCCAGATACTTTTTGTTTTCTGAACACTCTTTTTACCATATTTAGGAATATTTCAACAATATTCCTGGGAAGGGATACTAATCAGTGGTGACACAAGTCAGTGTGGATTTTCACAATCAAGTCCGGAAACCTTTTGACAGTATGTCCAAGTAAGGAACATAATATTGGAATTTAACAAAAGAAAAAAAAAACTTTAAAGACTCGCACTGCTGAGGTTATAATTAAGAGACTCTAACTCTCCATTTAAGGACTTAAAATTAATGGTGTTTGTATTAGGCTGATGGGAAGTCTATTTCTCCCATATTTCACAACCTTAATAATGCAATTACTCCCAGAGAATTGTTTCTGAGAAATGCAGGTTTATCTGTAAGTTTGAGGCAGGCAAAATAATGGTGAAACATGCTTTAAGAACCCAAAGACTGTCTGCTAATCTGTCATGACAGACTAATTAGTACTGTCTCAGTGGTTAGGCTTGGTTTGATGAAGAATTTACTGCTAAAGCAGTTCTGAAGTGTCATTTAGATGTTATCTCAAGAATAAAATCTGTAACTCTGGACTTAATGTAGTGCTTTATTACAACTGGATATCAAGCATTGTAAACTTAATCTATGCTATAAGAAAAGAACTGGAAGAACTTTTTAGAACCCTGCTGTAAGCTTATTATTTCTGAAGTATTATAAGCTGTGATAAATACAGGTTCTGGTGTGAGTGTGCATAAAATCACACATGATATTAACAGCAGGTGTTCAAAAAACATGGGCGGGGTTTGCGTGATTTTAAATGGAGCTGGTGTAGTAGTTTGAGGCACCACAGGAGTGGGAAGAAAGGAAAGATTCAGGCTTACTATTTAACAGTAATAGGAAAGTAAGCAGGTAGTTTAGTAATGTAGTAGAACTGTCAACCTGATGTGTCTTGAAATTATTTTTCCCATGTTTTATCAGCTATAGCAGTTACTGATCACTTTATGCTCACGACTCTTTAGATATTTAATAATATGCATGAATTACATGATTAAATAAGGATATTATGGTTTGACAATACTTATAGGTTGATGTCGTAGAATGTAAGAGGTACTTTGACCATGATTCGCATGGAGCAATTTCTTGTAATAAAATACTCTTGCTATTTAAACTCATTATTCTTGAGATTTATTTCCTTGGTTAGTCAACACCTTCAAAACCATCCAATTACACGTCTCTCAGAGCTGGGCTTCTTTCTGTTTAGGCCAGGTTTGTTAAAAGGAGGGAAAATTGTTGCAGAAGAGGTTCTCGACCCCAGATAATTATACAGACTGCAGACAGTGAGTTAGCTTCTGGCTTCAAGGAAAGAATTCCCCAGTTTGGTTCAGCGCGTCATGAGGCTGGCACTTTTTTGCCAGCCTGAAAAACAGCGATAAAAATGAGTGGAATACCCATTCTGTATAAAAGCCAACACGAAAATAATTTTCAGTATCCCTTTCTGAAAATGAGACTCCAGACTTTGAGTTCAGCTGGGCAATCTGAAGCCAACATGGTATGTTCCATAGGCAAAGGAGTTTTTGTAGATTGTACTTTCCCAGTAATTCTTTTTCTTTCCTCCCAGGGAAGAACTGTCATTTTAAGTGCTTCCCCTCATTTCAGCTGTGACAGTGTGCATTATAATATCAAAATTGAGAAAAATCAAAGTAGTTATCTAACATGTAAAATCTGTTCCTGTAGCAGATAAAAATAAGACTGTATATTTGATGTGAAAAGTTAAGAGTCTTGCTGATATTCCTTCTGATATGTAGTTTCTACTGTGGCTTGGTTTGTGCGGCTCTGTAAATAGATGGTGGCACCATTTATTAGTATAACATGCCTGTGATACACCTTAGTTACAGAGCAATTATTACTGTTGTCATATATCTCTAATGTGCTCACCTTCCTGCTCTGTTGTAATATTTCTGGGTGAAAGGTAGTTTGAGTTCCCATGGATGTGTTAAGAGTTTGCCGTAAGACGTCTAAACATCTAAATTATTTTTGCCCTGCTTGTTGTACTGTTGTTTTCAGCATTGTTTTACCAGACCTTGAATCCTTTTGTCTTCATTCTGCTCAGCTTACTGAGTTGAGCGATGTCTGTCTTGGCTAGACTGCCTCAAGCATGGTGAGATCCTACATAGTCTTCTGAAGTTGAGGTGGCCTCATGTCAGCTCAGTCACTGCTGCTTGCTTTGCCTTGGGTCAGCTAGTGATGCTTTTATGGGATGCCTTCTACAAGTGATCCCATAAGGACTTTTTAGGAATGCTGTTAAATGGGGATACGGTTAAACTGAAGTAGTTGGTTTATAGCTTTACTGAAGTTAAGTTCAACAGGGAATTGTAGTTTCTTTCTGTGTTGGCGTTGTCTGTTAGACGTCATTTTCAATCTTGTCTGAAGGAACATGGTTGGACATATTCTTCTGTGCAGTTCTGAGCATGCTAGTGAAGTCCAGAGTGCTTAATATTAAAGTGGTGCTTTTTGTAGAATGGGCCAACAAATACATTTCTTCATTTTATTTGACAGACAAAAAGAATGAGATTAATTACTTTAACTTCAGTGATGTGGAACCGTATGCAATCAGAATTTCTTTGTGACTGACTGAAAGAAGAAAGGAAAACATGCAATCATTTTCAGTCTTTCAGGACTATTTAAACTATATTGAAGAGATGAAATAGCTAATTTATGTTTTTACAGTGCTTTGGATTTTTAGTATTTGCATTAATGTAGAGGGGGAAACTTATTTGGCCTTGTGAAGAAAATGAGACTGAATTTCAGTGGGAGAGGGGAAGAGAAGGCTGAAGGGATTGTTGAATTTTTTGTTAATTCTATGGTGTTTACATTGATATAATGGATTTTTTGAGGATTTTTTAGCATGCTGGAAACTGGCTGAAGTTTTAGTCTGTGAGTGGAGACTTTCTTTAGCAGTCCTTTTGAAGGCTTTCCGTAGCTGTTCTGATCTTTGTAACTTCAAAGACTGAGAACTTGAGTATTTCATTTTAGAGATGTACAACTGGGGAAATAGTAGAATATTTTGACAATTTTTACTCATATTTATTTTAACTGCTTCAAATCATGTACATTTTAAGTGTTGGCTTTGGGAGTGTTTTGATCTGGTTTTGTTATTTCTTGAAAATCAATGTAGTTTTAACAGCTTTCAGACTTTGTAGTAGAAAAATAGCTCAGTTCTAAGATCTGATTTTTTAAAGAAGAAACATCAGTAAAATCTAAAGCTAAAACCTGCCAAGACTCCCCTCTGAAATGCTGCTATTAGTATGAGTAGTCTTTAAGTTTAAGGTTATAATTTCTAAATAATGCACAAAACCAGAGAAGAAAACCGAATTTTATTGATTCTCCAAGCCTTTATGTTTCTGTAAATTGAGGAAGATGGGGCCTCAACAAATATTGATGAACTTTACAACTCAAGGAGAGGCTGGTTGTAGGTATCCCAAAAGAGCCCATGTACTCTCACCACAACCAGAGTGTAACTAACTTGTGTATTTAGATCTTTCTGGCCTGGCTTTTATCAGTAGGTGTAACGTTGTTTCCTGGGTTTTTGGTACGGTGTTTCAGTGAGACCAGACACAATTTATACTGAGGAATGGCATTTTCTTTAGAAGGCAGGTGATAATCAGGTTTGTATAAATTTGATGTAAAGGTTTAGTTGGAAAAGAAAAAGAAAATAGAAAATATGTGTGGAAGTATGATTTCACCATATGGATATTTTATTTGAAGGAGATTATGTTCTAGAAATTATTGAGAAATTTTGAATATACAGACACAGCTGAGATTTCTATCAGAGGAGATGCATTTTGCTTCAGAATGCTTTCTTAGTTTTATACTAAGAAAAGATTAGAAAAGATACAGATTTATATGTGATTTATGATTACGTTTACGCAGTTGACGCACCATTTCTGACTCAGGAGTCAGGAAGCTGCAACGAGTTGGTCACTGAAAGGTGTGTTGTAGGGAAGTACAGCTAATGCTTACCTTATTATTTTTTATGTTTTCCTAGGCATCTGCTTCTTTAAGTATAATGTATATTAGAGGCTGAATGTTGAGCAAGGTGGAATTGGTCTGGCTCGATATAATTAGTGTTTTGAGTACAGAAGAAGTATAAAGGAAGAAGCTCCTGCCCGTGGCAGGGGGATGAAACTGGATGATCTTCAAGGTCCCTTCCAACCCAAACCATTCTATGAGTCTGTGACTCTATAAGCCTAATGATCCCATGCTCCATGCCTGAAAAAATGTGGCTGAAAAATTCTATATATTTGCTTTGTGTGTCTTGCTTTTGTTTTAGGAATTAAATAAATTGTTGAAGTTATTTGGAACGATATTCTCATATTGTGCAGAACTGCTGTTATTTTTGTTGTCCAAAGAAGCCATAGTTCTGAATATCCTTTTCCTCTGAAATGGCGGTGCTTACCACTTCGTGTGTCTTTGTGGAAATAATTGTAAGAAAAAGAATTTTAAATAACTCCTAGAAAAATAAAGGTAAAAATCGAAGACCTGTAATGAAAAAAAGCAGTCGTAAAATTTGAAAGCTACTAATTACAATCTGAGTAAGATTTTACAGTCTTGCACTGGCTAAAGTTACTACATTAATTTGTATGCCTTGCTTGTGCTGGGAAAACAGTGCCTCTAATTAGGGTGAAACAGCTTTACGGGAGAGAGCTGTTTTGGAATATTAGAGACAAAGTTCCGTCGTGTATACCTCTGTGTCACAGTCCTGTTTTCCTTTGTGTTTGATATAGCATTAATAAGTTTTAAAGAACACTGATTTTATGAAGGAGCCAGCGCTGTCTTTAAAAGTTGTTTTAGTAAAGTTTTCCTTCCCTCTCAGAGTCCCTTTTGGTACTAAGATAGTCTGACAGTGACATGTCAGCTGTACCTGAAGGCTAGTATGGTGCCAGCTGTTAGTCAGGGTAAGCAAATACTCAATGTACATAAAAAGTTTTTTTTTGGCTGTGAATGTGTGCCTCACATTAGAAGAGAGAGCATTCATGGATTTTAAGTGATAATAGTGTAAGTAATGTAACTTAAATAGCTTTAAGTCATAATTTTGTCGACAAAACGCTGGTGCAACATAGGAATTTTGTCAAAGCATCTTTGTTGCTCCCGTTCCCAGGGTGGTGAAAGGTGATAGTCACTTGCTAATGCTCCGACAGAGATGGTGGCCTTTTTCGTGGAGAGCCCATGTCAGATAGCGCACTGCTAACATCCGCAGTATGCCATTAACATTTAACTGCCTTGTTTGAGACAGAACTCGCTGCAAACACTATGTTTTACATGTCTTTCAAGTCATTTTATTATCCAAGGGAATTAATGGATGCTTGTTACTACAGAAGACAGAAAATGCACAATGAAAGTGGGTTTCAGACTGAAATTTTAGGAAGAAGCTACTTAGCGTTTGCTGGTAGAGGAAACAGCCTGACAAACAAGGGGGAAGATGTCACAAGCAAATGGCAGTTTTGATACGGGACTACTCAACTTCTAAGAGGGAACGTAGCCACGATAGAAAACTTGTAATTGTCCTTGTAGAGGAATTTGCCACATATTGTGACTGAGAATTAAAATGAAGGTTGTAATTGCTGTAGTTGATACAAGTCGGGGACTTCACTGATCACTGTCTTATTTTTACTTTTGGCCCAACTATTTAAATTAGCATAAGAGACAGTAGTTATTTTTAAACCTTCAGCATGCATTGGTTTACTTTTTGGTTTGTAAAAACATAACCGATTGCCATGCCGTTTCTCTCTGATGTGAGGAACGAAGGATCAGTTGTTGCTGAAAGTACAGACAACTGCGTGTTACGTAGGACAATGGAAAAGGTCAGCGTTTCCCTTCCGTTGGATTTCTCAGCCCTGACTGCTGTAGGATGTGCTAACTGAAGTACAACATCAGGCGTGGGTGACTGGTGTGGATTCTCGAGGCTGCGTGTGAGCTCTGAGCTTGGTGGGATCTCTGGAGAGTTGGTGGCTCTGGAGAGCATCATGCAGACACGCTCGGGCTGGAGCTGGTCCAGCTCCAGCAGAACTGGCAATGAATGGAAACAGTGGCGTCCTGGAACTAAACTGCCTCCACGCGGTCTGTTTTGTGTGTTTTGGGAATGTCGTGTAGGCACATCTTCAGCTCAGGTACAACTCCCTGTTGTTGGGCTCCATGTTTCAAAAAAGCAGTTTTCAATGCCTCAGCCTTGAGGCTGGCTTTGGAAGCAGTACAGCTGCTCTGCTCACGGACTATGAGTACAGAAGACTGTCTTGGCCTGTGATGGCTCTATGCAAAGCATTCAGTTCAGGTGTCTTACCACCCGGGGCACAAGAATTCTGCCTACAGAGCACTGAGAGCTGGCTGTATTAAAATGATAAATAACAAGCAGGAAAAGTGTAATACATGGTTCTGCTATGAGTTTTTCCTTCTCCCCATGCGCTCCCCAGTTTAGAGAGAAGAGGCAGTGCTCTTTCACTTTATCTGAGAGAACATACAGAACTGTAACTAACTTCCATTTAGGGTTTCTGTGTGCTGCTTTGCTGTTTTCCTTGCATCAGGCAGTACCACTGGTGTGTTTTCGTTCTAGCTGTTTATGGCAGAAATGCTTTGAGAGTACATAACCACAGAGCTTTGCTTTTCTGCATTTTTGTTCTGAATAAGGAACTAATTAACTGTAACCTGACTTCAATTTGTAGGGCAGAGAAACTCATTTATAAGGACAAGCCATCAACTAGGAATAATTCCTAGTAACTTTTGGAGATTGAATGTTTTGCTTTGTCTTTCTCTTCTCTGCAGTCTTACAATTGCTAATATGGATAATGAATTTTTCCTGGCAGATAAGGTTTTATAGGACATCTTTGCTTACTGCCATAAAACTAGATAGTCTGAGACATTCCCTGAGGGATGGTACTCATTGCCGAAGTGTATTTCGTGTTTTGCAGATTAAGAAGTGAATATTAGATTAAGTGGGGATAGGAAACAGTTTGTGTACGATTCTGCACCTATTCTTCTTTTATTTAGTGAATAATGGAAAGTGTTTGTGCACTCCCTCATGCTCTCCAGCCCTGATCTGATCTATCAGTGTTTAGATAATCTTCCATTCAGTTGCAGTGTAAGGCTCCTTTAACACTTTTATTTATTGTTATTCTCTGTGTACTTAAGTTTTTCTGGGGAAGAAACAGGGAGGGAGTCTCTCTTTTTTTTTTTTTTTTTTTTCCTTTAAGTGGACTCTTTCTTTTCCATCAGCTCTCTCTATTTCTTCACTCTGGAGCCAGGATTCTTCTTATCCTATTCGAAAGATTTGGAAGAAAGAATCCAAGTAGACTTCTACTTGATTAGCTTTGGTTTAGCAGTCTTTATAGCTGAAAAGAGACAGTGGAATATATCATCCAAAACAGAGATGAGAATGGGGAGATAAAAGTTTAGTGATTATTAATGAATTGTTGAATCCTCCTGTTGAATTGTAATACATAGAAAGGAAATGCAAGACACAGCATTTTAGTGTCTGAGAAAGCAGTAAATGCGGTTATATCTGACGCTGCAAACAGTTAATTAATGCTTTGGGTATTCATATCCTATTAAACTTTAGAGTTCCGAATTGAAAAAAAAAAAATATCGGTTGGTAGCTTTGCTACTTTTGTCATATTCTGGGTATATCTTTATTATGTGGGAAAACAACCCCCAAATATATATTTGCATATGAGTTAAAATTCATGGTCAGAAGTGAACATTTGAACATTAAAAAGTATTAGGTATAACAGTTTTAATATATGAATGTATTAAATATAGGGATTTGTCATGCATTTAGCAACATACATAGAGGTAATAGTGCAAAATATTTGCTGACAATTTTGTTAATATTTTTTTTTGAGATTTATATTTTGATTTACTTGTACTTTATTCATCAGAGAAAGCAACCAGTGAGATGAACACTGCAGAGGACTGGGGCCTCATCTTAGACATCTGTGATAAAGTTGGACAGTCGCGCACAGGGTAAGTGACTTTAGAAATTTCCTTCCTGAACTTTTTAAATTTTGTTCCTTCCGTCTCATACTCAGATGAGAGGAATGGAATTTTTGTTACCTTGCATAGACTGTTGTGATAGCTCAATTTGATTTGAATTTCCAAATAAAAGGGAAATGTATGGACTTCCTACTCAAATATTTTGCAGTTCTTCCTTTGATGATGCTAGCTGATCTGTTCTAATTAGGACTTGTGTACAGTGGCTTTTCACCAATGTAACAGAATAAATAAACTGAGCTGATTTAGCAGTGTCACTGTAAACCCAGGAGACTTCATCAGGGAGTTTTCTTACACAATCATAATCTAGGTTGGAAGTGACCTCCAGAGGTCATCTTCTAGTTCAACCCTCCAGCTTGAAACAGGTCTAATTAGATCAGGTTGCTCAAGCCTGTGTCGAGTCCTGAATGCCTCCAAGGTTGGAGTTTCCATAACCTCTATGGGCAACATATTTCAGTCTTTAACTACCCTTTAACATATTTCAGTCTTTAAATAGTAAATAAATAAATAATCTTGCAATCTGATTACAGTTTCCCCATTTCCAACTTGCCTGTTGCATCTGGTCCTATGACTGTGCAGCTGTAAGAAAGAGTCTGGCTCCATCTTCTATGTATTCTCTGATTAATTAGTTTTAGAAAGCAGTAAGGTCCCCTTTTAGTCTGCTCTTCTCAAAACTGGAAGCAGCTCTTCATCTCTCTTTGTATGTGACTCTCCTCTGACCATCCTGGCGAGCCCTCCCTTGGATTTACTGCAGTGCATCAATATTTTCCTTGTGGTGGGGAGCCCCAGACCGGCCGTAGGACTCGAGATCCAATCTTACAAGTGCAGAGATCCCTGAGGGACCCCGCTAGTTACTGCCCACTGGTTGGAATTTGCACCACTGATGACAACTCTTTGAGCTTAGGAGGCCAGCCAGTTTTCCGCCCAATTTGTTATCCTTTTATCCAGCCCATATTTCACCAGTCGGGTGATAAGGAGACTGGGAGCTTCAACTGTATGTCGAAACTTTGCTAAAAAAGGTATAAAGCATCTGCTGTGTTTTATCACAGAAAGCAACGAGGTTCTGTGTTTCACGAGGGGCAATGGGCACAAGCTGGAACATGGGAATTTTCACTCAAATGTGAGGAAGAACTTCTTTTGGGTGAGGGTGGCAGAGCCCTAGAAGAGGGTGTGGAGTCCCCTTCTCTGGAGATCTTCAAGCCCCGCCTGGATGGAGTCCTGAGTGATGTGCTCTGGGCAGC
>JAOQGH010000012.1:20504545-20519326 GCA_025769975.1 Gallinago jamesoni | reverse complement strand
ATGGAGTCCTGAGTGATGTGCTCTGGGCAGCCCTGCTTTGGCAGGGGAGTTGGACTGGATGGTCTCTAGAGGTCCCTTTCTAATCCAACAATCCTGTGATTCCATGATATCAGGGCTTTGATAAACATACGTTTTGAAAATGTGGTATTAAATTAAACACATCTAAAAATGCTATTGTTTTGATTATTGGTCCTTTACTGAGCTCTCTCAGAATTTATACATGCACTTGTTTTTTTTGACTTGAAAAGTTAAAGTATAATTTGTGTTATCAAATAAAGAAATACAGTTTAAAGACATTATTTCAGTGTATTTAGAGTGGTTTTGTTCAGCATAGTATTAGACTTTGGAAGCGTTTTAGATGCATCTTCTCCAAATGTTCACTGTAGCAGTTCAGGTACGGAATGACTTGATTGCCTTGGAACATTGCGGGAAACAGTAGGAAAAGCCAGACAGCAAAACCCCACTTTTGTTCCAAAGGGCAGGTTTGCAAATAAGCTTATTCCTTGGGATTAGAGATGGTCTCTAGAGTACTTATAAATAGCATGCCATATTGAGACTTCTGTGCTGTTGCCGTTAAGATAACAGCTGGCAAGTTGTTAATAATATTTCGTGTTAGTCTGTGTATGTAAAACTGCATTTCTGCTGTTTGTGCATTTTGACGCTGAGCCTGTAACAATAACTGTATTATTGAAGGCTTCAGTATTCTATTTAATCACTGAAAGCATTTTCACAGGCAAGACTGAGTCTCACAGCAATTTAGCCTGCACAGTCTCAAATGCATGTAGCTGCAAGAGACTGCTGCTTGGGAGTACAGACAGAGCTAGAGATCTTCTGGTAACGTGCAGCAAGATTTCTTTGGGACAGCTGGAATTTCTGTTAGGATTTGTGGGTTTTGTTTGGGGTTTTTTTTGTGTGTGTTTGTGTTTTGTTTTTTTTTTTTTTAAATAGTGGTTTGATCCTGGCTGTGACTTCAACCTTTGTAATATTTACCCTGCTTGTAATAGGCTGTCAGCTGACTCATTGCTTAAATTCAGATTCTGTTAAAACTTGCTGATAGTGGATTTTGTTTGTTTTGATGAATTATGTCATGCCACAGGAAGGTAAAGCAAGACAAAGTTCCCCATTAAGAAGTTTAAATGAGATACGCTATTTGAAATTCTCCTGCAGTTTAAGTTCCTGGGGCAAGGATGCTAGTCTTCTTAACTGGGATCCGCTTTAATCTTTTAACTAATTCTGGTCCAATACAAGCTGTCTGATCCTGTTCTTGCCAGAAATTTAGATTATAAAAATCTCTGGTTTAGGGGTTTTCTTTGTACCAGTCTGTAAGCTCCATGGCGTGCCTGCAGCATTTTAGATGTGGACCATCTTACACATGAAGCCACAGTAGACTAGAAGGGCTGTTCTCCATGAAGTGGCACTTTTTGTCCCGCAGTGGTACAGGGCACGTTGTCTCATTTAGGTCTGCCAACAACTTGTTTGCATCCAGAGTAATTGGTGGAAACCTGTTATGCTACAAAGATGCTACATTTTCTCTTAAGATAAATGAGTTAAAATTCCGAGAATTGGTACTGCTCATTTTTACGTTGCAATGCCTTTGTTACAGAGAATCACCAATAGCTAAAAGTTTTATTTCCACCCTTAATCCAACCAACTAAAGCAAGTTTTAGCAAATTAGAATTCTACTGATTCTGACTATTTTCTCTATTTTTTGTGAATTTAAAAATCTAAATTATTAGAGTTGATGTCAAAATTTTCATAGAAAACAATGGCAAGACAGTAAATTTGGTAATATTTTTAATAATATGCCTTTTTTACAATAGCATATGTAAAGTATTGCCATATGTAGCATGGAATTAACTTGATAATTTCTGTGTGGTTTGTATATCAGGTTCTTAAGATGATCTAAAATTTGTCTAACTATGAGACAATCAACACATTTTTTTAAGCCTGAATTTGTTTTAGGAACTCATATAGCTCAGCAGTTGCATGTTATGTTGTTTGCATCCCGTTTGGGGGGAATATTGGTAGCTCAGTGAGCAAGCTGCCTTTTCTATTTGGAAACATGATTAAAACAAAGGTTTTACAATTAGAGGCAATCTTATTTTCTGTTTTTATACAGCATTATTGAAAACTGATATTTGGCATGTTAAATTTCCTGATTACAGAAAAGGTATAGATTGTTGCATAGTGCTGGTTTTCTGCAATTAAAATGCTTACATAACTATATCTGAAGCTTATCAGCTCTGAGTAAAATAACATTATAAAATTTGAGTGATTCATTAAGCAGAATAAGAGGGAAAATTAAAGGCCACATATGGTGTCTTTTAGCATGGAGCACTCCTCCTCCAATCAGTTCAGTGCTAGCCAGTTCCTGAGTCTAATTCTGTTTGCATTTGGCTTTGAGGTGATTGTACTTTTTGTGTTACCTTAATGAGACATATCAGTCTTTGTGTTTGAAACTATCACAACTTCAGTTTTTCTCCAGAAAAGTTACTTAATAAAAATGATGGCTGAAAAAAAATGAAGTCAGTGACTGGGAGAATACACCAATGGTTGAGAAAATATAAATGTTCATTGCAGCACTCTCTGTTGGGTTGGGTATTGAAAAACTGTTATTGAGAAATGCTTTGGCTATATTGCTGCTTGCCTAACTTTGTCCTGATTTCTTATGGATTAATCACTGCCTTAGTGAGTCAGTATTCTGGTTAGCTCCTGATTCTTCTTTGGTTGTTTTTGTGCCTGTTCATACAAGAGAGAACAATAAAATTGCTTACTTGACAGTCTTCCAAACTACCTTCTTTTTTTTTTCCCTCAAGTTACCCAATCTCAGCAGCATCTGACATAGTCATTGCAGTGTATGTCTAACAGGCTGACTAGGAAGCCCTTTGACTAGCTTGTTTCTAAAGGAGCAAGGAGGAAAACTGGGTCTCCTACGTAGTCTGGAGCCCCACAGGCAGTTATCTTAGAATGTAAATGAACGATCAATTCCTGAAAACAGGTCTGCCCCCACCCTGTCCTGGTGCTTGGGGTTATTTCTCCCCCACGTGCAGCACCCTACACTTGCCCTTGTTAAATTTCATTAGGTTTCTCCTGGCCCCAACTCTCCAGCCTGTCCAGGTCTCGCTGGATGGTGGCACAGTCTTCTGGGGTGTCATTCACCCCTCCTAGTTTTGTGTTATCGGCAAACTTGCTGAGGGTACATTCCATCCCTTCATCCAGGTCATGGATGAATATATTGAAGAGGACTGGACCCAGTACTGGCCCCTGGGGAACACCACTTGTTATGGACTTCCAGCTGGATTCTGTGCCCCTAATCACAACCCTCTGGGTCCTATCTTTTAGCCAGTTTTCAATCCACTTAACTGTCCATTCATCTAATCCACACTTCTTAAGCTTAGCTATGAGGATGCTGTGGAAGACTGTGTCAAAAGCCTTGCTGAAGACAAGGTAGACGACATCCACTGCCCTATTCTCATCTATCCAGCCAGTCATGCCATCATAGAAAGCTATCAGGTTAGTGTGACATGACTTCCCCTTGGTAAATCCTCCAGGACCTCTCAAAGATGATGGAGAGTGGCCCTGCAATGACTTCTGCCAGCTCCCTCAGCACTCTCGGGTATATCCCGTCTGGACCTATGGACTTGTGGATGTCCAGCCTTCTTAACTGATCTCTAACTTGGTCCTCCACCACCAAGGGAAGATCTTCCTTAGTCCAGACTATCTCTGATTCATCCAGAGTCCATGGCTCCCGGGGGTTGGCCTAAGCAGTAGACTGAGGCAAAGAAGACATTCAGCAACTCAGCCTTCCCTGCATCCTCTGTTACCGTGGCACCCGACTCATTCAACAGCAGGCCCACATTTCCTTTAGTTTTCCTTTTGCCTCCAATATAATTGAAGAACCCCTTCTTGTTGTCTTTGACATCTCTTGCCAATTTTAATTCCAAGGAGGCCTTGGCTTTCCTTGTTTCTTCCCTACATAGTCTAACAGCATCTCTGTAATCCTCCCAAGTGGTCAGTCCCTTCTTCCACTTGGTGTAAACTTCCTTCTTCCACTTTAGTCTTTTCAGAAGGTCCCTGCTCAGCCACCCAGGTCTCCTGCTTCCCTTGGCTTTGAGGCTTTCTTGTTATTAGTTTTTAATAAGACTTTGGATTCCTTAATAAAAAAAAATCTTAGGCTAGTGTTCCTGTTCCTAAACTGCGAAGATCTTAATCCTGCACCCTACCTTTATAAATACTGGCTTAACAATTAATGGACATGCACTTTTTTGTGCTTGCTCTCATATCACATTGGTAGTCCTACTCATAAATTAATGATTAAAAAAATCAGTTCTTTTTGAAAATTTTAGCAGGTGTTCTTTCTCAAAGTGAACTTAGGAGAAGTCTTGGATAATCAAAAGATAAAAGACAGTGCTTGCCTTATAGCCTTCATTTGTACTAATTGGTTCTGTGAAGGTATAGGTATACACTGAGTGATACGTAGTCTTGCTGTGTGACAGCATTTTCTATAATTAGTACTACTAAATATGAGGTGGGCATTTCTGTAAAATGTAGACACTGCCAAATATAGTATAGCCAAGCAGTGGTGTAAGATACCTAAGTTTCATGTTAGTTCTTGGATATCAGTTCAACAGAAAAATAATTTTGCTTACCAAAAAAAAAAATAAAAATCACCATGAATATTCCAGAAAATCTCTCAGTTTAAATTTATCTTCTCTTTTCCCTTTTCACTACTTACCCTCTTTTGGGGTTATCTTTTCAGGGCTGTTCAACAAATAATGCTGCTTATAAAAAAATGGTAATTCCTACCCCAGCCTCACTCAGCCTTCCACCAAAATAACAGAAATTTACACAGATTTCGATATGCTAAACCGTGTCTGAGACTCCCATTCAAATCCTTTCTTAAATTTCCTCTTCACTTTATTTCTAACCACAACACAGGTGAAACTTGATTTCTGTATTTAATTTATTTGAAACTTTGATGGACAACAGAGAATTTTAGTTCTCTAATTGTAAGGGATTTTATGCATTTATGGAGTATTTACAGTTATTCTTTCTAACTACAAAAGGTAATGTAATTTACTGAGAGGTCTTGATGACTAAGGAGGCTAGCAATCCTATAGATAGAAATGGCTACAACTGTTACCTGTTTTATTTTTTAATTAATGTTGCGTTCATAAGCTACTAAATAATTAACTTACGATCTTTGGGAGAGCTTGCTGTCTGTTAGCGTTGTCATGCATTGTCATGTATTCATTCCATTACATTGTTTTAAATCTGTTTTGTGTATTTTAGGCCTAAGGACTGTCTCCGTTCTATTATGAAGAGAGTGAACCATAAAGATCCCCATGTTGCTATGCAAGCATTAACAGTAGGTTCTTTTTAATGTAGTGCTTTTCCTTTCTGAAAAGTTATATTGCAAAAAAATCTTCTCTGAGTTCTAATCTTTCTTTCTTTAGCTTCTAGGAGCGTGTGTGTCAAACTGTGGTAAAATCTTTCATTTAGAAGTCTGTTCAAGAGATTTTGCCAGTGAAGTAAGCAATGTGTTGAATAAGGTAATGTATTCGATTGATTTATAAGATTCATAGAAAAGCACAATCAGACACAGGATTGGGGTAATCCGAAAGTGGAATGGAATCTGCTTTTGGAAGACTGGAAATTTGGTGGTGGGGGAAAGGGTAGAAGATTACTGGGAAGACTGTGGCTATGAGAAAGAACTTTGTGAATGCCACTTCACTCTACAGTTACTTCTGGAGTTACTTATGTATTCTGTTTGGGGGAGGTGTGCTGTGTTAATTTATAAATATACAAATTCATTTTTACATTAAATAACAGCAATGAAACACTAAGTGCACATGTGGTGAAATGGAGATTATACAGGGCTTTTGTGTCACCTTATTTTACTTTATTTAGGACCTAGGACATACTGTACCAGTACAAACACAATGCTGGTGGACTATTCTTCCTTTCTAATAAAGATATCCCTTAGTGATACATTTAGTATCCCTTAGTGACTTCAAAATAAAATGTCTATATAGTTTGTATTGACAGTAACATGAAATTATGTGAAATTAAGGAATAAAGAACAGATTTCTACGTTATTTAACTCATTTCTACTGTTCTTGCAGGGTCATCCAAAAGTCTGTGAAAAGCTGAAAGCCCTTATGGTGGAATGGACTGATGAATTCAAGAATGACCCACAGCTTAGTTTAATATCTGCTATGATAAAAAATCTTAAGGAGCAAGGAGTTACTTTCCCAGCTATTGGTTCACAGGTATATTAAATTTTGTGGTTGTTCTTAAAGGGTATAAAAACTTCCTTTTATCCTCAGTTCTGTATTTTACAGTTTGTAGTCTTGAATTCTTTAATGTGTTTAGCAAAGACAATGAAATCCCTGTTGTCTTAATAAAACATTCATTTGAATGAGGGGTGAAATGCTCTGATTTACTTTAGGTTTTTATATTGCAGATGAATACAAATCAAAATGGTGAACTTAATGCATTGTGAGTTTTTTGTTAAATTAATTTTTGCATCCTTCACTTTTGGCTAGGCTGCTGAACAGGCAAAAGCAAGTCCAGCTCTAGTTGCCAAAGATCCTGGTACAGTAGCCAACAAAAAGGAAGAGGAGGATTTAGCTAAAGGTGAGTGCATTTACTTATTCGTCCGGTCAGTAAGTAAATATATTGGTAAATATCAAATAAAACAGGAAAAAATGTTTTGCTTCCTTCCTCTATGCGAATAGTATATTTACGGGTTGTGATTATGATTTCTGTTCCTTTCTTTTTGTACCCTTTCTGGAGGGTTAGAGATTAAAGCTATTCTATGGGTTAAAAATGTGAAAAATTGCTTGTTTCTACTTTTTTTTTGCCTTTGCCAAACTGAAACAACACAGTAAAAAATGTGCAAAATTTCATGATAAGGACATCTTCTACTATGGAAGTGTTTGATACAAGTTCTGCATTTGGATTTTCCTTCCTTCTGGGGCAAGGGAAGCACAATCATTTGCAATTTAAAAAGTCGATGGAAGGATAAAATGAGAATTATAGTGTAAGTTGTATGCAAAATGTTTTGGGCATATTACTTTAAACTTTTATTCCTTTGAATACTGCTTCTGTAGTATACTTTAAGGCTTTGATTGCTGTAAGCATGAGGGGCTGTTAAACGTCTCACTGCAGTCCCAGTAAACAAAACTAGGATGGTTTATTTTGATTTACTGTTGTACTAAGATATATTTAAAAGTCATTTAATGATCCTTTAACAGACATGTGTGAAGAGTTATTCTTAGAGTGGTCTTTATGCTCGAGAGACTGTTTTTTCAGGTCAACTTCAGCAATGTAAGGACCTTAAATGTTAGCTGTTGTATGTAGCGTGGCTTTGGTTTTAAAGTTGAAACACTATATAAGTGAAGTTCTTGCTCTAGTAGTTGGTGGATGTTTGCAGTTTCTCATCCCTGATACAGTCTTTTCTTGTTTAGCTATTATCTAATGTAACATTGATTTATTTAAATTGCCATTAGCCCATCTGTATATGTTACTAATTGTTTCTTCAACAGTTGATCCACCAAAGTGTCAACTCAAGGGATTTCAAGGGATTCGTGCCTCAAAGGTTCAGATTCTGACTGGGTTTCCTAATGTTTGTTCCCTTGGTTTTTGTGACCCACTCTGTCCCTTCTTAAACATGATACGTTCTTTTTCATAAACTTGTGAAAGGAAGGCTTTAATATGAATGAAACCTTTCTGCTCAGTCAAGTTTAATTGCAAATGACCATAAAGTGTAAATTATTGCATGAATGATAAGGAGATAACAGAAATGGATGGAATTTTGCTTGTCTAAGCAAAAATCTTTTTCTTAATTATCAATTACGGAGGCACTTATTTACTCTGAGGGTGACTGAGCACTGGCACAGGTTGCCCAGAGAGCTTGTGGAGTTTCCATCCTTGGAGATACTCAAAAGCTGTCTGGATGTAGTTCTCAGTGGCCAGCAATAGGTGACCCTGCTTGAGCAACGGGGTTGGACAAGATCGTATCCAGAAGTGTCTTCCAACTACAACCAAACTGTGCAATTCTCTGATTTTGTGAATTCAGACTAAAGACTCCTAATCCAACAGAGAAACAAATATGGACCTGAGTATCTGTATCTTTTTTAATGTTTCAAGCGATTTGAAAAGGTTGAACATCATAGTGTATGCTAGTAAGAATATATATACTTAAATCAGTTCAAGATACAAAAAATAATGTAATTATAAAAAAATGGATCACTTCACTGAGTTATCCTTAAGTTCGTGCTTAAGTGCTGTTTATTCATCCTGTCCATGTTGAAAGCCTCAGTAAATATACTGTAGGCAGAATCATGCTCTCTAGTTGAAAAACATCTTTTTGTTTTTTACCATTATTTCTAAGCGAAAGGCAGAAGTTTGTTATCGTGCGACAGGAATGGAATTATACTAAAAGTTTTCACAGAGTTAAATTCTCATATCGTTCAACTCATTTTTATAGGGAATTTTCATGTGACTAACTCTTCTTTTGTAGCTATTGAACTGTCACTAAAAGAACAAAGGCAACAGCAAACAACACTTTCCAGTTTGTATCCGAGCACCTCAGGCCTTTTAACAAACCACAAACACGAAGGCCGAAAGGTTCGCGCAATCTATGATTTCGAGGCTGCTGAAGACAACGAATTAACTTTTAAAGCTGGAGAACTTATAACCATCCTTGATGACAGGTAATTTATATAGAATGCCTGCTAGAAGTGTATTAGACTGTAGAAGTCAATTGAGAACAATTCTCTCTTCTATGCAGAAGCATACATTGGAATACAATTGCAATATAATACATTTACATATTAAATACTTTATTTGGTTATTTTTGCATTTGAATGTAATTGCATAAAGGTTCTTGTATAAAGATTTCTGTGTATATACAAATTGTATTTATGTACAAGTAATATAAATGCCTTGTACAGTGCAATTCTTAGGAAAATTCCATGTACATGGAATTTACATTTTTAATGTATGGGGGTTTTAATTATTTTTTTTATCTCTAGTGATCCAAATTGGTGGAAAGGTGAAACTCATCAGGGTATAGGATTGTTTCCATCTAATTTTGTAACAGCTGATCTTTCTGCTGAGCCAGAAATGAGTAAGTAACACTACATTTATGTCTATACATTAAGGCTTGCCATAGCCCAAGGGATATTTCTGTAGTGATGTACTTTCCCTATTTCCTTTCCCTTATGATAGAGTTCAGTTGCAAGTTAATGTGATGCCTAAAGTAAAAATGGGGAGCCCTTGCTGTGCTCTCACAAACAGTCATATCTTTATCTGTCAGACCAAGGTTGCCCAAGCTGGTGTCTTCTAAAAAATACGATGCTGTCTACTGCTGACTTTGTCAGCAGCTTTCTTGAGACTCATTTAACAACTCATTGACACCAAGATAAATGTAGGCAACAGCAGGTTTTTTTCCAAGTTGCCTTTTTGCCTGGTTGCAATGGTACATTCCTAAACAAGGAAAAAAATTAAAATTATTACATGTAGACAAGGTTTAAAGGTGCTAGAACCAATTTCTGTAAATCTGATGGGTTTGCAAGGTGAATCTGCTGTGATCTCAATATGAGTGTGCCATAGAAATGAGCAGGTCACCAGAATTACATGCTGTAGGAGTCATCTGTTCTATGATAAAACTAACTGATAAGAGTAGTATGAGAAGAGTAGTATTTGGCAGATTTTTTTTTGTGGCCTCCACTCCAGAGGAGTGAGATGCTTTTGCAGGTACTATTTGGAGGAGAAGAAACAGAAACATTTGAGAACTCTCGATTCTGTACTTTGCTCTGGAGAAAAGAAGGCTCCAGTTTGTCATAAATGATTTCACCAATTTTCTCTTAAACCAGGCTCATTAGTTTTACTTCTTCCAATCACAGTCTCTCACTCTATTTTCCTGATGACATATTAATAAGTACGTTACATGCAGGGAGACTATGATAAAGACATTTACTTGCTGAAATGGGTTTCTGTTGACCTTATGTGAACTGATGGGTTTTTTTTATAGAATTTACAGATTTGTTTATGCAAATTGTTTAAGTCTGTGGAGATGTTTTTGGCCTTCAAAAGTCAACAAAATACTACTTTGTAAAATTTTCACAGTAGATGTTTTAAATGTTAAGATTTTAGGCAACATGCTAGCTGTATAACATTTATGTCATTGTTTTGTTTATTTTTATTTTCTAAAATAAAATCTGTCTTTTTATCTTACAGTGAAAGCTGAGAAAAAAACAGTGCAGTTCAGTGATGAAGTTCAAGTAGAGACAATAGAACCTGAGCCTGAACCAGTTTATATTGATGAAGTAAGTGTGATACAAGTACTGATTTTTCAACTGCTGGTACATTTAAATATGTGATGTTTAAACTTTTCATCCTGCACCTCAAAAATAATTTGAAATGTCAGGAGAACATAATCAAAAGAGAACAGAAAGTTGATTTAATTAAATAAAATAAATATCTGCAGTATTCTAATTTGTTAATGTGTCTTGAAGTCCTTAGGAACTTCTGAAACAGAATTTGGATACTGCATTCCTTTTAGGGCCCTACTCCAGGATTGCACAACTGTTCACATCCAAACTAGAAGCTTGGTTGGACTTAGCATTTGCTTTAGGATACCTTTGCTTCAGGATACCTCAGAATGTCCATCTCGCATGTTGGCTTAGATTTATTTCCAGTATAACCACCACTGTCTTCCCACAGTCTGAAAGATCATTTCCTTCTCTGAGAACTGTGGGCTTTCTGTGGCTCTGTAAGTAATATTTAGTGAGATTTGCACAATCTCTCCGCAGTGATTCTGCAAGATTCCCAGGAACTCTCAGCCCAGGAATGTTTTTCCCTGCCTTTCTTTAATATTTTTGTTTGGTTGGTTGGTTTTTTATCTTTTTTTTTTTTTATTATTTCTCTCCCAGGGAGTTCAGGACTGTTCTCTTCAGAATTTTTGGTTTTCTCTCTTATGACTTTCCATTTCTTTCTTAACTAGAGCTCTGTCATTGTTTTTTGAAATTAAAAATCATTTATTGCCCTCCTAAAGTCCTATTTAACTCCTGCCTGAAATACTCTTCCCTCCGAGAGATATGTTTGTAATCTGCTGAAATAGCTTATCTCAGGCCTTCCTTGAGGTGCCTTCCAGCTTTTATCTTCTGTTATTCCTCGTTAATTTATGTTTTAGTGTCTTCTTTTGTCTTTAAAATGATCATAGTATAATTTTTAAGGAAGTAGTTCATTTGGCTTCTTCCTGCTTTTCCTGGGGTTAAGGAGAAAAAAATATGGTTTTAGTTTCCCCTTTGTTACAACTTACATCACTTTGGCCTGTTAAAGGCTATTTATTTGATAGCACTCAGCTAAAAAGTGATTTTTAATCATTTACATGTAGTTTGTTTAAGCAATATAGTTCACTCCAAGACATACATTTAAAAGAGCCTATTAATTTTCCACCCTTTTGTATTTTTATAAATGGGTTGCACTTAAACTGGTTAATCAAGGATGTCTGGAGTCAACAATGTAACCCCTCCAAACATCATCTTAAAAATAATCTTTTGTATATCTTAGTAATGACATTGCTTATGTGCTGGTAGGCCTCATACACTGATAAAATGCAGAATAGTTTTTCAGTGAATTTAGTTTTAAGTCCCTATTTCTTTTTAAAGTACTCTCTCAGTGTGGTCTGTCCAAACATTTGCACTATCCCACTAGGTGGTGGTATTGAGTATGTAATAACTAGAATGGAAAAATAGAAACTCCTCAAAATATACTGTTTCAAATAACTTCTAGGAATAAAGGGGTATTCTGCACATTCCACTTGTTACTACGAGTTGTTTTTATCATTTGGTTTATCCTTGTTCAAGCATCTTAATTCCTGTAAAGTAGCATAGTAGTAAAATAGTATGATTTGTGTTTTTTTAAAGTTAGTCTAGGTGTTTTCCAAGTTCCAAGAGATCCAAATGGCTGTTATAAATAGCTGCTTTAATTTCTTGTTCTGAAGGTGTTAATTCTCTCTCCCCCACATATGCCCTAATTACACAATTTGTGTTCTAGGATAAAATGGATCAACTCTTGCAGATGTTACAAAGTGCAGATCCGTCTGATGACCAGCCAGACCTCCCAGAATTGCTTCATCTTGAGGGTAAGAATATCTCGTGAGTTTTTTTGTTGTTTTCCTCTCTAATAATTACCTGTATCAAATCTAATTGAAATTAAGCTGAAACTCCTTCAGCTTCATGTGCATGCCACAAGCGTGCCTGAGAAAAGTGCCTGAGCTGTCGTTATCTTCTCCCTTCCTGTTTCCCAAAGAGACTGAAGTGCAAAATTTAAACTTGGAACAAGCCCACACCTCTCTCAAGGAAACTATATTCCATATTCTTTTCATTTTCAAGTCCCAAGAGTACTTAATTTATCTTATTCATCCATTTTTTCCCTTCTACAGAGTAGCACAGCATGAATTGCAAAAGGAGTGTAAGGAAGATTCCATGAGAGGAAGCAGAAATACTACTGAAGCTTAGAATAGACCTGGGGTGTCCCACATGTTTTTCACTTGTGTGCATGTTTCTATAGGACTTTAATATTAGTGAATACCTTATAAAGTGCTACAGATTAGACTAGTCCCTTAGACTCAAATTATTCAGGCTACCTCTTTAAAAAGAGGCATTATAGAGCATTCTGCCTAGGTTGAGAGATGCAGTAAAAATTTCGGAAGGGGGCTTTGGAGAAGGAAGTAAAGAAACTTACCCGTTATGAGACAGAACATTGGCTTAAACTGGCAATTCAGATAGGATCAGACTTCGTTAACAAAATGGCAGATTCCAGATCTATCTAGAAGTTAATCAGGAAAACAATGCATAAGCTTGTAAGCTTTTGGATATCTCCCATCTTTCCACACCCATCTGGTTCATCAGAGACATGTCTGCATGTGTTCTAGTTTCACTAAAGCTAAAGGGGGGAGTAAAAAGAAACACGAATGTTTTTATTGTTTCAAGTACCAAATATAGCTATAGAGGCTGTTGTCTAAGAAGTCGATTGTCTATATCTGGTCCAGGACTGAGGCAAAGAAATTCAAGGTATGCTTATCAACCAGCCTCCAGATACGGCTTACAATTAGGATCTCCTTCCATAATGCATTGTGAGATCATTAGAACAATGATTTGATGAATTTTACATTAAACTGTGGGACTGCTCCTGCTCTGAGAATCTGAAGGCTGTAGCATAGTCAGATACCTCCCCAGGTACCTACAAATGTGCTTGCTAAACATATGGCTGTGTTTAGTTCTACAATGCCATATTTAGGATGGTACTAACTCTACACTCAGGTAGGCCTTGGGTAGCTATTATTTTGGGCATAGTTTCTGGGAATTTTGTTATAGATGTCCGTCGGAACCTGGGTTCCTACCAGTGGTGACATGTGCAGAACAACATTTGATAAAAAAAAACCACTTCGTTTTCTTCTGCCATCCAGATGTCCAGTCACAAATGCCTTTAAATTGCAGAGCTCATCCCACCAGGAGCCCAGGGTTTGTGGTTGGCAGCAGTGCAGGCATCATGATCTAAGCAATTCTTGTCATGCCTTTTACCACACTTTGTGTTATACATAAAAATAGGCAGAACTTACACTGCGTTTTACATCTTTTACCAGCATTTCTGCCAATGTGGTTCTGCCAAGGTTCAAAGAAGCAGATGGGTGCCTTTCATACAACTCCTCTTTCACCTGGAGTTGCCTTCAAGGAACACATCAGTGATTCCTTTTCACCCATCATGGCCCAGAGGTTTTCAGGACCTTCTGCATCTTTAACTTGGGAAAAATAGGAGTGAAGACAGTGTTCCAGAGCTGTTTATAATGCATTTAGGTCATCTTTGATGCCTGAATCATTTCTTCTCGTCTCTCAGTTTGAATGTTGAGTGGCTCTTGGGATTAAACACATCTCTTGATTCGTTAATTGTTGACTGCTTGGATAAGTGGGCACATTGTGCATTCGGGAGTAGGGCTAGACTGTACTGTCCCCTTTCAGCTTCCTTGTCTGTTTATTTTACATTCAACAAACTCAGTCTTTCTATTAGTTACCTGTGGTTTGGTTGGCAGTTACATGAACCCCATGTCCTTGTGCTGAAAGTTGGTGTGCTTAAAGTTGCTGTGCATTTTCATTTATTTTACTGCTTTTCCATTCTACTTCTTGTGTTGATCTTTGCACATATTAGTGGATTGAAAAAGTCCCCTTACCCCAATTAACGTTTTAATGTAAAATATTTTCAGTTTTATACTCCCCGGATGTTAAATGTCAAATGTTTTTTTTTGCTGTATTTTGATTTTCTTTTTAAACTGTACCACTACTGAAAAATTCTTCTGGATTTAATTCTTAAATTGTTTGTGACACTGCTTCTGTTACTTTAATTTTTTTCGCATACAGATGATAGTAATGATTTAAAAAAAAATTTGAACTTGCTACACATTTCTATCTGATAATTTTTTTAAAAATTACTTTCTGGCTTGTAGTATGGAAGTCGTTATTACTCTCATATATTTTAATGTCCTTCTGTTTTAGCAATGTGCCACCAGATGGGACCGCTCATAGACGAAAAGTTGGAAGATATAGACAGGTAAAAAAGTACACGTGTTTTGACTGATTAATCATAGAATCCTAGAATCATCTAGGCTGGAAGGAACCTCCAAAGGCCATCTAGACCGACCCCCCCGCAGTCACAGGGACACCCCCAACTAGACCAGGTTGCCCAGGGCCTCCTCCAGCCTCCCCTGGAATG
>JAOQGH010000012.1:20488445-20504445 GCA_025769975.1 Gallinago jamesoni | reverse complement strand
CCTTGAGGGACACCACTTGTCACTGCTCTCCATCTGGACTTCAAGCCATTGAGTACAACCCTCTGGATGCAACCATCTAGATTAAGATTAATACTCAGAAAGACTACTGTTGTTACTTAATGTTTTCTTAATCACTTCTGTGAATATTGGCAAAGTAAATGAGTCTATTTATTAGTAGATTCTCATCTGGGAGGAGGTCTGAAGGTTTTTTTTCCCAGTCCCATAATATTTTATGGTATTATACTGCTTGATGTTATGGTACTTGTCAGGCATCACTTCACAGGAAATAAGAGGATGTTGCTTATCACACCGCATGCAAGTTTCCCTATAGGGTCTGTTCTTACTGAAGTTACCTAAATTGTAGAATAAGCTGTAAAATATATTTTCTAGGAAACATTCAGAACTTTCAGAGCTCAACGTGAAAGCAATGGAGGCTCTTTCTTTGTATAACAAACTGATGAATGAAGACCCAATGTATTCCATGTATGCAAAACTACAAAACCAACAGTATTATATGCAGTCCTCTGGTGTTTCTGGCTCTCAGGTATGTATGTAACCATTAATAGCCATTGGCATTAAAGAATATACTGAGCTATGGTTGTTTTCCTCTAAATTATTAGTGATAAACAGTTTTTCACATGAGCTAACCTTTTTACAATATACTTCTTTACATTACTAAAATAAATATATACTGAGCTATAAAGCGTGGTGGAGCACGTTGATTGCAAGTAATAATTTGTTTCCTATTTCTGCCCTGCTGTCTCCCCTGCCCTTGCCCCCTGATTTGGAAACCTCTTTTTATGATCTTTGTTACCTTAATGCTGGGTCAAAATCATCTTGCTGTTTCAATCTCAAATGAAAGCACAGAGTTTTCTCTCAACACAGTGTGTAAAAATAATAAAAAACATTTGTTTTCAGCTGTAATCTTTGAATATTCTTCTTCTGCAGGTTCTAACACTTTTGGTTCATTTCTGTTCAATTCTTTTTGATCTTGGAAAAAGCCCATCCTGTGCTTTGTGTTACACCTCAAATTAAAAATTAAAGCAGCGGTATTTTCATAGTGGGTCAAAGGAAATAAAGAACCAGTTCTGAAAAGTTAGGAGGTCTTATGCCTTTGCTACCTTCTAAAATTCTTTTTGTGATAATTGATAAGCCATCTGTGAATATGTCACCTGAATTCATGGATCTTAAGATAGCAGGGGTGTAGACTGTGAACTTACATGAAGTCAATTGTACGTGAGACATGATAATTTCTTCTAGTAATTTGTGTTAAGCCAAATAATTCATGATTGAACAAAAGTGTAGAGTTTATAAAGTTAGTCTTAAGTTAGCATAGAGTTGACACATACACTAGTATAAGCTTTTCCTCTAGTTAGTTGTAAAACGTCAGCTTATTTTCTATTGTAATTTTCTTAAGACCACTTTTTCCCTTCTGCCCCACTCAAAGAATTTTACAATAGCAGTGTCAACAATTACGTGAACTGATAGGTTAACTAATGACATGCAAATAATACTTTAATTGCTTTTAATGATTCTACTTAGTAAAAGTTATCTGGGCATCAAAAAGTGTTCTGCTTTGGACTGCTGTTTGTTACATGACTTACATTCTTCAGTATTTTCATTGAAAAGTAGAAGCTTTCAATTATCACGAGGGATAGTCATTGAAATAAAATTTGGAATACAAGTTTTCCAGTAAATTAATCCTTTTGATACTGGAGTCCAAGGTTAGAAATGTAAATAGTCTCCTTTGAGAATCTGGTAATTCTTTCATACTGCAGCACTTGATAGAAGACAATCAGTTACTTTCTAGTAAAACATCTGTAATAAAAGGTTTGTGAGACTGTCTTTAAGTTCCAAAGTCAGATATTAAATACCAAATTTTCTTGTATTTTGTTTTTAATATCCCTTTATTTAACTTCCTAGGTTTATCCGGGGCAAGCTCAAAGTAACGCGTATTTGGTGGCAGGGGGTGCACAGATGGGCCATATTCAAGGCTACAACCTTCCTCCCGAACAGCTCTCTTCTCTGAGCCAAGGCACAGTTACTCCATCTGCCAGCTCCGTGCTGCCTGCTCAGCCCGCACAGACATCTTACACAAAGTAATTTCAAGTGTTTTCCCATTCAATTGTAAATCAATTTAAACATAAAGGACTACTACCCCCCCCCCCCCGAAGTATAATTTTAAACACAACTGAAAGATACTTCAGTGCAATTATTTCCAGTGTTCGTTTTATTGGTGTCATGTACTTGGTAAAAATTCCTGACAAGCATCAAACCTTTCTGTTGTTTCTATATTTTTTCTCCAGTTTTTAATTTTATATATAAGAAATGTATAATTTTTAATATATATATTTCTTTTATATAAAAGAAAAATTAGAGAAAATGTTATAGACATGACTGATAATTTTTTATTATTTTATTTTTTTTTTAGATAACCTAATATACATTTAATGATGAAGATTATCTGCTGCTCTGGCTGGCTTTGCATAACTTCTGAGATAGTGTACATTGTATTGTACTTTTTTTCAAATATCTTATTGTGGAAGCATGGGGAGAGTTCTGCTCATTTTGGAAATGAAGTGAATGGGCTGTGAACATTTACTGAAGCTTATACAGCTTCCCCATAGAAAGGAGCTACAAGTGGCTTTCTATTTGGGGTAGATTCACAAAAATGCTTAGCTTTGGCTAAGATAGAAAGTGAAAAAACTTTGAACTGACCTTAGCAAAAGTTTATTTTTTTTTCTTTTATTTTCTCTATAAAGTAATTTTATTTTATAAAGTTGGGAGAGACATCCATCTTGAGCTATTAAATTATTTGTTAGTCTCTGTCCCCCAGAGTTACTTATTTGGGATGGTAAGACATACATTGATAAAACAAGTTTCTGCGTACTTCACCTGACTTGTTCTGCTATTTAAACCAGTTACCTGGGTTTTGGGGTTTTTTCATGAGCAGAATGGAAGATAGATGGGATTCCATGTTGCACATTAAAATAAAACAACATAGAGATTCACAGTCTAGTTTTAAATCCATGGCAAGTTGTGTTTAAATCTGAGGAGCGTGTTCAAGTTTTAATTGGAATATTCATTGGATATACTTTTAAATGTGCAAGGTGTCTCGAGTTAGGAGATTTTTGTGTGCATACATAGAACAGCTGAAGACGCAATAAGGTGTCGCTGCTCTCTTGGGGAAATTTTTAATTCAACTTTAATTTTTTTTTTTTTTTTTTTTTTTTTTGGCAGTGCAATGGTTGGCTCTGTGGCTGGAAATACTTACTCCAGCCAGGCTTCGGTGTACAGTCCACCCCCTGCTACTGTTGATGTTGCTGCTTATCAGAATGCTGGAACTAATATGTCCCAGGTGCCAAACTATAACTTAGCATCCACTGCGCCTCTGCCCCAGACAGCAGGCAGTCAACAAGCACCTCCACAACAACCACAGCCTCCACCACCTCAACAACCACAGCATAGTTACTCGCAGAAGGCTCTGCTATAGGATCCGGGACTTCTCATTCCTAATCTTCTTTAACCTCTGCTAAAGGCAGTTGGCAATTCTATGAGTTTCTTCCTTTAATCTATTAAACTTTGTTTATCCTCAGCTTAATAAGAATCTATCTTGGTGAACAAGTTCAATTTGCACTGACTTTTTAGGATTTTTTTTTTTTTTTAATTTTGCAGAGGAACGGATATATTTAGGACATTTAATTCCTTTTAAAATGCCTAAAAATTGGTACAAGATTATTTATGTCTGGTAAAATTGGCTAGTCTGTGAAAACTCAACTCTTGCAAACTGTCGTGGCATATATGTACATATAGTGTGTGATTGCAATAGTGGCCATTTCGTATAGCTATGGTGATCATGTGAATATATTTAACACAATGTTTAAAAATAATTTACTTTACTATTTTATTTTAATCATGAACTGACGACCATGTTTCATAGTTTTGTCTAGTTTTACGACAGCTGTGATGTCTTTTTCCAATGCAGGTAAAGCAGTGATTCTGCATATCATGGTTACACTTACAAACTAAGGTCTATATATGAATTTACAAACTTATCTGAGTCTAGGCTTCATTGCTTCTTGACTGAACACAAGTGTATCATGACTATTAGATGGCTTATCTACCAAAGTAAACTAGTCAACTAGTAAGTGATTTGGGGGGAAACAGCAAATTATGATTCTGCTTCAGATAGAACTATTAACTTAAAGCTACTATTCAGAGGCTGCTAAACATATCATGGGACCATGCAACAGATCAGAGTCTTGCATTTTATCATAAAACCGTGTAATTTATTTTTTCCAAGTTCTTTTTTACAATAAGAACCAGAACTGTATTCTATGTGTGTTGGTAGAGATTACACCAAAGACAGAGGAATTGAGTTGAAGGAGAAATGATGGAGTTTTAAACTGGAACACACAACACGAATAACACTACTTTGTCCAAGTCTTCTTAATTAGAACACGGAGAATTGTGGACATTTAAATCACTTTGCTGAACAAACCTTCAGGGCTTTATTTTATCTCTTGTGGCCTTGCTTAGCAATTTGTTCTGTTTACTGTTCTTACACAAACACTTCTGCCTTAAACATCTGTTTCAATTTCCATTTGTACCACTTGAGTCTATTAGCCCTCCTATAGCATGAGTAGCTCATGAGGCATCTCATTTTCAGTCACTTTCAGGTTACTTTGAATTCTCTTCTGCAGCGACATCCACTAGCCTTTGTGAAACCCTTGCATTTCTCAGTAACTCAGCCAGGTGGCTCCTTAAGGCATGGTATTTTCTTTCTACAGCTGAGATGCTGCAAAAGGAACATGGTGATGGAAGACAGCATTTTAGATACGTCTGATCAGAGTTTCTTGTAACAAAGACTGTTACTGCTTTGCATTTGTGTTCAATCTATTAATGCGTCCTCATTTCCTCTTATCATTTCCAGCAACTCTAATTCCAATTAGAGCAATACTAGATGGCTTCAACATCAGATCTGTGTTTTCAGCCTTGTTAGTGCATATGTCAGAATTTTTTTGTTTGCTTTTGTGTACTGCATTTTAGCGTGATGCTTCTGGAATTAAATGTGGCAAATGTACATTATGTTATAAGCTCACCTCAGTTGTCCCATACTCTCCCGCGTCTGTTCACGGTTACCTGACATGCCTTTGGTTCACTGTTTTAATAGACACTGGTAATTTGCCTTTTAATGCTTTCAGGTAACTACTTTGCAAAACTTCTAACTGAGGTGGTTACAAAACATGCCCAGAGCTGATGTGTGCCAGCTGGGGTTGTTCTAGCCAGCTGGCTGTTTTGATACCAGTATTTTCATGTACTATTTTTTTTTTTCTCCAGAATTCTTAAGCACCCTCAAAAACTGACATTACTTCAGTACTTGGTGCCATCGCAAAAGTCTGTGGAATCTGAAAGAAAATACTAAAAAAAAATGAATCCAAGATATTGTCATAGATAAATTTTAATAGATTGAAGAGGTGTTTTTCCTTAGAAAGGGCATGTAGTATCATTTAGATGGTGTTGTCTGTGTACTTTAGGTACTTTATTAAAAAATCAGAGAAACAATTCGTATAGAAGTATATAATTTCTACACAAAAGTGAAAATAACTTTTTACTCCATAGTTCTTAGGCCCTGATTCAAGGAGGAGCTTGAAGCATCAGAATAATCCAGCTGACATTGACCATTCGTATTCTCAGGTTTTCACATGTTGTGTCACGTGTTCCCTAATAAAGGCCTGTGGAACTTCTGTACAGAAATGACTCTGCAAAAGTACTTTTTGTTACTAATTTGTCTTTATTTTTAAAATTTTTTAAGCCTTCTTTCCTGAAAACACAGAAATGCTTGTTCCTAGTTTCTCCTTTGAACGCTCAAAATTTAGAATCATAGAAGCATAGAATCACAGAATCACATGGGCTTGGAAGGGACCTCTGGAGATCATCCAGTCCAACCCCCTGCCAAAGCAGGTCCACCCTGAGCAGGTTGCACAGGAACGTGTCCAGGCAGGGTTTGAATGTCTCCAGAGAAGGAGACTCCACCACCTCCCTGGGCAGCCTCTGCCAGGGCTCTGCCACCCTCACAGGAAAGAAATTCCTCCTCATTTTTAGGTGGAACTTCTTATAGTCAAGTTTGTGCCCATTTCCTCTTGTCCTGTCCCTGGGCACCATTGAAAAAAGACCAGCCCCGTCCTCCTGACACCCTCCCTTTAAGTGTTTGTAAGCATTGATCAGATCCCCCCTCAGCCTTCTCTTCTCCAGACTAAAAAGACATGAGTCCCTCATCCTCTCCTCATAGGAGAGATGCTCCAGGCCCTTTATCATCTTTGTGGCCCTTTGCTGTACCCTTTCCAGCAGTTCCCTGTCCTTCTTGAACTGGGGAGCCCAGAACTGGACCCTGTGCTCCAGATGGGGCCACCCCAGGGCAGAGCAGAGGGGCAGGATGACTTCCCTCCAACTGCTGCTAACTTAGTTTTTCTGGCTTCCAACTTATTTATTTTGGGCATTTATCCATCTTTAAGAAAATTAAAATCAGCTTTAATTTGTGTTCATCATGACGAAAAAGTACTTTCTAAAATGCAGTGCCACCAAAAATTCAGTATAGTAAAAGTTTTGAAAAAATGATGGACACCTTTTATTTTCTTTCATGCCTTTATTAGAGTCACTGGCCTAAGGTGTCTCTTCTAACACATTGTGAAGTTCAGTTGACTTAGAATCAGCTTTCATTGTCCACAAGTGGTTCAGTAGATTTATAGATTTTTAGGTTCAGAGTCTTAGTGTTTCTATTGCATCCTATGTTTTCCATTTTAGGTGCGATTTTAAGATTAAATTGAATTTGGAGCTGTGTTGCTTCGTGCGGATTTTTCTCATTTAGCAGAAAAGATTATTTCATCTTCTCACTTGGTTGTGTCCTCTATGCCAGATACTTGAAAGCGATGCCTCCTCCTACCTTGCTAGATGCTGTCATTGCACTAATTTCTTCACTCATCCTCTTGTTTCCTCTCTAACTGTTAATTCAGCAATTATGGTTCAATTCCCCTCCTCCCAGCTGGTTTGGTACCATGACCCTGGAGATGCTGTTGCTGTGTTTTATATAGAGGTTCCTCGTTTATGTGTTGTTTTGACCAAGTTCTCAGATGTTCTGTCTTACTGTGGTATTGAACACTGAGTATGGATGAAAGGGAGAAAGTACAAATACAGTTACTGTGTGGAAAAGCTTGTTAGCAAATAAATAAGTGGCAGGAAGTTAATCTAAGTGAAAGTTAAGAAGCCCTGAAAATGATATGTTATTCATGTTCCAATAGAAGACCTAATTTTTGAATGTCTTGTTTCTTTACGTGTAAATTGTCAATGAAAGGCTAAAATGTTTTCATAATATTTTGTATAAACCTTTGCTATTTAACCCTTTCATTAAGGAAGACAAAAAAATGTTAATTAACTCCAGGAGGGGTATTTTAGTGGCTTGTTTATCATGAACTGGAGCAAACTTTGGAAAGTGCCTTCTGTGCATTTCACTTCTATAAACGAGGCGTGTTTACCCATGTGCATCATCTCAATTTATCTGGGCGTAACGAAGATGTCGAGATTCACTGAAAAGCATCCCAGGAAAAATACTGAGGCAGCCCATTAAAATTTGCTGTGCTGAGGTCACGGCAGTGTGTTCCAGAGCCAGGAAGAACATACTCACCCACCTCTGGTTAGTAACTGGCACCCATTTAATGTCACTGGCCAAAGTACACGTAGCCAGCAGTAAAACAACAGTAAAAAGGAACAAAATATAAGAATCACTGCATGCTTCTCAAGAGGTGTGGAGCAGCCTGTTCCCCTTATGGTACAGTTACTATTCCTGAATTTTGAGAGGAGGAAAACTGAAATGGATTCGAGTAACCAGAACTTCAGAGAATTCTGCCAGATTGCAGATGCTTAGATGTAACAAAGGAGATAAAATTGCTTTCAATAGCATGTACATATTTTGGTTGAACCAATCGAGGCTGCTATTATAGTTCTCTAGATGATTTCATCATGGCAGGAACATCAGATTTACACTGGAGAACTGCTTAATACCTCATTCTCCAATTTTCTTAGTGCTTTCTCTAATATCACCTTATTTTTCACTCATATTTCAGGAATGTCTGTGCAGTCTTTATATGTAAAAGCTCTTAACCTTATTTCTTGTCTGCTGGGTTTCACAGACAGAATGAAAAAAAAAACAACAACAAACATCTCTAATTGCAGCAGCTGCAACGGCGCTTGGAATTCAATAACTGCAGCTTCCTTCGGAGAAGCCGCGTGTATCCCTTTTGGAACAAGGGAGCATAATTTTTCCGGGTAAAAATTGGAAGGAGAATTTTTTTTTTTTTTAAGGAAAGAAGGTAAAGTAGAAGTTAGAAAAAGCTCAATTGCCATAAACCCCTCGATTGCTGAGAGCAGGCAGAATCATTTTTTACTCTGATATTCGGTCTGGGGAAGCTGACCCTCTCCACGCTCCGGAGACTCCTTTGCAGCTGCGGCGCGGGACAGTCACCTCCCTGGGAAGCACGGGAAGGCCTTGCCGTTGGAACTTTTTTGCTTCAAGATGTAAAAAAAAAACCCCACTATTGTATGTTTTTGAAGCCTTGTTTCTTGAATTAGGGGTGTTGGTGTTTTAAAACCATTCCATTTGCTACTCTGTAAAATTGCAGATCTGAAGTTTGCTTTTCCTACCGCTGCCTTGGCAAAAAGGCGCTGGGATTTGATTATTTTTTTTTGTTCTTCTATCCTGCATGTGCTTCTGGAAATCCAACTAGTTTTTGTCTTTGTCACGGAAAAGAAGCGAAGCCTGCTGCGGTCTGCTTTGGTTTTAATAAAGTGTACACAGTAGCAAAGTGCATTTTTTTGGGTTTTGTTTGTTTTGCTGCTCCCTTGGATGTCGGCAGATGTATATATTTAGATATACCGCACTGTTGTACAAGAATTGTTTTAGTAAATAACACTATTTGTAAAAACTGTTAATTGTTTTTGGTATGAATGCAAAATATTAAAGTTGGAGTATTTAGTTCATTATGTTGCAAAGTGAATTTATAAATTTCATGGCAGAAGGAGAAAAGGCCTCCCTTTGCTGGAAGGAGCTGGAGATGAACAGGCAAGGTCTGTTAGTTAGAAGGTAAGTTAGAAATACTTAGCTCAGATTTTCTGATTTCAGGCAGGGTGCAGGGGGGGGATTTTTGTTGTTCTGGAGGATTTTTTTTGTGGATATTTTTGGATTATGCTTAAATGTTATTTTTACTTCCGAAGTCTTTCATCTGTCAACTTTCTTCAGCTAAACTTCAAGTAATGCATTATATATCCCGTTTCAAGTCTGCTGCATGTCTTCTTATTTTTGTAATAAAGACAGTACGAATATTTCAAAGGGGTGTTAAACAAAAACAACTCTATCTGTACAGTCTAATGTATATATTTGCTTACAGATCAATAAGCAAATATTGCTGGCAGCCTGACAGTTCATTGACACTGCTATTTGACAGTTAATTTCTGTTGGTAGTAATGCAAAGTAGCGTTAAGACTTGGTGGTTTGATCTCTGTGAAATGAGTTGAAGATCAGGCTAAAGTTCATCAATCTAGATTAATGCTTAAAATACTGTCAGGGTTCAAACACTAGTCCTGCCAGATGTATGCTGTGTTCTTAAAACAATGTTAAACTTCATAGGTTTCTTGCTTAAGCCAATGTAAGTATTACTCGGAGATCACCATGGGACTTTGGGAGCAGTGAGTTTGGCCTGTTCTTAGAGTCTCTTCCTAAAAACCTGAGCTGAGCACCAGAGGGTAAGTCATTCTGTGGGTTAACTCGGTATGATCGTTTCTGTGTTTCAGGAGAATATAGATTCAGTTGGCAGAATTAAAAGTCTTGAAATTTGAGGGGAGACCTTCTCGCTCTCTACAACCTCCTGAAAGGAGGGTGTAGCCATGGGGGGTCGGTCTCTTCTCCCAAGTCACAGGTGATGGGACGAGAGGAAACGGCCTCAAATTGTGCCAGGGGAGGTTCAGATTGGATATTAGGAAAAATTTTTAAATGGAAAGGGTCATTAAGCCTTGGAATGGGCTGCCCAAGGAAGTGGTTGAAGCACCATCCCTGGAGGTGTTCAAAAGACGGGTTGCCGTGGTGCTTGGAGACAGAGTTGAGTGATAGATTTCATCAGAGTGAAGTTGATGGTTGGACTAGATGATCTGAAAGGTCTCTTGCAGCCCAGATGATTCTGTGAAACACGTCATGTGTCTGATTGGGAACAGGGAGGGGGAATTATTACTGAGTTTGTTTTACTGCCTCTCTCCTTTGGACAGAAAGTGTGTTTCTGCTGAGGTGCCTGTGATGAAAATACAGTTGGAGAGTTTGTTCCGTCTGCTTGTTAATCTGCTGCCATGAATGTGGGAAACAGGTAAAATAAGCATCAGTGTGTGTTTAAGGAGGTCAGCCCAACTCTCTTCACTTAAACTTTCAATGGTCTGGGCCTCGGGCAGCCCTCCTGTAGCAGTCGCTTCGAAACAGCCTTACGGGACTGGGGACGACTGGGGCTGCTTTTCAAAATCTGATGCTACTTATGTTGCAGGCTAAAGACTTTTATCTCACAGTAGTTTAAAATTTAAATTACCTGTATTATTTAAAGTCCAGGCTGCTTGGGTTGACACTGATTGTGATCTTTGTTTTTTTTTAAGCGAGACGTGAGAACTAAGCCACGGTGAAAACTTGTGGAGAAACTTCCACCAGCGAAGGCTGATTTGCACTTTTGAAAATCCCCGTGGGAGTTGGGAGGACACGTGGGCGACATGCAATAATAGAGAAAATCATGGTGGTGGGGAGGAAGCCAATGTATATTTCCAGTTGTAGATTGAGAACATCCTTAGAGCTGATATAAATCTCTTGAGTGATGTAAAGTGTAAGGAAATAACCCCTGGTGATGGTGGCACCCTATGTTTTGCTTTGATTTTGCTTACCCGCATTAAGCATGAGTTTGGGGTGCTTACACTTGCACCTTTTGATTCCTAAAATCAATGCAGCTTGGTGTTTATGCCCCGTATTCCTGATATTGGTCGCGTCTTACCAGTCCAACCGGAGCCTCTCAGTGCTGAATCCAGCAGGGTGGCTCCACTCAAACTGGGGACGACACATGGGGTAGGGTCTCAAGGACTTAAGAGTGGTGGAGAGAGTGAAGGAGAAAAGCAAATTAGCACTTGAGATGGATGATGATGTCCATCAGGAGAGACAAAAGAAGAAGACTTTCTGCAAATAAGTGAATCTTTATTATTAAAGCTTTATTTCTAGAAGGAACCACAGGCTTTATATAGAGAGGATTCATCCATAGAAACCCTCAAGTGTCTGTAAACCAAGCAGCGTTTTAAGGCCGTGTAAAAAGGGACCTCTTTGTGTTCTAAAGGGTGTGAAGTAATTCAGGGCGCTGAGTGAAATCAGACCTACAGCATGTTATGTCAAGAGAGTTACAGAGCTGCCCTGCTTTGGGGGCAGTAATTAAGTACCTCGTGAGGGAAAATTATTAAAAGGAACAAGAATTAAAGCTACACCGGCAAGCCTTTGGGGACAGCATTCCAGCTCCTGCGGCGTGCGGTATCCTGAGCGCTTCAGTCTTCATCTTCAATTGCTTACATTTGCACGGGCTAGTTTGTAGGGAAAAAAATCAGGTTTTATGATTGATGAAGCCCTCCAGCTTCTCCCCCCCCTGCCCCCCGGTTTCTGTTTGCCCCCCGGCGCAGAGGAAGCCGGGGCTGTGCGGAGGGAGCGTGCTGGGCTGTATCCTGCTTCGCTGCCTGCGGGACAGCTGCTGACTTGGTTTCCTGTAAAAACTGATACCTCAGCTCACTTCTGGTCATAGATAACAGGCAGGAAGAGCTGCCAGGGCTCCGAGGAAGAATAGTCCGTATAAATCCTCCAGGCAGCACGGAGCTGAAGGGAGTATTTTTAATTTAGGAAGAAAAAAAAAAAGCGAACGGTGTGTTTTGATACTGCAGAAGGAAGCTGTTTTCAGAAAATACAGATATTTTTAAGTTGTTCTTGATTTCAAAGCCACTGCTCTACCCAAAGCTGAGATAAGACGGCCATGTCGGTATGAAATGAATGAGAGAGAACACAGTTGTGGTGTCGTCGCCATCCTGCTGGCGTGACAACTGGGGCTGCTGAGCTGTACCCCTGAAACAACACACACAGGCTGTCCCTCCAGAAACAGGCTGTGAGGATCTCTGCAAAGAATCACAGGACACTATGGGGTTGGAAGGGACCTCTGGAGATCATCCAGTCCAACCCCCTGCCAGAGCAGGTCCATCCACAGCAGGTTGCCCAGGAACGTGGCCAGGTGGGGTTTGAATGTCTCCAGAGAAGGAGACTCCACCACCTCCCTGGGCAGCCTCTTCCAGCGCTCTACCACTCTCACAGGAAGGAAGTTCCTCCCCATATTTTTACTAAATATGTATATTTAGTATTTTACTAAATATATATATTACTATATTTCAAAGCACTTCTGTCATTTCAAGCACCGAGGGAGTCATTCGATAAAACACACGGATTTTTCATTGACTATGACCACATCACAACCTCACCCACCAGGAGTCATCACCTCACAGGTATTGACTGATTACACAGGACGCCCCATCAGCTGCCTTAAACTGGTGAAAGGTGGCCTGAAGGGACCGTGCTGCATGCCACAAATACGTGGAAAACCAGTAGCCCAGGTTAAATTCCAGGAGCTCTGGGTTCTGGTCCTATTCGTGCATCCTGAGCACGCTGTTCCTCTGGATTCCAAATCTCTTGGCATAGCTCCCAGGAATCTTTACTACTTCTCTTTCAGATTTTATGAACTCAATAAATATTCTCAAGGAAATGCCTTTTGAGCCTGTTACACAGCGGTACAAGGCGTTTCACTTCAATCTCAACGTTTAAAAAATATTTATTTCAGTGGAAGGCAAGTTGGACAAGTTAAGAGTGGAGTTGGCTGGTTTCCTTCTGTATACACCAGGTACAGCTCGGCTCTGGGGCAGAGTGAGATCTTCTGACTCCTCCTCACGCTTCCCGGTAGGAGAGACAAAGGTGATTCAGTCTCTGCTTTTTCGTGCCGGGGCATTTCTGCTGAAAATGCCACCCAGGGAAGAGCTGAAGCCATGGCTTATGTTCAGATGCTTCTGGCCCGAGCCCATCATTTCACTACTGGTTCCCTGAGCAGTTCTCAGGGGGCAGGTTCCTTGGGGCAGCCCAGTGCTGTTCCTCTATTTAACATCTTCCTACTTTCCTTAAGAACTTTGGAGCTCTTGCCAAACTTCTCAAAATTCAAGGCGAGGCTGTTCAGTTTCCCAGAAAGGATGGTTTACAGACTTAGACTCACTCCACATACGTCAAAAAAACTTTGTTAAGAGAAGGAGAGCAGTTTAAACTTCTGTCTTTATCTTTCTCCCACCAAGGCCCAGCCCGGGAAAGCGCCCAGAGAGAAGGTGGGACGGTGTTTATCTCTTGGAGCAGAGGAAAAATCGAGAAGGCTTATTACTGCAACTCCATCAGCCTCCTGAGATCCGGGTAAGAATTAAGCTCCAAGGTATCTTTCACACCGGTCCCAGCCTCCTATTTCAACATGTGCTTTCTCACAGGAGCATTCAGCACCATCCCATCCCCTCCTTGTCCCCTGGCAGGTCTGCTCCTGCTCCCTGCCCCAGAGCTACATCCCAGACACCAGGCAGTACCAGCCTCCCTCTACCCCATCTCGCAGGTCCTGCTCCTTCACCCATTACCTCTTCAGACCACGACCTGCAAAATCACTACATGGCTTTTATTTCATTGGAAATAGGCTGGAGGGGAGAATAACTCTGAGATGATTGTCTCAGCCACGTTTTGTCCCATAAATTTTGCCGGATCGTGTCCAGAGGAGAGCCACCAAGCTGGTGAGGGGTCTGGAGAACAAGTCACACAAGGAGAGGCTGAGGGAACTGGGCAGGTTGAGTTTGGAGAAGAGGAGGCTGAGGGGAGACCTCATTGCCCTCTACAACTCCCTGAGAGGAGGTTGGAGAGAGGTGGGGGTTGGCCTCTTCTCCCAAGGGAATCATGACAGGAGCAGAGGGAATGGTCTGAAGTTGGGGCAGGGGAGGTTTAGATGAGATCTCGGGAAGAATGACTTTCCTGAGAGGGTGGTCAGGTCCTGCCCAGGGAGGTGGTGGAGTCACCATCCCTGGAGGGATTTAAGGAACGTGTAGACGTGGCACTTCAGGGCATGCTCTAGTGCCCGAGACTGGAGGTCTTTTGTGTGTGTGTGGTTGGAGTTGGTGATCTCTGAGGTCCTTTCCAACCATGAAGATTCTGTGATTCTGTGATTTCAATACTCTATACAGACATCACCATGTTTGCTTCTCTAGTAAGTCAAGGGAGGTAGTAATTATCTCATTTTAAAAGTAAGGAAGTGAGGGCAAGAATAAAGTGAGACACAGGATCATTAAGTTAGGTACTTGGGATTGGCTTCATGGAGAATTGCGTGTTCACCAGGTCTGGCAACGTTCCTGGGTGACGCTGCGGCGACAGGACATGTGCTGTGGAGATCTGAAATCCACCGTGGGAGGCATCCGCCGCTGACATGTGCCCAGATCTAACACAGCCTGCTGTGGGCTGACGAGTCACCCCCTCTTGGGCATCCAGCACGGCAATCGCCTTTCAAACAAACTTGGGGAACCGTGTCTGAATGCATAAACAGCTTGGGACTGATCAAAATGACGTGATTTGGTGACTAAACAACTTCAGATAAAAACTTCATTATCAATTTCGGTCATTCTCAGGAGAGACAAACCTGGCATATTTCCGAGCGAATCGCAGGGTGAGGTGTCGCGGGGCTGAGGGCCATCTCCCAGTGCTGGTGCTGGCCGAAAGGGGAGTCACTGGGAGGGATGCTCAGTCTGTTCTGGCACCGACAGGACTGAGGCGTGGAAATTTTATTCTGTTCTGCAGGAAATATTACCAAAAGAAAAATCCTGTGGTTGAAATCAGAATGAAATATAACAAACTAAAATTTCTTTTTTTCCCTTACTATATTGAAAAGGCAATAACATGTACTCAGTGACCGCTTAGTTTACATAATACTTCATAATATTTCAGTCTTACTGAGTTCATTTTCTGATGAAAAACTCTCTGAAAATTCTGCAAAAAATTCTGCAGAAAATTCTGCAAAAATAGTGAAAAACATCGCAGACAGCCCAGGCTTGAGGAGTTCATTGAATAAGGCAGGAGCTTTGAACATTAAATAATAGAAGTAACTGCAATTCTAAATGTCTTCAGTGAAATTAACGTACATTTCCTTCCAAAAATCTAATATTCTGCCCATTGATAAACCCTGTACTATGGGTAATACTTCATAAGGTTGAGGTTAGCATATGTTTAACTTCTGTAAAAATAATCTGACTAATATTAGGGATTAATATTCATGATGGCATAGACTTACTGGAATATTGATCATGGATGTAGACTTCTATTCATAATAAAGAACTTTGCAATGTTGTTCAACTGCTACCCAACAGAACAGCTGTGATGAGAATGATTTAAAGACTTCTCAGGTGTCCTCTTAATACTTATAGAAATGCTCTAGTATTCCTATTCCAGTGAGACAGGATCGAATCTGTGGTTATGGAGCATGACCGATGATTTCATCCAAAGTTAGATAATTTAAAGTAAAGTTAAAACAAATAAACAAACAAACCCCCAAATAACCCTTGTCTATGCAAACAAAGCCGACCCAGACTCTCTACCTGATGATCCCATAACCTGCTCAGAAGTTTCCTTTTAAATAGTCTCCTGCTGATTTATTTCTGTCCCAAAGGATGATAGCTCTTCAACGACCTCTGACAGGTCACGCCTATGGTTATATTTTGAGTTAATGGTGACAATGGATATGAAGACTGTTGTTTTATGGTATTTTACTGTTTAATGGTATGAAGCTGCGGCAGGGGAGGTTTAGATTAGATATTAGGAAGAATTACTTTACTGAAAGAGTGGTCA
>JAOQGH010000012.1:20431353-20488345 GCA_025769975.1 Gallinago jamesoni | reverse complement strand
GAACAGCCTGCCCAGGGAGGTGGTGGAGTCACCATCCCTGGAGGTATTTAAGAAACGTGTAGATGTGGCTCTTCAGGACATGCTCTAGTGGCCAAGATTATTGGTTTGTGGTGGGGTGTTGTGTGGGGGGTTGTGGGTGTGGGGTTTAGTTGGTGGGTGCTTTTTTTTTGTGTGTGGTTCTTCTGTTTTTTATGGAGTTATTTTTTGTTTTGTTTTGGGTTGTGGGTGTGTTTTGTGTTTGTTGGGTGGGGTTTTTTGGTTTATTGTTTGTTTGTTTTTGTGTTGTTTTGGTTTGTTTTGTTTTTTAATGTGGTTGGACTTGATGATCTCAAAGGTCCCTTCCAAGCACTAAGATTCTGTGATTCTGTTTTGAAATTTAAACTAGACTTTTTTGTGCTTGTACCATGACATGACAAATAGAAAGGACTGACCGACCAGCTCTGTACTGTTTATCCTTTTACCTTTCTCTATCTTGTTTCATCATTCGCCTTTCATTTCTAAAAAAACGGTATTTCCCGGTAAGAGAATCTCTTAATCCTTTATTAAGCACTGTTTCATCTGTGACCTGCCACATTTCTGCTTCATCTCCTTTTAACCATGATAAATAACTAGAATGCAGTGAACAGCTCAAAGGTGGTGACTGTTACCAGAATGTTACGGCGTTACGGTCATTTCAAGGTGTCCTCTGCTCAACCCCCACTGAGTTCCAAATTTTGCTGACCTTTGGCTCTGCAATAATACCACACAGTTGGATATTATTATGCACGAAGAAAACTTAGAGACCACTGGAGTACTTGGAAAGTTACGGGGGGGATTAAGGATGTGTATTCATTTTGTTAATTGAGAAGTAGATTTATTATCAAAAGACTTAGAGCACACAGAGGAATGGGAAGTGGCAGTCTGGAGCTTTTTAATTGTCTCTGGCGCAGGCAGCAGCTCTGTGGGTCCCTCTGCTCTGGTTGTGTACAGCTTTACCATGCAGAGCACTGTAATTCAAACACTCAGGAGTGCTTTATTATTACAGAATGGGAGAGAAAACTGGATAGAGGGTGAAGAGCAACCAGTGGTTACTACAGTGGCATTCCCTATCTGCCTCCTGGCTGGCTGGATTTCATGTTTGAGAGACATTCTGTTCTGGGAGAGAACTAAGGTACGTTAACTCCCAAATCAGCTATTTTCTACCCATACAACAGATACCTGCCCTGGCTTGTAGGCAGGTGATTGATAGAAGAATGAAGTTAATCCCATCTTCTTGGTGCTGGACAACTGAAAGGTAAAAAGGTCATTTAAAAAAAAAAAAAAGATTTGTAGGGCTCCACAAGAAAGTGTTGCCTTGAGAAGAACAATGATTATTCAGATTGAGTATTTATTCTATTGCTCTGCTTAGCACAATGCTGTATGTATCCTGGTCAGGAATGCAGGCTCAGGCTGGAGGTAGGTAAGACTGAGGAGTTCATGGAAGGGTATGAGAGCCAAATTGCTCCTTTCCCTCTCTCCGCTGACAGCAAAGGGAGGTTAGGATAATTGTACTGCTGTCTTAGCTGTGCAGGTGGGCTAGACACATTTGAGTATTTAGTTTTAATTTGAAGTAATTGAGTTTTAATTTTAAGTAATTATAGAGCAAAGAATCTACTTTCTTGGCAGCGATTCACTTTTTTGTTTCACACCAGTGGCCAAAATTTCTTGTTGAGACAATAGTATTATAAAACCAGTGCTGCTTTTTCTGCTCCTCGCACCATCCCACCAGTGATCGTACTGTGAGGGACACAAGAAGTTGGGAGGAGGCACAGCCAAGACGGCTGACCTCAACTGACCAAAGGAGTATTTCATGCCATGGGACATCATGCTGAGCATATAAAGCCAGGGAAAGAAGGAGGAAGTGGGGGGGACGGACATTTGGAGCGATGGCATTTGTCTCCCCAAGTAACCGTTACGTGTGACGGAGCCCTGCTTTCCTGGAGATGTCTGGAAGCAGTGGATGAATTCCTTTAATGATTTTTAAGATGTGAACACTTTATAGAATCATAGAATTGTTTGAGTTGGAAGGGACCTTAAAGATCATTGGGTTCCAACCCCCCTGCCCTGGGCAGGGACACCTCCCACCAGACCAGGTTGCTCCAAGCCCCATCCAACCTGGCCTTGAACACTTCCAGGGATGGGGCAGCCACGACAAACAAGGTCCTTTTATCTGTATTTTATACAAAACAATGCCCACCCCACAATCCAGTATCTAGCTGTACTTCTGAAACATGACATAGCAGAATACTGTGGAAAAATCAAATGAGAACGGATAAAAAGACACGTGACAGGATCTGTGCGGGGCCAATGGGGGTTCCACAGCCATGGATCTTCTCTCCTTTGCCACTTGAGACTTCTCTATGATGACAGAAAGCAGAAATCTTCCAGAATTTCTCTACCTGGCCTGAGCATCTGAAAACTTTGGGCTGTATTTACCGTGGCTTTTAACTATGCAGATGAAACTCATTTGTAGCTGTAAGCAGCTAGAAATTCAAGGGCACGGATATTTCTCTTTATTTTCACAGTGCGGGTCAAGCATAAACTGAACCTGAAATGTTAGAAATCATGGGAGTATACATACATTCCCAATAGCCACATATATTTATAAAGCAATTAAAGTATATGCAACGAACAAAGGCATTCTTGCTTTGCAGTAAAGGCAGAATTTGGGGATTTTTAATGGTTTTTAAATTTAAAAATAAATTTAAAAAATAAAAATAAAATTTTAAATTTAAAAAATAAATAGAAGATTGCATTAGTTTAATTTAAAGTGAATCTTATACGTAATATTAATGGCATCCTCAAGGGACTTCTTTTACAAGGTAAAGGTTCTCTGGTGACAGATATTGAAGTCTTGATTGTTCTCCTTCCTAAAATATTTTATTATATTTTGTTTTTAGAAATCAGTAACCTCAAAATCAGTTGTTGGATAACATTTCAGAGTAATCTCATTTGCATAAAAAGGAAATGTTAACTTTGCCAATTCCTTTTTTTTTTCCGTGCTCAATGTAGATAGCTTTTTAACATAGGTATTACCAATGATGCACTTTTTTTTCTTAGTATGTTTTTTATATATGAACATGCAGACATTAAAAATCTATAGAAAACTACTGAACCTCAGAGTACTGAAAACTATCTGAGAGATACAAGTTCCCACATCAAACATCAAAATACATCTTGGATGTAAATGGGAAAGAACTGATAACAATCTAGCTGTTTTGCTTCAACACAAACAAAATAGCCATATTATGTTTCAGGTCTGGATATGATTTCAGTTAGACTGAACATTCCGTCTTCCAAAGCCAAGGGCTACCGTGACTTCAGGATTTCAGGGTATTTTGCCAGGAACAGTCACTGGTTGAAAGCACTGGATGTGCCAGAAGCAGAGAGGGTTTGACCCGATTCAGAGGAATTTAGGCCTTTCTGTTCCAAATGTAAATGGCAGCTGGCTTGCTACCCACGGAGAGAGATGAAAACATATGTCTATCTAGGGCACGTATATCCTGTCATTAGTTATTTAGCAGATTTGACTTCTGGTAACTATTTGCCTACAATCACTATAACCTGAGACTTTGCCGAATCCTTTTGCCTCAAAAGAGAGAAAAATCTCTCCCTTGGGTGATATCAGATCAGAATATACGATTCGTGTATTTGCATGATGATTCCCAAACATCAAGGCAGATCCAGACATAACTGTTGGGGAGGATGCTGCAGGTGAGACACGGAAGCTATGTGAATAAGCTCAGAGACCTGTGCTGCTCTAGAAAGGTTGTGTGTATACATATATATATACACACACATGTATATAGACATATATATATATATACACACACCCCACACTCAAAATGGCTTTGAAGTGGCAGTATTTCCAGTGTGGGCAAGGGATGAGGAAAAGGGCAGTTTTCAGATCATGAAGGAAGCTAATTTGGTTCCAAGAGATGCTGGAATACTTATCTTGGAAGTAGCTCTTCTGATGTTGGAAGGGACCCAGTATGACCCCCTCCCCAAAGCAGGGCTAACTTGAAATTTACATTGCATTGCTTAGCTCCTTGTCCAGTTTAGTTTTGAGAATCTCCAAGAATGGCCTAATACAGGTCCTTGTGTCACTTCAGAGTATTTCACAGCATCACAGAATTATATGGGGTTGGAAGGGACCTCTGGAAATCATCTAGTCCAACCCCCTGCCAAAGCAGGTCCACCCAGAGCAGGTTGCACAGGAACGTGTCCAGACTTGGAATGTCTCCAGAGAAGGAGACTCCTCCACCTCCCTGGGCAGCCTCTGCCAGGGCTCTGCCACCCTCTCAGGAAAGAAGTTCCTCCTTATGTTTAGGTGGAACTTCTTCTGTTCAAATTTGTGCCCCTTTCCTCTTGTGCTGTCCCTGGGCACCACTGGAAAAAGACCGGCCCCATCCTCTTGACACCCTCCCTTTGAGTATTTATAAGCATTGATCAGATCCCCCCTCAGCCTTCTCTTCTCCAGACTAAAAAGACCCAAGTCCCTCAGCCTCTCCTCATAAGGGAGATGTTCCAGGCCCCTCATCATCTTTGTAGCCTCTGCTGTCCCCTCTCCAGCAGTGCCCTGTCCTTCTTGAACTGGGGAACCCAGAACTGGTCCCTGTGCTCCAGATGGGGCCTCCCCAGGGCAGAGCAGAGGGGCAGGATGACCTCCCTCAACCTGCTGGTCACACTCTTCCTTATGCCCCCCAGGATGCCACTGGCCTTTTTGGCCACCAGGGCATATTGCTGGCTCATGGTCATCCTATTGCCCACCAGGACTCCCAGGTCTTTCTCCTCAGAGCTGCTCCCCAGCAGGTCACCCCAACAACCAGCCCTGGTGCAGGGGGGGATCCCTCCCCAGGTGCAGCCCCTTTCCTTCTGCAAGGTCTGAATCCTCTTAAACAGCAGATGCAGCTGCCACAGCCTGAGGATTGAGTAAGTAAGTAAGTAACTAAAAAAATCGCTTTAATTTCAATTATTGGAGCTCAGAAAATGCCTCGTTAAGAATTTTTTTTTATTATTTTTAAGCTCTGGCGTCCCCTCCAGTTCTTCATTCCCACCCGTGGGCACAGGCTGTGCCCCCCCCCCCCGCGCTGGAGCAACCTGCTGGTAAGTGGGGGAAGAGGGAGAGGGAACAACCCAAATCCCAGTTTCCCAAAAAGTAGGTCTCTGCAGCTCCTGCAGCCCTGGAGAAATCGGGGGGTTTGGTTTTTGGGGGCTTGGGTTTCACCCCCGGCGCAGGGGAGGAGGGGGAATGTCCCGGCCCCCCCCCCCCGGCTCTGCTGGGCAAACGCCCCGCTGACCCGCAGGCGGAGCTGACAGGGTGGCAAAGGGGATTAAAAAACAACAACAACAAAAAAAAACCCCAAACAGCAAAACACCAGAACAGAAAACAAACAAACCAACCCCAAACACCCAGCCCTCCTCTCAGCTATCACCATGTTATCACCTGCGTGTGCCTGCCTGGAAGGAGGCTCTTCCCTCCGCTGAGGGGAAAAAGAAAAAAAAAAAATCAGCTTAGGAAAGCAAAGTTTGAACAGCGAATTCCTGTTATTTCAAAACGCCCCATGTGACAGGATATTTCCTTATCATTTGGAGCCCAGGGCTTTCCCCTGATCCACCAGCCCTTCAGGAGTGCGGAGGATCTGCCCGGCGCGAAGCCCCTCTCCTCAGGGCGGCGATGGCTCCCTCCCCGCTCCTCCTGCTTCTCCCGCTGCTCCCCCGGGTCTTTCCGCTGCTGGGTAAGTGCCCGCAGGAGCTTCTGAGGGACGGGACGCCAAAAAGAGTGGGGTGGCGGCGAGGACGGAGCCCAGCCGGGGAGGGGAGCGCGGAGGCAGGTGGGGAAAGCCGCCGGCATTTTGAGCCCGCCGGTGCCGCCTGAGGGGAGCCTCCTTGCGGCGGGGCAGGCGGCCTCGGGCCCTCCCTCAGCCGCCTACACCGGCTGTCTCCCCCTCCTCCCCTGCACCCCGAGGTGATGGGTGGGTGAAGACAAGGTGGCCATTTCGGTGCCCGTGGCGTTGTGGGTGCCAAACAGGGCCGTCACTGGCCGTGCCTCAGTTTCCCCCGCTGCCTTCGGGTCTCAGTGCCCCATCGACTTAATGCCGCCCACCTGGCTTTCCCTCAACTGCCGCGTCACACCCTGAGGTGATGGGTGGGCAAAGACAAGGTGGCCATTTCGGTACCCTTGCATTGTGGTCACCAAACAGGGCTGTCGCTAGCCGTGCCTCAGTTTCCCCCGCTGCCTTGGGGTCTCAGTGCCCCATTGATTTAATGCCACCACCTGGCTTTCCCTCAGCTGCTGCCTGGTGTCTGAGGAAGGGCTCTGTGTTGGAACTTTACCTCCAGTCCTCTGGTCTTCAGTGGACCTGGGGAGCCGCTTTTGGCAGATGGCTTTCGTGGGGGGATGTTAAGGTTGCTGAGGTGTTGGCACGGATTCGAGCTGTGAAAACAGGTGAAAGCTGTGTTTCTTGGTGAAACCTGGAGCTCGCACTCTGTCACTCTCCGAATCACTGTGATTTCCAGCACACTGCTATTTTTCAGTCAAAGCTTTGCACCAGCCCTTCCCAAAAGCCTCTCAGCATCCTCCGCTCTCCAGTTTGCGGTCTACCGAAGCACAGTTTCATAGCGCTGCCTTGTAACCTTTCTTGCTTTTGTGTGATTAGCAGCAGTCACTGTAGGCTATCTGGTCAGTGAGAGTCTGCGTGGAGAAGACAGTGGTCCTACCTGCTTGCTCCCCGTTCTCTTGCTTCTGGCTTGTGGTGTGCTCTCCTGGTGCTCTCCATTAGTGTTTAACCCTGGTAGCGCTTCACTGGCTCCATGAGTTACTTCTTGATTTACACTTGAGTAATCCATGATAGTCTGCAAATGCCACAGAGTGTGAAGGTATCTTGGCGTGCTGGAAGTCTCTGCTGTGGAAAAGAGACTTGGTCAGTGAGACTTCACAGTACGTGGCACAATTATTCGGATATAAGCCAAAGCCAGAGGCAAATAGTCACCGTGTGGTGGCTAAAGGAAAATGAAAGCCTGTGAGAAAAATTCTATTAGGATCTACTTGGGACAGTTGAGGGAAAAGATACTAGACCTCCCTGAGCAGGTTATAATGGTAAGTGTTCCGATGCCTGGCACGTTCCTATGCATTTTAAAGAGCCCCCTGCCAGGAGTAAGTTTCAAAATATGGACCTGTTAGAAATTGACGTAACTGAAAGTACCATGACTCTGGTACTCATGATCATGCTGTGGTGGGCTTTTAAGTGTACCACCTGCAGCTCATCTGTAGTGAAGAATGGCACCCTGTTATGGGACCTCTATAAAAATATTGCTCCAGAACAGTGAAACTCAGTAACAGTTAGATGTTCTGCTCAGACCATTTTACAGACACAACTCATCATGTTGACAGGAGCGGTATCAAATGTATACAAAGAGTTGGCAGAGCATAGAAAGTGTTGCACAAATACCTGGCTTTTTCATCTTCTTCTAGACTATCTAATAACTCACAGTGGAAGTGTTGTAGGGGAATCCTCTTTGGTTTCCAAGCAGGCAGAACACAGAAATCAAGCTGTAAACTAGAGCAACGCAGGACCCTGCAACAAGTCTACTGTACGTCATGGATGAGATGGGAGCAACTCTAAGGAAGGAAATCCTGCAACTATGCTCTAAGCCACAGTTGTTCCTGCATCCTGCTGCCTCCTGTTCTGCCCTCCTTTGGTGCCAACTTACATTCAACTCTTGCTTTTCTGTGTTGGCCCTTGAGCTGCTTACCTGTGTATAGTTCCCTCACTGGGGCCCTTGTATAAGCAGCCATGTTGAGTTTAGACTGCTAACTCCTTGTAGCGGTGCAGTCAGAAAAGCAGAGGACTTGGTCTTTTTTCGTTTTTCCTTTTCTCCCCCCCGCCCTCGCCCCCCGGCCAGACCTCTTTGTTCAGCTTTCTAACTTTGTTTCTGAAGCCAAAACTTTGCACCCTTTCAGGCTTGGGTGCAGCAATCTGGGATTATGACTTTGGGGCAGCTTCTTCACGTGTGTAGCATCCTCTCTGTTACACCATAAGCTGCATGAAGTAAGGATTGTTTTTTTAGGTCACAAATACAATTTTAGTAGTTTGAAAGATCAGGCAGTATTTTCCCCATATGTGAAAATGCCTGTCATCAGAAACTTTAAAAAATATGTCAGGAAAAGGAGAGTTGCAAGCATTGCATATATCAGTTTACAAGAACATTGTGCTAAATGATAGTAGAAAAGCAGAATAAAAAAAAGTTATCACCAGCAGTGATAATTATACATTTCCTTGTATTGTCTGTGAGTAAAACAGATTGGCAAAAGGCAACAATTTCTGTCTCCAGTGCTCATCAGTTTTACACTACATCCCAGTGAGTTGGAAGCCAAAGGACAGGAGAAGGAAACTGAACCATGGATGAGATAAGTCTAGGTCAGCTCTTTCACTGAGGGAGGTTATTTGTTCCCAGGTGGTTCTGCTGCAGAAAAGTATGATCATTTCCACGTTGGAGCCTCAGCAGAGAAGGGAAAATTTTCTGTGGTTAACCTATTTTCCCCTTAAATATTTCTCCATTATAAAATTTGTTTAATTTAGTAATCATACACTGAAATAAATAATGTTTTAATTAGCTTAAACCTCCAGAGTCACATAAATTATTTTTTCTCTTTCCTAGCTTTTATCCCAGTTAAAACACAGTTTTGAGACCTTGTGCATCCTATTACATTATGCAATCAGTGTCAGAGAGAGCCAGTAAGTTACTGTGCTAAAATGTATCTCAAGAGGATCAGAGAGGGGAAATTCTCAGTCTTTGGGCAAGACCAGCTCAGAAATGTTGCACTCCATAGTACATCCAAGTGTAAGAGATGCTAAAAACTTTTCTAGTGGTTACAATTTTGAAATAAATCTGCAATATATGAAGATGCATGCTGTGAAGCTCCATTTACTAAGAGAGAGAAGTAACTTTAAAGCTTCAAAATATGTCTTTCCCCTCAGTTCAGACTTTAAGGATTTTAGCAGGGTTTATGGGAACAGAACTCCCCGCTGTGGGTAAACAGAGCCTGAAGAACTTAATGACTGTTGTCTCCTTACACCTGGGAGCCAGGATCAAGGAGCCAGCGCTCCTGGAGTGCTCAGTGTCAAGATCCTGCAGTGTGTGGTGTGCCTGCTCCCTTGTTTCAGTAACTCCAAGCCGCAGCTTGGAAAAATACCATGAGCGTGGTGTCCCTCTTCACTTTATGCCATGCAGTAAAGCTACAAGAGATGCTAGGTCTGCATCTCTGCTGCCTTGCACTTTTGAGTGGAGATATAGTTGAAATGTCTTCACATCTGAACTGCTTGCCTGCATTCTACAGTCACTTTAACAGCTGTAGGCCACAGGAGTACCACACCTCCTTTTGCTGAACAGGTGATGAGATTTTAACCCCAAGGGCAGCATCCAGATCCCTATTTCATTTAGAGAGCAGGTAAGATTACTTCAAACCAAATGATTCCAGTGTTTTTTTGTCTTACAGATCCTAGCATCTTCTTAATATATAATGAAGATCACAAGCGCTGTGTACTGGCTAAAAGTTCTAATTCAGTGATTACTGCTCCTTGCGTTCAAGAAAATGAGTCACAAAAATTCAGGTGGGTCTCAGATCACCAGCTTATGAGCGTAGCATTCAAAATGTGCTTGGGAGTGCCTTCGAAGAAAGACTGGGTTCCGATCACTCTGTATCCTTGTGACAAGGCTAGTGAACTGCAGCGATGGGAATGCAGAAATGAGACTCTCTTTGCAATCCAAGGGGAAGATTTGTTTTTCAACTATGGAAACAGACAGGAAAAGAATATTATGCTGTACAAGGGATCTGGTTTATGGAGTAGGTGGAAAGTCTACGGAACCACAGACGATCTGTGTTCTCGAGGCTACGAAGGTAAAGTTCTGTAAATTAATTTCTGTATTTCAAAGTCATTTCTATGTGTATCTAATTAAAATATTTAGAAGTGTAGGAGAATTTCCTCCATCTCGTTAATGATCAGTGAGTGTGACTTCTGGTGAAAGCAGCAATACTTGAGTGTGAGCTTTGTTTTTTGAGGGGTTTGTTTTCCTTTTTTGTCAAAGTTGTCAACATTCTGATAGATAATTAACCATGCATGGTAGTGATTTGTTTGGAGAGGGGAAAATAATAATCTGTGGTTATTCAGAACATGTGTATAAGTACTACACAACAGTTAAGGATAGCTTTTACTATTTACATGTGTACAGAAAGATGTAGTGTGAGCATATAGTCTGACTATAATTTTTTGGTTTTTTGTTTTGGGTTTTGTTTGTTTGTTGCATTATACTGTAATAATTTAATTAACTCTTGATATCTTCAGTTCCAGCATATTGAAGATGCCTTTCTAGGTGCTTGAAGTGAGTCTCAGAGTTGGCTTTAGAGTGCTAGACAATGAAATAAGATAATTTAAATAAGTTCCATTTGTGAATGTTATGTGTGATACATACATAATTATGTACATATATTTATGATGAGTATTTGGGAATACATTTGGCTTCCCATTTAGTATTGTTTGATAACCAGAAATAGTCACTGAGGGAGGTAAGGATGCATTTTTCTAGGGTTTACACAAAGGCTGATTACAGTTATTAGTCCTTGGTTTAGAGCCAGAATAAAAGAACCCTACCAAAGAAAATGGTGTGAAAGGAGACGGGGGGTCATGGGGGGGTGGCAAATGGAGTGATGTCCTTCCATTCCTCCCTCCTTTATTTTCTAGCACCTCTGTGAGACGGTGGCCTTGGTATGTCATCTCTCCAGCAGTCCCTGTCAAGTAGTGTTCCTTTGTGTGTTCTCCCATCTATGTATGTACATTATATGTGCACGCACAGAAAGCTGCTTTAGTTACTTTGATAAATTTCATTGAGTCTGGTTTCTGATGAAAAAACCATTATCTTTAGATGTCAATGGAAATTTTATTTGGGCATAATATATTGGAGTCCCTCTGTGCTATATATCTTTCAAGTTTACACGAACAGGCTCTTCCCTGTCTAAAACGATCAGCAACTGAGTGGGTTATTAGAATAATCAGCAATTGGTTGTGCTTAAAAAGGAAATGGCTTGTTGTGTGGATCCAAATCCACAGCTGTGTGAATTTTATGCGTTTGATTATTATGCATGTAAAATTTAGCTTAGGAATGCACTTGGCTTTTCTCAGCCAGTTCTGGTCAGTGGTCTCCTTAAGCAATAAAAATTCATCTTGTTGTGGACACGGGTAAGCTTAGACCTAGAGAGTAAAGTTATCACTGTCCCATTTCTAGTACAGTTTGTATACTAAGCTAGCAAGCTCTAATTGCTATAATATGCCATAATATGTCCATAAAGCTGAACCGATATATATCCAATGCTTATTACTGCTTATATATTTTTTAAATTGTTGTGTCTCCTTAGATACCTACACAGTAAAAGGAAATGCCAATGGAGCACCTTGTGTATTCCCTTTTAAGTTTGGTGGGAAATGGTATGCTGACTGCACAGATGCTGGCAGATCAGATGGCTGGTTCTGGTGTGGAACCACTTCGAACTTTGATGTTGACAAGATGTATGGATTTTGCCCATTGAAATGTAAGTTTTGTATGTTCAAGATTCTACTGTGCTGTTATTCGGCTGCCTGGTAATATTGGTGTCCATATCATGTGCTTTAGTGTACAAAATACAGTTTGAAATGTTGCATTTTTCTGTCTCCGTGCATCCTGTTATCCTTTTAGGAGTCACTTAAATATCCAAATATAGGGCTCAGCATTAAAAAAAAATAATTAACCAACTACATAGAGCTGAAAGTGTGTTAATCACATGCTGGAATCTGTAATTACATCATTTACTTAAATAGGAAGTTAATTAGATGCAAAGATGTTACATTAGCATATGCAAAAGACCATATAGAAGTTTATGCAGCAGAACTGGAAGCTAGAATATAGCTTAATTGAAAATTAAGACTACTTTTTAGAATCAGTTGCCTTTTAAACATGGAGATGCTTACATGCACTTTTTGCTAAATCCCAGTATTTCTCCAATCTATGTGCTACATTGTATTTAAAATCCATGAGAAGTATTTATATTCTAAATTCCCTGGTTTGAGTATAGTTAGTTTCAATTGTAGTATTATGAATGTATAGAACTTTATTTAGAAGTGTTAATGTTACTTTCAATGAATTGGAGTAATATGTCTGTACGTGAATTATTTTAAATTTGAATAAAGTGTTTCTGAATTTCTGTAAAACATGTACTAAGCATTTTCTCTGCAAACTTCTGCTTTTTCTGTCATGCTGAGAGAGGTAGCACTTCACCCTCCCTTCTTTATTACTGTGTTTTACTATAAAGCTCCAGGAGACTGCAGTCAGAGCTAAGGAGAAAAAGATGCCTTCCCTTTGATGTGAAGAAAAGAGTGTCGGTTGATCTTAACTGGTTTGATGATGAAGTATCCGTGTCCTTGCCTGATTGCCATGAACATTACATTCATTATTTTAGGCAAATAAAAATTACACCTTTTCCCCTGGTACCAGTATTATTTTCAAGATATTAAAAACATGTTTGCAATTTCAATACCATTAATGCAGCACATGCAAGATCAACTTAAGAATGCTACATGTCTAGTGTTTTTTGAGTAAAGCAAATAGGAGGCATCATTAAAATTTTGTTTAATTCTTTGGCATAATTCAAGGAAATCCATTCAGATGGCTGTGATTGTTTTTGGAAAAAGCTGCTTTATGCTGATTGCCTACATGTTTCCTTCCTGATTCTTCAGCATTGGCTATAAAATATTCAAGTTTAGGTCATATATTTTAAGGAGAGATAGGCTGTGCTAGCAGAAGCCCTTTGAAAGGGGAAACGAGAGACTGATGTTAATAAGCTTCAACAGCACCTTTAATCATGGTACATTTAAGTCTTTGCATGTTATAGTTTATTTAATAAGATTAAAGTGTTTGTTTTGCTTAAAGTGTCTAGGGGAACAAAGGTACCAATACGAAAATATGTGATGCAAACTATTGAAACTGTTCATCCTGGGGCCTGGACGTACACTGAAATGATGATTGAACTAGTCACTTTTTCTCATTGTGAGCAAAACTGTCTCAAATGTACTCCAAAATGAAGAGGGCATAAGGCCATACTTATAACAGTTATTATACTCAAAAAAAAATGCAGAATTTTGACCAGTATAGAGCATGTGCTCTTAATTTGGCGCTTTAAAAAGATGCGCTGATACAGTAACAGTGGAAACTTAAATTCCACGAAAAGAAGCTGAGAAGTATTGCTACATCAGACAGTTTTTAGTAGCCTAGGAAATACCAGTTCTTTACAGGTTACACTGCCTTTTTTGAGCTGTATGTTGCACTCCAATGTAAATGTGGGGTTTGGAGAAGGAAACAGGTTGCACAGTATAACATCATCAGAAGAGTAAGTCATGAGATGTGCCTATAGCTGTATTCAAGTGGGCAAGAGTCCATTGAGGCCCCTTTCTTGACAGATGAAAGAGCTAGAATTTCTGTGAAGAATTTAGAAAACCCTGTAAGCGATGCATAAAACTTGTAGCTGATTTGGAAGAAATAAATACTGCAGAGAATAAGGAAATATTTAAACATTCTTAGCCTCGTATGTTAATCATTGGGCAAACCTACATCCTAGTATTTGCTCACAAATACTGGATTTATTTCTTATGACAGGCTTTTTCTTCCTGCTGCTGTTTCAAGATGTTTTGAAAGGTTTTTCACTGTGGTTTTATGTCTTCTTCAAAATGCTTGGTGAATTGGTCAATTAAGTTGTATGGGGTGATTTGTGTTGTTTCTTCTTATTTATCTGAAATTCATAACCTGACTTTGGACCTCACAAATTTACCTAGGGAAAAAAGGAGGAGAGGAGCAATTTAGCAAAAGGCATAAAGAGAATATAGTCATGTGAAGGAAGTTTAGTATACTTTAGACTTTTTTACTATTGACAACATTATAACTTTATCTACTATATTATAAATTCACATAAAATGTAATGTCTTTAGTATGAGATTCTTTCCCTACTCTATGCTCAGAAAGGAAGCAATGACAGTTATTTTGTAGACTGTCTAACAAGATTTATATCCAGCTTTTGTTTGCCATGATTCTATTCATGCAGTTTCTAAGGGTATTGAGCCGAGATAGATTACAAGTTCTTTTGGGTGGATAACTAAACAAACAAGAACACTTTTATTGCTACTGCGAGTTAAAGGCCATATATCAGCTTCCAATTTTGAAATGAAAATCTCTCAAGACCATAACCAATCTCCTGATTCTTCCATTTCCCAATTCAGGACAAATACTATATTTTGATATGATAATAATTTTGGCCTTTTTTACATTATAAATGTAATAAATATTTGCATTAGGTCAGGACTTTGACTTTCCTATAAATTTAAACTTGTCTGTCAAGGGCTATGTTTGAAATTAAATGCCTTTTTAATCTGCTTTGCTTTGCTTTAAAGGCTGAGAACATTCAAGGACATGAATGAAATCTTCTGCCTTGCTATATTGTACTTTCGGGATTTTGATAGTAATCATAATGGAAATAGCTAGATCTCCCTAGTTTCAGTGTATACAAAACTAGCATAGGGATAAAGTTCAGCTTTTGAATTCTTTTTCTGTTATGTACTAATGGCAGGGGTGGCTTAACATTAATTTAGTTTAGATGTTAAAATATATTATTCCGGAAAATGATTCATCTTCTGGTTTCTCCGGGGATACTAAGTTTTAAACAATAGCATACAGATTTTGCAAAATCTTACTCCCTGCTCTATGAAGGCGTTTGACCTCATTGAACTCAAATATGTTAATTTTTTTTTTGAAGGTTCAGAAATGAACCTTTTTTTAATGAAAGACCAAAGTTCTACAGAAGAGCTCCATGTGCAAGTCAGCTATAAATTATGAGACTGGTGGAGTGAGGTGGAAGGTTGGATGAATGCCTAAGTCTTGTTTACCTCTTCCTCTGTAATAATTGTACAAAACTTATAAAACCCTTTCTATCAAGTCAGAGCCTGTTTTCTTCACTGAAATATAGAATTTAATATTTTTGCAATTTCTGTTTTATCCCAGGCTTGTGCTTGTGCACAGGAATTTATGGTCTTGTAGAATATAGTGTAGCAAAGAAATGTGTCATAGTCATGAAGTATTTTGGACAAGCTCATTTGTGGATAATAATAATGGGCTGAAAGTTCCCATTTTTAGTCAAATGCCAGTATTGCAGTAGGTCATGTTTGATTTTTGCTTTCTAAGGCTAATTTGAAAAGAAGCACTTCATATTATCTATAGTCTATCCGATTTAATACAGGAAAAAGTAGAACTGGTTACTGACCTGCTGACATTTAACACATATCATCCTTTGTCTTGAGTTTTGTTTATTGTGCTGTTTTCCTCTTATTTGCACACTTCGATCTTCTGAGCTCTCTGAATTCGGAAAAGGAAAAGACCTCTTTCTCTCCATTTTTTCACAGCTTGCAATTTGAGAAACTCTGATAGAAGCTGCAGGAATTTCAGTCATTTTCCTACTGTCAGCAGACATATAGTGACCTCTGCTACGTGCTGGTTTTGTTGTGCAACTTTAATCTCCTTATGGAGTGATATTTAGATCGGCGTTGGGGCGCCCTGTAGATTCCATTTTGGCAGTGCAAGATCGTACTGCTGTCTCTTGCTTGATGCGGGGATTCAATTGAGATGTCAGGTACATTCATAAGACAAATTGGGAGTTGCAGGAAAGTTTGAGATGGATGCTGATAATCTACATTTTGTGTTCAGTGCTCGTACCACATTACTTCTCTCACAGCAAGAAAATCCATAACCACTTTACATTAGTAAAAAAAATGGGGTTTCTTATCTCGGAAGAGTGGTCAGCTTGATATATACCTTAGCTAGCATGAGTCTGGGAGTTTTTAGTCTTTTTCTCCACAGTGACAAATGAACTGCTTTAGCATGACTTTAGCATGACTGTCGCAGTTTGGCTCTGCCCTGGATTCACTAACACATTAGAGAGCCTCAGGAGTTCTTTCAAACCAGTCGTCTGTAGCAGTGCTTAGGTTTTGTATATTTTTGCTACACAATTTATTCTCCATTTTATCTGGCTCCGGCTTCATGATCAGTTACAGCATTTCTTTTTCTCCCTGCAGTTAACAGTATTGATTTTCTGTGGACTACGGATCCTTTAACAAACGTCCAGTACCAGATAAATTCCGATGCAGCTCTGAAATGGCACCAGGCAAGAAAAAGCTGTCAACAGCAGAAGGCAGAGTTATTAAGTATCACAGAGTTGCATGAACAAACATACCTGACAGGTAGGGTGATATTATCCATCAGGTTTTTTAAAAAAGTGCATTATTTTAATAGTGACACTTACAGAGCACATTCCATCTTGAAAAGGGATATTTTTTCACTTCTGGTAATTGGTAGATTTAAACTTTTATCCTGAACAATTCAGCTGGAAAAATCAGGCATATAATGATTATTTTATCCTGATTTAATAATGCCAGAAACTTACAGTAACAAAAAAACCAACAATTAACTAATGCAAGTAATAAAGAATGAATGTTGGAATGCAGAAAAATGAAGAATAGTTTGTAAATCAAGGACACAGATACCGAGATTGTGTCCTTTTTGTGCTCTACTCATTGTGTGCACTAGTCAGCATTTTTGGCCTATATCTTTAAAGCTGTCATATCATCAGTATGTGCTAAAATATGAAAAGAAAGAAAAAGAACTAATAAGAAAAAAAGACTTACAAATAGCTTGTTTTATTTTCAATCTCCTTCAGTGTTTTTTGAAGTAATTTCCAAACTTTTCCTCTGGGAAAATTCAGTCCTGAATTTGTGCTTGAATAGATTTACATTCCGTAATGAGACAGTTTCCTCTTTATTACCTTGTTAGGCTGTGTGCACACATAAAGTAGTCCACTAATTCATCTATTAAATAGACTAGAAAGTATTTTGAATATGTTCTATTGATTGGAAAATTTCCATGCCAGAAACTGTATGCTGTGCTATGTAATTTCATAGAACCATAGTGTCAGGGGATGGTTAGGATTGGAAGGAATAGTTGAAGATCACATAGTGCAAGATGTCCCTGCTACGGGCAGGAACATCTTGCACTAGACCAGGTGGCTCAAAGCCCCATCTAACTTGGCCTTATGTGCCTCTAATGAAGAGGATCCACAGCTCTTCTGGGCAAACTGTTCCAGTGTCTCATCAACTTAATCATAATTTTTTTTTCATTATGTCCAATCTAAATCTACCCTCTTTCATTTTAAAACCGTTCCCCTTTGTTCTATCACTATAGGCCCTGGTAAAAAATGTCTCTCTCCATGTTCCTTCTAAGCCCTTTTTATGTACTGAACGGCTGTGATAAGGTCTCCCTAGAGCCTTCTCTTCTCCAGGCTGAACAACTCCAACTCTTTTAACCATTTTTCACAGGAGGGGTGTTCCAGCCCTCTGATCCTTTTCATGGTTCTGCTCTGGACCCACTTTAACAGGTCCACGTCTTTCTTGTACTGGGAACCCAAAAACTGCATGCAGTATTTCAGGTGGGGTCTTACCAGAGCAGAGGGGCAGAATCACCTCCCTCGACCTTCTGGCCATGCTTCTTTTGATGCAGCTTAGGATGCGGTGGGCTCTCTGGGCTGCGAGTGCACATTGCTTGCTCATATTCAATTTTTCATCCACCAGTACTCCCAAGTCCTTCTCAGCAGGGCTGCTCTCAATCCATTCAGTCCCCAGTGCATACTGGTGTTGGGGATTGCCTTGACCCAGGTGCAGGACCTTGCACTTTGTCTTGTTAGACTTCCTGAAGTTTATGTGGGCCCTACTCCCTAAGCCTGTCAGGGTCCCTCTGGATAGCATCCCTTGCCTCAGGCATGTCAACTGCACCACTCAGATGTCATCTGCAAACTTCCTGAGGGTGCACTTGATCCCATCTCCATGTTATTGGTGACATTTAGCAGTATCGGTCCCAACACAGACCCTAGAGGGACACCACTTGTTTACTGGTTTCTATTTGGACATGACCCATTAACTATAATTCTTTGGATGCAGCCATCCAGCCAATTCTTTATTCATCTAGTAGTCTATCCATCAAATCCATATTTCTCTAATTTAGAGGAATCATTAATGCTCTGAACAGTCTGTTCTGTCTAAACTTTTGTTTTTAATTTAAGGATTTGGTCAAAACATAGGTCTTTTTTTTATTGAGCGTGATGAAATTATTTCTGAAATTAATTCTCAAGGGAGCAACCTGGCACTGACACGTAGAAGTGAGTTAATAGTAGTGTGTTTTAATTGCAAACTAGTAGATGTTGCTCCCAAACGTATGTGAATATCAGTTTTTCATTCTTTACCTCTCCTGGCAGAACCAGAATTACCTCTCACTCTCAGTTCTTGATTGTCTTAGCACAGCTTGTTTATACAGAAGCAGTACTGGAATGTTTTAATGTGTTGGTGCCAAATCAATGTATGACATTCCAGTCCTTTTCAGCGTTTAACTACCCCTCTTTTTAAACTTGCCTTGATTCAAGTGCTAATCATGGTGTCAAAGACAACTAAAATATATAGAGAGCAAAATTACATTACTGGCATGATGTCATTGATAGAAGCAGAAATAAGTAATATAGTGCAATGATTTTCTGTGAGCTATGCAGTAATACATTTAATTAAAGAAAAAATCAGCAGCCACTCAGTTGGGCTTCCAAGTCCTATACAAAAGGCAGAGATAGACAATTAATTAATAATGACTATAAAGAATGCTAGAGAATTCAGTAGGACCATACATAAGCCTGATATTTCTAGATGCTCTTCAGAACTGGAGGATTAATTTGGAACTACTTTTAGAAGCCTGACTCATTGGCTAAAGAATTGAAATCAGATGAGTCTGAAAAATGTACAAGGCATGCTGTTAGAAAGATAATGTTTGGGATGATTACATTTTACTGTAGTTTGATAAAATGTGAACGTTTTTTTTTTTACTTGACTTGATGGTATAGCTAGAATTCAGCTATCGTTTTGAGAGGATTTGTTCTTGCTGTGCACTTCCAGTGTCTCTCTTTGTCTCTGTTTCCTAGGTTTGACGGGCAGGCTGAGTGCTGCTCTCTGGTTTGGTCTGAACAGCTTGAGTCTCAACAGTGGATGGCAATGGGTTGGTGGTGCTCCTTTTCGATACTTAAATTGGGTTCCAGGTAAGGTTAAATATATTGCTACTCAGTTTAAAAGGCAATGGCCTTTTACTCTATTCTCCTGCGATTATTGACCTTGTTTGATTTTGAAAGATTCTGACTGTGGCTACAAACACTGTGAGTAACGGCCCCTATGCTAGGAATACACATTGGGCTTAATTTATTATTCACAACAGAAATGGTAGCATCAAAATTCAGAGGAAAGTTTTAAAAGTCACCTATTTACACTTCATTAGCCTATCTTCCTAATTTACTTTATTTCTGTAGGAGTACAGAATAAATCTGATGCTATAGATGTCTTAATTTGTGAGATGAGACTGGTCAGTGTAGGTTTTCTCGGTTTGTGTAGGTTTGACGTGTCTATGTGAGACTAGGTCAGTGTAGGTTTTCTAGGCAGCAAGGGGAGATGGTCATGGTTGTTAAAAGTGCAGACAGCTCTCAGTTGTCCTGTAAAGAATTAGATGTGTTTGGGTGTACCCAAAATGGTCTCCGTTTAACTCCTTATGTTCCTTAATTTCATTCAAAGATAATACTCTTTAAGTCCATATAACCTATTTTATATTTGTGCTATCTCTTTCATGACTTTGTTGGTCAGCCTACCTCTATCTCATCCCACTGCCCTGGATGTTCAAGAGCTGACTCTTCTTCCACTACTCTTTTGTTTTTGTTTGTCAACAATTTTGTTTTTCAATTGTGGAAGCTTTGTGTTCTTCCATCTCACTAGCCCTAAATAAATAACAGGAAAACATGGGAACTAAGTTATCAACATTATCAACATTTAAACTAAAATTATGCTGGTTAGACGTTTGGGAGAGCTAACTGCCAACAGCTGAACTTTTTTTTTTGTTGTGCATTAAAACAATTTAAATCTGTATTTTTGAAGTAAGTATATATTTTTCTGCTATGGGAAGAATATGTAACATGAGTGCAGATGTAAGAGTAACTATAATCTAATGTAAGGAAATCATAATGATATAAGAAAATTTTCAGTGAACAATCTTGCACACTAAAAGATGTTTGTTTGCTTTGTATTTATTGTCAAATTGTACTGACACTTGTTTGTTATGTAGAATAGTGGCACGTGTTCAGAAATGAAAGAAAATCCATGTTAAGTTTAATCCCATTAGACCAGATCTAGAAAAATTCCTCCGGTTTCTTACAGAAATTTGTTCTGTTCTGCAGGTTCTACTTTTCTTCTAGATGTTTCTGTTAGCGCTAATGCTGAAAATATCCAGAATATCCTGCTATTGTCATATTGTTTAGACAAGTGGACAAGAAGTTAACATTAGCAAAATAATTATTTATTATTTTTCTGTCTTTACTCTTATACCAAGTACAGAAATTGATGAGCTTACTGGACAGTTTTTTCACCTAGATATTGTGCTCTGGAGTTTAGATATTCTTCATTTAGAATGGGGAAAAATCCACACACAAAAAAATAGGTGCACTCTAATACCTTTCATCAAGACTTTGAACCTGCAAAAAGGCTATTAAATAGTGGACTGGATAAATATGTCAACTTGGTTTTGCTGTGAAAAAATATGTCTTAAGGGAGTGAATTACACCATTTATTCTAAAGGACTGTGGAGAATCACAATTGTCTGTATGTTAATGTATCTGACAATTAAAGCATGTAACAGATCAGAATGTAAGAGTCATAGGGAGGATAACCATGATGTGCTTATGCTTTGTTGCTGTTGTTGAGATTTTGTTTTGTTTGTTTTTAAAGGACATCCTTCTCCAGAACCTGGAAAAATCTGTGCAGCATTAAATCCTGGCAAAGGTGCAAAGTGGGAGAACCGGGAATGTGATCAGAAACTTGGCTATATTTGTAAACGGGGAAACGCTACTTTAGAATCTTTCATTATTCCTAAAGGTAAGTTTGGTAATAAGAACCTCAACAAATTATTAACGACCAGTGGTTTTTATCTGTAATTCCAATAGGTATTTGTTATGGCACATGATAAAACCAAGCAAAGATCTCTGCAGACTGTAGCTTCATCAAGATTCCCCGTAGAAGTGAGCAGTGTGTATTTCCTTTTCATTCTGGCCTCCCTACTTCCTGTGTAGTAATCTTTCTTCAGTAGCTCTGAGTTCTAAACTGCAGAAATAGTGGAGTTCTCTTTTCCAAGAACAAGCAGAACTGTCAGATCTTATTCATAAAATGAAAAGAGAAGTCATTTAATGTTTTAGAAAAAGTATTTAACCATCTAAAGCCCCATGTACTCAGTGAAACTAATCTGTTTCTTCTTACTCTCATTTTATTACTAGTGAATTAGAGTAAGTTTGCCAGTGCAAGTTGGTAGTGGACTAGAGAATTTTTTTAAAAATCTTCTGAGAATGTTTAATAATTTACATATATGCATTATAAATATATATATAATTATATATCTACATATACAATTATTTATATATATAGAATATTTAACTTATGTATATAATTTAAATAATTTCACACAGACGCTTTTTCAGAAGAAATGTAATTCTGGCTCTTGCCTAACGTACAAAGGAAAGATAAAACAGGGATAAGTTTTCGTAGCTTTATTTAGACCTGTTTCCTTATTAGCTGCCTGTGTACTATAAAAACCTTGCAACTTTTTCCTTCGTTACATCACTCCTTCCTTCTATTCTTTCCAAGTTTCTTTCTCTTTCTAGGCCATATAAGTATTTCCTAAATCCATGGACATTATCTTGTATAGGTTTTAGAAGCAGAAAGATGAACTGTTACTGGTTTTCCAGTCCACTTATTAATATGCATTATTGGCAAAGCAGATGTTTTGGAAACTCAGTGTTTGACATTTCTTTTAAAAACTATGGTTTTTTTAATGCTTTTCCTGCATTGATCAATGTATGAATCCTGTCAAAAACACTTAGACTTCTGCCTCATTTTTCTTTATTGCTAAGAGAAAAAAAACATTTTTTCTCATTAATTAAATATTGAAAACAAAACGTAATGCTTAAATTAATACTGAAGTATTGAAATCAAGCATATTTGTTGCCTTAGCTGAGGAGGACCTCGGTGGATATTTTAATCATTTCCTAAATTAAGTTCTGTTAATATTTGTATACAGCTGTTAACCAGATGGATTGTTCAATTGGCTGCTGCTCAGCTTGTCAGGTTTCATACATCAGTTCTTAAACACCAACATCCCTAAATATACTGTCAATTCAATACAGGCTGCTATCTTATTTAGATTTAAATTCACTTTTGGGGGGTGTAGTGGCCATTTCTTTCTTATGCTTTTGACACCTCCCCCTCCACCAAGTTTGCCAGTAATTTGGAGGAAGAACAGAAACGAGTAAAAAGTTTTCAATTGTACAGAAATTGCTGAGCATGGTGATAGAGTAACCAGAGATTGACAGTGATTCACTTCATAAAGTATTTTCTAAAATGTCCTGTGGGGGGGAAGTCATAAAAGGAATAAGCAAGGTGTTATGCAAGGTGTTAAATGCCTTCAGCTTCTAATGATGTAAAGGGAAACTCATGGTAGATGATATTTTCCTGACTAGGGCTCCTGAGTCAAAAAATAAGTTATTCACAAATTCATACAGATGCTTAGTTGTGCACTTAACGTTAAACACAGAGGCAATCCTTTGAAATTTTAACCCTAGAAGTTACAACTGAGTCTAACAAGGCAATATGTGAGGACTGTGGGACAGAAGAACACTTTTACAACATAATATAATCATCCTTGTGTCAAAAACAAGTAAAGAAGAATCTTTATAGAACATTTATTTTTGTTGCAGATGAAGATTTTCACAAAGCTAACAGCAGTGTAGCTTTTTTTGTAGCAAAGTGTTTTTTTCCAGCAGGGGGCCACATCATTTTATGCATCTAAGTGATGCAGAATCTTTGGGCTTCAAAGCATTTGTCTTGTAATACAGCAAAGTGGATTAATAGGAACCTGTTAATTTCACCCTCAAAACTTGTGTATTTTTTAACTTAATTTTCTAAGGAAAGGCTATCTGTCTACCTCCACCAAGCGACTGCCAAAATAGATTTCATCCCAGTCCAACAAGATGTAGTGATCTTTAGCTATCAAGTTTCTAATGTTTCATGAAACACTCAGAGGAAATAAATGTTCTTAGGGTCCCTGTTGTGATGGCTGTGTGAGCTATTTCTTGTCAGACCACAAAGAATGAATGTGAGAGAGAGAAAATTGAATACCTGAATCAAGAGACACTCTTCAGATAGTGCTTTCAACCTTTTAGAGACCCAAGCCAATCACTGTGAGATCTTCAGACTTCAGGAAGCAAGGCTTATAGCTCACAAAAGTATTTGCTCTCTGAGGAATAACCATTCTACGCTTACAAACTTGATTTCTCTATCTTGATCTATTCCATGGTAAATTCATCCGCTTTCCTTTTGTGATAACACCTTTTACACGTTAATGTGATTTCCTTTGTTGCATTTTATTTGATTTAATTTGCATTGCTTCTTTTGCTTAACTCGAAACTCAGGGAGTAGTACTTATTTCCATTAGGATGAAAAATAGATTGTATGGCTTTGTGTTGACATGTTGACATGTCATGTTGTCATGTCATGTTTAAAAGGAGAATAGGGAAGCACAGTGTTTGCTTTTGCTGAGTACTGGAAATTAAGAACCAAAGACTTTCTTTTTCTGAGAAATCTCCAGCTATGCCATTCAGTAAGACTCGCACCGAAGAAACTAGACTTTCAGCTGCTTTTTCTGTTTCGCTGCCTGCAACGAATTCCCAGATGTTTACAAGTAAAAGAGCTTCCCACCCTGCCATAGCTGCTTTAGCATTTGCAGTAATAGTATCACAGTCTCTTTTGGTCTAAAAAAAGAGACTCTCACAGACTCAGTAGGGAATAAATACCTTTGCGACTGTCTTTGTAACCATGTCTGAACTGCTGCTGTCTATTCTATGCAATGTTTACAGTTTGCAGAACGGTTCATTAAGTGTGTTGCAGGGGCATATATGCCCAGAATTTTTTCAAAGCAATTCTCTGAGTGCTACAGAAACCACTGTAGAATGTGGATGCTCAGAGCTGAGACCAGACATAGGACAAATTAGGCAGCTGTCTGAAGCATCAAACTAACCTCTACAACAGCATTTGCCACCCTCTGTCCTCTGTTGTCTCTCCCAACACAACCACCACGTACATTCAGTTTGTTTTTCTGGGATTCCCCCACTCTCTCTTCCAGTTCTTCCTCCCCTGTGGCAGGATTTACAGGGCTCTGACCAAACACTGAGCCCCTTTTGTGGGGGTGACAAAGCTCAGTCTTACTTAAACCTGGTGAGAACATGCTAGCGCTTTTGAAGCAGATCTGCAAAGACTATATTTATAGCTGTTTATAGCATCTTCCAATTAAAACAGGGTATGTGCTTGCAACCTGGGCCTGGCTGGTCGTGTCTTTGAATGCCTACTTAAATATTTCTATGGAACGTACCCCACCTTCATACACAAACACACTGCTTCTCCTTCCTTGGCATTCACAACTTTTTTAGCTGAAACTTGCTGCCCTTGTTCTACTATTGGTGTTTGCTAAACCAAATATTTTGGTGTTTGCTAAACCCATCTGCTGTTTATAAATAAAGTGCTGAAAGGATTATAATTTGTTTCTTCAATAGCACTATTCTGTTTATTATATGTTTGGGTGTCGCTTCTCCCAAGGCAGAATTCTTTGTTGACTCACAGTGTGGTTGTTGGCAGTACTCTGGTGCTGTTCTGTTGAACTTTTAAAAACAAGTTTTAACCATAAATCACTTACTTTGACAGCATAGTTTTCTCAATGAAGCTTTTTTAAAGGAATCCTAAGCAGTATTCTTATTTGGGTTCTCTCATGATCCTGTGGAACTAGTTGTTTTTTCTTTGCTAGCCTAGCAAAGGGGGCTAATCCATAAAATCCCTAAGGTTTTGGGGAAAAGTTTTGTAAGACCGGGTTCTTAAATTATACAGCTATACAGATTGGAGGAGGAAGGGAAATGCTGACATGAGTGTAGAAAAATGATAAAGCCCAGCTCTGTAGACCTTACCTTTTAGTATGTTTTTTTTTGCATATAGAAGTCAAAACTGTGCTTTATGGTAATTTTTTATTCTGTCTTTTCAAAAGTTGCAAGCACTTGTTTGCAACTGTAGTGTTCATTTAAAAAAATCTGGAAGTTTCAACTTCTAGTTGTGTTTATTATCCCCACATGTATTTTTCAGCTCTGCTGTTCTTCATGAAAAAAAACCCCAACAAACGTGATTAATTTGTTTATTAAATTTTTCCATATGATTTTCAGTCTTTAGTTGAGACTAGAATTCTGAAACTCGTTATGGTCATTTTTCTTTTCAGAGACTAATGTGCCTGTTAGGTGTCCTGATCAATGGATGTCATATGCTGGTCACTGTTACATAATTCACAGGGACCCCAAAATATGGAAAGATGCCTTAACATCTTGCAGGAAAGAGGATGGGGATCTGGCAAGCATCCATAATGTTGAAGAGTACAGCTTTGTTATTTCTCAGCTTGGGTACCGTGAGTATTTTTTTTACAGTAACATATATTTCTACTAAGAAATTTAAGATTTTTAAATATGTTTTATCTATTAATAAAAGGAGGAGACTGTTTTAAAAAAAAATAGGTGAGAGGAAGCAAAGTCTGTTGGTCAGTTTGGGAAGATCTGGGTCCTATTACAGCACTGCCATGTCCATATTTTTCAAGTCATGCTGCTTGTGTTTCTTCTGAGAAAGGAAGCTGTCTGTCCCAGTGTCTGGATTCAGATGTGCCCCAAACTAAGTATGGTACTTAGGTTCTCCGTTTTTCAGTGCACACTGGAATTGTTGCAAGGCACCTTAGGCTACAGGTGCTGTGTCTTCATTAGTGGAAACGCAACCACGCTAACACTGAGGCAATTTTGTGGTTGCTATTGCTTTACATGGGCCAGATTTTGGATGTAGGATCAGTTACTGCTTTTTGACGGGAGGAGCATATTCACACCTATATGTGCTTCTTTGCGGTATCCGATCCTATGTGTGTTTCTAGTGCCAGGTAAGTGTGAGTTGGTTTATCCTTCACTGAAAGTGGGGTGAGCTGCCTCAGGCTGCAGTGTAACAGCAGTCTTGGAGTGGCAACCATAAAACAGCCGATACGTTTGAGTTTTGGATCCTAGCCAACTCTATGGCAACTTGTGCTTGTCCTCACATTCCTGAAAAAAGGGTTTTCACAGAATCACGGAGTTGTCAGAGTTGGAAGGGAAGGAGATTATTAGGAAAGGTGAGACCTCTTGATGAGACATTAGGACACTTGAAAGAAGTTAGGCTCTAAAGGAAATTATTTGCATTTTTTCCTTACTCCTTAGAAGTAGATTGTTTTGGTTTAACGCCTTCTCCAAAGACCTTTCCTGAACTGACTGCGCTGCGCTGTTTTCGTAAAAGTGAGGCTTTTCACATATGGTACACTCACTGCAATACACTATTTTGAAAGCATTCTTTTCAGAGAAGTAAAACTGGAACAACTGAAGAAGCCTTTTAAGGCAGTTTATGACAGTATCAGATTGCCCTTGTTCACCACTGAAAATGAGAACACCATGTATTGCAGTGCCTCGAAAACCTTGTTTGCATCAGAACTCTGCTGCAGTAAGTGCTGCACAGAAAGAACAAAAATCTTTATGCCAAGCAGGTCACAGTCCCATGATAAAACAAAAGAATAAGGGGTACAATGAGATGAGTATTGTTGTAGTAGCTGAGCTTTTGTTGGCATTGCCCACAAAGGAGAACTTCAGAGAGGAACATGAAGAAGAATAAAGAACTGCATTCTGGATGTTTACACAGAACTCCAGCATGTGATACGACACCAATGTGGCCCAGTGCACGTGTGAGAGGGTGAGAAACAACTGATTTACAAGTGGCTGGGAAAAAAAAATAAAATTCTTGGTATTTAGTCACCTAGCTTTAGAGATGATTGCAGAACTCTGTGACAGCATTTCTTCTTCCGAGGAAAATTGATGAGTGGGAAGAGGCTCCATAGAGCCACAAATGTCTCTTGACCATTTCTGATTTGCATGGCTGATTTAGACGTCTTTGGTGTGATCATTTTGTTAAAGAATGCTGTTCATTGTTTTTATTACTGTGGTGTGAGCCCACCACAGTCAGAGCTCTGGCTGTGGATGAGGCTTCTGCTGTGCTAGGTCCTCTATGAACACAAAGGTTTTAACAGATAGCTAAACAAAAAAAAGAAATTAGAGAGCATGGATGGCAGTAGCTAAGGAGGGAATGAGAGCATTATGGGCATTGGAGTTGGAACAGGTTTCAATTCTGGTAGGACAGGAGTGTTTAAAGGAGGGTACTGAGATGTGATGTTGGGGGACATGTGAACATGAAGAGCAGTCTGGAAGAAGAGGTAAAGATGCCTGTTTGAAAATGGAGCCTGATGTCCTGTGAATCTGAGCCCTTCTTACTGGGGGAGAGATGGTAAGGAAGGTATGAATAAGCTATGAGGGCTGATTGTACTTGGGTATAATAAAGATGGGAGGGGAAGAGAAAGGAGACAGAGTTTACTCCACTAAAGTGACAGGCTGGGATGGTCATTTTTGCACCCACTTGATTGATTAAAATGGGAAGCCTCCATGTTTCTGTAATTAGCAGATAATAGAAATGCCATGGGAAAGTTTTAAGTTGTGGGGGTATCTCGGAAAACCTCCGTCTGAAATGTGTTAATCAGAAATGATTGCCTTGGGGGCAGTGACTTTTAACTGTTTTACAGGAACTTCTGTTGCTAGTGGCAGCAGCAACAGAAAAGAAACAGTTCCAGTCCCATTGAGGGACTGTGCATGTAGTTGGTCAGTGTGAACGGAGTCGTAGTGCTGTGGACAAAAGGAAACACCTGCTGCCTTTAGCGTAGGCTGGATGACAGGCTATACATAAATAATAAAAGAATAATTTTAAAAATGCTAATTGCACTGAACAAAGTAATAAAATCAGTTCTAGAGAGGAATTCCCTTGATGATGATGGAGTTCAGGCTGATTATAAATGGCGGAATTTTTAAGCCTCCTTATTCAAATAGTTTATTCCAGAACAAAGCTAGGTATGAACATTATAGTAGCAAGGTGTGAGAGTGGAGGATTTTAAGCACAGACAAATAAACCTCTAAGGAACAGCTGCTCTGAAGTAAAATCCTTTATCAGTCCTACACTTTCCTTCCAGCCAAAACCCAGCAGTTAACTCCATTAACTGTAAATTGAAAGAAGTCCAACAACTACATAAATTTCATTTTGCTTTGAAATGAAATAAAATATAGGAACACATGTAATTGGAAGGCTTGCAAGTGCTGTGGTTGTCAGCTCTAAAAGACAATGCTGGGATCTGAGCGTTTGTAAAGAGGGCACTTCAGTAAACAAAAGTAGGACGAAAAGGGGAAGTATCATTTTATTTAAGTGTTTATTCAAATCTTCTTACAAGAGTTTTGAGCTGGAAGAAAGGAATGAACCTAGTTGTGTTGCAGCAAGATTCAACAAAGAGAGCATTTTTGCTGGTTTTGTTGTGGTTTAACCCCAGCAGGCAACTAAGCACCACACAGCCGCTCTCTCGTTCTCCCCGTGGTGGGATGGTGGAGAGAATCAGAAGAGTAAAGCTGATAAACTCATGTGTTGAGATAAAGGCAGTGTAATAGGTAGAGCAAAAGCCACGCGCACAAGCAAAGCAGAACAAGGAATTCATTCAGTGCTTCCCACGGGCAGGCAGGTGCTCAGCCATCTGCAGGAAAGCAGGGCTTCATCACACATAATGGTTACTTGGGAAGACAAACACCATCACTCCGAATGTCCCCCCTTTCTTTCTTCTTCCCCCAGCTTTATCTACTGAGCATGATGTCCTATGCTATGGGATATCGCTGTGGTCGGTTGGGGTCAGCTGTCCTGGCTGTATCTCCTCCTGACTCTTTTTATGCACTACCAGCCAAAACCATAACAGTTTTACACAAAGTTAAGCATTCTTGCTGTATTGCTACTACAGTGAGTGGCCTTTCCTGAAGACTAGAGTTGATATATGAGGAATGATCTGCCCTCTTTGTAAAACAAGGAGCCTTAATTTCCTGAGACTGCCTTTTAACCTTCACGAGAATAAATTATTTGCTGTTCCATGAAGGTGAAAGTTCACATTATATAAAAGGACTGTTATCAGCTTTCTTAATTGTATGTTTTAGAGCCAGCTGATGAGCTGTGGATTGGGTTGAATGACCTCAAGGTTCAGATGTATTTTGAATGGAGCGATGGGACACCTGTCACCTACACCAGGTGGCTTCGTGGAGAACCCACTCATGCAAACAACAGGCAAGAGGACTGTGTTGTTATGAAGGGAAAGGTAAAGTCATGTAGCTCTTGAGTTAATTATAATTTTATTTATCATTTGGGTTTTTTTCTATGCAAGAGCACAAAAGTTGCTTCTGCATAATAGTTTCTTCTGAGAATCTGTAACAATGTTAATTCTAACTTTGACCAGGAACTTTTTGCATCTTAAAACTTTTATAGAAGTAGTAAGTAAGGGATATAGTTTTCATTTTTTGTTTGATTGTTTGTTTTTGGTGTTGCATCTGGATATCTGTGGGAAGAGGTGACATCTCCCTTTCCTCCTCCATGCTTATTAGATCAGTAATCTTTGTAAAGATGGGGCATTGCTATCACCTCCAAGGGTTCACTTTTCAGAAAGGTAGATAATCAAAAAAGGTGTAAGTCAATGTTGAATCAGCCCCCACAGAAGAATTTAGATATAGGTTTTGCTTCTTTTAAGGCTAGAAAAAAATAATTAAATACCTAAAAGACCGCAAAGCACCTTTTTTGAAGACTAAATCCCACTTGACGGTGACATTCTCTTCTTATGTTCAGGATGGATTTTGGGCAGACCATGCTTGTGAAAAGAAAATTGGCTACATCTGTAAAAGGAAACCTGTGTCAGAAGCTTCTGCAGAGGAAACTATTGACATGGGCTGCCAGAGAGTAAGTGGAGAAAAAGATGTCTGATCTGAATAGGCTGCTAGGACTGATTAAGAGAAGAAAATGACACCTAGGTGACAGAAAAAACAGGAAAAAAGGGTTCTGTTTTGTCAGCAGAACAGTTGGCCTTCTCATTTCTATGGCAGATGGGATCGGTGATACCTATTAGTAAATCTAGGTTCTCACTGTCATTTGGTGCTTGATGCTCCCTTTCTTTTTCCAGAAGTTAAACCTGAACTCAAACCTGTAGTCCCTGCAGCAGGCCATTTTTCCTTGGTTGGCATTCAAGTCTTCCTAAGGAATTTGCCAGTACCAGCAGTTGCTCTTCAGCTCTGCCTACAATTTTTTTCTTTGTTGTTTATTCCCAGTATTTGTAAAAGAGTATCTGAGAACCTTACAAATATTCAACTCTTAGAGAAGATAAAGGGATCCTAATGCTTTTGGGTGTTATCCTTACCTAGAGAACTAAGAGCATGCTCATAGAAAATATCTCTCATGGGTGAGAAATTGAAAACCACCAGAGGAAAATTTGTGTCAGTTGTGTCTGGTCACAACAAACTCTTCCTCTGTAAGCATATTTCTGAATTAATGACATTTGAATGACAAAACATTAGAAGAGAGTGTTAATATTAATTAGTAATATACAAACCTGTTTGAGGTCTCATTTCCTTGCTGAAATTTGCTTCTCAAGACCATTCTCATGATTGCACAATGCCTATGTGTTAGTTATAATCCTATACTGAGAACTAAAGGTGTGCAGCAAAGCCTATCAAGCCACAAGTGGAATGCCCTGATTAAAAATTCTGATCCTTAAACTGCCTGTTTCTGGTCTGGATTTTTCAGTTCAGTTTTCCTTTTTCTAACAGTGGCATAAATCAGTTTTGTTTTGTTGTTTTTTTCCTTTCCTTTTTTTTTTTTTAAGTTTTGAAAAACGGGATCATGCGTGATCATATAATGTTTATTTTGACAGGGTTGGAAAAGACATGGGTATTATTGTTACTTCATTGGGAATACATTTGTATCATTTCCTGAAGCAAATCAAACCTGTGGAAGGTATCAGGCCTTTTTAGCAACTATTGAAGACAGGTATGTAAAAATCTACTAGCATGAGAAGATCTCATGAGGATTTAACACCTATCATCATCATTTGAATATTAAAACAAAGATTCTGAGCTGGACAAAAATCTTGCTAGGGAGGGCAGTTATCTGTAGGTCCAGAACATCTCACAGTTTCTGCATGTGTATCCAAATCCAGGAATTCAGTTTATAGTAAAAATAGGTGATGGCTATGAAATCGTGGTATGTCAAGGAAAAAAAATAAAATTGTTTTCTATTTTGTTAATTGTAGTGGCTAGACAATGAGCTTTACTTGAGTGAGGGATGCAAAATCCAATTTTGATTATTGAATGAGGAGACATGGCTCTGAATTCCTTCCAAAAGGTAGTTCAATTTAGCAACAGGATATAATTTTCACCTATCTGGTTTTCTCAGAATTGAGCTACTATTAAAAACTGTAAATAAGAAACCAAATGATGATAAAAGTGCTTGGTACCTGAAAATCCATCACAATTCAGCCAGAGTTCAGTGTGTGCTAAATTTCTGAACAACTGGCGCACGTTACTGAATTGGGAAAATGAAAGTTAGGGTTAAGAACCAAATCTTATTTTGCTTGCAGTTGACTCAATGATTTACACTTTCTCTTATTTGTATCTATATAACCTAAATAGATATGTTCTAGTGAGAAAGCTCTGGCTGTTGTGGATGGCAGCTCTCTGAGTGAAGGTAGCACTGCAGCTGTCTTAAAAATGGTTTAAGACTAATGTGGCCTTCAGACTATACCTTCTTAAGGGGAGACTTTATTTGCTTTGATTTCTTAATAGCTGTTTGTTTAAACACCATAGTGATCTATGATGGGCTATACCTCTATATAGTTTTCTTTACAAAACATAACTTTTCCTTCATGATCATTGATTCACAGTGTTCTTTAGTTTGATAATTTAGTATTGTACTACTCTAGCCTCTACTTTTGTATATTTCTTCAATAATAACGAGATTCCTTTTCCAGTTGTGGATTTGTCATTAAAATACAAGGGTACTAGAAACCCTCAAAAAAGACAGTGATTTAACACAGAAGTCATGTTAGTTTTCTTCTTTCCCACCAATTTCATGTCCGTCTGTGATTCTGTCACTTTCTTTATTGGACATCCAAAGAGAAGGCAGAATACTGTTGATATTCAAATATCTACTGTGTAATGTTTTGTTACGTGCTTTGTTCAAGTAAATCCATCCAAGCTATGCTTTCAAGAAGGTACAACAGTAATTCTGAGAAAATAACAAGCATTTTTGCAACTTTAAAAAATAAATTTCACAATATTAATTTAACAGTTACGTTCTTTTGAACAGATACGAACAAGCCTATCTGACTAGCCTAGTTGGGCTGAGAACAGAAAAATACTTTTGGATTGGACTTTCAGATGTAGAAGAAAAGGGAACATTCAAGTGGGCTAATGGTGAATCTGTCTCATTTACACACTGGAATTCCGAAATGCCTGGTAGGTATGGCTTCATAGTGTTCAATGGGTCCAGTGCCCAAAATACACTGCTCACTACTTGAATTTTTTTACTTCATTCCTTAGCCCTCGCTTGATGGTATAGTGACTAATTGATCTCAAATATATCTGGTTATTTCTCAAGCGGGCAGTGCTGTTGCTAACTCCCTGCTTAGTGCTGAAATGAGTTTTTAACATGAGCTTGGGAAGAAACAAATGGAGATCAGGTTTCTGATTGGCGTCTGTTCTGGGAAAGTTTGTGTCTGTAGTACTCTGGAAGAGCAATCTCTGCAGGCGTACTGCACCCTGCTTGCAAGTCCTGCCTGTTCACCCATATGTCACAGTACACTTGCTCACTGCATGTTGTGAGGTGGGTGAGATCACAGCGTGCTTGAAGCATCTCTGGTCTTAGAGAAAATTGGATTGTAGGAAAGCACAAGAGAGCCAAGGACAAGAAGATTTGTGTTTAGTCACTCTTTAGTTAATATTTTTGTTAGATTAATTGTGATTCCTTATTTAATAAATTTCTGATGAATACATTGCCATTTTTTCTGTTCTAATAATATTATGGGTGTGGGAGGTCATTTAATCTCTGACATGATCATATCAGAAAGGGGATGGTCATCAGCCTTCAAGGTTCTGACTGTTCCTTTTGTGCATTTTTGTTTACAACCAGGAAGAAAGCCGGGCTGTGTTGCCATGAGGACTGGAATTTCAGGTGGATTGTGGGATGTAATAAAATGCGAAGAAAAGGCAAAGTTCCTGTGCAAAGTGTGGGCAGAGGGAGTGACACTTCCACCTGTTCCTACAACAACTCCCGCTCCTCGGTGTCCAGAAGGTTGGGACTCAAACAATCGTATTAGCTTCTGTTTCAAAGTAAGTATGTTGCTTATTTGTGCATTAAGGTAGTTTCTATTTGCTGCACATACATGCAATAAGAATTGGTATACATATATGTCCTACTGTTTCATAAGCTTAATTATGGGTTATATGTAGTGGTCTTCTTCCTCTCTATTGAAGTGCTCGTGGTTTTATTCCATTAAAGTCCGATCTTTAAGTCTCATCTTCTGCTTTTAATTCCCCATCCTTCTAAGACTGAATTTCTCATTCTTTTAAAATTAAAAGTGCCTTTGTCCCAGTTGTTGTTTTGCAGAAGATACTCTTGTCAGCAATACAGTTTGCTAACTTGGCTTAAAGACAATCATCCTAAGCCAGTGTTACACAGAGGTGAACGTGCTTAAACCCTATGGGCAAAGTTTCTGTGATCCCCACAGAACAAGTCGACTGTAAATGAATTGCTTTTCAGTAGCTGATGTTTCTTGATCCTGTAATCTATGTGGTCTATTTTGGCTGACTGCAAAACACTCTCTTTAGCCTTTTTCAAGAGGAGATCAAAAGAAAACGTGGCTTGAATCTCAAGAGTTCTGTCGAGCTATAGGAGGAGATCTGGCCTCCATTAATGGTAAAGAAGAGCAGTATGTGATATGGCATTCTATAGCGTGAGTATCTGTACTATGGTCACCCACTCACTTTAATTAGCCTTTTGATCTTTCTGAAATATTTAATTTTAACAGTATGTTTCTACTTCAGTATAAGCCAGTCAGGATTAATTATCTGCAACTGCAAAAAACACAGCAACAAAAACAACACAGCAAAAAAACCAGCTCATGAAATAGCAGGAGTTGTGTGAGTAGTGGTAATCACCCCAGAAGCTAATGCTAAAACGAGATTAGCAAGATATCTAGTTGAGGAAACATTTATCATGTGATATAAAAGTATTTACTGGGGATTTGGGGATATTATAAAATTACCACAGTTGCCAGTTGTTTTCACATAGGCAAGTGTGCAAATAAGATAAAAGTTGTGATATAAATCTGGTCAATGTGTTGGTAATCAGAAAGCAGAAGCAACTTCAGATTCCTTATTTCCAACACAGGGAATGCAAATACGGTTAGTAAGTCCCTGAACTTTAAAAAGCAGGTGTGAGATTTCTGAATGAGATCGAATACTATTAAAATAGTGACACATGAAATATAACCTGAATAGACTGGGCTCAATGAACGTGTACATCCCTCTCCAACTGGGAAGCAAGATTGAAACGTGGCAGACTTGCAAAATGCTACAGCCAAAATAGAATCCCAGCTACATATTTACAGTAAGGAAGAAGTCTTAGATGCTTCATTACCACAAATTGACTCAACAGAATCAGATAAATCAGTAAAGCGTGTCTGCTTGCAGAAAAGAACTAGTTTTAGGTACTATTTTTCAAACGTGATTCAACTGTAGCAAGTTACTTTGGGTTTGAAAACCATAAGTGCCTTTACAGGAAAAGTGGAAAGTTGATAAATGGAGCATCAGTAGCTATTGGACCTTTATACAAAAGTATTAAGCCACTTTATTTTCAGGAGCTGGATTGGATCTGGACATTTTTGTGGTCAGTATTTCAATCTGTCTGAGTTAATGAATAGTGATAACAGCTAGAAGTGGTCGCCTACTAATTAACTTCCACCCTGGTTGTTATTGCTTCTAACAACATTAAAGATTATTAAAAATATTGTAATTCCCTTATTAGTTTTGGAATTGTGCTTAAACTTCTTCTAAATGGTACATTTATTATTATGGATTATTTAATTTTTTTTAGGAGCAATGGCTTTTACCACCAGCGTTTCTGGATGGGCTTATATTACTTGAATCCTGATGATGGCTTTGCTTGGAGTGATGGATCTCCAGTGAGTGATTTGATTTTCCACAGCTGTTATTTTGCATTCCCTGTGCTTCTCAAGTGTGTGTGGTGTATGTGTTTCTGTGTAATTTTATGTTTAATTATAACCTTCTACTGTGTTATGCTCTCTTTAGGAAAGCTTATGAATAGCAATTTAATGGCTTGATGTTTTTGCCTGAAACATACTGATTTTTGATAAGAAAATGTGTATTGAATCAACAAGAAAATTAAATTAATACAGACTTAAAGAATGTTCTTATTGAAAAAACCCTTGCATTTATAAAATCCATCTTTACTAAATATGGACTTTATATTTAAGTCCATCTTTACTATTTCTATTTTTTGCTAATTAGATCTTTATCTGGGATGGGCTACATTCCATGGAGCTGAGGGCAGTTGTTTTGTGCCAGTGTGACTGGACTGTACTTTAGACTAAGATATAAAACTGTAGAAATAAAAGTGGTTTTAGAGATGTGGGTGTTTTTCAGGCAAGGTTGGTGAAAAGATGTTGATGGAAGTTTATCATACAGAAAACTGAAATTGGAATTTATACAGGAAAATTAGAATAGCAGTAGTATTTTTCTGAGAAAAATGCCAATGTTTTTGTTGTGTCTCAATAATGTCCTACTATTTTACTCATACAGGATATTTACTTAATTTAATGCCAACATGTAACATGCCCCATCATTGCTATTAGGTGAATTTTACAGAATTTAAGTCCTTAAAAAAAAAAAAAGTCAGTATTCTTCCAAGTGTGATCAGAAACAACTGTTATCTGAGCTGCAGTTCAGTTACAATCTGAAAAAAGTTTTAAATGTCAGCGTTTACATGAGGAGTTTCTTCTTATCTAAGTTTTTAAACTGACAGTAGGAAAAAATTGTAAGCCTGTGGTTTGAAGTCTCCTCCCTCTCCGTCGTTTTCTTTCTGTATAAGAGAAGATTCACAAAACCTTTTCTGTCATAGGTGAGGTATGAAAACTGGGGCTTTGGAGAACCCAATAATTATCAAGGAATTGAACTTTGTGCAGAGATCAGTGGCGATTCCAGCATGCTTTGGAATGACAGGCACTGTGATTATCTATATGGATGGATTTGCCAGATAAGAAAAGGTATTGCTTACTCCTGAATATTAGTATAACAAGAAAAGATTCTAGTTGATTTTTTCCCCCCTAACTTCAAGAAATAAAAAAATCTGAAAACCTGTTTAATCAGAATGGTTCCCTGTGGAATGTGAAATATCAAAGTGTTGTAAGGATTTCCATGTCTTTAGTGAATTTAAAGATAAAGAGCCTTTGATACCCTGCTGGGACTTCTCACTGATCTTTCTCAATGATTTCAGGAGGCGCTATGTGATACTTGAAAACTAAGAAATGTTACTTTGAATATTCACATTCACTTTTGACTTTTCTCTTTGAGAAGGTCATGCCCTCTCCAAGAAATCCTATTTCAGTTTTGGTTTTTTTCTGAGTTGAGTTTCAAGTTATTAGAAACTCAAGAACATGTATTTAAAACTGAATAGTGTACTGAAAATAAGAGCTTTAGGCTATTTTGTTCCTTCTATCTTTTGGTGTTAAATCCATTGCTAACCATAAAATTCAATGTCAGTGGAAAAGCATGCCCATTAATCATAATGAATGTTAGTCTCTTACAGCAAAAAGTGTACAATCAAAATAAATATTTTTTTCTTACAGGGGCAAGTGTAAAGCCTGAGCCAACAGAATCTCCTGCACCCAGTGAGTGCTATTGCTGTTACCATTTGTGTGTGTGTGTGTATGGCTGAAAACATTTTAAAAATATTACTAATGAGAATGTCTTCTATCTCTGGAACAATATAGTCAGCTTATCAATTGTCTTACAGAATACAAGACTACTGAGGATGGATGGATTATACATGAAGACAAACAATATTATTTCAGCACAGAGAGTGTTCCGATGGAAAAGGGTCGGGAGTTCTGCAAAATGAACTTTGGAGACCTGGCCGTCATTGAGAGTGAAAGTGAAAGAAAGTTCCTCTGGCGATATGTAAGGAAATTCATTAATACTATGGAATAAGTCATCTACAACAAGTGAGCATGGGCACAAATCCTTTTCATGCTGGTGTTCACCCTACAAGTTTTATGATGGTGAAATTGCAGCTGCATTAAGCCAAATTAATATGAAGAAAAAGCTCAAGTCTTTTTTTAGCTGAGACAAGGACAACCTTAGTTTGGTATTTTGTATAGAAATAAACACAGTAAGCATTAAACAGTTCATTATCTGCTTTTCATATTCAATGTGGTAGTTACACCACATTGTATCGGTCTGCAACTGGTAATGCGCTAAGGTAAATCTTAGCGCTTACTTTTAATTGATCTGTGGCTCCATTTTAGCAAGAAGCTAAAAAGGCAATGATTCTGTAAGGTGGGCGAGTTGACTGAAAGTAAAGTTTGTCAACAGATAAATTCAAGGTGTCTTAAGAAGTGGATCAAAACAGATATTGGCTTGCATGCAGCACTCAGAACATTGGCTTTTGATCTGGTCCGTGTACCTGGGATGTACTCTACCTAGCAGCCTCTTTTTGGTCCTCAAGTTTGCCCCTTTTTCCTCCTTCTCCTTTTAATTAGGAATATGCTTAAAAGTCTGATTTGAACTACGTAAAACTTTTACTGAGCTGGCTGAAGAGTGGCAGCAAGGTGACACGAGGGCCTATATCAGTTTCTATCCAAATTGTAGGAAAGTTTATTGCTTGCAAGAAATTTGTCTCTCGCTGCAGAGACTGCAAGAGGTGCTGATTTCAGTGGCTTTCAAGTAAAAGCGTGAGGAGTGTTGTTGAAGTGGCCAAACCTTTTGGCCAATGGTGAAGTTTGACTGTGGACTGTCAGCTGTGAGCCACTTTAACTTAAATGTTGTAGCTAGATAATACAGCATTTCACATCCTCTGTCAGTCGGATGCATGTTATTCATTGTTAACATAATTTTCTGTGATAGAGGACGTTTATACAATTTAAATCTTTACATTGTAGATCTTGAAAACCGGCAAAGATGATTCATATTTCATTGGTTTGCAGCTGAGTGTTGACCAAAGGACAAGGTAGGTCAACTAAAACTATCAAGTTTGCATCGTGCTTTAAAATAATCTCCTGAGCAAAGCAAAATCAATGAAGTGTTTGAGTGAAGTTGTGGCCTGTCAAAGCAAATGAAAATGTCTTTCCTCTGAATTCTACGGGATTTTCATGCTTAGTTTTTTGATTATGAAGATTGTAAAAATGTATTCTGTTGTAAATACACCATTATGTGCCATTATGTTTAATCCACTGTTTTTTAAATCCCATTTCTGTTAGGCCTTCTCACCTACTATTACTACTGATATTTTATATTTGATTATAGCAAGAAAAGAGCTTGGTTTCAATTTTTCCCTCAGCTGTTGTCTGCCTTGTCCATACTCCAATGAAGTATAGCTAATATAAGTATTAATACTTAAAAAAAAAAAAATCCTGTTTATGCTGATGAAAGTTTTTCTTCGTAGAAGACCAATTCCTTTTCAAATAAATGGAATTTCTGCTTGAAACCACAGAAGCTGGAGAAGATCCATAAACCCTAAAACTTGACTTATTCTTTTACAATAGAAAAGCATGAACTTTGTTTTTATGAGTTTGTATCAGGTGTGTTAGATTTGGAAAGTTCTCCTTTACTGTTTGTTTTAAGATGTTGTAGTCCCTAGGACTAAAAAAGTTAACTCAATAGGGTATGGATTTTCAAAGGACATACCTAGTTTTGAGTCTTAATTTAAGTATGTTTGTATTCTCAAGTGGCTTAATTCCATGTTAATTTAGCTCCAGATTAACCAGGAGAAATACAATATTTCCTAAATGGATTTCATCCAAATCTAGCACGAAAAAAAGACTGCAGATAAAGTCTTTCGTGTTTTTATGCAGGATTTCTATATTCCTTTATTCTATGACTTATATTGAAAACATAAATAGATGACCCAATCAAAATATACTTCTGTCATATAAAAACATTATTTTTCCCCCCTCTTTAACTGTTGGGAATAGGCCATAATAAAGGGAAAAATGCAACCTGTTTTATTTTTGTAGAACAAAGATAGCTGTTGTCATTATTATTATTGCAAACTGATTGGACCAGGTGAACCTTGAGGTCCCTTCCAACCTGATATTCTATGATTCCATGATCAATTATGTAACTTCATTTGCACTGTGAGGTTAAGCAAATTTTCTGTAAGCTTTTCTGAACGTCAGTATGCGGCACCATACTGATTTTCATATGTGATGTTAACCTAGGCCTGGATTCGGTTCAGTCTAGGCCCTGGAAGTGCCTGAAAAGATGCTTAGTAGTTCTTGGATCACCTTCAAGTCCGCAGTGACAACAAGGACCCTCCAGATGATAAATTAGGGTGTCAGGTGGGCTAGATCACCTTCTGAAAATGAGGGGTCTCTGCCATTCCATCCTTGTTTTTGTAGGGACCCCAAGATGAATATGCTTTATGTGAAGTGTCATATGTATGTGCCTGAAGGGCGAACTTGGGCATCTCTGTCACTTGCAGTCCAATAGGAATATGTCTTCTAATAAGTGTTTGATTGCTGATTATGATTGTTTATTCTATGTGAATGTACAACTTTTTTGATGCTTGTATTTTACATTATGGTAAGGCACATTATCACAGGAATTTCCTTGTGGGTGGTTTGTCATTCCCTTTTCCTCTACATGGGGGAAAGATCAAACATCATACCAGTGTTACCGATAAAACCTCTTGTCTCTGTAACGGACACAGGAAAGGTATGATTGGGGGAAATGGTGAGCATGTGGGCTCTCTCAAGCTGAAATGACATCGGGCTTTCAGGGTGGCTTGAATGCTTGAGCATTGTCCTATCAGTTGCAAAGGTGTCAGCATATTGCTTAAACAGAGAAAAACCAACTTCAATACATACTCTATGTCTTTGCTAAGTTTAGTGCAATTAGCAGAGAGGCAAATAGGTCAAAAAACCTTGTACACCATAAACTATGAGTGACTATATTAAACATTGCAAAATTACTTTTTGTAACGTGGAAGCAATTCTATTTGTATGTTAAAGTGTTTTGTTGGATTGTTTTTCTTAAGCTGGATGGATGGCACTCCAGTGAATTATTTGGCATGGGCACCACATGAACCGAACTTTGCAAATAATGATGAAAACTGTGTAGTTATGTATAAGAATTTAGGTGAGTTTTGTATGTTTGTTCCAGAATTTCATTATTTGTATTTTTGTGTCACAACTGGTTTTTTTTTGTTTGTTTGTTTGTTTTTTAATTTTTCTGAGAGGCACCCCTTTCCCTGCCCTTTTTTTTTTTTTTTTCCTGTATTCTTTTGCAAAATGTTATTCAAGTAGACCACAGTATTATATTCAGGACTTAGTCATTTTAAGCCTGGAAGCTCTGATAGAGGTCCCTGGTTGTGACTTGTGATTGCTATACAGCTGTTTTATATTTTTTGTTAAAATTGACCTAATGTGCCACTATATCATTGATATTTATAGTACCTGGTTCTACGTTGCTTTTAACATTGTGTAATTACAGTGTGCATAAAGTGCCTATTTATCCTAGATGCTGATATAGAATGCTAATAAACTGAGACACTCTGAGGATTTGACCTTATCTATCAACTAAAAGCACTTTGTGTAAGAATGAGTGAAAGTGATTTCCATTTAACCAGCTCTGAATCCAGTGTCATACATTTTCCTCTTTATCTTGCACTCAGGATTTTGGAATGATATAAACTGTGGTTATCCAAATCCCTACATATGTGAAAGGCACAACAGTTCCATTAATTCAACTGTTGCTCCAACAACATCTTCAACACCCAGAGGATGTCATCCAACTTGGCTCTCCTTTCGTAACAAGGTACCATAACAAGTACAGCGTATGTTGGATGTTTGGTAAAGCATTAGAAAGAAAACAAGGGAATTATTTACTAGTATTATTTCTTATTAAAGTAAAATATTATTCTTTTTTGCAGAGAGCTGATTGATGCCTGCATGCTTTTCTTTTTTTGCACATCCACTATTTTGCAGGAAAGGTGCTTTTTTGATGCTTCTAATGAAGTGGCAGATGAGCCTATTCTGTTGCAGCTGCCAAAAGTGATTCTGTAGTCATTCTTCAAACTTTTTGATATCCATTTCCTAAAGAGTTTAGCCAGAGTTCCTGAATGATTGTTGCTTTGATTTTTTTTTTTTATTTTTTTACCAAACCATAATGCCTTTAGGGACTGAATACATTTTTCTTCCTTAAATTTACTGACGTGGTATGCTTTGTAGGGTCAAATTAATATAAAGGCAGACTAATATCAGTCACATGTAACTTACCACTGTTAGCTGACTCTCCTTAAAAAGTCAGTTTTTGCTTATTTTCTAGCAGAGCAAATCTAGTATATGTCTTGTTGAGCAAAATACTTTCTTGAGATACTCAATTTTATATAGAAAAAGAACCAGCACAAAAAGCTCATTTTAAGCTGAATGTGGCGGGGTTTTTTTTCAGATAAATTCATTCTTTTACTGCCTTTTCTCCATCCTGCTTTGCTTAAAGCAGTGGTTTGCAATTTGTGAGTGATATTGGAGTAAAGATAATACATAGAGAATTTGTTCATGTTTTAGTGTTACAAAATATTTGGATCTACAGAAGAGGAACGTGTCACTTGGCATGCTGCTCGAACAGCTTGCATGAATTTAGGAGGAAACCTGGCCACTATCCCTAATGAACAAGTGCAAGGTACTGTGTATAGTTTTGTAGCACTAGATGAGGTGACATTTAATCTTTGCAGGATGTTGCAATTGTGTGAATATGGACAGAATTTGAATGATGACTACACATCTGATTTCTGTTCCAAAACGTATAATTTATTGAAACTTACAATGCAGTCTTCACCTGAATCTACCAAATTTTAATGTTGGCTTAGATATATCTATATATACACACATGTATATTGTCCTGGCAGCCAAAGTAGAGCTTGTTCTGCTTACACATGGTGCCAGCTGGACCCAGCAAGTCCTGATGATGTAGTTTCACTAGGTGGCATTAACTCACTGCATGGCTTTCCTATTCACTCAAGCAGGACACCTTCAGGGTCAGAACTTGCTGTCTCTGGGCAGCTTGGGGCAGAGGTTTGACTGCTCATACACCTCCCCATCACTCACCACGTAGCTTTACTGTTCTTTTCACTAGAGGAGCTTATTTTAATGAACCGAAGAGCTGGGGGAGATGATACTAACTTAGTACTGCTTAAGTTTTCCACATGTGAAAAAATGAAGAATCAAACTTTCACTTTTCAAACGTAGTTAAATTCTTATTCAGCAGAATTTCTGCAGTACAGATTTCAGGTGGTTCATGCACAGGGCTTGAATTCTAGGTAAAGGAGAAATGACCAGTAAAGCTCTTAGCACAAAACTTGGTTTTGCCAGCAGTGTAGGCATACAGGCTCGAGTCCTGTTACAGTTTCTGGCAGAGCAGCAATGCTAACATTTGGCAAAGAAATCTACAGCTTTCATTCCTGGAAGTGTAAATTGCATTCCTTTAAAAAGGACTAAAGGAAGGTGAATGGTTGATAGAGCAGACAGAAATTCATCTATTGTTTGCAGAGAAAAGTAAGCTGATAACAGTAAGTGTAGCAGTTGGCAAAGGCCATGATATGTTCGTTTTATCACAGTGTTTGATATGTTGTGGATTAGGGGGTTGATGAAAGCCAGCTGACTTAGCCTCTTCTATTTTTGAGCTAGCTGCACTAACTAAGGCACACAAGCACCTTCCTGGACTGTGCAAAGCTGTGGTAGTTGATCTGCTTGTAATGAATAGTTCTGGTGAGGCTCATTTTAAACAGCTTTCTTGTGCCTTCTGCTCTCTGCTGAGGCAGTGCAGGCTATTGCCTCGATGTTTCAGGGGGAGAGCAGTTCTGTAACCGCACTGCTTCTGCTCTCTGATGCCATTGGGGGGTAACCACTCTGCTGGGGTTATCACAAAGGTATGTGCTTCTACATATCTCTATATTTCCAAGTCAATTGTGGGACTAAAATTCAAAAATGTCTTGAGAGATTATAGTAAGTATTTCTGTCATACTTTTGGGACTCATCCCAGTAGCAGGTTAGATACTTAGCTGATGTATGTTGCCCAAAGCCACAGTTTTATATCTGGTTCCCTGTTCATTAAGCTCAAAACTCCCCTCCCTTTCACCTTACCTGCTTGTGTTGTCAACAGTGCAGTGTTCTCTATCACAGAAAAAATACTTAATGTCACCAGTCTCAGTGAGGCCAGACTTTTCAGTTGTCCTTCGTTAAAAGTATTTCTCTTTTCCTTTGCTTTTTTTCAATCTAGCTTTCCTCACCTTCCATATGAAGGATTTTGTTACTGATACATGGATTGGATTAAATGATATAAATCATGAACTGAGGTTCCTCTGGACAGATGGAACAGGAGTTTACTTTACAAACTGGGCCAAAGGCTTCCCATTGGGACATATGGATTTATACTCATATGATGGCCAGGTAAATAGCAACACAAATTGTTCACTGAAGTTTGATTTTTAGATTTGTGCATTTGTTGGAATTTGAGACATGTTATTGTTTGACTTACTACTTTTATACATCAAATATAAATACAAATAGACTGAATGGTTTTGAGCCCTTGGGCAGTTGCTCTATTAGTTGGTGACAGCTGGAGGGCTCATACAAAGACTGTTTTCAGATTTCAGTTTTCTGTGTCCCTGAAGGCTTCACTGCTTCTGGGTTGGTTCTCTTATAGGCTCTGGTAAAGAGAAAAGTGGGATTCCTGCTTTGTGGCATTTGCCCCCAAAATGGATTGAATGAGTGCATCCTCCTAGTCCTCTGCCCACGTTAGTGCCTGAACGTAGCAGGTTTCTCAGCTGGCGTGGAGCTTGCAAGGGGCACTTACAAACATTCCTCTCAAACAGCTGTGTCTTACATAGCAGCAAATTCTGTCAGTCACATTTGCAAAAAGGACATGCTTCTATAAAAAGACAACCATCCGTTTTTTAGAAAGGAAAAAAAGAAGAGCACTTCCCTTATTTCTCTGTCGTACAAACTGATCTGATAGGACATTCAGTTCCTCTCTCTGATCTTGAGTTTCTGGACAGTTCTGTGCTATCAAACTACAGCATACTATAGTACTAGCTCTATTTATTTTGAATAATACTTTCAATGTAGAAATCTTACTTTTATATGTATAATGTCCTTTTTTCTTGTTTTTGAAAGTAGCACCTCTGAGCATCTTACCTCTAATGGAAGGAGAAAATTTGGAAGAATTAGAAGTTCGAAAGAGAAATCATGTTTAAAATACTACTTTGGGGAGGAATAATCTATATTTTTGGTTTTTTATGCAAAGTAGTAGGATTTCTATGAAGTCTTCTGTGAAAATTTATAAAGTCCCTATTTTATAAATTTCAGATTTATTTTTAAGTTTACTTGACCTTAGCAAAAAATCGTAGTTAATACAAAATACTATGCAACTGTTCAGTTTGAAAGATTTAAATCTTAACGCACTCATAAATGAAGTATTTCTCCGTGCATCTTCTCCTGGACATCAAAACCAAATAAGTAAACAGAATAAAGGAAATATGGACGATTCATTACACAAACCATTTGTGCACGTGCAGCTCTTTGCATTCATCATTGTTCATTGAATATATTCTAACATAGGTTCTGTGTTATTCCATTCTAACATAGCTATTGTGTCCACGTCGGAGGAGGTGACGTGCCACTGTGAAGGCGGTACTGACAGATCAATGGCTGCCCTTGGGCAGGAACACTTCTGATTTTGCTGTGTGTACTATTACAGCTTGCAGCAATAAATTTGAAGAGACTGATATGTCAGAAATGTTGCATTGCCTATTCAGGATCCATGGGTTTTCTGGGGCAAACTTAACTGGTCTTTTCTACAATAGTTGATTTCACTTCACTTTAAATTATCTGTGGCTTTCCTTCTATCCATGGTATATGCCTGGAGAGATGGGAATACTGGAATTTCTCTGGTCTGCTTATTCACCCCAATGTTGCACAAGAGACTGCAACATCAAGAAATTGTGAAGTGCAAGACGAACAGAACCTCTACATCATAAAACTTATGGTGTTAAATGTTACAAGGATTCAAGAGTAAAACTAAAGTATTACTTGTGTCTGAAGATGTAAAAGGGGGGAAAATTTGTTACTTGCTTCTTCTAGCTATTTGTAACTGATTTTATTTCTTTTTACTTGGAGGCTGATTGTGTTGTTATGAGAAACAATCCTATTAAGGAAGCAGGGAAGTGGGCTGATGAGAGTTGTGATAACAACAGAGGATACATATGCCAAATTAATGCAGGTACTTGTCTTTTTGGTTAAAACACAATCATACCTTTTGGTTTTTCAGGGAATTGTTTGTGTGTATGGATTTCAACATCACTTCCAATAAAGATGCATCCCCAAATTGTTTTTCAGGCAGGAACAAAAGGGTCACATGTGTCAGAGGTCCAGTTAGAGCCTCTACTCTCCATTGACCCTTCCCAGTTAACTGCCATGTTACTGCCTTCCTGAGCTGGAAGAAAAATCTACATTTTTGTGTTTAGTATGACCCTTCACGTGATACTTGTTCCATGATTTTGTCTGTCATTTTCTGAAAACATTGCCTTTCAAAACATGTTCTGGAATACAATGATTGTACATGTAGCATGAACTGTCTGGAGTGTGACTGAAACTTACCCACACCAAATTTGAGCTAACACCCCCCAAAAAGAAAATTAAAAAACAGTGAAAACCTGGATTTAAATATCTGATTGATTTTTAAGGGCTGATCTGCTGAGGAGTTCTCCTTTACTCTGGAAAAAAAAAATAATCCTGGAAAACAACACAGTTCTGCAAAGCATTTCTTTTGATGAAAAAAACCATTGTGTTAAAGAAATTGACCTAATCTAATCCTAATTCATTTCAGTAATGCTATTCTGGAGGTTTATACAGAATGCTCCTTTACTCCTTGTCAGAGGTTGCTTTAAGCAGGTCTTTTCTTTTCTACAGCTTTGTGGTTGATTTTTACTACTGATCCTGGATTAAAGAATAGCATATCTAACCCAGGCTGATCGAAAGTCAGGGGATGTGAAATCAAGAATAAAAGGCTTTTTGTTTAATTCTATTTGCAACCACGGTGAAACATAATCACCTTTTGAACAAGTATGAGTCTTTTTTCATCTTTTATTTTACAGATGCTGAGCTTCTGCCTTCTACAAGTTCATCTCCGTCCAGCATTATCCGTTATGGTAACAGTAGTTATTTGTTCATCCATACCAAAATGAACTGGGAGGATGCACGAAAAAACTGCAAACGTGATCAATTTGACCTTTCCAGTGTCTTAGATCCCTACAGTCATTCATTCCTGTGGCTGAAGATGTTAAAGTATGGGGTGCCTGTGTGGATCGGTCTTAACAGTAATGTGGTAAGAATGTCAAATTAATTGTATATGATGCTGCTTCTCTTGTGGACAAATCAGAAACTGACAAGTTTTACTACCTGTCTTTAGCACATTAGTTTACATCTTGGTCCTAAATACTTTTATGTGCTGTAAGATTTACAGGTAGGAATTACTCCAATTAAATTGTATATATTAGATGTTTTTCATACTTTGTCTGTGATATTATGCTCTGTACACTTCCAAACAAGACATTTTAGGCTAGTATCTTGAAATATCTCTTTGTATATATGGTGTATTTAAGGTAAGATCCACATCTCTTAAGATCTACAGTGCAAAGCATTTGTTCTAAATAAAAATACCTAATTTTCAGATACAGAATAAGGTGCTGTTGCTGTGACTCTTTCAACATTTTTGAGGATAGTTAGCCAAATAATTAATTGGTTAACCTAATTTAATTTTATTTATCTCTCCTCTCCCAGTTCTTTGATATTTTGGTACTTTCTGGATGTTAAAATGCACCACTGTTTCTTCTTGGCACAGACAGTTTTCATACATTCACTCTATTTGGCTGAGCACATAAAAGAAATAAAAATGCATGAACATAACACACCCCTTCTTAAAAACCAAAAAATTCCCCTAATCTAATCAACAAGATGGTTCACTGCTTTCACCAGCTTTGGTGGGAAATAATTAAGTTTATAAATATACTTTAATTTAAAGTAATGTACCGTTCTTGAAAGTTGGGGGGGAAACAGATTGTGCAAAAATTAGTCCTCAGATTTTTACTCCTACAAATTATTTTATTTTTTTATTAATCCCAAATTAACAGTTTATTAAGTTCAAAATTAATTCAGTGTGCCTTAGTCTGCATTTGCTTTTGCTGAAAAGCATTTGTTGTCCTGTTGTGTTTTTCAACATAAATTTAAAAGTTTGATCCATTTGTATTTGTTACGGATTTCTAAAAAAATGTAAGTTCTAGCACAAGGTGCTGCACAGGCAGACATTTGACTGACAAGGAAATGGTTAATTCTTAGAGTTTAATCATTCCTGTTGATTTCTTTTGTCGCTAGACCGATGGGCGTTATGAATGGATTGATAACTGGAGAATGAAGTACACTAAGTGGGCTGAAGGGGAGCCAAAGCAGAAAATAGGCTGTGTCTATCTAGATGTTGCTGGAGCCTGGAAGACAGGGTACTGCAATGAAAGTTTCTTCTCTGTTTGCCAAAAAAGTGATGGTAAGAACTTGAATCTAACCATTGTAATTACAATTATTATCTCTTTAGAGTTCATTATGCTGGGTGGTCTGCTGATATATACTTTGATGTTGGTTTTTATTTCAAGAGCTACATAGATGAAATCATTAAAAGTTACTTGGGTTGAATGGAGCCGCTTTAAAATGCGGGCCAACACATATAAAGAAAGAGCTAGTGTCACTGTGAATAGACAGCATTTATATATTAATTTACATTAATAACATTAGATATATTTTGCAAAGCTTAGACTCACGTTACTGTGCTGTTTATTCTGAGTAAGCATGCAAGACCAAAGACCTCAAAAATCAGAGAGTAATGAATGAATGAATGTTAGGTAGCACTCATGCAGCTGTGGTATTGAAGGGGGAAGAGCTGAATGTGAGAGGTGACACATAATGCTTACCTGTAACAGCTTTCCAGGTTTTCCTTTTATAACTGAATAACAAACTACAGCTGATATAAAGATGTTTAAGCATAATTCTTCAGACCGCCTCCTCTTACATTTTTGACCTGAAACTCCTGTTACTATCGTCGGATAATGCCCTCTGCATTCTATGCTATTAGGTCACAACCCACATATATAAGAATATATAAGAAACTGTTTCTTTAAGTGTTGCGCTTTCTTTTTAATTTTTTAAATTTTTTTTAAACAGTTCAAGCTCCCACTGAGCCCCCTCAGCTGCCAGGAAAGTGCCCCGAATCAGAAGGACACAAGTCTTGGATCCCTTTCCGAGGTCATTGCTACTACATTGAATCTTCATCTACGAGAAACTGGGCCCAGGCTTCTTTAGAATGTCTTCGACTAGGTAAGTACCCTCCTTAATCAGTTCTTGGAATCTGCAGTTACTTCACAATTGCCTTTTTCTGTTGAACTAAGACTGCCAAAAAAAGGTGCTGACCATTTGTTTCAGCATGTGTGGTAAAAAAACTGATATTGCGTGGAATTTAAAATTTGAATGTTAGTATACTTCAGACCCTTAATCTTTCATGGTAATTGTTAGGGCAGGCTGAACCCAGCAGTCCAGCAGAGGCAAGGTGGCCATGGCACTGTGCTTCCAAGTCCGACCAGTGACAAGGCTGAGAATGTGTTCTCTGTGGGTGCACGCACACGTGGGCAGCACATCTGTACATGTGTTCATGGCTGGCCACACAGATCACCATGGGCAGACACACATGGACACAATCTGCACCAACACCCTCACCCATAGAGAGACACACAAGTACACACACACCTACAGAGCGAGCTGGAAATCCCCATCCCCTAAATGGCTCCCTCAGTAGCCATTCCCTCCTTGGCCTTACCCTTAAAGATGCACTCACACCAGTGAGTCTCATCCTAACAGACCCACAGCCCTTATGGTCCCTCCAGCAGCTGACTGTGACTCCCCTGGTTCCTCAGCTCAGCTTGTGGGCTCACCCTTGGTGGTGCACACACACACCTGACTCACCTGCTTGCTGTCTAGGCTGACTGGCTGTTCCCAAGTGATCGCACCCTCACTTGTGGGTGGATCGTACCCACACTTGCTCCAGTTGGACACCACTTCAGTTGCTGGTGCTTAGACACCCATGCACATACATGTACACATGATTGAAGAGTCTTTCAGCCATGAAAATAGTGAGAAATAGAGTTTAATAAGATGATTCAACTGTCTGTGCAGATCAGGCACAAGGCATGGCCAGACAACTGTACTAACCAGCGAACTGTTCACACACGACCAGTCTTTATCCCCTTATCCCTCTATTTTCCTGTGCTTATTCCTCCCAAATCATCTAAGACCATCCCTTTTGCTGCCCTTGGTTCCTTCCCTGAACATCTCATAATAAGCCTTGTGCAATCTTGAAATGCTTTTTTTATCCCATCATGTGTCCCATACCCCTAGGGGCTAACCCCTCTCAGTCTGAAATATACGTTGAAGTTGACTTGTCTTGGTGAGTTTCATATGTGGACACCAGGGCTGAAGCTATAGAGAGAGCCCTAGGAGGACCCTGAGCAGGATATCCCATCTTCTGAGTCCATAATTTGGGTTCTTCCCCTGCCATTGTGCCTCTTTGCTGCTCTGGGCTTGTGGAGGTTGGCCTTTAATGGGCTGATAGCTCCTGTGATGGTCCTGGGAGTAGCCAGGAACAGGGTTCCCCATCTGCCACTGTCCTTTTGTACTCCCTTGTGGATGTGTGGTGAAGCTTTTTGTCACACAACTTACCAGGGACCAAACATCTGATACCATGCAGCGAAAGAGGAACAGTTAGAAAAACATAAAGTGAAAAAAGAGGAACATTCCATGTTCTCTTACATTCTGCTGTTCCTGCTTGTGCTCTGGGTTTGGTTTGCAGCTGGACATTTTCCAGTTTTATCTTACTCATAGTAGAATTCTCAACCCATAGTAGAATTATCAGTAGCTCAGCAGTGATTCAACTGACTGTTACATTTTCATTCTCTGTAATTGTGCCTTGCTTTCCTGAGGAAAAAAAAAAAACAAAAAAAACCCACAAAAACCCCAAAACTTCAAAAATTCAACAGCCAAATCAAAACATCAAGTGCCAAACACAGCAGCAGTGACTCCATACCTCCTGACTGGATTCCCACCCCAAACAAAGAGGATGGAAGATGTTCTTTCCCTGGTGTTTAATGCCTCTACACACGAAGCTGCGCAGCTCGTTCTCTCTGCTGGCTCCGTGCTGTGACTTCTTCTGTCACACAGAATGAATCAGTGTGGCAGAACGTCTAGTGTTTTATGTGGATGACTTACAGGGTGCTACATTGTCTGGGCAACGTATGGCCAGCATGATCTTTCTTTCTCTGATAGCTGCAAAGAGAATGGAGGAAAATTAACAAGACCTGGTTAAAAAGTTACGCTGAGGACTGTGCTTCAGAAAGTCAGCCAAGTCTGTGCTGTATAAAGACTCAGAAAATGTTTTACCATTAACATGTGAAGTTACATGGTGTACAGACTGAAGTTATGCATACTTTTTACTAAAAATGTTTAATTTTGTCCAGAGTGGGGTTTTTTGTTTGTTTGTTTTTCTTTTTTTTCAGAATAGTAACACATTCCTAGTTTATTCTCAGTACCATATTGGCCTCTTTTGCCTATAGCTCTTCAGTTATGTTGCTGTTTCCCAGTGCAGGAGGAAACAAACAAAATCCTACTGCAATGCCATGGAAATGAGAAGAAATATATCAGCAACAATGCCAAAGTCCTTCATAAATTATTATCCAAAATTAGTTTCTGTTTTGAACATCAGCTCTGTTTGCAATTTGGCACAGATAACCAGTGGCAAAAATAAGACTGACAGTGCTCTGGACAATGAGAATTCTTTCCACTGTGAAACTTAATGTTTTTTTTCCTCTGTGTCATCTAGGTGCCTCTTTGGTGTCAGTTGAAGACTCAGCTGAAGCCAACTTTCTGGCATACACCATTGAACCACTTGAAGGGAAAACATCGACTTTTTGGACAGGAATGTACAGAAATGTGGATGGTAATTTCTTTGATTTTGACATCTTTTTGTTTGGTCAATAATTGTCAGAAGCTGTTTGACACAGGTGTTGAAAATGTCACATTATACTTCTGTAATACATAAAAAAATGAAATTAGAAGAGATAATATATTATCATAGTAGGGGAAGCTGGTCAGTTGTAATCAAGCAATAACCAGTAATATATAACAGAAAGATCAGGCACAGGAAGTTAATCTTAAAGCAAAAGAAGTAATTCACAACAAAGTGTGAAAGTGAGGCACAAAAGGGCATGTACACACAGGACCACGTTGGGAGCTAAGCCAAAGTCAAACCGTTCTCAAAAGTGAGAGGCCCTGGACTGAGGTGCTTGTCATGGAGATAATCCAATTTTTGAGCTAGAAAATAATGTGGTTAACATCACTTCTAATCTTTGGAATTGCCACCCTGGAATGACCAGTCACCCATCTTTAGTTACAGCTGTCTCTCAGAACAGCTTCACTTTGAAGTTGGAATTGTTTGTGTCTTTGGAACTGCGTATCACAAGTTTTTCTATTTTCTGTCTCACTCTAAGGAAGGTAAGGGAAGAGATAACAGGCAACAGGCTGCTTAAATTAAATCCTAAATTTGATGATTAATGTTTTTCAATGATACATTTAGTTTTCAATTACATAGGTATTTCTGTCTTTGATAGACCTAAAGGTTGCTTCAGTCTTGTGCTGTTCAGGCTAAAATCTCCAGTATAACAGTGTCAGAGGCAGGACTGCAGAATAGTTCAGGTGACTTGGGGTGGGATTCTTTAACAACTGCCTGCTCAGCCACTTCAATGGCAAAACAGCTGGGGAGAAGACAAGTATTCAATTACATTGCTTGAGTCTTAACCAGGAAAAGGGACACTTTTCAGCAGAGGAAGAAAAAATTTGAAGAGAGTAATGATTCATAAACATAAGACATAAAGAAAAGCTGAGGCTTACTCATGTGGTTAATTGACAAATGAAACATTGTTTAAAGTGGTTTTAGAGCAGGTGCAGAACAATAGAGTTCTTACAGTGATCAGATACACAAGAGCTGCTTCAGCAATGTCATTGTATTACTGGATAGTGCTTACAGTGATTTCAGCATAACTGCACACCTAAATTTCATATCTTTGGAAAAGTGATTTGCCTGACACAAAGTGTGGCAGTTATTGGGGGAGGGAGGGAGGAAGGTCAGGGGAAGAAAAATATAAACAAAATGTGAAGAATCTTATAAAAACAAAACATAGCTTTCATGCTGAGTCTAAGAATTTGCTTGTTTGAGTACAACTTAAGAGTCACAAGAAGCACATTTATTCTAAATAAAAAGCACTATTAAAAGAAAGAAGGAAAAAAAGGAACAGGAAGGAAGAGACAGAAATCCCAGCGTAGCTGGACAACAGTGATCACAAGATTTTTGAGGAGATCTTTAAAAAGTAAAATTGTGTTTGTAAAGTCAGTGGGATGGAGCAGAAACTGAAAAACAAATGGAGGAAAAATGAACTTAGACTTCAGTGAGGGCTTTGAAAAGATTAATACAAAACCTCCGTACAAATTACAGAAATAAAGGGCATTCCATTGAAGTTAAATTATGTTTGAGAACAGTAATTTCTTTAGACTGAAAAAATAATTGACACTGTGCCATTGCAGTAAATTGCAGGAGATACTTCTTTAAACTTTCTTGCCTTTGTAACATCATAAGCCAGATTGGCCTGCCATTTCCTAAAACTTCATGTTATGTCATTTGCATAAAAACTTAAGGGCAGAGCAAAAATCTAATTAGTCTAGTGGCCTGTCTCCAAGAGTGGCCACAAGTAGATTTCTCAGGAAGGCAGTAAATGTGGAGCAGGTGTCAAGATGGAAATGAATACTATCTTATTATTCCATATTCAATGTTTTTCCAACTAGGAGAATGGCTGTGGCTAGACAACACCCCAGTGAATTTTGTCAACTGGAATGTAGGAGAACCTTCCCCTCAGCAAAACGAGCACTGCGTTGAAATGTATGCAAACACTGGGTACTGGAATAATATCTATTGCTCTTCCTACAAAGGCTATGTTTGTAAAAAGCCAAAAAGTAAGTGCTACATTTATGAATTTTTTTTAATGCATGGAGTAAGCATCGTGTGAGCTAATATTAGTGGATGGTCATTACACACAGTGCATTTTGTCTGGGTGTTTTCTGGTTTTATAAATGCCAAGGGATACTCATTTACATGCCAACAAAAAGAAAAAAATAACTCTTTTCAGAAAGTAGAAATACTGACCAGTGTCCCAGTCCCTTCAGAATTGTTTTAAAAAGACTGTGTTCCTATCTTAACTGTACCTAGTGTATACACTTAACAAGTCTGCACGTTCTCTATCAATAATAGTTGAGTAATAAAGTTAGTCCTGTGCTTTGCACGCGCAGATTTCTCTCATCTATTTGAAAATATGTTCCTTAGGGGATCCCTTCTGCTCAGCCTGGGGAATACCCTTTGCTTGTTTCCCTTTGGAAGTCTCACATGTGTGCATTTTCTGAGCATGAAGTAGTGGTTCTGTGAGTTGAGTATTTATGAATTGAGAATGGATGAACAGTTTTGAACCTTTTGTCTCTGTGTTCTCCTGCTTTGAGAAGGTGAATGAATGAAAAGCAAAACAAATAATATGGCCAGGATGTGCTAAAATGGAGGTGCCCTGAAATAATTGAGTGCATAAATTTGACAGTAAGCTCATAAAGGGCATATGTGCTCCTAAAAATCATCATAATCATTTCTTCCAGCATGTATTGCAATATTGAAATCTCTTCCTAAGGTTTACTGAGAAGAGTGAAATGCATGTAGTAGTTGAAACATGCCCACTTCCCCTATAAGACTGGAAATGAGAGAAATTCTGCTATTCTTTCTATAAATTTGCTCTCATGCAAAATTTTTCTTACTTACTCAGATGCTTGTAATGATGACTGTACCTCCTACAGGAAATAGGGCAGAACTGTCAGATATAACCAGCCATTTGGGGTCTACTTAACTGTCTTTTTACATTGTGAAAAACGAACAAAAGGGCACATTATTTTCATTCTCTATCAAGAATAGTTATAGATATAGGTAACAAGTGTTAAAATCAGTGACCACTCTTCCTTTTCAACCATTCAGCTCACCTGTTTGTGCTGGTACCAGCATTCCCCTGTTTTGATACGGAGCCATTTCAAGGAGCTGAAGCAGACAAAAACTAGTTACTTGTTTAGGATTAGCTTCAGCCAGTTCAGCCTCCTGAGCTGGAATGCCATGGAGACAGCCAGAATAGCAGATTATATTGCTAAATGTGCTTTTTTTCAAGAGTTAGTTACAGGCTGGTTTTAGGTCCACATGGCAAAGCATGGATCTTCATCTTACGTGGTGGCCCAGTTTTCCCAGCAAGCCAGATTTTGTGGTCCACACACTAAATTTAAACTGAGCTACAAACATTTTAGTTTGGATGTGACATGTGCTGGACACTTTGGAGTTGACGAGTGATTTCAGTGGTCTGTGTAGGTCTGTCATTAAAGTCTTTCAACAGATCGACTTCATTACACTTGCCATGTTCATGTAGGATAACAAACACTGCAAGAACTCGTAATTATATTGAGGATTATGTTTGATCATCTCTGTCCTGAAGAGGCTGTGTAGATTTTCTTGTGGTTTTACACTGATGTCAGGATCTGTCTCCGTGGAGCTCTTTGATGTTTCCTCTTTTCTGTTGGCTTGTGTCAATGCCTACAGAGAGACCAGAGAACATAGACCATAGTGCTACACCTTTTGATAGCTGTATATATCTTTGTATGGACTAAACCCAAGTGTTTTCAGTATTTAATGGTAGATTACCATATATTTCCCTCAATATGATTTTCAGTATATTCCAAATACAGAATTAAATAATAAATAATATAGAAATAAATAACAGAATAATATAATAACATAATTATTTTTCTATTTTTTTTAAATGCCAGTAACTGAAATCCCACCATCAACTGAAACGCCACCAGCTGAAACGCCTACAAAGGGTAAGAATATTGTCTTTCAAGTATTCAAAGACTAGTCTCCGTGCAAGATCATAAACAGAACAAATCATATTCAGTCTTATGTCCCTTGCATTTTCTGACATACCTAAGTACCATATCTGTTTCCTAGGAGCATATTATTTCCTAGTAGAATACAACATACTCCATACCTCCAAACCCAGTAATTTGTAATACAGCATGCAACGTTAGGGTTTTAAAATAAATTAACTTTATCTTGCTACCTTTGTCTCTCATTGTTTTGAAACAAATGGAACACTTTATCTTATCCTGCTTTCTAAAGAAACTGTTTCCAGTAATCAGTTAAAGGATATGTGGCATCCTCCTGATTTCTTTGTATTTGTTTTCAGCAATGACAAAGGATGTGAAGGCTCCTACTCTGAACCATGGTAAAACAGGAGTTGTAGTTATTGCTGTCGTCCTCATCCTAGTTGGAAGTGGCCTTGCGGGCTATTTCTTTTACAAAAGAAGAAAGAATCGCTTGTCATCAAATGACAGCTTTGAGAACAATTTATATTTTAATAGTGATGCAGTTCCTGGAACTAGTGACACAAAGGATCTTGTGACCAACATAGAACAGAATGAACATGCAGCACTGTAATGTAGTAAATGAAATGTAATGTAATATGTAATATAAAATGTAATAAAATAAAATGTGCCTTGTTTTAATAAAATTATGCAATTAGAATTAAGCCAAAGCTACTTTCTCATGTGCAAATACTGTAGGTTCAGTGTGTGCATGATGTCATGGGCAGCAGTTACTTTATTGTGTAGCCAATTCTATAATGCGTAAGAGATTTCAGACCACACGATTTGATGACCCACGCTCACCAGTGTGTGTCTTAGGAAAAGAGATTACTAAATGGAACAACAGAAGTGGATGCAATAAAGGAAGTAAAATGTGGATAGATCCACTTGAGAAGGCTCCCAAGTTTCTGCACCAGCTTTATTTTAAACCATGGTAACGCACAGATTTTCCAAGCTATATTGGGAGAAACACAGAACGAAATGGGGTTGGAAGGGACCTCTGGAGATCATCCAGTCCAGCCCCCTGCCAAAGCGGGTCCACCCAGAGCAGGTTGCACAGGAAGATGTCCAGGAAGGTTTGGAATGTCTCCAGAGAAGGAGACTCCTCCACCTCCCTGGGCAGCCTCTGCCAGGGCTCTGCCACCCTCACAGGAAAGAAGTTCCTCATATTTAGGTGGAACTTCTTCTATTCAAGTTTGTGCCCATTTCCTCTTGTCCTGTCCCTGGGCATCACTGAGAAAAGACCAGCCCCATCCTCTTGACACCCTCCCTTTGAGTATTTATAGGTGTTGATTGGATCTCCCCTCAGCCTTCTCTTCTCCAGACTAAAAAGACCCAAGTCCCTCAGCCTCTCCTCATAAGGGAGATGCTCCAGGCC
>JAOQGH010000012.1:20397993-20415376 GCA_025769975.1 Gallinago jamesoni | reverse complement strand
CACGCTCCAGCCCCTCAATGTCCTTCCTGTGGTGAGGGGCCCAGAACTGAACCCAGCCCTCGAGGTGAGGCCTCCCCCGTGCCCAGTCCAGAGGCGCCATCACTGCCCTGCTCCTGCTGGCCACGCTGCTCCTGACACGGGCCAGGATGCTGGTAGCCTTCTTGGCCACCTGGCCACACTGCTGGCTGACTATTGAGCTGACTATTTTGCAACTTTTGAAGCCTCTTGTGACAGCTGGCCATACAGACACACAGAGAGAGCACGGCAGGCTTTACCCAAGGAGCCACACAGAGGCTGTGAGCACCCTCACCAGCTCCAAGTCACAACCACGGCTCACTGCAGCTTGCGCGTCCTTCATCTAAGGGCAAGACACACCCTTGTGGTTACAAAAGCTGTGTCTGATTATCTTCTTCATTTCCTTTCACCGTTTCTGAGATGAATTTTGGCTTGGGGTGTGGTATGAAGGTGGCTTTTTGGTGCACCATCTGACAGCCCCATCTCTTGCTGTTGGCGCTGACAGGGCTGGATGAAGCACGGCTTCTACTGTTACTCCGTGGGGCAGTTGCCAGCAACCTTCTCAGAGGCAAAAACAATCTGTGAAGAAAACAAAGCTTACCTGGCTTCTGTGAGAGACAGGTATGGAAACGGAATTCTTGTCCTTGCATACTTGCATCCAGGATGGAAGGGCCAAACAGGAAACCCTTCTTACTTTGCATGTGTTCATGGTGTCCCATGTGACACCACTCCTTGGCTGGAAAATTTATGGTAGAACTGAAGAAGTATTCCAAAACATGTCAGGGGCTTGTATGTCATCAATTCAAGCATCCCAGCCACACACCTGCACTGGTGGTGACTCCAAGAATTAGAAAATTGCGTCAACCCCCCAACAACGCTGAATTGGCAGATTATTTTAAAATCTATTGCTCTAAAATTAAACAGATAAGCACAGAACTATTTATTTCCTCTGGATTTGAGCTTTTCAGCCTTTTCCTTGTAAGAGTTGGATCTCAAAACTTACCTTTTTTAGTATAAGAATAGAACTTTTGCCCTAGAGTAGCAAAGATTTAAAGATCTAGATCTTATCATAAAGCTCAGTAAAACACTGTAGTACTTATTTATAAAGAATGAATAGCATATATGCATTAACACAAGTACTGTTTGGCTCGTGGTGTTCATTGTGCAATAAAAAAGGAGAACAGAGTCACTCTAAATTCTAAACAGGACTTACATTACCAAAATATAAAATAAAAATTACTTTATATGAGAGTTAGAACTCTTAAAGTAAGATCATCACCTTTGCTCCAATCCATACTTATCTTTTCCAGAATATTAACAAATCACCTTAACTTTACCAGATTTACTACAATGAATTGTTTGAGGAAATGAAAGAATTACGATAAAAAGTGATACATCAGTTTGGTACTTATTCTTCACAGATATGAACAAGCTTTTTTGACTTCTGTAATTGGATTCAATCCAGCAAAGTATTTCTGGATTGGTCTCTCAGATACAGAGGAGCAGGGGACGTTCAGGTGGGCCAGCGGGGATGTCGTCACCTTCACCCACTGGAACACGGGGATGCCTGGTACGTGCCACGAGAGCCACTGAATTTCCACTCTGAGGGCCCAAGAAGTGGGGTTTTTAAAGCTAAATAGTGGTTTAGAAACTCTATTGAGTGTTGGCATAAAAGTGGAAAAAACAACTTTGCAACTTTCTGTTTGTGCTAAAGGGCTTAAATCAGAGATCATGGTAGCTCCTTCCAGGAGAGCAGGTGGGACTTTATGTGTCTGCTGATATCATTCCTTGTTGTTTGGTGGCTTTGATGGGTGGTGATTCATAGTGTAATGTAAAAAGAATTTTGATAAAGGTTATTTATGCTTTAATTGAGATGCATGCAAGCTACTATTGGCATCCAAACACAGTGGGGACAGGTTACGTTTAATTAAGTAGTGTATTCTTTGAGAAGATGCTGCTATTTATCAAAAAAGTTAAAAATTTTATGTTTCATGCAGGAGGGGAGTCAGGCTGCGTGGCCATGACAACAGGAACTTCAGCTGGATTATGGGATATATTGAACTGTGCAGAAACAAACATGTTTCTCTGCAAGCAGCTGGTAGAGGGAGCGACTCCCCCTCCTCCTCCGACGGTGCCCCCTCTCCCATCCTGCCCGGAGGGGTGGCAATCCGTTCCTCAGAGCAGCCTCTGCTTCAAAGTAGGTGTTCAGCTTCTGAATGCAAACCTTTGTCTTTTCAAATGAGAGCACGTTTCACGTGTGCGTGGAAGGTGGCATTTTACCCTGCCTACCTGGTACCTCTCTGCAGTAATACATCTCCAGCCATCTCCAGGTGGTGTGTCAGGGAATTGCTGGAAAGTGCTGTACGTAGGTACAAAGTAAGTTTGGAGTCGCTGGGACTTGGAGATGGTATTAAATGCAAAGCTGAAATAATCAAATTTGATAGAGGGCTACAGGCCTATGGTTGCACGGTTGCACAGTAAGTGATAAAACCTAGAGACCAGGAGACCAGATGAAGGTTAGAAGCCTTCAATGCTGTTTCTAAATTTCTGTAATAGCCAACACAGTATTTAACTGGCCACTTTTTAATAGATTTTTCAGGGAGAAAGGAAGAAAATGCAAACATGGTTTGGTGCAAGAGATTTTTGCAGAGCCATTGGAGGAGATCTGGCGTGTATCCACAGTGAAGAAGAACAAAATCTAATAATCAGTTTGTAAGTATCTGCAGAGTGCGTCATTTAACTGTAGGGGAAAAAAAAAAGACATTTAAAAAAATGGCCTTTCTGAAAGACCTAAGGGACTTCTGGTGATCAGTTTTTGCCTTGCAAGTGGCCTTGTAAAGTGGCAGAAGGAAAGGGGTAGAAAGAGGTGAGCGGAAGGGTTTCTTGGCAGACCTCTGGGAAGGTGGTGCTACACATGCAAGTGGCCTGAACGTACACAAAAATGAAAGAAGGATCACCAATTTTAGTCCAAAAAGATAAAACTTATATTTTTAGCTCATTTTAATCAGTAGAGGAAATACTCTTGATTAAAGGAATAGTTTGTACTGCTTTCTTTCCTTAGTTAAGGGGAAAAATCGGGAGACTAAGGAAAGCCTGTCCTGGTGATGTGCTTATATAAATGTTTTAATCAAGCCTATGAGTACAGACATGCCTGATTTTGGATGCTTAAGATAGTTGGTCAAACCAAGACCTTAAAACAGATTTTCATTTAACTCAGTGTCTGTGTACTCATGACAGCTGTGACCCTTTCCATGAAGCTGTGTTTCACTGCTTCCTGCCAAATGCAGTGCCCAGGGTGTTTTTCCCCACATGGCAACTGAATGGTCACTTTATATGACTGTCTCAATGATACTTCAAACATAAAAACACTGAGAATACTGTGATGATATATATTCTGCTCTATTTCACACTGTGTCTGATTTTCTATATTTGTAATGATTCAGAAAGAGAGATTATTTTCACTTTTCTTACTGGATGGGTTTAAGTGCCTTGGACACCGATGGCGGATTTATATGGAGTGATGGCTCACCAGTGAGTAAATTATTTATTATTCCATCTTTTTTTCTCATTTTCCACTTATGTCTTGGCAGATAGTTCTCACAACTCCTCCTATACAAGCCACAAGCGTCTTCACTACCCGATCGCACTCCAGGAATTAATTAGCTTTTATCTTTTGACAATTCATAGTTATAGATAACAGTATGATATTTAGAGTGATGAAATAACACCAAAGGTGTTGGAATATCTCTTGATCTAAGCAAATCTGGTTGTACTAATCTCTATAGTCCTGTTTTTCATTTACTGTTAGATATAATTTTGCCTGTCTACTCAAGTTGGGCTTTACTGCCTGCTCCATCTTAAGTAGATCAAGGTCTGCAAGGCCCAAGTTCATATGGCAGCACTCACTGCTGTTGATTGTCTCAGGTTGAAACGTCAGAGCAGGATAATCAACCCAGGGCTCAGATGATGGTACTTAGATACGTCTATCTAGAGCTTGGCAGGTGAACTTCATCTCTCCTGATAACAAAGAGGGCAACAACCTCTTGGCTTACTAACATGTCTTGTTGTTGACATGCAAGGGTCACGTCCTTCTCCTTACAAGGTCTGGTATCAAAGCACAAGATGGACAATAAAATCAAATGAAGTACACTTTTCTTTAACAGGACGATATAAGACAATTGTTTCACTTTAAAATGAAAGTACTAACAAAGCTGTGTTTCCACTTTAGGTAAATTTTGAAAAATGGGCACATGGAGAACCAAACAACTATGATGGAAATGAAAAATGTGGTGTGTTTAGTGGCTACAATAATATGAACTGGAATGATTTATTTTGTGAATATATGCGGGATTATGTTTGCCAAATCAAAAAAGGTAAGAGCACTTTCTTCCTTAAGCAACTTTTAGAGACAGATATGAACATCCTTCCCAGGTCTGACCAAGCTATATGCATGTATTAGATCCAGCTGTGCCATCAAACACAATGAAACACTTAATGCATTTCAATTTCAATTTCAATAAAAGCAGTTCAAAGCTATGAATTCATCCCTGAGATACACATGCAAGTTGGGGTGTATACCCAGAATGTTGAGGACATGAAATACAGAAACATAAGTTTGGGCATAGTTTCTGCAAGCTTAACTTGTGATTGGCTCTAATATGGTATTTTGCTCAGTGTAGCACCATTTTTTCAGATATTTTGAGAAATTCTGTGACAAAAATAAGCATACCCTTAAGATTAATTTTATTACTTGTAATTAAAACAATTAAAACTTTAAATTGTTAACAACTCTATAAATATATTTAATTGAGAAATGTCTGAAAAACATAAACCAGTAAGATATTGATTTACATTGCAGGAACACCACTGAAACCAGAGCCTAATTCCACACTCAGTAAGTCTTCTACTTCCAATAACAGAATAAAATTAATATATAATGATGTTAAGTTTTATTACAGAGTGCTTAATGTTTTACCTTGCAGATTATGAATATGTTGTTGGTGAAGAAGACTGGATAATATATAATCACAAGGAATACTACTTCAGCAAGGAATCAATGCCTATGGAAAAAGCTAGGGTCTTTTGTAAGAAGCATGGTGGTGATCTTGCTGTCATTGAGAGTGAAAATGAAAAAAATTTTCTTTGGAAATATGTAAGAAACACATTTTACTTCAAAAAATGCACTGTTCTGTCCTTGGCAGAAGCCACCTTTTTCAGCTGGCTTATGAAGTATCACAAAGTGATCCCCATCATAAAAAAAAAATCAGTGCCACCTTTCATGAGGTTATCTACGTAGGAGCTTTGCCATAATCATTATTTTGATAAATTGCTACATATAGGTAAATCCTCGGCTTCTTTTCAAGAACACTCTTATGGTGCAAATTTCAAAAACTTTGCTTTGTTTAGCTGAAAGCTAGTTACTGAGTATGTTTTGTTTTCCAACTCATTTTCTTCACAGAATTCAAGAAAAACCTTTTCACTTATTATTTGCCAAAACAGATTTCAGACTTTCAGTAAAAGGTTTAAGACAGAATATTTTCTAATAGGAAGAGAATAACCTGATGATGATGTACTCTTTTGGAAATAGATTTGCATATTATACAATTGCACAACTGAAACAAAAGCAGTTTTTGAGAGCTTGCTTATTTTATTTGAAATTCGTTTTCTTACAGTTCATTAAAACTCTTATTTTTTATGTTTTAGACTTTCTATAAAGACTGGGGAAATAACTTTTACATTGGCTTAAGTGTGAGCCTTGATAGGACATTCCGGTAAGTAAAAACAAATTAAGTTTTTCAGACTCATAACGTGACTATTTGGCATGGCTGTCTGTAAAAGGCTGTTGAAGTTCAATGACAGACAAAAATCTATCTACAGCTGTGTCTTGACATAAAGCTTAAAATATGACTCTCTTCCTCAGGGGAGCATTTCTCCTGTAATATTTTCACTATTTCCCTTTCTTTTGTATTGTGAGGCTGAGACACTCACAGTCAGATTAGTGTCATCCCATTTTCCTTGTTAGATGAAACATAAAATTGGTTGGAGGTCTCTAGGAAGTTCCAGATGGTACTTGCAGACATTCCTGAATATTCAAATGATCAAAGAAAAAAGAAAAAAAACCCAAGCATACAAAACCTGCAGTGAGGCATTAGTTTGGTTTTTAGAGGTGAACCATCAATACTGGGAAGCCCTTGTCTGGGAGGTAATTTCTGGACCGTTTTAATGTCAGAGCCCATGGCTGGACAGCTTCAGGCTGCATGGAATCGTTACTCTTCTACAGATGTCTTCAAAAACAAATTGCCCTGGGAATAAACCTCCCATGGAGCCTTAGATGAGTTACAGACACACTTCTCCTGTGCCACTCTTCTCCACCTCCCTCACCCTTTTTTTCTAGTGCCTTCTCCTGGGATTTGAAGCCTGGTCAGATGAATCTCAGCCTCTTCATTTCATCTTTTCTTCTCAGGCCTTGCTTAGCCACAAGCCATGGAGACGGGATAGTGTCATCTCCTGGAGCTCCTGCTTTTTTCATCACATCCACTGCTCAGTTGTTTGTCCAACTCTCCCTTGCTCCCTCACTAGTTTCATCCTCCTCCCTGCTGGATGATGGTGCCGCTATTTGTCTTTATATAATTTCTTCAATTTTGCTATGAACTGTTTTTTCATATTTGGCTCAGGAGATTTGCAAGTGGAAGCAGCTGGCATCCTGTTGAATTCCTTACTTGTAGTCTACTTCAAAAAACCACACATACAGTTGCTTAGTTTCCAAAACTGGAAAAAACACTAAATTGCCCTGTAACTGATGCTGTCTGAAGGCTCGTAAACTTGGCAGTTCGCCCGCTTGACTTTCCTCCTTCCGGCACACTGAGGCTTTTTCACTATCTTCTTGGCTACTTTTTGAGGATAAATTTGTGAATCACCAAACTAGAAATTGATCGTTGCATGGCTGAAAGCAATAGCTGTATAATATGTAAGATTTCCTTTGTTTAACAAAATGGTCCAACTGTCAGTCAAGTAGCTCGAGGCTCTATCTTACCCTACAAGATCTTTTATTACTGCTTTTGGCCACAGAAAATTACTAAATAAGCTCAGGTTTCTGTTTCTGTCCTCCAGAGAATGCCAGGTCCAATGCTACACTGGTGTATTTCCTGCAGGCTGTCAATGCCCAGAGACCAAGAAAGGCTGGGATCACCAGTTGAGAGGACTAGTTCAGACCTGGTCCAGGTCAACAGAACAAGCAGTTGATATAAAGACATTTCTTACTAATTCCAAGTGGAAGGTCTTGTTTGTTTTTTTGGTTTTTTTTTTGTTTGTTTGTTTTTTGTTTTTGTTTGGGTTTTTTTGTTTGTTTTTTTTTACCAGAAAACAACAGTTGTTTGTAAGCTAAGATCTGGGAAACTTAAAATACAAACTTCTAATACTTTCTTTACAAAGAAATATCAGCTAATTCAACTAAGTATTATTATTACTGCAAATCAATTCTTTCAGGTGGATGGATGGAACTACAGTGAACTACGTGGCCTGGGCTCCAAATGAACCCAATTTTGCAAATAATGATGAAAACTGTGTGGTCATGTATGCCCAAACAGGTGGGTGTTGTAACAGCATAGGACAGGCCTGGGGGGACTGCGTGTGCAAGGCTGGGGGAGTTACGATAATAAGCGTGCTTGTGTTTCATAGACTGTTTAAAAAAGGGAAATCAATCATAGTCTGTTCTTTCATTTATGCACTTTTAAAAAATTCAACTCTACGTAGCTAACCCATTGGGTTACACCTGCAATTTCATTCCTGGCTTTGACAGAAAATTGCAGTGTGAACAAATCCATTGATCATAAGAGCAGCAAACAGAGTCAGTATTGTTTTTCCTCTAACCTCTGTCCATTTTGTGACTGTCTCTCAAGAGCATCAGCTCTTGATCAGCTCAGCTGTCATTATGCAGTTCCTAAAAATCTAGGGCTTGGGCATGGCTTTGATTATTACTAAACAACGTTATACGCTATTTTAATTTTAAAAAGAAAAAAATATCATTTAATGTAGAGTGTTGCAAGCAGTTGTGCTTACACTAGCCAAGCACTTACTCTTATTTGTAGCAGTTAATTTCTTCTATTTTAACATTTCTAGTCTCAAAATCTATAGCTGAGGTAATCTTTCTAGGCTCTATTAGAGATCAATGGGAGGAAGTGAATGCTTTTGGGCGTTTAATATTGCATCCTGTTTCCGAGATCTTCCTTAAGATAAGATGAATTATGTCCTTAACTTCACTAAATAAAAATGACAATATCTCCATTAAATAAACGGTATGACTAGCTCTGCTGTAGATAATTACCTCATAACTGTCTGCAGCTAATGAAATGAATACCATTTTCTTATTTATTCCTGATATGTAAAATGGGAATAATGACATTAATGTCATATTCTTACATCACATTCCCATAGGGGGAAAAGATACCCAGAAGACCAAAAGACTGTGAGAAGCTCAGGTAGCAAGGTAACAAGGACGAAGTACCTTATGTAGACAGAGTGACTCTAGAGATCTTACAGAACTTAGAGAGGTGAACTAACCATTTGAATTAAAACTCCCCTTTGGCAATGCTATGGTTTTTCAATATTGACATATTTCTGTTCTCAGACAAAATATTCATAATGTTGTTGTTAACCTGAATATTTCTAGGGAACAGACATAAAAATTATCCATTACAGAAATAAAAATACTGTAACCAGTTCTACTTTCCTGATTTGCTTTAGCAAAGGACACCTTTTATCACAGTCTCAATTGCCTTTTGTTTTTTTTTGTTTCAATTTGCTTTCAGGTACATGGAATGATCTCAATTGTGGCAGTGTGGAGTTATTCATTTGTGAAAGGCTTAACAATACTGTTCGTCCAAGTGTTGCTCCCACTTCACCACCACCAAAGGGTGGGTGTCCAGAAGATTGGCTCTTCTTCAATAACAAGGTGCAGTATGAAATGTCAGTATATTGCATTTTAAAAAGAGCAGAATGAAATCCATCTTTGATTCAGTTTTTCAGTTGTAGCGGTGTTTTCAGTTAGCGCAAAATATATTCTGATTGTGTATATTTAAAAACTCAAAAAAAATATGATTCCTGAAAGAGAAATTATAGCCTCTATTGGGATCACAGCAGTTATGAGGGAGGTCATGGGACATACAAGAAGAAAGATCTGTTGAGGTTTTCAACCAATCCAGTTATAATCTTCACCACACTACTATGTAAGATCACTAGTAGCCTTCTCAAAAGACAAAAGTTCAGGATAAGAGACTGTCAGTAGTGAAAATTCATAGATTTTCATGAGTTAGGCCATAAAAGCTATAAAAAACCAGTATATACTGTTGAGAATACACCTAGCAATGAAGGTAATGCTTGCCTCAACTAGTTCCATCTGTCTTTCTTTTATCTAAACCAAAATATGATTTCAGTGTAACAGAGCTCCTCTGTTAGAGATCCACTGGCTGCTGTCTTCTCTTTCATTCCCTCTCTCAGTCCCAGGGGAAAGAGTCACAAAATCAAAGTTTATTTCTTTTCACGGTGCTCTCTGGAGCTAAAGTGCCTCTCTCTTCCTCACCTCCTAGAAGAGGAGCTTCCAAAGGCTCCTTCCTTGACTCCTCTCCAAGGATTTGGATCATTAAACTGACATATTCCTTCTAACTGAATGCTAAAATATTGGACTTTATGTTAGTTTTCTTTCATAAAGACCTAAGGACTAGAAAGAACTGCTAAATTAGCTGATATCCCTTTTTGTTTAAAATATCCAGTTTATCTTGTTTGCTACAAACGGAGATGTTTGCACCAGAAGCTCAAACACCAGCCAGTTACAGATTTGGCACCCTTCTCTTTTGCAGTGTTACAAAATATTTGGCCTTAATGAAAACGATACCTTGACGTGGCACGGTGCGCGGAACAACTGCATTGATTTTGGAGGAAACCTGGCTACTATATCAAGAAAGGAAATACAAGGTATAAAGTACCAATGTTTTGATACTGAAGGAGACACCTAGTCATTCCCGATAAACAGATTAAAACAGATGTTATAGCTTCTGCAATATATGCTATTATTTATGTCATGTTAATATAAATTTATGTTGAATGGGAAACTGCATGCTTGGAAAATTGCTCGCATATGTTTTAGTATCTTGATTAACTTTTAAAATCCTAGCTTTGGGGTTAATATAGGACATACGAAACAATTTGTACTGTTCAAATATTAAGGGTTTGTATTAGGGGCTTGTCATATAATAACATGTCCATATTTTAATTATTCTAAGTGTACGTGTAAAAACAGCACACAAAGGGAGTAATATCCAAACCAAATCATCATGCTCCTAGCTGCTGAGCCAAACGCTGCGGGGGTCAGTGGAGGGGACATCATCAGGCAGAAGAAGGCTCCAGCAGAGTCTGTAGGCTCATTTTGTATGTGCCAAGGTTTAGTGTACTCGTGTAATTTCTGTAATACCGTTAAAACATTTTCCCTGCTTCCTCAGATGGTGAGCAACATAGAAGAGTATACACAAAAATTCCTTAAAAAAATTTGAAAAAAAAAATTCTATATCAAAACTTCCCCATCTTTGAGTTTGTAAATACTTTTTCTGACTTTAACATCAGATGGCCATCTATTCTTTTTATTTCTATCATAAGATTACCACCTTATTAAAAAAGAGAAAACCAAAACTGATCATCTTGGTTCCAGGCACTCTGAAGTCTGCACTGTTGGGCAAAGGCACATTCAATTTCCTTTCTTGTACAATTGTTCTTTTTTCATTCAGCTTTTCTCATGTCCCCCCTAAAAACTGCTGAAACTGATGCTTGGATTGGACTGAATGACATAAATCAGGAGCACACATACTTATGGACAGATGGAAGCCCAGTTTACTATACCAATTGGGCAAAAGGTTCTCGAAGTTATTACAGTAAGGTAAGCATTAATTTCTATTTATCCCTTAAACTTTATAATTTTATAAGTTAATTAATATGTATGTAGCTACTACAGTATTTTCTGCAAAGTTTCCTTTATGAAGTCTTTTTGTAATCTTGTTGTTTTTAAAAGCAAAGTAATCATGTGGGAGATCTACCTTCATACATTTTTTTCAACATCATACATATTTTTTTCAAGACAAACGCTTTGAACAAAATCCTCAAAAGAAGGAAACTCTGAATCTTCCTTTCTCATTTCTGTCTTCTCCCTCTATACCTTCTATCAAGTCTTCCTTCTGAAAGACATCTTCTGCATGCTTTGAAACTTTTGGCTCTGTTATACCATTTTGTGTTTCATTGCAAGACAAAACTGAGTGTTATTTAATAATTATAAAATGGCTAATGTAGAATACTGTACTTGATAATAACACTTCTATACTCCCCTGCTAGCTTTAGGAAGTTCCTCTCTTTTTCATAACAGATTTGCTTTGAGTCCAGTTAAACCAGGAAAAAGTTGTGGGAGGTCTAACCTCTGCTGCCATCCAGGCTAGTTGGAGAGGGCAAGGAGTGCTTCTTGCCCGCTCTGTGCTGGGCTTTGCAGCTCCCTCCATCATCCATTCCTGGGGCTGAGTTGTAAATGCTTCATTGTCACGTTACTGTCCCTGGGCATTGCTTGTATGAGTTCACATATTGGATCTTCATATTCTTCATCTGGGTGGGACCGCACGTAGCAAGCGAGCCCGTATATCCACCAGGAGAAGGAACACTTCCTACACATCCACCTTTTCCTTGTTAATCTCATTTCCCCTGTAGGATGACTGTGTTTTTATGATGAAGAACCCTATCGAACAGGCAGGGAAGTGGAAAGATGAAGAATGTAAAACAAGCAAAAGCTACATATGCCAGAAAAATTCTGGTGAGTCTTCTTTCACCACTTTCCAGTACAGCTGATTTATTCTTGTGTTGAACTGGTGTTAAAAGTGACTTTCCCATATTCAGCCGCAAAAAGGGCTGAATTAAGTGAAATTAATCTGTCAGTGTCACATGCACTATGGCCCTTCTAACAAAATGAGCACACATTTTCCTTTTTAGAGAAAAAAATCTTAAGAATCACTATTTTAAGGACTAGACTAGTAAATAAAAAAAAATATACTTATGGATCATTATGTATTTTACTACTTTTGGTGACCAGGAGGGAGAAACAAAGACTAGTATTTTGTCTTTCTATGGGCAAAGTCTTCAAAACTGAAATTCTACTGTTACACTTAAAAGCACTGCAACTTCTTTGTTCTGAAAGGCCCGCATTGATTTATTTACAGTCCTACTTATGCAATTTCAGCAGCAGCATTTACACCCCTCTGCTCACTCATGGTGTTCTTACTGAACCCTGTTCCTTGTCACATATACAACAAAAGCTAATATATCATGGAAAATTGGGAGGGGGGGGGGGGGAATTGTTCCCTTCAATGCCCTACACAGTGACAATGTGCCTTGGGGAGGTCTAGAGCTTGCAGGGCATGTTCCTGGAGGCGATACAGATATTTACGCTGAAAGGTTATTCTAACAAGGATTAGAAAATTTTGTCACAGAATATGAAGATATGGCTTTCATCACCGCAGGGATAGTTGGGGAGCTTCTTAATTTGTTATTCCAGCCTCTCTTAATTGCTTGACTGCTCTAGTACACCAGATCTTCTCTCTGCGTTATATGCCTAGGCAATATAAAGTGTTTGACTTTTCTTTTTGTTTGTTTGCTCATTGCAGACCCCAAATTGCCAAACTCCCAACCTGTAGTTCCAATGTTTGGCTTTAACAATTATGGTGATGACCGTTACGCAGTCATCAACTACAAAATGAGCTGGGAGGAAGCCCAGAAGAACTGCAGAGACCAGTCTGCAGAACTCGCCAGCGTTTTGGACCCTTATGCGGAATCTTACCTGTGGTTACAGATACTAAAGCACGGGGAGCCTGTGTGGATTGGTTTTAGCAGCAACTTGGTGAGTGCATCAAATGCTTGTGATAAACATCAGGGGGTTTTACACAAACCCAAACAGTTGGCTGTAGAGGAAGTGAGAACTGCCACAGCCTGCATTTCAGGTGCCACCGAGGATGGAGCTACAGTAGATAGTAGCTGCAGCAGTGACAGTGGCTGTGAACATCTGTAGACCTTCTGCCCTAACTGCTCTGGAGAGCAGAAGTCTGGGACAGACTGTTGCGTACTGATGACAGAGGGGATAAATTAATTTTGTGTGAGAAACCATGATTCTGGTATTTCCTAACTTTTACATACCTCCTCTTGTCCTATCCCCTGGGACTTGGGAGAAGAGACCGACCCCCCCCCGGCTACAGCCTCCTTTCAGGGAGTTGGAGAGAACGAGAAGGTCTCCCCTCAGCCTCCTCTTCCCCAGACTGAACCCCCCCAGCTCTCTCAGCCTCTCCTCATAAGATTTATGTCATTTCCTTTTAGAATCACAGCCATTACGTATGGTCAGATCGAAGAAGGAGCCGGTATCATAACTGGGGCACTGGAGAGCCAAATAAGAATGCAGCCTGTGTCTATCTAGATTTGGATGGTTTTTGGAAGACAGCATCTTGCAATGAAACATTTTTATCTCTCTGTAAACAATCCAATGGTAAGTTCTGAATGGGAGAAATGTGATTTGGGAGGCTGGAATTTTAATTCAATTTAATTATTTGAATTTAACTTTTCCACACATGCCAAGATTGTGATAAATATTGCATGCCTTGTGATAAAATATTGCTTTTGTTAAGGAAGAACTCCCAGATCCAGTCTGTCTTGAATGATCTCCAGCCATTTAATTTCACAGGCCATTCAACACATGCGCATCATGAAGACAACCACAAAGTTTCATGCCACAAGCAATAGATCTTTTCTCATTCCTTGTTTGTCAAGAACTGCAGAACTGATCAATTTTGCCCTAACTATAAATACATCAATGATATATTTTTACATTTTAAAGTATCTTTTGTAAAATTGGGAAGTAAGAAACTTCTGTCAGTGTAGCAGCCAAATAGATTAATTTGAAAGTAAAAGATCCTGGGAATCTTCTACCGAGATAATTTAGAGCTCAAATATTGCACCTGATATTCAAACATATTTTAGATTATATATGAAATTAATGATCTCTGCACCATACTTCACTGCAAATTTTATCTTATCTCCTTTGGCTTTAATCAGGTGATGCAATAGGCTACTAATTTTACTTTTACATAGCCTAGGAAGCACATCCAAGGGCTGGTACAGACACCTTCTCTGGCCGACCTCACTATGAGTGGGGTGGACCCATGCCACTGTCTTTTGGTGCTGGTGTCAAGATTCTTTATGCATACTGACTCATTCCTCATTCTGCTTCACAAGTTTTAAGAAAAAATTGCTTTGCTGAAGAGAAATGCAGTAAGACTGGTGTAAGCCTCTTTTAGCAGATTGGAGAATCAATTCCAGCCAGTATCATTTATTACTAGTTTACCAAGATGAGTTCAACCTTTTATCATTAGTGAAGTCTCTGCAATATTTCTTTTACTGGAGTCACTGTCAAATTGGTAGGGCTGATGTGTGGTGCAGGAGTACAAGTTTCCCTTGGCTTTTAAGACCCCACTGAAACCTATATGTGTCCTTACTAGAGTTAATCCCTACTGAACCACCACAGCTTCCTGGAAAGTGTCCTGAACCGAAGCGTGGTAGATCTTGGATTCCCTTCCGTGGTCATTGCTACTATGTTCACACCACTTCTGAGGAAAGCTGGCCTGATGCTTCCATGACTTGTATTCAAATGGGTAAGTGACTTTTTTTTTTTTTTAAATTAGGATATTTTACAGGTTGGTTGTGCATTTGTTTCTTTAATCCAGAACCAAGAGATAATAGGCACACATAGATGTGTGTGTATCTCTATCAAATATAAACTACATCTAAATTAAATATTAAGATTTTCTACTATAAGAAAAAGTTAATCACAAAAAACCATAATCCTTTACTGATAAAATTAATTTCTAATGGAAAATCCTGCTGAAGTTATATGTAATGTTTAATTCCTGTTTTTAGGTGCTTCTCTGGTTTCCATAGAAGATTCAGATGAACTGAACTTTCTCTTGCTTCATTTGTCCCCAATGGCAAGTGAATTCAGAAAGTTTTGGATAGGATTGTTCAAAAATATTGATGGTAATTATTTCGCAATGCATACTGAGATGAAAATAAATAACATATTAAATAAACAGTAAATACAAAAACAAATAACGAGAAAACAACTGTTAAATTTTTAATAGCTTTTCTGATAGAAAAACAGAACACCAACCATCAAGAAGGCTATGCTTTTTGTATCTTTACTATAGCTAGAATGTATTTCAGCCTGTAAAGGGTTATAACTTAACACTGCAATAGTTGATTAAAATGTTTCTCATCACTTCTCTTTACACAAAGCACTTGCATTTAACCAGTGTTAGTCTTTTAAGAAAAATATTGTCTTGAAATTAAAAGGCAGACTTAGACTGAAATTTATTTCTAAACAACACAGGGGGTAGCAGCTCATATAAGCTGCCTAGCAACATGTCTCAATCTAAATTTCACTTTTTTTCATAAATTTTTGGTGGAACATATTTATTTTCACCTAGCTTTCTTTTTTTTTTTTTCCTTTTTAAACTGCAAATTTGATCCTGTTTGCTATATGCTACATCATTGTAATTCTGAAGCCTGTTTTTCATGGCAGACTTTGAGAGTACCTCTCCAGACTGAGTCTGGACTGGGCTGCAGTAAGTAGCCTTGGCCATGGCTGCCCAAGTCCCTGTCTCTCACCACCAGCAATGGCAGGCACCTTGTTGCATGTTGGGCCAGGTTCATCTCTTAGTTTTCAGCTAGAACAGATGAATTCTGAGAACAGCCTTCAGCTAAAAGTCCTCCTTCCACCACTGACACCCATGGCCCCTAAAGCTGATGCAGTTCACTTTGCCTGTGAACATTTACATTTGGTACATTCCCATCTGAACGCCTCTGACAGTTAAAAGAGTAAGAAATGAGCCCAATGTGATGCTACTTTAATCAACTAGTAAATTCCATAACCAGTGTTGTATCTCGTAGACTAGAAACAATTCCCCACTTCATTCACTCACTGGTTAATATTTTTAATTTTAGGGGAATGGATATGGATAGACAGGAGCGCAGTAGAATTTGTCAACTGGGAGAAAGGAGAGCCTACAGTAATTTTTGATGAACACTGTGTTGATATGGATGTCTCAAGTGGAACCTGGAGGAACTATTACTGTTCTGTTGACCAGAATTTTATTTGCAAAATTCCCAAAAGTAAGTTCTTAATTTCTGTGCACTGGGTTACTTTAAAAGTAATGATTAATATACATCAAGCCAAGCTGTTTATGCACTGGGTGTGCTTTGTGTATCGGTGTTCACACATGTGCATCTGCATCAAAGCCAGGAGTAACTTCTGTTAAGGACAACGAGAAACAATGTTGGAGAAGAACCTGTCACTGTTTCCTCTTCTTGGTTTAAAAGCGTTGATCTCTTGGCATTTGCTGTGCTGCTGGTATGGCTGGTACCACTGAAGTGTGCTGGGATCTGCTGGATGGCCAAGCAGAAAGCATCAAGTGAGGGTGGGCAGTGGAGCCCAGTTAATTTCTCTGCTGCATGGGAAGACATGCCAAGGCAACCAAAGAGCACAGGACATTTCATTTTCAATGGTTACTTTTGGTCCTGTGGGTTTTTTGGCAGCTATCATGAGTCACCATAGACATACAGATTAGGCTGTGTTTGCACACAGCAACCAGGAGAGAGTTTGAAATAGGCCAGATTTGCCATTGGCAAACAGATCCACTGCACAAATATAAGAGATGCAACGTGGAACCAGTTGAGTCTCCTGCTTGTGGATCTCCACAGATGGGCAGGTTGGCAATGGAGTCATCCATGAGCTTTGCAGAGCCTACCCAGCCAGTTCTGCAAGCAATTATCTGAATCCTACTCCCCAAGCAATTAAGGGAGGAAGTTGTCAAAAACATTTAAGCTGTATTTTTAAAGTACAAATGTGCTTTTTATTTTTGCAAGTGTAAAAAATTGAGTTCTTCAGTGTGAAACATGAAGCTTTACACTGTGGAAGTATAAAAGCTTTGAACATCTGTCTCCCCTATGAAAAAAAATGTTCAAAGCAACTAATAGTGAGAAAACACTTTGTTTGGTTGTGTCTTTTCTTTCCAAATGTATTTTGAATAAGAATATTTGATAGATCCAGCTTGAATTGTCAGGAAAAATGGTTTCATATGTTTTTTTTATCTCTGCGTACTGTGTTCAGCTCTGGGGCCCACAGCATAAGAGGTGGACTTGCTCGAGAGGTCCAGAGGAAGGTCATAGAAATGATCAGAGGGATGGAGCACTTCTCCTATGAAGACAGGCTGAGAGAGCTGGGGTTGTTCAGCCTGGAGAAGAGAAG
>JAOQGH010000012.1:20328667-20380729 GCA_025769975.1 Gallinago jamesoni | reverse complement strand
GACCTAGTCACTTTATCATAGAAGGCCACTAGGTTAGTCAGGCAGGACCTGCCCCTAGTAAAGCCATGTTGGCTGTCATGAGTCACCCCCCTGTCCTCCACGTGCCCAAGCGTGGCATCTAGAAGGCATGAAAGTATGAGACTGCATGAAAGTATCAGACTAATATGTCTTCTTGATGGTATTTTTTTACTGTGTAATTAATGTGTAAGATTTAAAACCTGAGGCTGAATTTCTGTCTTTGGTATTTGACAGTTGTTTTGAACCCATGAGCTCCCCCAGTGTCTCTTCAGGAGATCCAGCAGGAAAGTATTGAGGCAGAACCTTCCATGTAGCACCTGCTTTCCGAAGACAACCTGGCTTGCCCTCAGTGAAAACTCATTCTTTTTCTGAAGGCAAAATTTGTGCTGTGTGGACTTGTTTTTTTTTTGACATGTGGCATGTGACAGAACATTTCCTCATTTAGCACTCGGAGCTCTCTATCTAACCACCCAGCCTTCAAAACCGAGGAGGACTGGTCAGCGTTCTCTCTTCAGCGCTTTGTTGCCAGCAGCTCTCATATGGCTTCTGGTGAGGGGAAGAAGAGGAAACACCATCGGCAATGATGTTCTCTCAGCTCTTGCTTCTTCTCTCTCTGCTTCACCGTGCTGTGCAACTGGTGGGTAAGTGCTGTCCGCTTGCCCCCGCTACAGGTGTCTGTGAAAGGGCCTCCATGGCCTCTGGTGTTTCTGTGTGCTTTATGGCTCCGAGGCAGCGCCTGTGTGTACGTTATAGACAGATGGGGAACCTCTCCAAGGCAAAGGCAGGATCCAGCTGGAAAAAGAAATGGACAGCAAAGGAAGCAAAGATTGAATTCTTCATTATTTAGTTCATATATAGTGGCAATATAATTTCAATAACCCCGGAGGATCAGACCTAAGAAACTAATAAAATATGTTTAAGTGTCTTTTAATGTTTTGTTTTTTTTTTAATTATTATTCTTTTTCTCTCTCTCTCTCTCTTTTTTTTGTTTGTTTGTTTTATTCTTGACTTCTGTGTTCTGATTTTTGACCTGTTGGTGTCTGGGTAATGGTTAGCAAAATTTGGCAGGAAAAACTAAAGGAGTGGTGAAATCTGGAATTATTTTTAGGATATGAAGATGTTCTCAGATAGTGGCTGTGTAATCCAGAAAGATTTAGTGCTTACAAAGAAGTTTATTTTCACTCACTCTTTTGAACAGATCCACTGAATTCACTGGTGTTGATAAAGGAGATGAAGTAAAATTTGTGTGAAATGAAGTTGGATTAAGTTTAGTAAAGTAATTGTAGAATTGCAGTGACACTATTACTACCAGCCCTTTAGCCGCACTTCTATTGTAGATGTTACAGGTGGCTTTTAGAGACCTGAATGTTTAAGGTTAAATCCTTCTAGCTTTGCAACTCATCAGTAAAACTGATTGCTACGGATTGCTTCAGAGTATGTGCTTTGGTTGGATTTGTTTTTTGTTGGTTTTTTTTATTGCCCATGGTATCATGGTAGACTAGAATAGCTGTTTTCAGTGTTCTGTATGTTATCTAAATTTATTTAAACCTTTTGCAGGATTTAAAAAATAAATACATTTTAATTATATACGACGCTTAATGGTCAAGAGATGTATCAGGGACCAAAATTGATTACGAATCCCACAAGCTTTGGAGGGAAATTCAACTGAGTGGGTGACAAAGTACACCACAAAGCAGCAGAGCAAATTGGTAGGCATGATTCACTGCTGCTACTGACAAACTCACCAGAGGACTGAAATTAGCTCAGCTGCTTCTACTTCATATTGGAGCCAACACTGTAGCCATGATCAGAGAAACTATCCCTAGAACAAAAGGGAATGGTTTCAAGCTGCAACAGAGTAGGTTTAGACTGGACATTAGGAAACAATTCATCACAGAAAGAGTGGTCAGACACTGCTCAGGGAGGTGGTTGAGTCACCATCCCTAAATGTGTTTAAGAGTTGTTTAGATGTGGTGCTGGGGGATATGGTGTAGGGGAGAACTTTGTAGAGTGGGGTTGATGGTTGGACTCGGTGATCCCAAGGGTCTTTTCCAACCTGAATGATTCTATGATCCTATGATTCCGTCTGGAGAGCTGAAGAAACAATTTACGTTACAGGTGGAATTTCTAACCAGGCTTTCAGCATTGCCAAGTGTTGGTCAGATGTCACTACTATCCAGTCCTTGCTGTTTTCTCAGTCTGTGATTGGTTTCCCAATGTCATTTCCAGTTTTGCACTACAATGGCTCATAGTAGATAATGCAGGACTCGTAGGTGAGCAAGCCTGATGAGCCCAGAGTAGCCCCTGTGAGGCCCAGAGGTGTTCACCCACATTTATATGTGTGGATTTGTGAAGGGAAAGACAAATGGCTCAGCAAAGACGGCTGTGACCCCACGAGGAGACCTGTAAGATCTGGCAGAGTGAGGGATGTTTGTAGATCTTGGAGCTACAAAGCTGTGCAGACGGAGACAGGGTGATGGTGACAGCAGTAGGATTGAGGGATGTAAATCAACCCAACAAGCTCTGCCCAGCTCTGCTGATGCTGCTGACCATGCAGGATTCTGCTAATCCACACTACAGTGACATATAACAAAGAAATACATATCCTATTGTCTACCTTAGTGCTTTTTAATCAGTAAAATTGATGTTGTGTTGGACTCTGTTCAAAAACATCATTTTTGTGTTTGATACGAATGCAATGACTCTTTGTTCATGTGAAAGGGAAGCAGAATTATGTCACTTATCCACCATATATATATATATTCTATATTAACCATTTACTTTCTATTGTTTTGTTTTTCAGACATTGAAACGTTTTTAGTATATAATAAAGTCAACAAGGTCTGCCTCCAGGCTTCTGTCACACAGTCAGTTAGAACTGCCACTTGCCATCAGGACAACGAATTACAAAAATTCAGGTGGATCACTGATCACCAGCTCATGAGCGTGAAGCTGAACCTGTGCCTGGGGGTGCAGCTGAAGGAGGATCAGGCTGTGATCTCCCTGTACTCGTGTAATCGAACAAGTGAGCTCCAGTGGTGGGAATGCAGAAATGAAAGCCTCCTTGCAATCCGAGGAGAAGATCTGTTTTTCAGCCCTGGCGATGGAGAACATGATAACGTTTTGTTAAAGAAGGGATTGAGTGCAAAGAATAGTTGGAAGATCTATGGGGCCGTGGATGTTTTGTGTTCCCAGGTTTATGAAGGTACGGAAAATGGATTATTTCATCCTTTTCATTTTCCTTGTGAGTGTTATAGTGTTTTGAATCTTTGGCTCTGACTATTTTGATTCCATTGGGGACCACCAGAGTTTTAGAAAATCAGTGTATTGAGGGAGTTAGCCTTTCATTTAATTTCATATTTATGATCAAGTAAGTATTATGTACATATGTATATAATGAAATATACAATAAAATAGTGTGTGTGCATTATATTATATTAGTATTACAAGGTCTTTTCCAACCAAAATGATTCTGTGATTCTATGATTCTATGATTCTTTAAATATTTATTATATATTAGCATATAAGCACACAGGTATTTACTCTTATATTACATAGAAGTATTCTCTAAAGTCACTGTACCTCACCATATTGTGTCAGTACATTGTTAATAGAGAGTATAAGCACTAATAAGTTTATTGTACAGGAACATGGAAATTAAATTACATTCTCAAGAAAGGCAGACAGTATGGGAGAGCTGAGAAAGGGCTGGAAGTACCCATGTAGGCAGAGGAAGGGTGGCTTTTGTGACTCAGCAGATGAGGATGTTCATGGTATAATTATAAATACCGGTGTAATTACCCTTTATGATTAGCTGAAGTCTGATTGTTCTGAACGTCTCTCCCACATCCAGAATGAATGTTCTAAAAACCACTTTACAGGACATTTGAAATATTAATCCCTGGGCTTGTGTGTGGGAGCTGCTCCACTCTATGTGAGATACTTCAGTGGTCCCTGGAATAAAACCAGAGAAGGATTGTCTCATCTGATGTTTACTTTTTCCAGGAAGCAGGACATCTATATATTAGTTGCTTCTTTCGTGCATTTTATATAAATCTTGACATTATTTAAAATAGTGGTATCTTAGGGTAGAGCCCTGGAGCTTTATTAACAGTTTGCAAAAGCATCTTGGTCAGAACAAAAATATAGTTGTAGACCTCATCTATGAAATATAACTTTACATCAGAATAGCACTGGTCTAAAACATGTGTCAGAAGCTTAAGTCTGAAGAACTGTAGAAATTAATTTGTTATGGTTATGGGAGAGGTAACACGGCAAGCACTTTGAGATGCAATTTGGCCAGTAGCATAGGCTTCAAGTTTTCCAGTTTATATTCATTATCATTTTCGATACTATCTTGATCGCTTTGTTTTCTCAGAGACCTTTACGCTGCTGGGAAATGCTTTCGGGGCCCCCTGTGTGTTCCCTTTCCTGTACGAAGAGCAGTGGTACGCTGGGTGCACAGCTGCTGGCCGGTCGGACGGGCGGCTCTGGTGCGCGACCACGGCAGACTACGACGCCGAGCAGCGGTACGGGTTTTGCCCATCCGAAGGTAGGTCCCCAGCTCCCACACAGTTCCCCTCCGTGCGATACCAGAAAACCAGCACTAGCAGAGAATGAATATCTTTATCATAACGCGTAGTTTACAGGAATGTATTTTAGCGTGTGATGCGGATGCCGCATCCTGCGGCACTCTACACAAGGAATTAACACGTGTGGCATAAAGACGTGGGGAAAAGTGTGCTGGAAGGGTAAAACAGCACACACTTCCCACTAATTGTGGTGCTGCTGCTGAGCAGCACAATAATTTTGAGCTCATCACTGTTTCCTAGGCAGGATGTGTCCTGTCACCGTTGAACAACCCATCTCTGAGGACACCCGTTGCGATGGATGTGGGCACAAAATTGAGTGCTGTAGGAAGCTTAATGTTTAAGTCTGTACAATTCTCATTTCAATATCTTTTTTAACTTAAGTGAAATTGTGATCTTTTATCCACTATGTTTTTAAGCCCTCTTCATATTGCCTGGGAAGCAATCTTTCTGCCACTCTGACAACTGCCTCCCATCCCTGGCACTTCTCTACAACTTCAATCACTTTCTAGTTGCTCTAGTTGATTCAAAATGTGCTTTTGGAGTGATTCAAATCCATAGCCAAATATGTTTTCCAGGTCTCTACAAAGATACCTAGGGCACTGAGCCCAAATGGCATGTGACATAGGGTCAGTGAATAATTTTTAAAGCTTTTGAAAGCCAGTCCCAGCTCTCAGTCCTTTTAATTCAACTTCATACTGGCTTGTACGTATCAAATATCTGATTCAATTTTGTATTATGCTTTACTGAGCATGTATAGATTTTCAACAGACCAAAGAAGCAAAAATAAGTGGAAGAGGAGCATGGTGTAGCGCAGCATCATTGGGGTTTTCAGCCATGTGGCAAGCATATCCAGGAGCTCTTTGCAAGAAGAATATTTATCTAAGATGCTAAATTGAGGTCTGGAGCTGGTCCTCACAGCTCTCACTGGGATCTGTTGTCCAGAAAGAGAAGGAGGAGAAGTTGCGTATTTTTTTTTATATGTAGGTTTTCTGCGACAGAACTCCATGCGGTATCTTTTTCTATGCAATTACTTCCCTTGTAATAATTTCTGAACTACATACCTTCATGGAACTGGAGGCACTATTTGCCAGCTCTGCCTCTCAGTTTACAGGCCTTAACTTCATCCTTCCCCATCCCACTTGCAACATTTTCAGTGTTCTTGAAAGTACAGCAGAGATGACACATAATGAGAATGTCGTGCATAATGAGAACCTGCAACACGTTTTTTTCTGCGGGTGAGTTACTATCACCCCCAAATCATTATTTTTCCCCACAGATGAAGACACCACCTGGACGACAGATCTGGTAACAAACGTCCGCTACCAAATCAACTCTGAGTCGGCTCTCACGTGGCACGAAGCCAGGAAGAGCTGCCAGCAGCAAAATGCCGAATTATTGAGCATCGCAGACATTCATGAAGAAATGTACCTTCAAGGTAAGGAAGTAAAGCAAACCCTGACTTGCATCTGTTCAGTCCATCATCTCACCTAAGGACTACTTGATATGATGCTGGCTAATGTCTGTGGACGTCACCAGCAAGTAAAAAAAGTCTTTTAGAATTTGCAGGTTCAACTCAAAGTCACTGCCAAGTTTCGACAGTATTCAAAGTATTCCAGCATTCTGCAAATTCTATTTAAAGCTGTTATCTTACATTAGAATATAATCGATTTATTGTATTTTTTTAAAAGAGGAAAAAAAATGTGAACTTTAAGTGAAAGTTTCATTTTTTTGGTCAAAAGCAACTTTTAAAAAAATTTGAAAATAAGAGAAAAGGAATACCATTGTGCCAAAATAAAGATGTGTTTTTTATAACAAATGCAGTTTGACATCTAAGTTTTTCATTCATTTGTCAAAGTGAAAGATCTCAGTTATTCATAGATCCCAAATCATTTCTCTACCTAACCATGAAGAAATGGTATGGAAAAAAGTCTCGTTATTTTTATGGATGAATTTAACTTCTAAGAGCCTTAGTATTATTATTTCTACTTACACAGTATCAATATTTCTACTTAAATAACTCCAATCTTGAGAAGAATTTAGGCTATTCTACAGAAACCTTTTCATTCCAAAATTATTCTGTTGCATCTCACCTTTTCTCATTTTGCATTAGGTGATAGAATGAGAGAGATTTTATTCTTTGCTTTTTGCAGTAATCAAAGCTTTGACATATATCAATTTATCAGGTACCCCATTATCTAATTATAACAGTAGTTAGGTTTTTAATAATTGTAAGTCTTCCTAGAGACACTATGAGTGGCTATTTCTAATTAAAAAAAAAAAAGTGATTTATAGAATCATTTCTCTTCTTTTGGTTACTTAGAGTTAACAGAAGGTATAGATTCTGCACTGTGGATTGGACTCAACAGACTGGACTTAAGGAGTGGATGGGAATGGATTGGAAGCAGCCCTTTCCGGTACTTAAACTGGGCTCCAGGTAGCCATGACTTTGATTCTGTGTTCCCAAAGAAAAAATATACACACCTCAAATACTGCTTTAATTTTCTAATTTAATTTTCTAATTTATTTTTTCTTGGAGGCATGAGAAAAAGAAGGACTTTAGCATTAAGCCACCAAAACAACATGTACTTTAGCTTTTCTTAATTTAGCTTTAGAAAAAGTTTGGTTTGGTTTTATAGCAATATAAGCCAGAAACTTCTATGTATTGCAAACATATCTGAAAGCAATAATATCTTCCCCAAAAATATACAGTCTTCCATTTCTCATCTTTAGCCACAAAACTGTGGGTGGGCTACATCTTCATACCACTATAACGATACTTCTGTTCATATAGACATTCCCACCACCAGAGCCCTACCTCAGTTCCTGCCAGAGCTGGGAAAGTCGTGATCTTTGGGGCTGTCACTTTAACCCAGGGTGATCTTAGATCTTAGAGCTGTATTTGCCTTTCAGAAAAGTAAACTTTTTTTTTTTCTGTACCTTTTCCAAAGGAAGCCCCTCTCCAGGATCTGGAAAACTCTGTGTGGTTTTGAATCCTGAAGAAAAAGCAAAATGGCAGAATATGGAATGTGATCAGAAACTTGGTTATGTTTGTAAGAAAAAAGACTTTACTTTGGTTTCCTCAGGTATGTTGATATACATCGGTAATTAAAAGTAGAACCTATCATTGGAATTGCTCAGCATTCACATTGACAAGGAAGAGTAGGAACATTTTAGTATTTTTCTTGTTAATCTTATAAACAATAATTTTTCTTGTTTATATGGTTTACTTTTTGCAATCATTGCACCCTTGCTAGGCTGATCTCCAGCCCTGTAACACATAGAAATGTGTAAAATGAAATACACATGAATGAAAACACAATGAAATAAGTAAAAGCAAAGAACACACAACTTCCATCTGTCTGTGGTTTGTTAGTGATATCTCCTCTTTGAATATACACACTACTAAATATGACAATGGAGAATAAACCAAAAATTGTTTTTCAGAAGAGAGGCTTTAGTAAAAAAAAATCAAAAGGAAGAAAGATTGATACACTGCAAGCTTAAAAGATATTTTAAGTGAATAAAGATTTCCCTGTTAGTGTTTCCCTATGTATACGTCTAGTTGTAAATCTGTCTAGATGACTTTTCCTCTGTCTATATATTTAATCTTTTAAAAATTTGTAAGCAATCTACATTAGGTGCAGATAATTTCTGATTTCTCTTAACTGACAAATAAGTGCTCAGTAATACAGAAGCTGCTAAAATTAATACAGCAATGTATTTTTTACAGACATTTGTCTGTATAAAAACCTTAGAATTTGTATTAAATAATATTTGTATTAAAAAGCCTTCATTTTCCAAGCTAAAAAATGTCAGATTTAGAATCATATTTACGTTCACTATGTTTTGTATCCATCATTTCCTTATAATGTGAGTTTCCAAAGAAAATTCTTAGTTCAGAACTTTTGCATGGAGTAAGTGAAAATATTTTTGGTGTCATGTCCTTTGGATGGCATTTGAACACCTCGAGGACACTGACATTTGTTCTTAGGTGACATGGGGCCTGCTACTTGCCCAGATGGATGGGTGCTGTATGTCAATCACTGTTACAAGATCTTCAGGGAGACCAAAGGATGGGAAGAAGCTTTGACCTCTTGTCAGAAGGAAGGGAGTCACCTGGCCAGCATCCAAAGCCTGGAGGAGCACAGCTTTATAGTGTCTCGGCTTGGGTACAGTGAGTGTTTCCAAGGGGGCTTTTGCCTTTTTCTGCACATGAGAAGTACCAGCTGAACTGAGATTCACCACGTGAATCACAGTGAACTTCTGTGCTGCAACTTGCTCTCAGTTGAGGCTCACTCAACTGCCTTGCCTTGGCTTTGCTTTGCATGAGGGCAGGAGGACAACAGTCATCCCAGTGAGAAGCTTTCTTCATGAAAGCATTACAAGATACAACTTCCACTTTGAAAGAGTGCTTTTTTTATGGAAAACCAACACATTTGTACTGCTTTCTGTGCCTTTGTGGAACTTTCAGTGTGGCTGCAGGTCAATCTCTGCACCTTGTTGGTCAATCAGCGCTCAGATCGGCTGGTTCAGGGGTCTCTGCAGAAGTGATGGAAGAAGCCTACTAAAGAAAAGTTGAGCTCTGCCAGTTGGAAACAACTGGCAAAGTTAGCCCAAGTGGTTTCCAGGCAGCAACTGGGGGAGTTGCCTGGGCTTCCTAAAGAACCATACTCAAGTCACTGGATCTAACGTGTCAGTGTGGTCTTGCCATGGCCTTTTTAATATCCCTGGCAGAAACGTGAGGAATCCGTAGATGTGTTGCCCCTGATAGCTGTTTTGCTTTTTTTCTTCATGCTTAGAGGTAGTGAAACCCCTGATTAACTGCTGGAATGAAAAAAAAAAAAAAAGAAAAAAAAAGATAGTCAAGACAGAAAAATTTCTTTCTTGAGAAAATGTTCATTTTTCTGCTTAATGTCCAACCATACAAGAGATATTTTTGGTTTCTTATACTTTTAGATTCTGATATCATATGCCAGTTTAGTGACTACTGAAGAAATTGTGAACATCCTTCCATATCTTTATTTGTCTCTTTCTCGTTTTTGTGAAGGCTGCCTAAATCTACCTTTGATATTCTTTGCTTTCATTTCATTGAAAGTGTCTAAAGCCATAGGGTCACACACTGGTTTAGGCCAGAACGAACCCTGAAGGTCCTTTGGTCCAGCCCCAGCTTGCAGCAGGGCCAGACTCAAAGTTAGGTCCAGTTGCTGACAGCCTTCCCCTGCTGAGTGCTGGATATTGTCAAAACTCTGATTTTACTTATTGCCTGAAAAACTGATCTTGGGTTTGGGGGCTGGGCTTAGAGGGGTTCCCTGCTTTTTTCATGTTCTTGAAAGAAGCTTAAAACATTCACACTGCGAGTGACATAAAAACAGTACTTTAAATTCTGATCAGTGCAACAGAACCTAAAAAATAACTATTTACAGTTCTATCGTACCACCACAGTGTATTAACAGGAGGATAGTAATTTACATTTCTCCCACTGCTATGAGGAGGAGAAGCAAAATTTTTTGATCCAGTGCAGGGATGTCATTGCAGCTTAATTTTCCAAAACTTACTGTCTTTATTCTAATATCTGTGTGAAAATATCAATTTATAAAATGATGATGCAACAAACTAAATAATTTTTATGTTTTATAGATTTGTGAAAAGGATTATATGTTCTAGACCTCAAGGGGGCCAAGAAAAAGATGCAGGGGCATAAGATATCTTTTCTAGTTTTGTGTTTCCATGTTTTAGAGCAAACAGACAAGCTGTGGATCGGGCTGAATGATCATAAGGTTCAAATGTATTTTGAATGGAGCGACGGTACGCCAGTGACATACACAAAATGGCACCTGGGAGAACCATCCACTACAAACAACAGGCCAGAAGACTGCGTACTGATCAAGGGCCAGGTAACTTCATTAAATACATTTTTTAATTTTAATATCGCAACTATCTTCTTAACAAAAGAATGATGTTCCCCACTATTTCAGCAGCTGGCTAAGGCCAGAAAAAGGGATGTGGAGGCAAAGGATGAAATGCAGGAAAAAAAAGTCTACTTCTTTCAAAATGAAAGGAGAATGAAGATTAATAGTTTTCATTATGAAGAGGTATAATAATTTTCTTTAGATTATTCATCTGAATCTCATTGTCATTTCATTCTTTCTCCTGCCCCACAGTATGGATATTGGGCAGACTACTTCTGTGAGAAGAAAGCCGGTTACATTTGTAAAAGAAAAGCTAAATCACAAATAGCTGGAGAAAAGGAAATTACTGATGAAGGTTGCAAAAAAGTGAGTACATAGGAAGGGAACAACAATTTCCCAGATCAAACAAGTACCTCATCTCAGAATCTTCTAGAATTTTTTGTATTGTTTATATTATTTATATATAGAATTATTTTTATTACTATGAAGTTTCAATCTCTCAGTTAGTTACTTTAAATTGTATTAATCTGTTTACAGAAACAGCTCGGAATGAATCTGTAATTTCACTGCAAAAGATTTCTAATTAACCACATTAATGATTATTGTGTTTCATTTATTTTTAAATGGTATAGCTCACTTACTACACGATGCCACAATTATTTTAAAGTTGTATGGAAATCCCAATATCATGTTACAGGGCTGGAGAAGACATGGGACCTACTGCTATTTTGCTGGAAACGTTCCAGCAACATTTTCAGAAGCAAACACCACTTGTGAAGAAGAAAAAGGTTACTTAGTCACAGTTGAAAATCGGTATGATAATGACTTTTCTTTTGCTTTTAAATAGATAATAATCTTATTTTTTAAAATACTCCTGGAATTACTGCTCATTTCTAACAAAACCTCAAAGAGGACACTATCCAATTTGCAGACAAGGTCTCTAGTTGAGCAAAAAAAAGTCTTAGTTTTCTTTGTTGACTTATCCAGAGTCAGAATCCCATCATAAGATCCTCTCCAGGAGTCTGAAGGAAAGAAAAGGAGAAAAAGATTCATAGCAGGTTAGACAAGTAGGATTTAGATTTCACCTGCATCATTACGATCCCTTTTACAGGTATGAACAAGCCTATTTGACCAGTCTTGTTGGGCTGAGGCCTGAGAGATATTTCTGGCTTGGTCTCTCTGACGTGGAGGTCCCAGGCACCTTCAGGTGGGCCAACGGTGAAGCCGTCTCCTTTACTCACTGGGGTGCAGCAATGCCTGGTAGGTGCTGTGACAGTGGGTGGTGGGTGCTCTCTGCAGTTGGGGTCCCTACTTGGGTTTGCATTGGCAATGTCCTCATAAGATTAACCTTTTGGCTTGTGTTCAGAAAGATCAGAATCTAGAAAATGGCCTTCTTTCTTATAAACAAGAGTTACAGGCAGCTCCTGACACTATCCCACACTTATCTCTCTAGTGGTAATATAGCTTGGGAAAAGAGTTTGAAATATTATTAATTGAAAAATTAATTATAATATTATTTGAATATTAGCTTGGGAGAAGAGTTTGAAACAGATAAACTGCAATAAGGATTTTACATTAGAATTACAATATAAAAAATGATTAAAACTTTTTTGGTTTTCGTTTTTTAAATTGGGGTGCTAAGAAAACTACATTCATGGGATTATATTGAGACTGTGTAGAAGCACAGGAAACAGCATTTCAGAATGCCATGAGGGAATGTGCTCTCCTGAAGTTATACTACCACCTTCCTAGTGATCATTTGTCTAAAAAATGTCTGGAAAATACTTCAGTCATGTTATAAAGTGGAAAATAAAAACTGAAAAATAATGCAGAGGAGTAATTGAAAAATTAGCTGAATCTATAATAAGGAATAGGATAAAGAGGATGTACTAGGAAAGATATATGAAATTAGTTGTGTAAAGGGAGATCATACTCATACATCTCCTGGAGCTCCCCACAGGAACCAAAAGCATGTAAATAAGGGAAATCTAGTTAGTGTTGTCTATCTCAACTACCAACAGCCTTTCAGCTAATATCTGACACAGGAAAGCTCTTAGATGAATAAAAAGTGTGATTAAAAGGCAGGGAATAGAAGGTGAGGCTTTTTTAATGGGAGCGATTTTTAAAGGGCTATTTTTTATGGAGGAAGAGTGTTTACCAACAGCATCCCATAATGGTCTGTTTGAAAGCTCATGCTTTGGAAAATGTGAAATAATGAGGTGACACCTAAAAAATAACTCTGCTATTCAAGTGTTGCTGTATGGCAAGAAGGGAATGGATGCTGCTCAAAGTTTTTAAGTAAAAATTTAAAAAATTAAACTGTATAAAATGTCTAACGTTTTTTGTTCCTCATAAAGGAAGCAAGCCAGGATGTGTGGCCATGAGAACTGGGACTGCAACTGGATTATGGGATGTTATTGACTGTGAGACAAAGCAAAAATATATCTGTAAGCAGTGGGCAAAGGGTGCAACATCTCCACCTACTCCAACTACTGCTGCAGTCCCCACTTGCCCTGAAGGCTGGGTATCAAACCACCATAGTAGTTCCTGCTTTAAAGTAAGTGCTTAAATACTTAAAAGAAGCAGCAAGTCTTTAAACTGCTTAGTTTAAAAACAAACAAACAAACAAACAAAAAGTCAAGAAAAAGGAAGCGACACCTTCATTTTGCAATATTTGAGATTGGAATGTGGCCAAAAAAACCCAAACACTAAACAAAAACCCCTATCAAACACCTCCAGGAACTTTCCATAAAACAGGAGAAACTAAAGAAGAAAGACAAGCTGAAGGGACTGGAGACAAGGGTAGGGAGAAGGACACAGGAAAGAAAATGAAGAATTTTTTGCCCTGGGGTAGTATAAATTGGAGCAGAAAATGGATGAAGAGGAAAGTAAATATCAAAGACCTAGGAAGACATAAGAAAAAGAGAAAAAAGCAAAAGAGGGAATAATATTTGCAAGATAATTGGGAGAGGAATGTTGAAATTCTGTATTAAAATTGCAGAAGCAGCAAAGCTTGCTGTTAGCATGGCTTTTTGTCTCAGATATGGTCAGCAGGTTGTGCAAAGATCCCATATTTATCTGGGGTGTGTGAGACTTAGGGAGCAAAGTAGAGAAATAGTGAAGTCTGTCCACAGGCAGCACAATGCCGAAGACTGGACCTCCCTAAGATAAGCATATTATCCCCCAAAATAAAGCATAAGGTGTCACATGAAAAGTTAATTAAACCACTGTTTACGAAGGACATTTATCAGAGAATTTTAGATGCAAAGCTACAGGTAACTTGTATTTGAAGTACAACCAGTTATGTCTGAGCTGGCATAGAAATGTGTTACGTGTGATATGTGTCATATGTGATATATGATATTTCTTACCACTTTATTTGAATTAACAAGTCCTTGCCTTTTTATTATGTTTGGGTCTTGTATTATTTCTTTCAAGCTCAGCTGGAAGGGTATTTCCTTGAGCTCCTTTATCTCCAAATCATCAGTTTTAGTTTTGGTCAAACTTTTCTGTGTTCTGTACGAACCTACCAAAATGTTAGACATCATATTGCAAATGTAAAGTGAGAGATGTAAACCACCATGAGGTCTTTCTTTTGCCTGTATCTTCAGACTCCTACCAGACCATCTTGCCTCTCTGTCACAACCACTGTCCTTTCCCTTCCTCTGGAAGGTGACTTGGGCCCTCCTCCAGGTAAAACAAGTTAAAGGGGATTTTACTCCTTTCTAGCAATTTCTTCCCTTTGTTTGTCACCACTAAACTAACTGGCTAGACAATTCTAGTGCAAAAATTTTATGAACAGTAGTTAATGCTATTTCTCCTATGGACTTTTACTTGGTTGTTTCTTTACTTATTATAACACAGATAATATGTTTTAAAGTTATCTTTCCATAGTGTTTTGGCAGATCAAATACTAAAAAGAAATCATGGCTTGAAGCTCGAGAGTTTTGTAGACATATAGGAGGGGATCTGGTCACCATTAACAGTAAAGAGGAGATACGGTTCCTAAGAAGTGCAATGGGGTGAGTATCTTATGTATGTTTTTCTTACAGAATTTAAGGGACGTATCACGTGAACTATTACGAATGCTCTTTGAAGATTTCTGAAACATATGGAGTCCTCAAAAGCCAAAAAGCTTGTGATAGTTTCAAATTTTTATCTATTCATGAATGTTTTTAACAACTCAAAGAGTTGTTTCTATCCAGGAAATAAAAAAACCCCACAAAACCACCCAAACAGTATCGCAATTACTAGATACAATTTAGAAACACATGAAATTGTGGGGAGTGGCACTTTTAGTAGGGTAGAAAATGTGAACAATATTTTTACGTTTGTCTCACCTTGAAGTAGACAATGCCAAGACTATTTTCTGAATCTGTTAACGCCTTTCCTAAGAAGACAGAACATAGAAGAAATACAATATCAACACTATTAAGGCTGATAACTAAGCCATTGCCACCGAGCCATAGAAATATTAGATATTTCTGTGAGGAACATACGCATCTGTTTACCCTTCACCAAAGATATGGCAATTACAACAACTTCACTGCACTTTACAATTTGTTCTAGAAAGATTAATGATATATTTCTGGTTGGTTTTTGTGCTAATGTTTACACACTGCTCTGCCTTGTAATTTCTCGTAGTGGCACTGGCTGTAGCTTTCAAAGAGTTTGGCTGGGTATATTTTCCTTGAATCCAGATGAAGGATTTGCCTGGAGCGATGGCTCTCCAGTGAGTATTTTATTTTTTTTTATGAAATCTGTTTGGTTAAGACATTTTGGGGTTTATAGATGAGCTTTTTGGGTTTTTACTGTTATCTTTTTCAGAGAAAACACTAATCCTGAGAACATTTACATGGCTATTAACCTTTATCATCATGAATAAAATCACGGCAACACATTTGGGTACATGGAATTCATCTGTATCTTATTATGATCTGTAGTGTTCTGCGTGACACTCCAGTGTATTTTCCTTTCCAAGAATATAATATGAACACATAATGTCACAATACAAAAATTGCTCACATCAGACCTGGCATCCTGCCTCTGGCAGTGGCCAGAAGTATCTTAAGATTTAATAAAACAGCAAGCCTATTTCCCAGTATGCTCCTGCATCCCCCACTAAGTGACGGTACAGGGTCTTTCAGAACCAAATCTCAAATCTGTAGTCTTATTTTACTTATTTCCATTAATTGATCCACTCATCTCTCGAGCCCATGTAAATATCCACAAATACGTGAAAGGTTCCTGCGTGATTCCATTGCTTATTACCTTCCCTTTACTCCTACTCTCTGTTTCTTATTTTCTAATCCAAGCAAGGACCTTTCTTCTTATCTTGTTGCATATTAGTTTCCTTAAAAGTCTCGGGAAAAGACTTTGTCAAGAACTTTTGGAAATCTCAAGAAAATTACATCAAATGGCTCTCCCTTCTCATATGGATGTTAGTTTTTTCAGAGGTAACTCCACTCGGAGTGTAGGACATGACTTCCCTCCCAGAAGCCACGCTCCCGTCCTGATTAACCTCAGGGAAGGGAAGCTGTGAATGCTGAACTGATGTATGATACAGTCACTGCCACTGATTGACTGTTGGACAATGTAATTTTCAACCAGGTCACAGCTGATGAAGTGAAAACTGCCTTGTCTGCAGATGATTAGCAGAAGTGGGATGGTGGGGGGAAGTTCTTAGCTAGGTGGAGTCCATTTTCCTGCTTTTTAAGTGAGAAACAATCTTTCAGACAAATCCAGTTTGTTTCTGTCTGCCAATGAAGAGTAAAACTGCTGAAAGAGATGAAAAGAATAACAAAGATGCTTTCTTCTGTAGGTTAGGTACACAAACTGGGATGCCATGTCAAGAAATCCAGGAGGACGCAAGTTCTGTGGCTTACTCAACGGTGGGAGTTTCTCTAATACATGGAGTCTTTCAGTCTGTGAAGTACAGCTTGATTGGGCTTGTCAAATAAAAAAAGGTAGATTTAGTCTTCTCTTTAAGCAAGAAGTTCAAATAACTGTACAAGTAGTTGCTTCTTAATATAAGTTGCTGGAGAAAGACACAAAATTTTGAAAATTACTTTTTCCAAAGGGAGGTCAAGAGCGTTTGGTAACATTATATCAGTCAGGATTTTTCAATGACAGATGATGAGAATAATTTACATATATTTATTCATGTAAATTAGGATGTATAAATAAGCCATGTGATTGCAAGGGTTTCATAGATTGCAAACTTTTTGAATATTAAGAACTTTTTGTTTGTATGTTTGCAATGTAGGGGGTAAGGAGTTGTGAATTCCTTACAGTACTGGTTTATACACTAACACAGATAAACCTAAAAACTAAATACAGTACGTTTGTACACCAAACATGTTCTTGCCTTGAGATTTCACTGGATTTATGGCAAACTATGGGCAGTTAAGAGGGGCTGGAGGAAGTGACGGGAGATGGATGCAATCCGAAGGGTTTGTTTTGCCTTTCTGCAGCCCTCCAGCCCCACAGAGATGCTGAACCTTCCCACGTTGGCCAACCCCCTGCCATTGCCCATGGCGTGGGTAGCAGCCTAGGCACATCACTTGCTGGGAAGTGACAGAGAGCTGCACAGCTCTGGGGATGCCAGCTGTCCTGCCTGGCACCCACCAAAGTTTTGGAGAATATTGAAACATTTGTAAGTGAGATTTTTGATTCTGCCAGATCAGACTTTTTTTCCCCAAAAGAAAAAATGTTCCTATAGAAAAAAATCTGCTGCCTGTAGAAATTGTACGAAGCCATTTCATACCAGAAAATACCTCAGGCTCTCAGTTCTGTTGGTTTGGCTGCTGACATCAAGGCTGGTCATAACTATAACGATATGGTTAAGGACAATGGCTGAAACTGGCCTGGAGTTGTCCTCCAAGTTCTCCTTTAATATTGTTAAGGATTCATCTGTTATGGGAAAAGCAATGGTTCAAAGCAGTGGCATTTATTTTTCTGTCAGAATCAGATATAACTTACGGTCAGTATATATAGTCACATTTCCTTTTGCTTATAAATATTTGGTACTGAGAGAATTTTTTCACAGAGCTAAAGTAAATCTAGTGGAAATTTTCTCCTGCTTGATAAGAAGACCGCTCTGGAAGATTATGGTGTGTCTACTTATAGATCAGTAAAGAGTCTGTAAAGCCAAAGTGTTTCAGACAAATCTACTGTGGCTTACAGCCTGGAAGAGCAATTTTCCCTCATGTTGCACACGAATGTGACCCAGCCAAGGGTATGACTTTTCTGGTACGAAGCACAGCTTATGATACAACATTATATGTAGATGACCATGCATGTTGAGTAATGTGGTGCTGAAACGTGTGCTCAAACCTGCTTTGTAGTCAATGGCAAAAGCCTGCAGAATCCTCCTCTGCTCCTCGCAGTGAGTCACAAGCTACACCAAAAAATGTGCTACAGAGAGATGCATTATGCCTTCTTTTCTCTTGTTTTGCAGGAGTGCCATTAAAAGCTGAACCAACCGACACTTATGGTAGGGTTTTATGTACATATACTCATCCTGTTCATTATTTTTTATCTAAATTCTTATTCTAAAATGAGATTCTGTTCTACAGGTACAGAATTTAAGGCTGCCTTATTTATCTTCCAGCATATAAAACCACTGCGGATGGATGGGTCATATATGAAGATAAGCTGTATTTTATCAGCAAAGAACGTGTTTCCATGGAAAAAGCCCGAGAGTTTTGCAGCATCAATTCTGCAGACTTGGTTGTTGTTAATAGTAATAGTGAGAGGAGGTTCCTACAGAGAGCACTAAAAGAAAATGTAAGAATCAATAAGAATGACCTAAAGTAGAAATGTTTTTGACAATCTACTTACAAAACTTGGATTGCCTTAGCAGTAGAGTTCTCAGCCTTTGGACTAACGAAATCTTAATGAGATGAGAACTGTGAAATTCCCCCTAAAAACACCCTTTTGTCCCATGGGATCTGGTCTTTCCTGCTCTGCACCAGCTGTGCTGAGGTGGTGAGGCAGGCCAGTGGGAAGAGAGATGTGGGAAGGTGCCAGATGTGGTGGCTTGGGAAGTAGTTGGTGTGAGGTGGAGACCTGAGGTTGGCATGAGATGGTGCTGCAGTCCTGGAGGGAGAATTAAAGATGTGTATCAGTTTTTGATTCAAGATCTGCTTTGCTTCTACCCCATCCTAAGAATGCAGCTCTGATGCTCCAGATGAAAGCTAATCAACAGCTAATCAACAGCACATCCACTTCTGCTTGTTTTACTTCAAAGTTGGTTTGTTTATGGTTGTTGGGTTTTTTTTCAATGAAAACAGTATCTTTCTGTTTTAGGAACAATCCTGGTATTGGTCAGGATACTTCATTGGTCTAAAAGTGAGTCTTGATAAAAAGTTTAGGTAAGTTATGATGATCACTGCAGCTCTCAACACATAGAAACAAATACAGCATTTTTTGTAGCTTGAGGTTCTAAATGGGTTGTTTTCAAAGACTGAAGGCCATTGTACATCACAAGTACAAAGCAGAACAGAATAGTCCTAGAATACTTTAAAGTCCAAAAGCTTTCCCCAAAAAGAAATGGAAAAAGAACATTTTTTCTTGAGTAAACCCTTACCCAAAGAAAGGCTTGGCAGCTGTACCCTCCATACACACTTTCTCAAGTTTCTTTTAAAGATTTTCTTTCAATGGCAATGTATGACAGTAAAAAGCATATAAGCATAAAAAAAATTGTCAATCTTGATACTTCAGAAAGGGTGTTTTTATAGCTGACAGAATATCCATTAGTTTCCAGACACAAAACTTAAAGGAAATAACCTATGGAGATATTTCTCTGAAGAGTAAAATCCACAGAAAAGTATTTTTGCTCTTGGTTTTATCTGTGAAAACATCAGGAATGCTCAGTCGGAGGAGCGTAATATTAACTAGATGATACAATGAAATCACTAAAAATAATAAAACTTTTAATATTCTTCTATGTATTATATATTATGGCTAATTGGAATGATGTCTGGTCAGTCCTGCCTTTCAATGGAAAACATGCTTGCTGTATTCTTTTTCTATTTTGCAACCACTAGTGTTTTATATAAATTTCTTCAAATTAGAATAATCAGATAAGGAGAGGAAAATCTGTACCAGTCCTTCCAGTTTTAGCCAGTTCCCATTAATGGGTCTTCCTAACTGTGAGATGTTAATTACAATTCTTATGTCACAATTGACGTGTATTAATTAATAACTAATTGTATATTTTTTTCTTTAAGCTGGATAGATGGAACTCCAGTAAACTATGTGGCCTGGGCCCCTAATGAACCCAATTTTGCAAATAATGATGAAAATTGTGTGGTAATGTTGCCAGAACAAGGTAAGTAACAAGCTAAAGTATTAGATTTTATTTGTCTCTGCTTGGACTACACCTGATGCTGTCAAAGGTCTGCTGTCAGTTGCCACACAATCTTTCATGGCTGTTTTCTGCAGTTCCTTTCCAATGGCAAGCCAACGAGATGCAGTAACTGGTGTAACCATCAACCATGGAAGAGTTTACGTCCTCAGAATGGGGGGATTTCAGTACCATGTGTAATTTAATGCAGATGTCTGTGTCTGGATTTGTAACATTGACATCGCACCTTTTTACTGGGCTTTTCACTACTTCTCTTAGTAACAAGTTGAGTGGGGTCTCTCTTCACTCCTATGAACTTAAGAAAACACGTATGACAGCTACAGGAAATAGAGGGGGTTGAAGGTACGAGCAAATGAGGAAAGGAAAGGAAAGAAACAATTACATTAGAAGTGATAAATTATTGTTACAAATACTGTAACAACTTGACTTGATTATTCAATCTAACTATTTTTAGGCTTGTGGAATGATATAAACTGTGGTTCATCCAATAGATTTATATGTGAAAAACATAACAATTCTATTAATTCAACGTTTGCTGCTCCATTGCCTCCTGGAGGATGTCCAGAAAGTTGGCTTTTCTTTAACAACAAGGTATGTCAAGAAGTATTTTCAGTAAATTTTTAATAGGACTGGAAATGAAGAAAAGAACTGCAAAAAAATGGGGTTTTTATAATTATAAAATAAATGTGGAGAGCAATTATCCAGTCAGAATGTTCTGGCTGGATGGCTGGGCTTTTTTGCAGGTAGCTATAGAACTTTGTAGAGAAACAGAGTAAAAGTAAATGTGTGCTGAATAAATTTTAGAGAATATAGTTTGCATAGGCTTAAAATACACTGTTACTGTTTAAGAAAACCCTTCTCCTCTCCTGTTTTATGTATTTATATTAGGAACTTAAATTTGTAACAGTCTCTTGAAAAAGAAGTTCTTCAGGTAGAATGATTTGATGAGAAGGCATTTGAACAATCCCTTTGGCTTGTACAGCCTCCTCAAAGCTCTGAGTTCAGAAAGAGGATGCCAAACTACGATTGTTCTCATTATAGTTTTATTTTCGGCTGCAACAGAATATGTAACAATTTGAGTAGAAGCTCCGTTTGCCAAAGTTTGTCTACTTTGTCTACACTGTGCTACTACTGCATCCTCCAGATTTTAGGTCAACATATCAAAGGGTATTTCATAGGCTTTGGAGAGACGAACAGTTATAACCACAGTCATTAGAAGCAGAACAAGGCAGAGTAGAGATCATTCACTGCAGCTGTGTCATCCAAAGCCACATTTTCTTGGTTTAAGTTACCCCGTAGTTACTGCAGGGAGCAGGCAGATGAAGATGTGCAAAGGGATTAAGTACTTGACATCGTTACAATCAGTTCAGGTGATACTAGAGTCCTGGACTACCCCTTGTGCAGGGAGAGGGGCTGAGTATCTACGTGGGTAGACATACATACTTTCTACTCTTGAGCTCCCTCACTTACTCTAGCTCTGATTTCTTTGTCTGGAGAAACGTGCATGTGATAGTTTGAATTAAGTGCTTGTTTGGTTTTTTTTTCCAGTGTTTCAAAATATTTGCTTCAAATACAACAAGAAAGCTAATGTGGCAGGCTGCACGAGACACTTGTATTGATTTGGGAGGAAACCTGGCTACCATACCGAATGAACAAGTGCAAGGTACGTATGTGGGCTCTATTGAAAGAAAAAATATTAACTTGCACTTAAGAAACTGCTGTGCTCTCTAAAATAGATTACAGGATTATCTGTTGAAACTTGCTTATTAGCCAGGTCAGTTTACGCTTTGTTTAAACTCCGAAGTGTGAAATAATAAGTAAATTATTGTATAGAAGAAATGAAGTGTGTGTTTCTAGTTCTTCCAGTGCTCAGTTTTCATGAAACTTCCGGTCTTTTTTTGAGTACAATTGCACAGATCCATCAAACTAACAGGAATCTGTATTTTCTCTCACACTGGCAACATGATTTGCTGGAATCCTGTGTGTACATCCACAGTGGGGAAGAGGGCTTTTTCTAATTTTCTCCAGAGCTTTCTTTTTGGCTATTTTTTTCAACCCTAATGCTTGTGCAACATATGTTTCTACAGATGCTTATCTAAATATTTAGTTAAAGGCAGATGGGCTCTGTTGTGGGAAATGTTATCCTTTTAATATGGCCCCAGTTCTGGGCTTTTGCACATTTTTCCTGTTTTGGGTAAGTCTAGATAAGCTTTCCTTAATGAGAAATCTTTGTTTCCCTCCAGCTTTCCTCTTCTATCATTTAAAGGATGCCATGACTAATGTTTGGATTGGGATGAGTGATATCAGCACAGAGTCCACATTTCTTTGGACAGATGGAAGCACCGTTTCCTACACCAACTGGGCTAATGGTGCACCAGAAGAGAAACAAACCTACATTGACTATTATTACTTAGAAACATTGACCGACACCACTGTGGAGGTACAGGAAATTTAAGTAATATCTTAGGCAGCTAGATGATTTTGTGAAAAAGGGGAGTTAAAGCAGCAATAGCAACATGCTCAATAAGGTTTAGCGCATCACTGGATAACCATCCAACATGCACAACATATTTGGCAGAGGTTCTGAAGGAGAGGGACTTTGTGCTTTCCATCTGACCTCCTGCTCAACACCGATTCTGTAATCAAGCCCAGAGAGGCACATATTACATCAGTTCCCCCACAAACTGCATTACCACAAACATTAAAGTTGCAACGTGAAACATAGAAAAGCTGTGATAAACCAAAATTAAGCTTGTTGGTGCTACTTTAATTTGCCTGTGTCTGTCGCATTCCTGGCTAATGTTCTCCCTCATTGTTTTACTAGTTTATGGTGGTACAAAAAGATATCTTCAATACTTCAAATCAAGGGCTATTGCTCTGCTGAAATTCAATCTCTTTTTTCAAGGAGGGAAACACATAGAAGAAGTGATAGGTCACTTGAGATTTTTCACATCTACCATCAGTCTACCTGCTTATGACTAAAACTTCTTTAAATTGGCGTAAGAGAGATACTTGATTGAAATGCTGAAAGACGGTCATGGCCAATCCTGAAATCAGAGGAGTCATGAAGGAATTATTGAAGGGATTAGAAATAGGGAAGGGAAAATTTGGTTGTTAGTAAAGACGTCCCATAGTGATAACTTGATAATGACTACAAACAACAAGATATATTTTAGGTACCCTAGTCATTTCTGTAGTCATTAAAGAATTCTTAATAAAACTGGTAAGATTACTTTTATAGACCTTTCTTTCAGACCTTGACTGGCACCAGTGGAAGCCTGGTTCCAATTTAAGGGGTCACTAATAAATACCAGGTCAAGCCATTTGGCAGAAACCTAGGAAATTCGAACTAATGCTCAATGAACTCCTCTCCTCTCCCTTTTTTCTTCCTTTTCTCTGCCACCAGGCTTGCACTAGGAGTGTAGGGTCTTCAGCTCATCATCTCCTGATTGCCTTTAGTAATGGTTGTGTATCTTGCCCTCTCCTTCAGACAGATTGTGTCTTGATTGTGAAGTCAGATGGGAAATGGAGAGATGACAGCTGTGACAACGAGAGAGGCTACATATGCCAGATGAATTCACGTGAGTCCTGTTTAATCCAGTCTCCTAGACAGAATAAGTATCTGAGATAATCTGAATATATAAACCAATATGATTTCTTTCAGTTTTGAATCTCATTCTGAGCCTCTGAGGCGTTCAGAGCTCCACCAGTCTTAAGGCTGCACTATTTTTAAAGTACAATTTGTTCCACAGAAGTTGCTGGAGAGGAACCACTATATTAATTGGGGTTTTGTACTTAAATAATGAATAATAATAGGGAATAATAATAGAGAATAATAAATGGAAAGGGATTTCTTCTCAGTGAAATATGTTTTTAGGCATCCTCTTTAAGTGTAGTATAAAGCCATTCCCTTACAATGATCTCCCCATACTCCTGGCTGTCTCTGAGGAGAGCATTTAATCCTCTCTTAAAATTTCTACTGAATGCCATATGATGTCTATTAAAATGTACAGCCCCTTGGCTGTGTCTTTATTGTTGAAGAATATTGATTTATTTTTTTTTTACACCAAAATGAGTAATGAATGTTGACTCTCCTGCTGTAAAACTGTAATTATGCAAATCCCTGCTGCCCAGCCATATAATGGGAGTAGGGAAGGCAAAGCATAGATAACAAAACAGTTTTGCCTCATCTTTATTACAGCATTATTAAAAACTGTTCTCCCTGCTCCCCTTTCAGTCAGCTCCTACAGCCTGTTCATTTAGCATAGCTAACTTGCTTGTAAGGATCCTCTCTCCCTGAACAGCAAACATATAGTTTTAGGGAGGCATTTTTAGCTTGTTTAATCCCAGCTACAGGGGTTTATGCCTTTAGAATCCCAAGGGTGGAAAATTTTTCATGAGCTTAAATAAAGATTTTGACTTACACTTAGTACTGGACATTTGGAACTATTTTTTAATAGCTTCTATGCTATAGGTAAGTGGAACGTTGTAAATTCCTGCATTCAGTTTTTTCTCCATAGTTACCATGCAGTCTGAAGTACCAACAACAAATCCACCCTCTGGCTTTGCCCGTTACGGTGACAGCAGCTATTCAATCATCTCATCCGAAATGCAATGGGAAGAGGCCAGAAAAAATTGTCAAGACAAATCTGCAGAACTTGCTAGCATCTCAGATGGCTATGTCCACTCATTCCTGTGGATCCAGATGCTGAAATATGGAAAACCTGTGTGGATTGGTCTTAACAGCAATATGGTAAGTGCTGGAGAGACGGGAGGTGCTCGGTGAGCTCTTCTCCTCATTACAGCCATGATGGGTGCCCCGTTTATAAGAGGGCTGAAACAACTGCACTCTGAGTGGCGTTACTTTGTACTTTGTGTGTCTATGGACAGATTTCTAGGGGGCATTAGAGTTACTCAAAGACTTCCGTGCACCACGTGGAGTTGAAGAGCCGCAGAAAAGGTTAAGCAGGAAAAAACAGATGAAAGTAAAAAGCTCTAGGAATGGTAAAAGAAATAAAGGTGCAGATTGAGAGTCACAAGCCAGGATGCGCAGCAACTGTTAGGAGGTCTGAAAGTCTAACTCCCTGCCATATAGAGGGCTACTTATAACTATTACAATATTAATAAAAGCTATTTTGACTATTAGAGCGATATTTCAAGATTATTTTGCCTGTTTAATGTCAAGTAATCTTTACTTGACAAATAGCTCCCCGTTCTAAATAAAGCAGAGCAGAGGGGACGCATCCTCTGGGATTGCTTCCCTTGATATGGGATTTGCTACATGACCTACAGTGGGCTCATCTGAGTTTCTTCTCCTGTTGTAGGAGTTTGTGTTACTTCAGAAAAGCCTTCCCGAAAGCAATGAGTTCTTGTGTAACTCAGAGCACCCAGTGGTATTGCTTAGAGCAGTGGATGGTGTTTAAAATACAGAGCAGCACACAGGGCTTTTTTTTTTTTTTTCCCCTGAAGAACTCCAGTAGAGATAGGACACTACATTTATGTGTCAGGGCTTTCTATGTAAAAAACACTGTTACCAGAACTTCTTTGTTTTCAGACTGGCAGCTATTACAAATGGACCGATAACTGGAAAACCAGGTACACGAAATGGGCAGCAGGGGAACCAAAGAAGAAAAATGCTTGTGTCTACCTGGATCTTGATGGTACTTGGAAAACAGCATCCTGCAATGAAAGCTACTTTTCAGTCTGTAAGACGTCAGATGGTAAGCAAATGAAGGTAATAATTTTAAAGACACATTCCTAATTGCGTTAGTCTGCCTAAACCTAGAGATTTTGCTCTGTCTTGGGCTAAAACCCTCAGAGAAATGTGTTTCAGGATACTGCCTACCTCCCTGCAGAATCTGGAGCTTTGCTGGTGGATGCTATATAAATTCAGGCACGGGAAAGCCTCTTGTGCAAACAGATACGGCTGCACTGCTTTCACGTGCAAGAGATGAAGCTCTGTCTTCAATGCCTTTGGTTCTCTCTGAGATGTGAGCATAAATCACAATTGAGTTGATTGTGTGTAATTTAAGTAAAAGCTGGGACTGTGCACTGACTGTGTGGCCTACAGCAAGGGGCTAAAAACACACACAGGTGGCACTGAGCCGAAACACAGGCAAGAGTTTCACTTCCATTCACGATTTCTAAAGCTAAAGGAGTTCTGATCTAGGTGTAAGAGTCTCAGGAATATGAATGATACTTAAACTCTTGGTAGAGGTATGCAGAGGCATGTTTGCTTGTAGATTTTGTAAATTGTGTCATTTTCACTCCTTGAAGTTTTAAGGCTACGTAATATAGTCTGTTCCTGATGTGAGATTCAAGACGGATTTTGCCACTTGAAGGTGACTTCCAAGTTAAACCTTCGAGCCATCCGTTTGGTCTGCTCATGGAGTGCAGACAGACAGCAGTGAATTGGGTTGCACGGATGATCAGAAACAGGGCAAATCTATTAAAATTTGGCAAAGGCGTGCTCTACTGATGGCTCCTTTGTGTGAGGTGACAATACACAGAGACCAGGCAGCCGTTCAATGTGGGACTGTGGTATCAATGATTCATTAGCCTACAACGGCCTTCTGTGTTATGAGAATGCAAATTCAAAATCTGTATCATCTCTCAGGGTTTGTTTTCGTCACGGTACGGACGAGGCAGGCAGTTAGATGATGCAGGATGTGATTTGTTTCCTTGTCCTAAGAAATATGAGTGGAGAAATAAGATGTTTCATGCTTTTGACTGCCTGGCTCTCCCCATTGTCTGACCTGGGGGCCTGTAGGAATAGACGGAAGCAGAGGTCCAGATAGTTAAAGCTGGGTGAGAGAAATCCATGTATTTATATATGAAAATAGAAATATATGTATTTATATTTACATACATATATACAAATATGTATTTAAACACATATCCCAGCTCATGGATTACTCATAATGCAATACCAGTTTCTTACCATATGGCTTCTTTAGCTGTAGCTCCTACTGACCCTGCTCAGCTGCCCGGAGACTGTCCTGAAGCAGCCGACCTCCGAGCTTGGATCCCTTACCGTGCCCACTGCTACTACCTGGAAGCATCAGCTGGGACAAGCTGGGCACTGGCCTCCCTCGAGTGTGCTCACTTAGGTGAGAGCCTTCATTACCAACGGACGAGACCTGTACAAAAGTTCATACAAAACTCACATAAAAATGTAAAAACATTGGTTTTATTTTTTTTTTTTAAATTCCTTTATTTACCTACCAACCCACTCTGTGAAAATAAACTAACACAAATGACTGTGCAGCCTTCTATCCTCCCAGAGGCTGCAGCTCCCTCAGGTGCAGAGCTCCACATCAACTCCTGCTTCTGGGGCACCATTCTGGGGACAGTGGTTGGGGGGCCATGGCCACTGAGCACCTCCAGGGCCCTGTCGTCCTCTAGAAGCAATGGGGAAACCAACAGAGCAGCACGTATAATACTTTCAAAAGTTATTGTTTGTACAGATTTGAAAGAGGAGGTCATTTGAATAGTTGTTCAAGTAGGTTATGGTTGTTTTCTTGCTAATACCTTTCAGGTGCTACCTTGGTCTCGGTAGAAAACATGGAAGAATCTGACTTCCTGATCCATACAATACAACCACTTGGAAATAAAGTAGGAGACTTCTGGATAGGACTTTACCGAAATGTGGATGGTAATGTCTTACTTTCAGTATTTTTAGAAATGTGTTAATATCAGAAAATCGAGGATAACTGTATTTTTACAAAAAAAAAGAAACCCGACATGGTCTTCTGCTGAAAAATGGGTTACTTCTAGATTTTTTTACTTATTTGTTGAGCTAAGGAGTTAAAATATAATTGAGATGCTTTTTTTTTTTTTTCTTTTAACTCTATATGTTGCTCTTTAGGCCAGTGGTTATGGCTAGATAATGCTACACTGGACTTTGTCAACTGGGAGGAGAAAGAGTCCAGTGAGGAGCACAACTGTGTCAAAATGTCTGCACTATCTGGTTATTGGGACAACATCGATTGCTCTTCTGAAAAAGGATTTATCTGCAAAAAACCCAAAGGTAAGCCCTTAGTGACAGAGTAGACTAATAACTGTTATAGCCCTCCACCACCACATGTATGGGAGTAATTTCTGACCATTTAGTTTGGCATATCCCCCTTTTCTAAACATTTGGAGCTGCCTCTTTTTGCAGACTATGAGCTCTTCACAGCACTGTCTGCAGTCGGATGGGAGTATGGTCACGTGCTGTGCTCATGCTGGGTTGAGAATGAGACTTTCAGAACATTATTGAATGCTTAACACAAGCACTGATACGGCATCTGTCAAACATTGGTGCAAACTTATGACGTTAGTAGGAACTAAGCATTGCAACAGTTATTACACTCTTGTGAGGAGGAGTTAATATGAATATTTAGGCTTCTTCTCCAACCTTGTAATACTCAGAAACTATATTACTGCCCAGCGTCAAAAACTGGCTTCCCGTTGGTCCTGATTCAACAAGCTTTATGTCAGTAATTCCTTAGGGATACTAAAAGGCCAGCTGTTTATGTTGCAATAATAATATAAGGAGTACTTCCTTATTAAATGAAAACTTAAAGTCATTACAGAAGCTGTCTCGTTAGCATTTCTGGAAATTTTCATGCGATATTCCTATACTAGATTAATGTTTAAGAGGTAAAAAAGCACATATATCCTTCTGAAGTGGAGATAGAAAAGATACAATTGTCTGAAAGAAAACACCGTCATTCCATTCTCTTAAGTTACCAAAATCTTACCTAAAACATGTTATGTTGCCATCTTTAAAACTTTGAACTTTCTTTTGTAGTAGCTGTGAGAGCAGGCTCAATTTTCCAACTTTTGTGTATTGTCTCCAGTAGATCATGGGGAACATCTCTGTCTTATGCTGAACTATCCTATACATTTCCTATGAAAAACAATTTTTAAGATTCCTCTGTTTGGATGAAAAGTTCAAAGGATGTGATTTCAATACTGAAGACAGCGCAAGACACAGTAGTTCTCAGAAAAATAATTGAAAAGTTGGAGTTAGCTTTTCAGCATTTTGCAAATGTAGTTTTTAATTTAAAAACAAAACTGAAATGCAAACAAGAAACAGTCATCTCCCATGCACTGTAATTTTTCATGCATAAATAGGCACATGTCCATGGCAGTAAATCAGTTAATCCCCATTGAAGATTTACTAAAAATATCCAAATGGTATTCCATCCAGTATAGTACTAAAATAATAAGGAAACACTAAAATCCATCCACTGAATCATAACATGCCCTGATACGTAACTATTTCCTGCCTTAGTAGGGGGTACTGTTGCTTTGTACCTGTTCATCTTACATTCTACTTTGCTTTAATTTCATTTTACTTTTTGCCTTTAAAAATTCTGGGTTGAAAATCAAAATTACAGTGTGGTAACATTAAGTAGGTAGGTAAAACCTTAGTAACATTTTTTGCCTCACTTATGTTGCCTTTTATAACGGACACATAGGTTATTAATGCAACGGTAATACTTCAAGGGTTTGTTCCTGTGTAATTTTAGCAAAACAGTCAAATTTATGAATTCTAATGAAGTGTCTTATTATTTGTCTCTGATATTCCTTGAAGTTGAGCCAAGTGGGAGTCCCCTACAGCAAGAAGGTAAGAATTTTCATAAGAACATTAATAAAAACCTAAACACAGGACGAACTTAAAATTTCCAAATCACCCCTTTTTAGAGAACGAGTCCTGCTGAGAGGTATGTGTGGTTATAAATCACCCTGGGTAATCCCACAGTGCCTTCATGGTGCACACAAGCACTCCCATGTTCTTGTTGGCTGGGCTAACCCCGAGTTGCCAAGCTCAGCTGTGATTCAGCTTTTTAAAAAATTTGAAAACAGGCACAGACAGCTTTAACCAGGCTGTTAAAACCCGTGTAGATTCTTCCACAGGTGTTATTGTAAACAACGTGACATGAAAATATTGTAAAACTAATTTACATAGCCTCTCATATCCATAATTAGCATCTCATATCCGTATCTAAAGCCTGCATTTTCATCAAATTCCTACAAGCATCCACTGCATTCATCGTACATCCTTGTAATCCAGATCTCCTAAAACCATGTTAGCTTTAGCAAAAGAGACGTGGCTACTGATTGGGGCTCAGATTTATACTGAACAGACTCCAAGTTTGGCAGGAGAGAACATCTCCTCCTTGTTTTTCAAGTTTTACGTGGGTTAAACAATTGCTAAGGCTTCTCACCCGTATATGCATTCCTTTCAGGCAAGGAAAAGAAGGAAGAGGCTCATTCACCTGTTCATCACTCTGTTTGGCCACTCATTTTTTTGGCTGTTCTCACTCTTCTTGGAGCTGGTGTGTCAGTCTATTTCTATAAGAGAAAAAGACAAAACCAACTATTGACAGATTCTGGCAATGAAACACTTCTGAAATGATGTGTCGGTGACTGAAGAATTGGTGAGAGTGGGTCCTGTGGCATGTGGCATGTTCAGAGGAGCAAGTTACTTGCTGAAATTAAAGGACTAATTTCAGCTTCTAAATGTTAAAAGCTTCTAAATGTCTGTAATCATAAAGTAAATCCCTTTTCCCTTTTTGCACTAGCAGTCTCTTTTGTATCAAGTATATTTTACATAATTGGAATTACAGATTGATGCTACAGATTCGGAAAAATTAAGATGTTCTGAAGTGTCCATTAGCGTAAATAACTCGTCAAGAACAAATAAACATAGTGAAAAAGGTCTATAAAAATCTACCAGTGAGAATGAACGTTCAGTAAAGTGTGTTTACTCTTTAGAACTGTCTTCCCATGCCTTTGTGGACACTGCACTGAACTAAAAAAATAAAATATGCCCAACTCTGTTGCAATATTGATCTCTTTTTATCTCACAAACTTCACTTCATCAGACCAGCACTTCTATAATTACACTTATAACTGTATAATATTACACTTATGAAATGGTGCTTCATACACTCACCTCAGATAACCTTGGGATAGAAAACCTTGCCATTTTCATTTTCTGCAATGGAAAATGCAGTTCATACCAGACAAGGATATTAACCTCAGGTGTAGGTTTTGGTCTTTTTTCTATGTGATAATATGATTTTTAATCATAGTATGTTTACTAATATGAATTCTTCTTTTCGTTAAAGCTTTGAAATAAATAAAGTTTTTATTAGTATAATTTTCAGCTTCAGAAAGCTGATTCCCCATGAATCAAGGGGAAAAGAGCTGTTCCTTTCTGCACCATAACTCTTTTGCCAACAGCAAGGAGGGCTTCTTCCACCACCATTTTGAATTCTCTTTGAATAAGCACCATCTTGCCATTTTTAACCACAAGGAAAAGGAACAGAAAACTAAGGAATAACTTACTAGGAATCTGCAAGAAGACTAAATTTAAGGTGTTAGAAAAACAGTGGAAAGCAGTATGAAATAGCATTTAGGTGAGCTGCAAATATAATTCAGACACTAAACACTCTATGGGGCAGAATGCTTAGCAGATAGCCCCAGGAAAAAACCTGCCTTCCCCAAACTTCACAGGATCTACTGAGCAAGCTGGAAAGTTTAAAGAAATAATAATAAAAAAGTAATTAAGTTCTTTTTCTCAGTGCTGGACTCCTGTTTTTTTGTCATAAATACATTCAAGAATTTGGCATGCTGGTGGGAGCAGGTTAGTGCAGAAGTGAAATGCAGTGTGCAGGACACTGATCCCAAAAAATCTGTAACCAGCACCAAGCTGGTTGGTCATGGCCAAGGGGCAGCTCCCAAGTGCTTAACTCTTCTTCCAGCCTTTCCCAGTGTCTGCACTAATTCCTCCCCCATCACTCTGCAGCCTCGGGGAGCTGAATCCTCACAAGCATTCACAGGAAGGGTACCAAAGCCCACTTTGGACTAGAGAGCTGCTGGCACTTCATGAGGCAGTAGAGGGAACTGGGTAGGAATGTGTTCTCCAGGTATTTTCCTTTGGGATGCCATCTGTCAGAGCCATTTCATTTTATGATTTCAGATATATCTGAAATATGGTTTCACTCCATAAACTCAGCTTCTATTTCTCTCCCACTCCATCGTTGTCTGTGGTACCACTCAGCTTTATGAGTTTGGGCTGCTCTTGCAAAACTTGCTCACACTAACTCCCCCTTGAATGTCACCCGCAAATAACATAGTTATTATTAAACAATTTATTCAATTTGTACTTTTACTGAAATCCAGCCGTTTTTTCCTAAAAATGTTTTTCTCCCTCAGTGCTTTCTAACAGTCAACAAGGTTAGCCAGTTCTTGCAATAATTTTTCCTTGCACCTTATAAATAAAAGCAAAGAAGGTTGCTTCTCATACGACATCTTCTGTCCGGTTTCTATATGTATTTCCCTACTGACTATTTCACTTGCTTTTTTCAATTTCGTTAGTACAACTTCTTTTAATTTCACTCGTAAATAAACAGAGGAACACCAGGACTTTTCTGCATGTGAATATTTGCCAGCACAGTTTTGCAGAGTAGTTGTACAAGAATTGCCGTGCCAATAGAAGTCTTCACATGAGCACTTTGCTTACAGATGAAAAGGAGCTTTTCCAATGTAGCTTACATTTGGCTTTGTCTTGGACCACCCTCACTAGGAATTTCTCAGATGGATGAACTTTTTGCCAGAAAAAAAGCATTCCAGGCAAGAGTTTCCCTCCTGTTACAGGGAAACTTATCACTAGCTTGTAGCATTGACCTCCTTCACTTGCAGGTCTTCAACAAGAAGTAACAGCCCAGCCTCAAACTGTGATCAACCAGTGTTACACTGCAGAAAAAAGAGTGATTTTAGCCCTCAAAGTGGGCAACGATTCATAATGCATTGAATACTGCAGATCCTGTAAAATTTGCTCTCTTTTTTCTAGATATGCAGAGCGACCCGCTCTTCAGAGAGCAGTGTTTGCAACGTGCACTCGAGTTATTTCAAAATACCACATGACAGGATATTTCCTAATTTAGAGTATAGAGCTTTATCCATCAACCCTTTAACACTGTTGCTATCCTCACTCAGCAGGATTTTATACGCTGCTAATCTTATAGTCCAACGTTTGGTAGAGGATTGAAGAGCAAGTTACGTTTGCAATGAGTTTCTCCAGGTTCCTGCTTTTTCTTTCCTTTGTGCACAGTTCGTTACAGCCACCAGGTAAGTTTCCTGTTGGTTTTGTGTTAAACGAAAATGCTTTTCATCGGGCAGCTTTACAGTTTTAAGGCATAGACTGATTATTTTGTATTTGTAATGAGAATTGATAGATGATCTAAAGTGTAGGTTGGGTATTTTCCTGGAAGTTCCCGAGTCACGGAAAAAAAGAGGGGAGATATGGGGATGTTGGGGGAAAAGGAGGTAATTAAAGTAGGATCTTTAAGTTGGAATTTCTTTCAATGGAAATAGTAAATCAGATGGCACTGAATGGGAGGGCGATGAGAGATGAGGAAGCATGGAGCTCTTTCTGTTCACCCTCCCCATCCCACCCGCGGTGCAGGGAGCAGAGGGGTTTAGAGCCATGTTTTCATGACAGTTGTGCCAGTTTCTCACTCTGCTCAAAGACACCAGATGTGAGAAGGAAGAATGGGCTCCTCCCCTCCAGTCTGACCGAATCAGAAGAACATTTCTAGTCTGCAGGTGTATATCCCTCACTCAGTATAGCTACCGAGAGAAACAGAAAAGCATTAATGTATGTAGAACTGAGCAGATGAATGTGTTTGCATGAATGTGAGACTGAGAGCATATATTAGAAATTTCAGGATAAAAGAACTCTGCTGTAATACTGTGATAGTCTAAGACGACCAAGCATTGTTAAACTAAATGAATCTGTGCTGAGGATGAATAATAAGCAAAACCTCTCCAAGCACAGAAACGTACAATTGAAATCTAAAATTTTTACTATGTAAATGACAACCTGACCTGTATTCTCTCTGGTCAGCTACCATTTTTCTTGAAACAAGTCATGAAAAGATGGAGTAATGAAGTGAACCTTTTGAGTCATACAGAATAGAACAATGCAGTGAGCTCATTGTCTGAGATCTACTTGTGGTTTTTCTGTCTTCAAGAACCACAACTTTTCAGCAATTTACCATCACACAATTTGACTTTCTGACGAGGTATATATATCAAACTCTAAACACAGTATTTAAAAACCAAATTTTGCTAAAACAATGTTTTATTTGAAATGTCTATCTATACAAGGAGTGGGAATGATAAAAATTAATTAAAATAAGATAGTGTGGCCGTCAATTAAGATAGACAGATATAGGGATACATAGATCCGTTACTAGGAAGTCAGATTTATGATTTTATGATTATTTTCATATGTCTCTTAACCCTTTCTTCCCCCTAGATATTTTTACATTACATATGATTAATACTGCGTATTTTTAGAGATGTTGCATCATTACATGCTCATTGGCTTTAAGTTGGTGCAGCATCAGTCCCCTAAAAGCAGTGCTCTATTACACTTCTTCTTCCAGATGACACAGAAAAATTTTGGACAGAAGATGTTTCAACTGGCATTCGCTATCAGATAAACTCAGAATCAGCTCTAACATGGCACCAAGCAAGAAAAAGCTGTCAGCAGCAAAATGCAGAACTATTGAGCATCACCGAGATCCACGAGCAGGCATATATTGGAGGTAAAATAATAAACACCTTAAAATATATTAGGATGTTGAGCTGCCCCAGAGCTCTAGACTGCCTTGTCTTCTGTCTCACCAAAAAAGACAGGCTGTTGGAGTGGTTCATCAGGGAGATGGTTTAAACTGCCCTTCAATTATTTGGTGTTTTTTAATGAAGGTTTGGTCCCAAATCTCTACAGGGAGGGAAATGGTCCCATCTCACCTTTGTGCTCCAGGAAGGAGCTACTGCACAGATAGGTTGGATCGATGGGCCAACATTAATGGGATGAGCTTCAACAAGGCCAAGTGCCAGGTCCTACACTTGGGCCACAACAACCCCATGCATCGCTACAGGCTTGGGGAAGTGTGGCTGGAGCTGCCTGGCAGAAAAAGACCTGGGGGTTCTCATTGACAAGTGGTTGAATATGAGCCAGCAGTGTGCCCAGGTGGCCAAGAAAGCCAATGGCATCCTGGCTTGGATTAGAAACTGTGTGCCCAGCAGAAGCAGGGAGGTGATTGTCCCTCTGTACTCAGCACTGGGCAGGCCACACCTGGAGTGTTGTGTCCAGTTCTGGGCACCTCAGTCCAAGAGAGACATCGAGGTGCTGGAGCGGGTGCAGAGGAGGCAATGAAGCTGGTGAAGGGCCTGGAGAACAAATCGTATGAAGAGCAATTGAGGGAGCTGGGACTGTTTAGTTTGAGGAAGAGGAGGCTGAGGGGAGACCTCATCACTCTCTACAACTACTTGAAAGGACACTGTAGAGAGGTTGGTGCTGGTCTCTTCTCGCAGGTAATTAGTGACAGAATGAAAGGGAATGGTTTCAAGCTCCAACAGGGTAGGTTTAGACTGAACATTAGGAAAGAATTTTTCACAGAAAGAATGGTCAGACACTGGAATAGGCTGCCTAGGGAAGTAGTTGAGTCACTATCCCTGGACGTGTTTAAGAGTGGTTTAGATGCGGTGTTGGGGGATATGGTGTAGGGGAGAACTTTGTAGCGTAGGGTTGATGGTTGGACTCGATGATCCCAAGGGTCTTTTCCAACCAAAATGATTCTATGATAGCTAGATTGGTCCTAACATGGGTACCTTTGCATACACAAACTCCATATAACTCCAGTGGCTTGCAGATACAAGTATCATGGTACTGGTTTGGTTCTAAATGGTACAAAGGAGGTTTTGAAACCGCCCCCACAGAAAAAAAATCTGGAAGCAACCAATTGGTGCACTTTCTCTGTAATCTTTTTGATATGTTTACTCCATGAAATCTTTTGCAGAAACATTTTAGCACAGTTCCCTAATGAAAATAAGATATTTTGTACGTCTCTTATATTGGATTGAAACAAACTGAGAGGAGTAGGCTCTTATTTAAGTAGTGAAATAAATTGTTCATTTGCTCTTTTAACTACTGAGATATCTGCTAAACAAATATTTATTCATTTACATATTTTACTTTTTCAATCTGTGCATCTCAGTAATGTGGAGATTACTAGTTTGGGGCTGGTTTAAACTGAGAACTATAAATTTCTTATTTTTAACTTCATTTCTTTTAGAGGAACTTGCTAAGTATGAGGATAGGAAAAAACAGTTGACTTGTTTTTTTTTTCCTAATTTAGAGTTAACTAAAAAATTCAGTTTTGCATTCTGGATTGGATTGAACACTTTGAATTTCAACAGCGGATGGCAATGGGCTGGAGGCAGCCCTTTCAGATATTTAAACTGGGCTCCAGGTAAGAACTGTATTTATTTGGTAATCTTTGAATGGATTCTGATAAAAAAATAAAACTGCCTTATCTACTTTTGTTTCAGGAAAGCTCATGTTGATTTACAATAGTTGAAGATCTAGACGTTTATTTTCAGAAGTACAGTTCCAAATTACAAAGTTCACAGTAGAGATCAGCTATAGTAGGTTCTTTTATTTTCTTATCTAAGCAAAGATCTTGTTTATGAAAGCAGAGTGTCATTTGTAGTGATATCAAACACTACAGAACAGAAACCAGAATTTTTCCTTAACGTGTTGTCCAAGAGTATAAATATAAATAAAATATTTCAAAAGTAGTAAAATATATCAAAAAATAATGGCACTATGTTGTCTGGAGAAATTCAAAGTATTGTGGAGAAGCTTACAGAGCCAGCTCGTATGAAAAATTGCACTGTGCAACCTCAAAGAAGGGAGACAGAGGTGGATTTGGGGTGCTCCTCACACGTGGGGACTACTTCTGTTTGCTTGTTGTTCTTGTGGTCCCATGTTTGGTTTGGGTATTTCAAGCCATCTCCTGTTTTGGAAAAGTTGCAAGATGGAATAACTAAACTCTCATGTAAGTTTTAAAAAATTCTGTCTGAGGCAATGTCCTTTTCTGCTTACAGAAGTTTTTAGACACTGCGACAGAAAAGACAAAAGCTATTTTAAAGGAAAGTAGGATTGTGAAATTCTTGAGATATACTGGAAGAATGATATAATTTAAAACTGAATATTTCTAAGTTTGGAAGTTTTTTACACAGGATAAAGGTCTAGCTTTGGCTGTTCTGTCTGGGAGCACCAGGATATCAGGAAAAGAACCAGAAACTTCCCAGTGCTCTCCTGACACCAAGTCAGTGGTGGGTCATTACTTCACTCTCAAAGTACAGACCAAAAGCAGCATCCTATAAAGTACCAGAGCGCTTCTCCCACAGGGGAATACTTCTTCAAATTAAATATTGAAGAAATCAGAATAAGTTAGTATTTTTACTGATAATACAATGCTTTTGTTATTTTTCTTATTTATTTTTGCTGTGAGATTCTATTTTTTATCTTACTCAAAGGAAGTCCTGTCCTGTTCCCTGGGAAAATCTGTGGAGTGATGAATCCCAGAAAGAATGTTAAATGGGAAAACCAAGCATGTAACCAGAGACTCGGATACATTTGTAAAAAGAGAAAGCTCAGTTCAAATTCTGACATCATACCCAAAGGTAGGTTAGTCAAGTAAAAAGAAGGATTTTTCTTTGACTTCTAAAAAGAGCAATCTGTCAAGATCTGCAAAAGATAAAAGGCATGCAACATTATTTTTCAACCAAGATGTTAGAAACCTTTGAAAAGCACAGCTATGCATGCACACACAGACTTTTATGTATTGCCTTTGTCCTCCCACTGTATATTAACCATTCATAGAAGAATACTATTATTTTCTTCCATCACTTTACCGCTCATTCTTGCAAGACAGACAGAAGCTGCTTTTTCATGGCAACCAGTGTCAGCAAGCAGATTTGCATAAATACAGTAGAAATTTTATGCTTCTCATCTGCTCCAAATGAGTAATTGCAGTTACTTTAATACTATTGCAAAAAAAATGCTCCTCTGATGCCCAGTACACAATGCATCGGGCTCATACGAGCAGAGCTGGAGGAGCAGCAGTATTCCCATAGGCTACATGTCATCCTTGGGCCACCTCGACCCACGGCTTCAAGGACATCCCATAGCTAGGAACATGCCACATACAGGAGAAATCTCCTGGAGGCTGTCATCTGGGAATGCTAAAAAAGCTACTTTTAAAAGAAGTAGTTAAATTAAAGAAAGTATAGAAATAATTTCAGAGAATCTTTATGCCAGCAGTAACCTTTAAAAGAAATGCAGGACTATTTTTAAAGCAAACTTGCAGTAAGCTCTTCAATATATTTAGGAATCTAAGTAATAAAAAAGCCACTGAATTAATATGAAGAGAAAACTACCAGCTCTGCACTGATTTGCACTATTTCCTGACCTGCAATGACCAAAGAATTACTTCATGGCTTTCATATCTGAAAATTAGATATATGTTTGGAACAGGACACTGAGCTGGAGGCAGAGCCTCATGTCAGCCCTCGCAGGCAGCAGAGGAGACCACCACAGGGTCACCCAGCTGCTCTGGGGACAAAGAGGGCAGAAGCTGCTGTCTGCAGTGGTCTCTCTCTTTCCTCCCTGAGCATTATTTCAAATTGCATTTCTGACACAATGTGGGCATTTTTCAATTATTCTCTGCTTAAGGAGACATCATTCTATTTGCATATTTAGCATACTGTGCCTTAACGATATTTGCTTTTCATTTGAATATATTTGCATTTCTAACTACAGCTTGATATCTATTCATATAGTCCCACTTTCGTAACGAGTGCTCAAGAGACCTCATTCTAGTGCCTTTTATTTTCCTCTTACAAAATTGCTCTGAAAAATTGCACTTTAATTTTAGAGGAGTGGAGACCTAGTAAGTGCAAGGAGGGTTGGTGGCCATATGCAGGGCACTGCTACAGCATTCAGCGAGAACCCAAAGTATGGAAAAATGCTCTGACTTCGTGTAAGAAGCACGAGGGAGATTTGGCCAGTGTCCACAACATTGCTGAACACAGCTTTCTAGTGTCACAGCTTGGTTACAGTGAGTATATGCGTAGACCTGTATTTTGTTTACCCCATCTATAACATGAAAGCTGGGCTTCATATTAAATTTTTTTTTTTTTTTTTTTCTGAAATGCCACAAGCGGAAGGCCAAATCTAATTTATGGTACCCAAACCTATAAGAAATTTAATTTCTTGCTGCGATGAAAATTTCCCACTGAGGTTAACCTCTTGCTTAATACCCTTCTAAGAAAATACTATCTTTTTGCTTCTGATTTTCCTTGGATCTGTACTAATCAGTCAAAAAGTGACACTTGCTGCACGTGCTGGACTTGGTAAACACCCCTGATGGGCCATTCCAAGCCCTCTAATGCTTCCCCACTAAGGACATATATTGGCAGATGTCTTCATGGCTTGGGCTCGGTATCATCTCCTGACAGGTGGGAAAGTCAGTGTCCTACCCTCCATGTGAGGGGTCTTTTTGTTGTTCTGAATATCAGATATTCAGAAAGTCTATAAAAATCTTCTGCTAGTCATAAAGTGCCTTGTGTTTATTAACTCAGTACTTCTGAATGGACTCTGAGGCATTTTGAGTACAGACCAAAGCATCTCTTACTGCAGATCTGAGAGAAAAACAGCATTTTTTGTTAAAGCATGAAGACCACCTCTCATGTACCACATCCCAGCTTTATCAGTCCGTTTGTTCCGGGTCTGAAAATTTTCACTGTATTGCACAATGGACTGGAAGCAAAGAAATTTCTTTCCACTTTTCAGAGCCAACAGAAGAGCTGTGGCTGGGTCTGAATGACCTGAAGACTCACTTCTATTTCGAGTGGAGTGATGGGACTCCCGTGACGTTCACCAAATGGAAGCGCAGTCATCCCACCTACACAAACGGTCTGGAGGACTGTGTTGTGATGAAGGGGCAGGTATACCCATGCAGTCATTTATAGGAAGGCAAACTAATAACTATGTCAGTCTAAAATCACTTGCCATTATATATGTATCCAGGAGGAATTTTCCATATTAACTTAGAATAGCTTTCCCCATAAATTTGGCATCAACCAGAAGAGATGTTCAGAGGACAGGAGAGATCAGAAATAGAGTGGTGGCATTTTGTTAGTGCTACCTTTGGAAATTTCTTATCTGGTGAAAAGTCTGATCCAGAATTTTTCCATTAGATTCATTCTGATGCTGCAGCAACGAAAAGAAGTTATAGCTCCGGGACAGGAATGGGGATGAACTAGTAAATACATTGTATGGTTACCATAGAGGTTATTTCCATCACTCAGTTTCCAAGCCGATAGACCATTACATCCCTCAATGTCACTTACTTGAGACATGGCATTGAGGTGGGGAGACCCAGCACCAGGGCATGCCTTCAGCTGTGACATAAAAAAAGTACTTATACCTACCTGTCAAATACATAAATCTTGTAGAATTTCTGACTGCGTGACTCATGTACTTTATTTTCTTGCAATACATGGTTATTTGGGGTTTAGGCCTACTTACATCCATGTGCATGCACACACACACACACACAAAAAGTGTCATGAATTTTAAATAAATTATTGAAGGAACTGTTATATCGTAGCACAATATTGGTGGTTGCCAGTATTAAGCATCAATAGAATTGATCATAAAATAAATTTTATGGGGAAAAAAGTGCTCTTATTTACATTTTATTTTTTACATCATTCCTTTTTTAAAACAAATCAGTCATTTTCCTAGTCTTCTCCTTGATGGATAAAATAGATTTACTGCAACACACTCAGGTGTGTATTATTTCAGTTTCATTGCTCTTTTCCCCAGAAATGTAGTGAAATACTACTGCTCTAAGTGCAGACACATTAGTCATTGGTGAGGTGTATCTTTATTAAACCTCTCATGAAATACAGTTTTGATAGCAAGTAATACTGAGACTTCAAGATGTCATGTACTTCTTTTTTTTTTTTTCACCTCAAACCAGCATCAAACAGATCTTAAACTAATTCTGACAGATGTGTGTATTTTTTTCTTAAAAAGTAAACCTCCAGCAGTGATCCTATAGCCTTCCTAGGTAACATATTTCAGTGGGCCTTGTAGTGAGGAAAGAAGAAAACACTGTCTTGCTTATGCTTATGGACGCCCTTTTTTTAAACATTTGTTTCTTCTCCCTGCTGTTGTAGGATGGATACTGGGCAACTGATGTTTGTGATAAGCAACTTGGTTACATCTGTAAAAAGAAGCCTTCATCACAATCCTCTGAAAAAGAGATAGCTGAGGACCCAGGCTGCCAGAAAGTAAATTCTTTCTCATAAATTAATTATGTTGGAAAAAAAAGAACAGGAATTAATTACTGGTTCTTGCTTCTTTCAGAGCCTTTTGGTTTGTATCTACTAGAAAATCTACTCTTGAAGAAACCTAATCTTTTCCTACTAGCATTTTACTAATATATGTGCATTTTTCATTTTTCTCTGAAATACTCAAGAAATTGAATTCATTTACATGTACATGAATACTGCCTTTTTCTCCTTTCCACACTGTGAAAAAAATTCATGTATCTTTTAAATCATAATTTCACCACTATTCTCTGTTTTTGTTAAGATAAAAACTAAGATCTTAATGTCATCCTTTAAAAAATAGGCCTTCTGTAGGAGAAAACAGCAGCATAAGCTTTTGTTTATTAGCAGAATGGCCCAGTCTCATCTTGTTTTTAAGCTTAGTCACGACAAATTTAACATTGAATATTTATACACAAACGAGCAGAGCTAATTTATATATTAAGTTCTTTTTCAACTTCACATAAAGAACCTTATGTTTCTCACAGGGTTGGAAAAGATATGGTTTTCACTGTTATTTGGTGGGCTCCACACTTTTGACATTTTCAGAAGCAAGTAAGACTTGTGAACAGAGCAAAGCTTATCTAGCAACAGTGGAAAGCAGGTAGGAAAATATCTTCTTTTTATACTCCAGAATTTGTGCTTCTGATGAAGAAATTTTCAAAAATTGTCCATTTTTTTGAACTCTTCAAAATCTTTAATCAGCGCTTTTCAAGAATTGTGTAATAGTAAGTCAAATAAGATTATCCATGCAGGAAAAAAAACCAAAAACGACTTAATGTTTTAGGGCATAATCTATTAAAACAGTTCTCAAATTCCGGTAAGTTTTCTCTTACTTTTTAATTCCTAATTAAAGCAGCATCTGTGTTATTGTTGGGTTCTTTTCTGTTGGGAAGTAGTTGCTACAATTTTCATCTACTTACTCATTATGATAGGAAAGCCTTAACAAAAGATATTTTCCTGAACTACCTTCTAAGAGAAATTCTGAACACATGTAGGAAATCTTCCCCAGGGCATGGCCCACCAGAGCCAGAATGTGTCATCTCCAACCCACCCCTATCTCAGTCAGGCTTTGCAGGCCTCATGGCCTACAAGAGGTGGTGGGTAGCAAAGCTGGCAGTTTGGTCCTGACTTGGTGGCTGTTTGAGGCACCTCAAACATTTGGAAAGACAAGGAAAATAGTAGAATACAACTAGAAACCGAAGTGAGAAGTGACTTGTAACATTTCACAGAACTGGGTGGAAAGGAGAGAAGATGCCTTCAGCTGAAAAGAGAAAGTTGTCCATCACCAAATTCTTTTGACCACACTTAAAAGCTTGCTCAGGTTCTGCCTGAACTTCACTGAGGAGATATTGCTGTGGGGTCATGCTAGCATGACAGTGATACCTCTATTTCATGGAATCATGGAATCATGGAATTGTCAGAGTTGGAAGGGACCTATTTGTACCACTTAGATTAATATTGCAAGGAAACAGGTTGTGAATGAACGTTTTCCACTTCAGAATGGAGCAAGCCTTTCTGATTAGTCTGACGGGGCTGAGATCTGACAAATACTTCTGGATCGGCCTCTCCAACAGAGAGGAACGAGAGAGTTTCAGGTGGACCAGTGGTGAAACTCCTCTCTTCACACACTGGAACACAGCAATGCCAGGTAAGCTCTGCACAGGCTCAACCCTTGTGATTAGTGTGCAGCTGGAATCCCTGTGGGGTCCTGCCAACAGCATCCTGGTACGTATCAGCAATAGTGTGGCCAGCAGGACTAGGGAAGAGATTGTCCCACTGGACAAGGCACTGGTGAGGCCTCACCTCAAATACTGTGTTTGGTTTTGGGCCTCTCACTACAGGAAAGACATTGAGGTGCTGGAGCGGGTCCAGAGAAGGGCAACAAAGCTGCTGAAGGTTCTAGAGCACAAGTCTTATGAGGAGAGGCTGAGGGAACCTGGAGAAAAGTAGGCTGAGGGGAGACCATAGCACCTTCTGTAACTACCTGGAAGGGGAGTGATAGGACAAGAGGAAATGGTGTCAAGTTGTGCCAGCGGAGGTATTAGGAAAAATTTCTTCACCGAAAGGGTTATCAAGCACTGAAACAGACTGCAAAGGGAAGTGGTTGAGTCCCCACTCCTGGAGATACTTAAGAGATGTGTAGACATGGCACTTAGGGCCATGAGTTAGTGGTGGACTCAGCAGTGTTAGGTTAACAGCCATACTTGATGATCTTAAAGGTGCTTTCCAACTTAAATGATTCTATGTTTCCATGATAAGGAAGATTTGTATTCTAGAGCTGCAGACCTCCAATTTTGGCAAAGGTGTGTTTGTAAGACTCAGTGGCCCATATGTAGGCTATGGCAGGAGGCATTCAACATAATTTTACATCCAGGATGGTTTTAATCTGTACAATCTGTATCTTCCTTTTCATAATTTTCTATGAATACGAGCAAAGGTCTCACTTCTTAGAGAGTAATTAAGTCTTTGGTTTTATTGATTTATTCTCCATATCACAAAGGAAAAGAGCAAGGCTGTGTTGCCATGGCAACTGGAATTGCAGCTGGATTATGGGATGTTGTTGGCTGTGAAAAGACAGCAAATTTCCTCTGCAAACAGCGGGCAGTGGGAGTGTTGCCTTCTGCTCCTCCAGTACAGGTCCCTGCAGCCAACTGTGCCGAAGGATGGGATGAAGCCTCCTGGGGAGACTCGTGCTTCAAAGTAAGTATGTGTCCACACTCCCTGTGAGCCTGAACATGGAGTAGTTGGTGCCCAGGTCACCGTAGTACCCAAGGGTCCAAGTGCTGATGCTTTTTTGGGTCTTCTCCAACATAGTTGAGTGCAAAAATCCATGAGAAAAATCCATCAAATGTCATGAAAGTAAACAATGAAAAACTTGAAAAAATAGCATGCCAGAAATACTTTTATTTAATTATTTTATTTAAATGCCAGGTGAGAATCTCACACGATTTATTTACTTCCAGGACTTTGGGACTTTATAAAAACATAGTATTGCATCTCAAGAGCTGTCAGTGTCACTTGCATAAGATAGTGTTTCTAAGAGAAAAGTTAGGGAAACCTGGCCCTCTGTTAATCTTTTCTCACACAGTATGTGATACTTTTAGATCCCGGTTCAGTTTCATATTGGTGACATTTCAGCAAGTAAAGGGTTTTTGCATTTTCTTCATTTCGCTAAAAATGCCCTTAAAAGTCTCAATTCTGAAAAGAAAAAACCAAACAAACATAAAGAACATTGCTCTTCCAGGTCTTTATTTAAGTATCCACTCACTTTCTCTATTGAGACTTTCTGCCTGTTGGGAGGCCAAAGAAGATTTTAGCCCTGTATTTAAAAGGGTCTCAATTTCTGTCACACCCAATGATTGTTACTAACATTATTACCAAATTGTTGATTACTCTTTCCCCAAAATATAAAGTGCCCAGTTGCTTACTTTAAGCATGTGTGTACTTCATAGTAGCACTACTTGTATACTTGCACCACCATACAAAAATCCCTTCCTTGGCTAGTAAGGAAGGTCAGCACCTTGCAAAAAATTTCTACATCCAATATCTTTTCTATTCCAACCCATTGATTTTCTCTCCACCTTCCATTTCTCAAAAAACCTCCTGCTTTCTACTTCAAAATACTACAACTGAGCTATTGCTTTGAGCCTTTCAGTAGTCAAAGTTCCAATTAAGTTAGAAATTATTTATTTCTTCTCTGTACTTTGTGATGATAGCTTTTGTTCTCCTCGGTTTCATGCTACTCTTGTCTTATCTTAAAATAGAGGATGCTAAGAAAAAAGACAAACTTACCCTTTACATTACTAATATTTCATATAATAGATTTTGATAAATGTTATGTTGTCTCACTGAAGAGGAAAGGGGTGCTAAAGTGATACTGATTTTAGTTACTTAGGCAATTATATATTCTTATATGTCAAACTTTGCACATTGATCAATTTATCAATTTATTTTTGCCTTTTTTTCCAATAGTTTTTTGTGAGAGAGGGAAACCAAAAGAAGTCTTGGTTTGAGGCTGAAGAATTCTGTAGAGAAATAGGAGGAAATCTTGTCACAATCAATACAAGAGAGGATCAAATTTTAATTTGGCAATTAGCATCGTGAGTAATTGCACAATGATTCTTTTTCATGTTCAGGCCATGTTTAATCAGAATTACTTCAAAATATAGCTGGGGCTGGGCAACTGAGTGCATAAAACCAATACATTTTTAAATTAAAATTTTACTGTTTACAAAATTTTAAATTTTCACTTGGAAATAGAATCCTGAAACATTGCTTTTAAAAAAAAATATATCTTGACTATTTCAAAGTGGCTTTGATATTTTTGAAATTTTCATCACAGGTTATCAAGGCTGTTTTCCAGATCTGATCAACTTTGTACATGTTAGACCCTCTCCCAAAAGGGAGACAATAAGCTCTAGATGTGTCTTTTTTTAACTAGCTGCAATACATATTTTAATCAACATATAAAAAACCAAACCCTTGAGTTAATATGTAATGTAAACCAAAATGCAATGACTTAATGTGGGAATTTTCTGACTATAAACCGAAGACTCCTGAAATCAAACAGAAATCCATTTTAATTAATTTTTGCTAGCACTCTAGGTGTCATGTCTTGCCTGCAATGTAGAAATTGTTATTTTCCACAGAATTTCAACCACTACATTCTGATTGTATTCCGTAATGTGAGTGGTACATAATATATAAGTATTTACAAAACCTGTTTCTCATAGCAGTGAATCTAGATTTAATTTCTCAAATAGAGAACTGTCTGTCATATAGGTGAGTCTTGTGAGAACGTGTTCTTGCTTCTTTGTTAAGTCTCTTTGCTTTAGACTATGAAATCTTTGCAGAGGGAAATCTTTGATTTATGTACTGAATGAAACAGGACTCATATTTTATGTTTATATTTTATGATATTTTATATCATATTTTATCTGATCCATAGGTATGACAAGACAAATAGCACGAACTATTAAATAAACTACATCAGAAGTGCCAAGAAGCAAATCAAGTCAGCTGGAAAACAAATTTTCATTTGGTTTCATTAGTTAAATTGTATTCTGGCTCTCAATTTATGGCTTAATTTTGCTAAAACTTCTCTCCATGAATTCCTGCTACAGCCAAGAGCTGTATGGCAGCCACAAGGATGGGAGCCCGAGCCATCTCTGTGCCACAGCCCTTGGCTTTTAACTGACATTCAAACGTGAGGAGTCTTGTCCCAACCCAGAGCACGATCAAACCCCTTGACAGAGAGCGCAGGCAGTGAGCCTGGCCACGGGCCAGCAGTGAAGGAGTAGCTCCTAATTCACACGTGGTGGAAAGCAGCATGTTTCCATGCTTTCCAGCATTTATATAATGGCCCCTTTTGCCACTCTCCCGCGTCCATACTGTATGATTTATTTTAGGGATAAAGGACTGCGCAATCAGGCTTTCTGGATCGGCTTGTTTCTCTTAAATCCTGATGAAGGATTTGCCTGGATTGATGGTTCCCCTGTGAGTACTTATTTGCTGGATATCAATTTACTTTCTGCCCTTGGAAATATATAGACGTTCATCTTTTTATGCCTTTTTTCCAATCTCTTTAAACCTTCAGCGGATGCACTGCAGCCCATCAGTGGTGATGGGCTCAGTGGTGACTCCGTCTTAAGACACTAATGGAAGTACAAAATTGCCTCTCTCTCATCGCCAGTACCATGTTATATCCCACCTTCTACAGTCTGTGCTCTTGGATCTTCACAGCATCCCAGACTGGGCACTGCTGCATGTCACCACAGAGAAGCCAAGTCACCACCTTTCCCAAAGCGAGATAGATAAACACAACTCTCTCTGCCCATCAGTTTTTCCTCCATCAGGCACATTCTTTTCTATGCCACATAACCCTTACACCTTCTCCAGGGAGCAATGGGGAAAGTGGGCTGATCAGCTTGACTTCCACTGGCCCCCTCAGACCCATCTGAACTATTGATCCCATAAACGAGGTACTTGAGATGATGAGACCCTGAAATGGTGCTACGGTGACAATATCTCAATTACTGCCACTCTGCTTGAATCACGATTGAGATGTACTTCCAACACAGGTAATTTATGAGCACTGGGATGAAGATGAACCCAACAACAGTGGAGAACTCGAACACTGTGTTATGTTTAATGGATCACCCCAAATGCGCTGGAATGACTTGCGCTGTGAACATTTACTTAATTGGATTTGTGAAACAAAAAAAGGTAAGATCGCTTCCCCATTTAATTGGAGCAATAAAACCAAGTTGAAATACAAATTGTGTGGATTTTAAACAAATTTAGAAGAAGAAAGATACCGGGAACTGTTCATTTTAAAATCACCTGCAGCAAAGGGAACACATAAAGCGAGAGGAATGAATCGAGATATTTCAATTGCACTCAGATTCAGGAAGTTAAAGATGTCCCTATTACTTTATCTCTGCCTTTATATCTTTCTGCCATGGGCTGAATAGATTTGCAAGGCAAAGATACTTATCCCCTCTCCTTATTTATTTCTGTCTGCTTCAGGCTTACCCAGGAGATGCAGGACATCAGAGTTCCCTGTACAAAAGAGAAAAAAGCTTCCTGCTGTGAAAGGAATAATGGGAACCAGGGGGATCAGTTGCTATAGAAACTAGCAACTCTGAAAAAGACATCAAGAGTCTGGTGTAGCCTTGAAGGACTCCTTCATCCACCAGCTTTGGTGCTGCCAAAGGGCCCTAATGGCAGACCTCCTGCACTTGGTGCCAGGGCACGACATGGACCTGGATGTGCATTGGGATGCCTGCCAGTGGGAAACTGGGGCTTCATGGGCTGAGGACCCCAAGTGCCACCAGATAATGAAAGAACTCGCTTTCTTGGTCCTGTTTTAACATCCCTACTGCCTGGTTGTAAACTGAGTCTTTTGTGCACTTTCATGGAGCAGGAGCTTCTTAGAACCTTCTTGAAATGAAAAGAGATAGGATGCACACAGGGAACTAGTAGGAAGCACAACAGGAAGGGGAAGGGAGAAGCAGTTATATAAAAAGCACTGAGTATATCTAATATTTGATGACTCTGCCAATGAACTGTTATCCTTAAACAGTGAGTAAGACACCATGCTACAACTGAAATATTGCTTAACCAAAAAACAAGAATCACTGTTCCCTTGTGGGTAGATTAGTCATACAAATGCACCATCGAAACACTGAATTCCGTATACCAGCTCAGAGCAGGACATCCTGTGCAGCCCTTTCTGGTGCACTCTTAATTGCCTCGTATTCATTTAAGACATATGTTTACTTAAGGCATACCATAGTTATGTTAGGATTAGAAAATAAAATCAAAATGAGGTGAAGTATGCAAATTCATCATGAAGATATTAGAATAGTTTTAGTTTTATTCTGCACTAACTGCTTAAGAAGAAAACATTTAAAAGCTCTCAACAGAAAAAATTAAATTGTTTTTTCATTTGTTTGCTTATCTCTCATCTAAACTGTTCCTGTAATATCTTTAATAATGTGTTTGTCTCCATCAAACCATAGAAGAAATGGAGAAAGCTAATAACAGAATTAGTGGTCTTTGTGAAGAACAAAATAACAGGCATCCAAGAGAAAGCAGAGCTACTTTTGAGGGGCATTAGCTGGCTCTGGGAATAGCAACAGGTTAATTGCTTCCTCCTGGTCCATCCTCTAATAAGAAACTGGGGTTTAGTATTTACTGGCTCTCCAGGTATTTCTTGGCTCTCATCAGGATTCTCTTAAAAGCAGACTTTCCTGGTGAAAGTCAAGACACTGGGATAGGAGGAATGTATCTAGACACCAGAACTGATGTGTAGTATTAATGAAATACCAGCATTAAGCTTTCAGTACTTGTGAATAGTTTCCTAGTAAGGAATACTAAGGTTGAGAACTGGATATGTTGCCTGGATTATGTTGTTTGGCTCTAGTCCCGTGAGTGTCGTAAAAAGTAATAATAGCATACTAAGTAAAAATACTAAATAAACTTTCAAACTGATTTAAGTTTCATCCACAAAGTGTTTACTGCACATCCTGGATTGTTTAATACAGTGTTTTTGGAGATATGTATCTATGCTTTAAAGATATATGTTTTTCATGAGATAAATGTTTCCAAATTATACATATTTTTTTAATTTAATCCAGGGGTATGTGCTCTAAAATCTTGAAAATGCATTAAATAATTCATAGTTGCATTTTTTTCCCTCTATTATACAAAATATTTGCAACTACATAAAGCAAATCTCTCTGGATTTTTTTTTTTTTTGTATTTGGGATGTTGCTCATGATGATCTTTTTGTTTTTTACAGGTACACTGCTAAAACCTGAACTGCAGTACAAACTAGGTAGGATATTTTTCCTCTTTCAAGCAAACATTTACTGTATAGCTTTCAGACTTTGTACAGACCAGATATGAATGTAATATATATGGTTCTTTATCTGTCAGAATACCAAGCCACTGATAATGGATGGATTATATATGAAGATAAGCAGTACTATTTCAGCAAAGAACGCGTCCATATGGAACAAGCACGGAGAATTTGTCAGAAGAACTTTGCAGATCTTGTTGTCATTGAGAATGAAAGCAAAAGACAATTTCTATGGAAATATGTAAGCACAGAGTCCATCAATTATAACTCAGTTCTGAAGTAGAATAGCTGACAAAATAAAGAGAACAGTCTAGCTATTTAGTTAGGCTAGAGTCCTGAGCTGTTGTCCTACATTACTTCCATATATAAAACAATATAATTGTTCATGAACTGTAAAGAAATTACTATTGCTTTTAGTAGGTAGAGGGAAAAGGCATGCAAGTGTTAAAGGTGCAGCAAAGGAGGGTTCAGGTTCAGGTTGCTTATCTCTTTGAAGATATGTAGTGTTCAGCACAGTGATTATTTCTTTTCTGTTCAGTGTTTTCTTCCCTCCAGAATGTTCCCCATATCTCTGTTGCCTTCTCGAAACCTGGGTCTGAACCTACAATGTTCTTGCTGAGGTCCAAAGCCTCAAAAAAATGAAAAAGAAATAGGAAAAAAAATCACAGGCTTCCAGATTTTTTCTTGATGTTGAGGAACTGTTCAGGGGTTAATGGTTAATCACTTTTGTTTTAGGCTTACACAAAATTCAGAGGGGAATCATATTTAATTGGACTAGTCATCAGCTTTGATCAAAAATTCAGGTGAGTAAAGAAAAACTGGTAATTGACAACAAATGATGGTAATTTCATCTCACTCTATGGGAGCACTTATCTGTGCTTTCATTTTACGAGATAATTGTTGTGCAACTGACCTTTGGATAGTTTTCTGGTGAAGTTTCAGATCAGAAGTGTTAAGTTCTTCTATACTTAAGCAGAGCAAATCTGGGAGAGTAAAACTAATAGAAGTTCATGGCTAAGATTAATTTCACTTAAAGTCTTGCCCTGAGAGAACCGAGATAAACACCCAAGAAACTTTTCGTAGGGAGTGAGGAGAAACAACTGATTTAGGATGTTAGTCACCTGATTCACTTCAGACATCAACCTTAGGATGAAGTTGACTCTGACAAGATCTCAAATGGCTACAGAGAAAGCCCAGGTGGTTCTGATAAGATGTAGATGTAAGGGTTTAATCAGACTAATCCCAGTGGTTCGAGTTCTGCGAGCTGGAAGCAAGTAGTGTGAGCAATGTCTTACCCAGTAGCTTTCCAAAATCATTCGTAGGGAAGCTATTTTAGAAATCTGTTTGTAGAAGGCTTGTGGGAGGACACTTTCTCAGATGAAAGGCAAGTCCATTCACTGGTGAAATCCTGGGGGTTCAGTCTCTTCCAGACCCTAAGAGCCTTCCCTTCGAGTATGACATGGTTTATCCAACCTTTGGCAAAACGGGACCCTGCTGAGACTTGAATAGTACTAAACAGATGTGAAGCAGCAGCAGTGCTGTGGATAAGTCCTCTCCAGTATTTGTAGAGCCTTTGCCCTCTGGTTCCTGTTGATATTGTGCTTGGCCCTTTAGCTGGACAGACCTTTTAACTAAACGAGTGCCGGAGGTGCCTGTCTGGCAGCCACTGTCCCCTTGTTTCTTTCAGCTGGCTGGATAACAGCCCAGTGAACTACGCTGCCTGGGCACCCAACGAACCCAACTTTGCAAATAATGATGAAAACTGTGTGATAATGTCTCAAGATTTTGGTGAGTAAAACAGCAACACGGAATAACGTGGTTGAAAATTTCGCATCAAGAGCTAAAACGTTTGAGGCTACCCCATAAATAGGCAGTTGAACAATACTGATAGTTTTTCATAGCAAGTATGCTGAGGTTTAAAACCACGCCGTTACTATTAGGAGACACGTGTACCCCAGAGGAAGAAGGAGTTTATTGGGGAAATAGTGGACATGGCAACTGTTTCATCTTACCTCCAGGAGGTTTAATTTCTGCTTTATGAATACCCTCTGGGGCCGACTGCTTTCAGACAGTGAGTCTCTGCATTTCATTTCTTTACAGGCTTTTGGAAAGATATCAGCTGTGCTTTGAAAAACAAGTTCATCTGTGAAAGGCGCAATTCAAATTACTCAGGATTTGCTCCTGCTGTACTTCCACCTCTGGGAGGATGTCCTGAAGCTTGGCTTTTGTTTAAAAATAAGGTGCAGTAACAAAACTCGGCCATATTTAGCAGATGTGCTATAGGTAGAGAAACAACTATCCATTTTGTCTCAGTGTATAAATTCTCTCACTTTATACACCAGTCTCTTGAGTGGTATTCTAATTAGCAGTGAAGTCAATTAGTAAAAGATGTTGTCAAGTCCATATCTAAAACTCAAAAAAGGTGACTTTGCATGTTTTAGCAAATGTCCACTTACAGAATTACAGAATCCCATGGGGTTGGAAGGGACCTCTGGAGATCATCCAGTCCAACCCCCTGCCAAAGCAGGTCCACCCAGAGCAGGTTGC
>JAOQGH010000012.1:20309711-20320509 GCA_025769975.1 Gallinago jamesoni | reverse complement strand
GCCTTCTCTTCTCCAGGCTGAACAACCCCAGCTCTCTCAGCCTGTCCTCACAGCAGAGGTGCTCCATCCCTCTGATTATCTTCGTGGCCCTCCGCTGGACCCGTTCCCGCGTTTCTTGTTTTATTTCTTCACTTACAAAATTTCTCTTTCTTAGTGAGATTTTAAAATGGATTAACGTCTTTACAGCCTTATTTTCTCTTCTATATCTCTCCCTACACGAGAGCAGAAGTACATACCATAATAAGCATCCCTTATTTTTAACACGGGGTGTGTGATCCGAAAGGGGCTGCATGCTCTGCCTGAAAGCCCTTGCTCTCTCGGCAGGACTCCCTGGCAGCCTATCGAGCCAGGGGAGGGCAAACGCTTCCCTCTCCCATCTCGGAGGCATCTGGTCCTGGCCGAGACCATGAGCTGCTCCTTGGCCCTCTTCCACCTATGCTGCTGAATCATCAGCTACCTCATCCGTGCTTCAGGAGGCCATGAAAGAGAAAGGGAAGCACTACACTGCCCAAAAGAAATGGGTCCTTTTGTTTCCTATCTTTTTAGATCTTCTTAGCCCTCTTTCTCCACCACCATTGTCAGAAAAAATTAATATTTCAGTTTGAATTGCAAACCCGTTTGCTGAGCAATATGACGTGCTCCAAAATATCCTGTCAAGCCACAAAGAACAAATAAGGACTCATGTGTAATACCTATCAAAAATATCCAATCACTTGAAAAATAACGTGCTCTGTACCTGGTGTTTAGAAATCACCATCTTCACTGGGGTCTCCTGTCTTCCATTTCTGATGGCATCGCTCACAGTCCATGGGGTTCCCCGACACCTCAACACTACCTTCTGGTCTGTTTAAATCCCTGCTTACTCCCTACCAGCAGGAGAGGCTTTATCCTATTAGGATAAAGGATAATAGGATATTATCCTATATCAAAGCCTGTAACTACCACTAACTTCTATGGCAGGAGACACCTCCAACCACTCTCTGTTGGTTTTCTTATAGGTGGTGTGTTGGCTTCTGTAGAAGATGTGGCTGAATCGAACTTTTTAGTGGAGCATGCAGGTTTATACACAAGCAAGACAAGTGGCTTTTGGATAGGAATATACAGAAATGTAAATGGTAAGTATTTTAACTTCCATAAATAATCATAAATAGACTTCATTAAATGAGCAGAAATACGAATAAGATACATTGGGTATTTTTAAGGAATTAATTGAAGTACAATAGAAGTTAGTTAAAAAGATAGATTGATAGCATATAATCTAAAAATTATTCGAAGTTAATGGTTTTATCCAATAGGTGTGAAAGGCTGTAGAAAGGAAATTTGCTTGGCTTCAGTTATGGGTCTTGGATACTGCATGGGTCCACCAAGGGGATGCCAGCATGAAGACTCCCTCAATTCAAATATCTTGTCTATATCTGGCTCAGCAGCCCAGATGTGGAGATCTGATAGAAATAATCTCTTGAGGAGCACAACACAGAAGACGCTGTTCCTCATGAAAATGAGATATAACAAGCAATTTCATCTCTCCATGCCCGAGGTAATCATGGAGCCTCATTTCTAAATTTGAAGGATCCAGGAATTTTTGTAATCAGTGATAATTTTGCACAGCTGCCTATGGTTGCAGTGTCACCAAGGTCCTTCACAGAGGATCCCAGCCAATGACACGTATCTGTCCCTCTGACCTCCCTCAGGACATGTCTCCTATTTCTGGTCCATAAGAAAGCCTTTCCCACCCTTGTTTTCTCTGTGCCCTGGTGGGGAACATGTCCTAACTGGCTCTCATCTTCTCATGACTGGGGAGAACCCACGTGGGAGTTGCAGGTGCCCAGCTGGAACCCACAGCATCAAGTTCCTCTGTGTCTGTATGGAGAAAATTAGGCTGCTGGCAACCAGAAATATAGTACAGTGGAAAACAGGTCCATGTAATAAAATAACAGTAGTGTCAATCCACAATCAGAAAGGTTTATTATTTTTTTGAGTCATTTTAACTCACTTCAAAATATTTGTTTCCGAAACCATGCAAAAAAAAAAAAAGTTTTAATCCTAACTAATCATATCTTTAAACATTACAGTAAAAGTCGCTTGATTTTCAATGAGTGCTGCTAAAATAATTTAGAAATTAAAAGAAAAATAAAAAAGCTTAGCTATATTTTTTTTTTTCAGTTTGAAATTTTAGTAACCTTGACAAAAATATGGGGATATGTAAATTAAAACTAAGTTGTGATTGGCAAATCTACAAATCATAATTTGGAAAAACAATTACATTCTTTTAAAGAAGGTAATCAAAGGAAATAAAATGCATTAAGAAATAACCCCAGATGGAAATTTTGAAGAAAGCCGTACTGTTTTATTAGGCTGAATAAAGTAACAATAATATTAATATTCACTAATATTAGTGAAGATCCTTGATGTGGAATTAATAGTATTGCTACTAACATTTGCAACATTAGGGCAGCTGCTTTGGCAAGACAACAGTGCCTTAGGCTTCGTCAACTGGGGTGAAGGACAGCCCTTGGGGGACCAGCTCGATTACTGCGTGGAGTTGTCTGCATCCTCCGGCTACTGGAGCATCCTTCCTTGCTCCTCCCAAAAGGGTTTTATTTGTAAGAAACCAAAGAGTAAGTGACTTCTTTAGTATCTGCTCTTGATTTCAATGGTTTTCTTTCAGTATTCATAGCACAATCTGGTCATTACGAAGGATCAAGGTAAAATGCTGTATTTACAGTCTTCCTTATCACCAGACAGAAATAATATTAATATATAGAGTTATCCTTTTTTTTTCTGTCTGCACTTTTCATGTTTTCTTGCTTCATAACTTCAGATTTTCTTGCATTCTGTGATGAATATTCAATTAATAGGTAGATGAATATTCAGTTAATAACTAAAGGTGATCAATATTTTCTGAAAATTTTAAAATCCCTTTGTTTTTTTGCTCGCCTCCAACATACACACGTATTTTCCTGCTAACATTTGCGTTCACCTATGGAAGAAGGGGAGCATCAAATAATTTGCTTTTCTTCCTCTTGCTGTATGAGGATACATGCTGTTCCAGTAAGAGATGGATGAAGCAATACCATATAAATAATAACAGAACAATGCATGATCCAGGGCACGTACAGTGACCTTTGAAAATAGTACAAGTGTTTTGGTTAGCTTTTTTTTTTTTTTTTTTTTTTTTTAATATTTTTTTTCTGTGGAACTGAGCACCATCTGCTTTGGTCAGGAAGTAGAAATATCAGAATACTGTGAGCCAAACGGCCATGTGTTATTTTGGATTTCAACTGATAATTCTGCAAAAAGTAGGATTTCCTGCCCTATTTCGCAACCCTGAGGTTTGGGATGTTTCTGAGGTTCTGTCCTTTTCCCCTCCCAGAGCAGAGCTGCAGCTGGTGGGAAAGCAGCTCTCCACGCTCATAGCAGCACCAGAGCATTGTCTGAAAAGCAAGATTCTGCTTTTAGGGCAACTCCTAATTTTCTTTGGGTAGTGAGAGCAACAGGCACTACAGAAAGTTAATTCTTTGTTGCCACGTACATCGGAAAGCAGAAACTTGGTGTCAACCCATACTTTGTTGGGTTCGACCATGAAGGGAGTGCCAAAGTGTAGAGAATATTCCCTGGTACCAGCTTCTCCAGTAGAACGGGGTCTCAGCACAAGCAGATCACAGAATCACGTAGGTTGGAAGGGACCTTTTAAGATCATCTAGTCCAACCAATTTAAAAAAAAAACCAAAACCCAAAACAACAAAAAAAACCCCACACACCACCACATTCACACCACACAAAACACCACCCAACACTAATCCATATCCCAAGCACCATGTCAACTCGTCTCTTGAACACCTCCAGGGATGGTGCCTCAACCACCTCCCTGGGCAGCCCATTCCAATGTCTGACAACCCTTTCAGTAAAGAAATATTTCCTAATATCTAACCTGAACCTCCCCTGGTGCAACTTGAAGCCATTGCCCCTTGTCCTATCATCTGTAACTTGGGAGAAGTTCTTACATCCCAAGGAGCTCTGCGTCCTTCCAAGGGACAACCTAACAGTTGCACTGATTGCAAACAGCTCAATGTGTTGCTGTGCTTCATGCAGCAGCCCCACTCCCAGTGCTCCCCACACTCTCCCCATGGGAAGCTCTTCCCTGGATGGAAGGCAGGCTCCATCCAGTTCTCCCCATGGCTCCCTTGGGGCAGATCTGCTCTCGGACTGGCCATCACCCAACGGGCACCCAGAAAAAAATCTTGCAGCTGGCACCCTCTTTGCACAGCCAGGGAAAACTGCACAAGAAAGCTTAAGAGCTTAAGAATGCAATTATAGATGCAAATGAATTACGGTGAATTAAAAACTGCTGGGTCTCAAAGGGGTTGGGCACAGTACAGGAAAGCAGTCAAATATCCTCGGCGTTTGGTCAAGTTGTTCCCAGTGTCTGGTGGCATGCAGACTCAGTGGAAGAGGTAAGGTTTATTAACCATGGGAGAAGAGACAGTCCATCTAAACCAGTCAGAAACGACCTATGTTTGGAGATCCTTTGGTTATTAAAAAAAAGAAGCAAGAAAGGGGCTTTAACATGCAAAATGCTGCAGTGTTATTACAGTGAATATCAGCTTAAAAATCCTCACACCTTTTCATCTCAGTTAATTTAACAAATGTGTTTCCAGGAGAAGTGATGAGGTACCTTTGATGTGCAGGTTACTAGACCTTTTGCTAATATGAAACTGTCAGGGTGAAAATGTGACCTTCTTAGATTTTGACTAAACATTTGTCTTTATCTTTCACAGCAATTCTTAAAGCACCTGCAAACATGGAAGGTAGGTTTTATTTTTCCTTCCCAATAGATTCAGAGAAACATGAAAAGAAACACTTGTGGTATTTTTATGAATTGCTATTTATTATTTGTCTGTTATATATTTATTTATATGAGCTTAATTTATTTAATTGTCATTGAATTAATTAATTCCCAGCATAATTTAGCAGTACCTATGAGACACTTAGGGCATCCCAGGATAACTAAATACTTTGGTATACTCACCATCCCCTCTTTGCTCATTCTTTTGCATGCTAAGGTCTATGAGGGGCAGTGACACAGAGACATTATGACAGATTTTTAACAAAACTCTTATCCTAAAAACGCCCATACAATAATATCTACACCTTAATTAGCATAGCTTCTTTGCCCTCCCTCCTATCCTTGCTCCAAGAGAAGAGTGGAAGAAGGTCAGGAGATGTTTAGGTTATATTCCGTTTCCTTCATAAGTGTGGGTTGCTGATTAACAACCTGGTAATCAAGGGGGAAATGAGAGCAATAGTTTTCAGTACTCTTCATATATATTGATGGCTACAGTACTCCCATTTCTATTTGCTTTGTGATTATTTACAGATGCTGAAAAGAGCAAAGCACGCGGTCACATGAATATGTGGATACTACTTACTCTGGTCCTCATCATTTTATTTGGGATGGGCTTCACGATTTATTTCTTATTGAAGATCAAAACTCAAAGTGCGATGGAAAGAGAGGCAAGGCAGCACAGCACAGTGGTAGAGTACAGCCATGTCCTAGCTGGAAAGGACAATGAAAATGATTCTACCAACAACAAAGGAAAAAACGAACATACCGTCGTCTAATGGGATAACACAGCCAAACTATTCAATTAAGCATAAAAAATTAAAAATCTAGCTGGTACAATGGAAATCTTTGTTTACCTTATAGGCACTATGAACTAAAATCAGTAATTATTCCTTCAGTAAGGATTAAGAGCTATAGCTCCATGCTTTTCAAGAAATACTCCCGGGACTAAGACTCAGTATTGTATAAAGTGGCTAGTTAAACAAGCATGACAAGTAGCAGAACTAGTGTAAAATTAGATTTAAGACTTACAGGTTAATACTGCAGCATTCTCTCTTATTAGAGATTTGTGGCACCATCCATCCCTTGGTGAGTCGAGCCCAGGCACGCAGCGAGCACTCCCTCTGCAGAGCGCTCAGCCCCACAGCCTGCACTTGGAGAGCACACCTCACCACATCCTGCCTGCTCCTACTCAAGTGAAACGGTGCTCGGAATAAATAGAGATTTGCATTATTGCCCCTGTTTTACGCTCTTTACCAAAACGTCTTCCTTGACATAGGATTATAAGTGAAATGCAAATATTTGTCCTTCATTTATGGCTTCAGCTTAGATTTTGCGAAACGAAACTTGGAAAAAACTCAGTCATATTCTATGACTTTGAATGTTTTGTATCAGTTATGAATATGAGAACGTATCAAAAAGGATCTGTATCTTATATATTAATACTTCAGTCAAGTTTAATTGGCATGCAGAGATGTTATACGGTTTCATGATCTACCGTGTCATTTGCCTTAAGAAACTCCCAGGAGGTAACACAGAAACATGAAGAAGGCGTATGACTGAAAAGAAACATAAATAAACTATAAAATAAAGTGGATGCCAAATGAAGCTGGAATAATCCCTTCCTGGTTTTATTTCACTTGATTGCTCATTTTAGGGTGCCTTCTAGAACTATCCTCCAGCTCTGAGTGGATAGATGCCTGGCTCTGTATCCATGCTACAGGCCAGTAAGGTACTGGAGCACACCACGGCGTGATGGTAGGGAAACTGATATTGTGAAAAATGAGAGAAAATTCTAAGGGCAATTTCTGCTGAATATCTTTCCTCCTTTTCCTTCAAAATAATTGATGGATTTTGCATCATAGCTGAAGCTGATTTCCACATAAAAAAGAGCAGCAGCTCATTTGTAATGTTTGAGAATATTCATCTTTTCTTGCCTCATTTGCATTTGGTGTAAAGAAAATTATTCAGCATTAAAATTTATTTGTACTTTAGGAATTAAGTAATTTTGAAAGACAGTTTTGTTGTCAAAATCACTGGTTAACAGAAAGAAATTTTTTAAAGTTTTGGCTAATTTGTATTTGTTCTCCTGAGATAAATTCACATGAAGTAACAGCAGAGTAGTATGATCAGTTGTTAAATCACAGCAGACAAAAGGTGTATACATAGTGTCCACTTTGTCAAGTTACCAAGCAAAATTAAATTTTCCTGTCTGGATTAATACTGAAACAGACAGCGTTTCTCTGTGCACTAAATTAAATGGATACATCTTTTGCAGCAGTGAAGGCCTATCTGGCCAAGAAATTTGCATTTTTTTTTCTTTTTTTTGAGTTCCCAGGTATGTATGTATGAGATTTAAAGTGCACTCCCTGCTTCTTTGTTTTTGAGGATCAGGACTTTTCAATCCCAGAGCAGAACAGAGAAAGTTGAGCTGCTCAGACTTTGCCACTTGCATTTGAATGAAAGGAAACTTCACTTTCATAGGCAATGTTTGAATTTTGTAATTATTTATATAGATTTCAAAATACCGCATGTGACAGGATATTTCCTTATTTAGAACCTAGAGTTTTCTCTTTTTAACTAAAACTCTCCAAAACTGAGGAGGAGCTTGCGCCAACTGGTTCCTTACGGACTTCTACTGCAGCAATGAATTTCAGCTCGTCTCTTTGTGACTAAGAAGAAAGAAATGAAACACCTGACTTTTTCTACGCTTTTAGTTTTCCTCTCTTTCATTCGCACCGCTTTTCAGACACTTGGTGAGTCTTCGTTTTTTATCCCGAGCAAAAGTGGATGTGAAAGTGGGGCATTTTTGTTGTCTTGCTTGTTTCTCAGGCTGTTTAAGACTTTCGTGCGGGTTGGCTGCCCTGCATGGCACATTCATCCCAGCTGGAGTGGTGCACAGAAGCTTAAAAAAGATGCAGGTATAGAGACATTTGTTTACTTTTAAAGAGAGGGGAAGAGTCAAGATGGGGTAAAGCTGGGAATCAGAAGTCAGGACAGGGTCACATACGTGGATAAAGATGTCCCTTTGGTTACAACTTAATTTTTGGTTATGTCTTCTCTGTGAAGTAGACAAACTTCACAGTGTGCTCCATAGTCCTTGTCTGTATATGTGACTGAGTTAGGAAAAATGAAAAAGAGCAAGCAATTAAATAGGGTGCTGAATGTGTATCTCCTAGCCTTAGGATGAGGTTGCGTGGGACGCAATGGAGCTTGTGGACTGATGTGATGCAATGCTGTGGCTGAAAAACTTATTAAAAAGATCAGAGTTGAGAACAACCCTGGAACCACCACTGCAGCTTTCAGAGTAAGGATGAGAGGTGTAGTTGAGGTTCTGAAGCTGACCAAGGACAGATCACAGCTCCATTTTGGTGTGCAGATGGCGATAAGGTTCCAGGACATTTTCCTTTTATCTTTCAATTCATTAGATTACTAAATTAGGCTGCCTACAACCCTTCGGGAGTGTTACCTAGCTTGTTCAGCATTCACGTATTATTGTCTTTCCATAAGAACACACAGGCAGACAGCTACAGCATCTTTACCTCTATATACTGCCTGGTGTTGGGTCTTGGGAGAACGTGATTTGAGCGTGTGAACGATGTTGACTTCTTATGGTAGATGTACTAATGAGAGGATAGTGGAACAAAGCTTGGGGAAGTGTGGCCCAGTAAGGTCTCTTTTGGAAATCTTGAAAGAAATGTCTATTTCAGGAGGGATTTAGAAAAATAAAATCCACTATACTCACGAAAATTCCATTATAGTGATGACATTTTTGAAGTTGTCATAATGTTTTTTTTTATGTGCTCTTATTCCTCTGTATTGTATTTAATGAATTGCAGTTATTTTTCCTTCCCAGAAGAAAATGAAAGTCTTGAAAATGCTGTTTGAACTTTGCAAAAGTGACTCAGATTTAGAGTCTCCTGATGAGTCAGATCAGTATAGAATCAACAGCACAGCTCCTTCCTCACAAGCTCCCCTCATCACGTGCTCACCATAAATACATTCATTCCAATTATTTTGTTTTACAGACAACGGAATATTTTTAATACACAACGAGGATACTAAGCTCTGTTTAATTGCTCGGAGTTCTCATGAAGTCACAACAGCTGCTTGCAATAAAAACACTGAGCTGCAAAAATTCAGGTGGGTGTCTGATCACCAGGTGATGAGCGTGGCGTTTGCCCAATGTTTGGGAGTGCCCTACAAGCAAAACCAGGCTAAAATTTCTTTGTACCCCTGCAACAAGAAAAGCGAATTCCAGAAATGGGAGTGCAGAAATGCAACCTTGGCAATCCAAGGGGAAGATTTATTTCTCAGTGCCAGCCAAAGAAAAGAAGACAATGTCATGGTGAATACAGGATCGGTGATGATGAACAAATGGAAGATCTATGGCACCATAGATGATTTGTGTTCTAAAGGCCACGAAGGTAAAGTTTAAAAGTTAATCCTAACAGTGTCTTGAACCCAAATGTTTGCCTCCTTTGACTTCTGCTCCCCTTAGTCCAACATCAGCTGTTCCACCTTTGGCAATGTTGGTCTGGAGGATCATTCTTTCACATAGTCCTGTGCTCCTCCATCCTGGAGACATACAGGTGCTTAACTTCAGAGAGAATATAGTATGTGCAAAATACACATTTTTTTCCCCCTTTACTTTTAAAGCAAAAGGCGGATCTAGGCTACTTTTAATCACTAGCTTTAATCAAAGTGCTTTATTTAACTGCATACTAGGACTAGTGAAATTGTATTAGCGTTTTTGGATTAAAGGCAAAAACCTTTAAGTTTAATACTCCTATAGTGAATATAAGGAAAGAATTCCATGAACACTACCATTCAGTTCCTCTGCAAGATTTCAGATGATATGCCCCCCCCCCCAACATTTAACAGTTAAATGAATGGTGGGAAGTTAAGCAACATGAAAAGCAAAGTAATGCTATATTTAGAAAAGTATTTTAAACATATGAGACAAAAATCACTTCAGTTTTTCCACAGTTGTTGACTACAGTATGAAACGGCTCTATTTCCAGCCCTTACAGATGGCAAAATCACAAGGAAATGGTAAATTGCAAGACCTACCTAGAACTTCCTTGGAAGAACACTTTTGGTGACAGTAGGTCCCCAGTTACACTGGTGTAATGCTTGCCACTCTTTCTCCACATACTTGTATGGAGTGAACAGGTTATATAGAGATGAACAGATTATATAGAGAATTGGGTCCCCAAGGTTCCTGCACCCATATAATGGTTTCTCTTTTGCCTCCTCAGATCTGTTTACGCTGCTGGGAAATGCCAACGGGGCTCCATGCGTCTTCCCCTTCCGGCTGAGGGGTCAATGGCACGCCGGGTGCACGGCTGCCGGCAGGTCGGATGGCTTGCTCTGGTGTGCCACCACCCCCGACTTCGACGCAGACCACTTGTACGGGTTCTGTCCAGCTGGCAGTAAGTCTGAAACGCTGACATGGATGCTAAAACCCAACGCCGTTAGGTATCAATGCTGAGACGCTGTTACTAATAGAGAAGGGAAAAACCTTTTCATGATGTTGCTTTACCCAAAAATGTCTCTTCCATGCCATACCATTCCCTACAGAAAACTCAACACTGTTTCCTATGAGTCAGGCTGAAAGGTGTCTGGGGTGTCCATCAGTAGCTACCACCCAGGAGAAGACCAATATGCTTTAAATATGACTATGTTCAGCATAAAATCATCTGAAAATTGAGATGCTACTCACAGCCTGATTCTCCTTGCTTCATTGCTATTTGTGATGACAGTAGTATAACCTTTCCTACCCATGCAAATCCCTCTTCTGTATCACAGATTGGTTGGCAGGCACAGGAGGATGTAGTTTGTTCTCTGAAAGGCATAGCAGCAGAAGATTGGCCTTGGATGCCCATGAGCCAGCAATGTGCCCTTGTGGCCAAGAAGGCCAATGGCATCCTGGGGTGCATCAAGAAGAACGTG
>JAOQGH010000012.1:20290638-20308850 GCA_025769975.1 Gallinago jamesoni | reverse complement strand
GAAATGGGCACAAACTTGAGTATAAGAAGTTCCACCTAAACATGAGGAGGAACTTCTTTCCTGTGAGAGTGGTAGAGACCTGGAAGAGGCTGCCCAGGGAGGTGGCGGAGTCTCTTTCTCTGGAGACATTCAAAACCTGCCTGCACACGTTCCTGTGCAATGTGCTCTCAGTAGACCCGCTCCGGCAGGGGGTTGGACTAGATGATCTCCAGAGGTCCCTTCCAACCCCATGTGATTCTATGATTCTATGATTGGCTCAAAGGCCCTACTGAAACAGCAGCATCATGAGCCTTTCCCTTGTAATGTTTAAGATAAGACTACAAGATAGCGTTATCTGAACAGATCACTGTACGTGTATCTGAGCACAGGATGAAGGACACCAAAATACGGTGTTAATGAAGATATTAAAAATGCTGCCCCAGACCTAATTTTTAAGTGCTATATCGCTATTTGTCATTTTGACAGGTGGGCTGCTCTGGGAAACCAGGTTCAACTCATTCCCACTCACTGGCCACCACCACCACTTTCACTGATGTTACTGAAAATTATTTCCTGGTACAACGTTCCATGCCAAGCTTGAAAAATCACAGAACATCCTCACTTTATAAACTGGCAAATGCAAAGTATTTGGCATTATAAAATTCTTGTGAAACTGTCACTAACACCTGAATCTACAATTAAAAGAGAATGTTAAAACTCTGAAGTCAGCCAGCAATAAAGTAACACAATAAAAATAAAAAAAAATCTTCTAATGAATAATTCAAGAAATTAAATGTTTTCCTCAAAAAATAGACAGTTAGGGGAACTTGTAATCACTGCTTATTAGCATTTGCCCTAAATTCCAATAACCTAAACCACACACAGACTAGAAATAATGAATACAATTTAAAAAAAAATCATAGAATCATTTAAGTTGGATAAGGCCTTTAAGATCATCAAGTCCAACTGTTAATCTAACACTGCCAAGTCCACCACTAAATCACCTCCCTCAGCACTACATCTACAGTCCTTTAAATACCTCCAGAGATGGTGACCCATCACAAGCCCTGATGCAGACCAGGATGCTGTTGGCCACCTTGGCTACCTGGGCGCGCTTCTGGCTCATATTCAGCCAGCTGTTGACCAGCACCCCCAGGTCCTTTTCCACCAGGCAGCTTTCCAGTCACTTTTCCCCAAGCCTGTAGTGTGGCAAATGTAATTAATGATGGCATAGTTTGAAAAGCAAACTTTCCATCATTGGGAATATTTGCATTTCAGTTCCATTTCAGCCAAGAATTAGTTTGATCATAGCCTATGAGCTGCTGAAAAGGTTTTCAGAGTAGGAAATGACTAAGGTCCAGTTTTGCTTTATTGATCTCTTCCCACCATTTTTTTTTTTCAAACAGAGGTTATTAGATTTGACAGGGAAAACTGAAAATAAAGGATGAAAGGCCCATCTCTGCTAATGTCAATGGCAAAGTCTCTTTTACTCAATGTAGAACAAGCTGACAGAAGGCTATGAGTTTGGGTCCTCTGAGTCTTATTTGCTTCAGAATCTGGTTTCACCAGTAAGCTTGCAGTTAATTATCTCATCATGTTTTGTGTAAGATGTTTATAATAAACTGCCATACCAAATCTCCTTTCTCTTACACAGACCATGACAGATTTTGGACTACAGACCCTGTGACAGGAACCCACTACCAGATAAACTACCAGTCCGCTCTCACGTGGCACCAAGCAAGGAAGAGCTGCCAGCAACAGAACGCAGAATTATTAAGTGTCACAGAATTACATGAAGAAATATATCTAAGAGGTGAACCAATAAGCAGTACTCTGTAAAAAGAGTGTCTAATAGTTTTTTTTGACTGATTAGAAATGTTTAATCACATTACAATGAATAGGCAATGTAATAATAGTATATATACTGCTAGGGAAATAGCACAATTACTGTAAATTAAGCTTTTTATGGAAGCTTTTGTGGAATTGCCACTTGAAATGATTTCTATTATTATTATTTTTTCAAAGAAAATTAAGAATTTCCAGCTGACTAGGCAAAAGTTGGCTTAAGCTCAGAAAACACTAGAAAGGTCCCAGAAAAGGAAAGGCATTATAGGAGGCATTCAATATATGACTTTTGTGTTAAGAAACCAGTATTCTTCACATGTATCTAATGAAATAGATTTTTGGAAATGCCATACAAGTTTTATACAAAACACTATTAAAAATCTAATGAATTTCTGGATTTATGCATAACTGTAGAACTAAGGCCTGTATCAATTGCATCACAATCAAACTTGTAACATAAATATTCAGTGTTTCAGTTTTCAAAGCTTATTGTTTGTATAGAACTGTGGAATATCCTTAAATTCAGATAAACTAATATGCAAAATAGTCTTTTACCATTCTCTGAGTTTATTAGCAGCAAACATGGATTCTGTACTGAGCTTAGAAATCACCAAGCAGACATTTATTATTTTCCTCCAAACTTTGAAAATGGAGAGCTTTTCCTAACAAATCTCATTAGAATTCAACTCTTCCTGCTACCCAGATTTGATTGGCAGCAGGAGATCCTCTCTCTGGATTGGGCTTCACAGCTTGAATCTCAACAGCGGCTGGCAGTGGAGCGGTGGCGTTCCCTTCAGACACTTCAACTGGGCACAAGGTACTAACTGGTTGGGGTTTTTTTTAAGATTTTGGAATTAACCTTTCCTGCCAGAATGCTGAATGCATATTAATTCCTGTCCTGTAGTATTCCCCATGAATACAAGGAAATAGAGTTGAAAGGCTTATGAGACGTGTGAGATCAAAAACCTAAAAATAATGCTTTTCTTCACTGGATATATCACAAGGTTTTCAGGCAGAAGAGTCGAATAAACTCATCTCCTGTCAGAGGCAGATAAAGTGAAAAGCACGAGTTGAGCTGTAGCATGTTAGGAATGCCTTCAAGTCAGTTGAAACCTCTGTGTCTTTTCAGCTCTCACAAGGGTTATCAGACCCCACGTCCTGCAAGGACTCAGCTGTCAGTGAGCATCAGTCTTGCAAAGCCTTCCTCTTCAGTTTTCTTGTCTCCTCTTTAACATTCAAGGGAGAGTGGAAACGGAGTCCACAGCATTGGCGGTTTATCTTTGAAAGAATTTAATGATTGTCATGGCAACAGCTGGTTGCAGCAAGTGGTGAATGTTTGCTTGCTGAATAAATGCACCATCCATTTTATGCACCATAAAATCCATCTTTTGCCTTCCCTAAACCTCAGAGGTGCCACCCGTTTCTGTCTGGCGCAGAGGGTGAGGGGAAAGCCCAGAGTTGCTGAGTCTGGTAGAGGGTTTTCTACCTTCTCCTGAGCTGGTCAAACTCCTTCAGCCTTGCAGAGAAGGAGAGCAGCTGGCTCTCACGCCAAGCAGCCCACACTTTTGGGGTTCCTGTACCCCCACAGGATGGCTATTATGATGGGTTAATCTACACATTTCCAGTTTACTGCAAAATTATTGTAAGTTGAACTTTTTGGGGGGAGAAAAAGAAAAAAAAAAAGTAAGTTATCACACTGTGGACCTGTCTGAAAAGAGGAAAACACTGTCCCTTCCCCAAGGACAGTAGTCCTGGAGAACCTCCCAGACGGCCGGTTGTAGAGACAGGCAGAGGAGAGACACACAGCAAGTGTGAGGGCGTGTGGGGAAGCTCTGCTGGCAGCAAAGAGCAAATCTGAAGCCATGCTGCTGAAGGGACAAGCAGAAGGGACATTTCCAAAGGGTCTGAGCGGAACCTTTTTTTTCCAGCACACCACTGAAAGCTGCTGGACCAGAACTTCACAAAAAAAGGAAAGACTCCCCTGCAAGGGCATTGAGGAAATGAGGAAATTTGAATTCCCATGTGACTTAGTATGCTTCATCCACAAGATGCACCTTGTGTTTTATTTTAGGAATTCCATATGATTATTTTTGTGCACTGCTAAACACAGCTGTAGAAATGAGAAGCCATATAACATGTCCCCATGAAGAGGCAGCCTACCCTCTCGGGCTTTGTCCAACCTAGGTTCCCACCACTCCGTACTCACCTGCCAGACAACACATCCCACAGATCGGTGGCATTTGCCTTTGTTATTTTCAGCGAGTAATATTCATTCACTGAGCTCTACAGTGCAGGGCTAGAACTCCAATTTTCAGGTTTTGAAATTTCTTTTTATTCTTAGCAGCTGATGCTTCTTACTCTGAAGAACACTCTTCTCTCTTCACATCTGTAAAATTCCTTGTCTGAATATGAACTACGTTAAGATGCTGTTTTACTGTGCTCCTGTCGAAAGATATTAGCTCAAAACTGTGTCCTCTGATTTAATGAATATAACAGTGTTTTAAGTTCATTACTCAGTCCCATTAACACAACTGGGTCCTGACCACAAAATGTGCATTAAACTAGATTTTTATGAGCTGTGAAGCTATGAACTCTGATTTCCTACAGTCTGTGTATGGTGTTGCACCTGTAGCAGCACCAGGTACCCCTGCGATGTCTGGACTCTCCAGTCCAACACCTACTGACTGGCCAACAAGATAATTTATCCTGCAACTGGTCGTGAGCTCCGTATTCCTCAGCAGATGTATGGCCGACCCCTGTGCACAGGCTGATTAGGAGAAGACTTGCTGCAGCCTCTCCATCAGTAAGGGCTCAAAGTTTAGTCTCTCTTCTGTGCCAGCCAACAATTTTCACAAATCTTATAGGAACATCTTATTTTTGAGACCACTATTCTGCAATCAAATATGGCAGAAAGTGTGGATTATGCAACAAGCATGTAAAGAAATCTTTTGATGGGTCCTTTATCTTCCTTATCTCCAGTAGAAAAAATAACTGTAGGAATGAGGTCATCAGTCCATAATTGATGCTTGAAAAGGATGGAAGAAAATTGTTCTCTCCGCTGCTGACACAAAAACTGTGCTACATAAAAATAATTTGGTGTTTATTCTATGAAGGAAGCCCCGAGCCTGAGCCTGAGAAGCTCTGTGCAGTACTAAATCCCAGAAGAGATGCTAAATGGGAAAACCAGCCATGTGGGATAAAAGTTGGCTACATCTGTAAAAAGGAAAACTCCAGTCCAGATATTTTCATTTTTCCATCAGGTATGTCAAGCAAATAAATACCCTTTGATAAAGACAGAATTCGTGTCACTAAAATGAAATTTCACAGCTATTTAAAATTAATAAAAAAAAAGGCATTGTCATTTGTTCTGTTTTGATTGTTCTGACTGTTATTTCTTTAACCAAATATATTTAAATACTGGAAATGTTCCTGGAACCCAGTAACCATACAAGCGATTTTTATTTCATGTTGAAAACACTGTACATGGAATTCCAAAATATTCCTCTGTCCAGAAGTGAGTATTTCACACTAATGAACCCAGTTACAGCTGGCTCCATTATTTTGTTTAAATGCAGTATGTTTTCTGTAAAAGTCCATTGTGCCACAGCAGACTACAATGTTTAGCATGTATGAGGAATGAATAGAAGTACTGCTTATTTTTAATCACTCCATTTTCATTCTAATTACTTAATTAACCGATTTCAGATGTAATTGCACTTATTCTAGACTTCTGTCTGCACTGTTTAAAAACTTGAAATATCTTTTGATTTTCAGGAGACGCAGAGGCTCTTAGATGCCCAAAAGGATGGTTGCTGTATGGAGGTCACTGTTACAGCCTTCACAGAGAGCCCAGAGGATGGAGAGAAGCCCTGATGGCCTGCAGAGAGAGCAGTGGCAATCTGGCCAGTATCCACAACCCCGAGGAACACGGCTTCATACTGTCTCAGCTTGGCTACAGTGAGTATTTCTACAGGGCCGTGTCTGGTACAAATGGAGAACTATATTATTAGAAATCTTACAGGATTTAAAGAAAAAAAAATTTAGATAAATATTTATAGGGAAGTCCACAGAAATAAAGTTTAAAAAAAAACCACCAAAAAACCACAAGAGGAATCATTAGCGCTCTCTTGATTTTCTTTTTCATTCTTTTCATTTTGTTTTTCATTTGTTTTTCACTGCATGAAATCACTTGAAGGAAATAACAGCTCTAGTTCCTGCTGTGTACGAGAGCATTATCTGCCTCAGACACCTTCGGGCTGTAGACAGAGTAATGAACTTTTACTGATAAAGCTGAGGAATCTCATTTCCTGCTGGTATCTCATTTTTTAACTTCTTGAAAGAAAAATGTGAGTTGGATCTTAAAATAAACTCCACTTTCATTTAATCTAGATGAATTTGTATTGTAACATGGCAATTTCAGCTCATGGCCATAAAATCTTGCTCTTATAGACTTTCACCTTGGGTACTAACACAAGTGAACTTCTGTTCTCAGAAGCTGTGGATGAGCTGTGGATTGGTCTGAATGACCTCAGCACTCAGACGTACTTTGAGTGGAGTGATGGGACTCCTGTGACATACACCAAATGGTCTCCAGGAGAACCAACCCATGCAATCAACGGGCAAGAAGACTGTGTCATTATGGCAGGAGAGGTAGACTCATGCCACATTTGTGTAGCACTACCCTATGTGATTTTTGTTTCTTTTTTTTTTTATTAATTCAATTTAGAAACAGATCAGGGAACGGTATCTTTATTCGCTCAGATAGATGTTTATTCTAAATTAAATATAAAATTAGAGATAACGAGGTGAATGTTCATAACTGACTGTGAGTGTAAATTATATGCCAAGCAAAGCTTAACACTTAGCTTAATGTAACCTCAAAATTGAGCACAAATTCTTTGAAAACATTAAAAAGTATAGACCTTTATTGTCTCATTAAAGCAGTATTTAAAAAAAAAACAAACAACACCAACAACAAATCAGTCACTTTTCCAGAGGAAACAGGTTTTGCCTCACTATTTTCCACCTATTCCCAAACTGCCCCTAGGATGGATACTGGGCAGACAGTGCCTGCGATAAAAAGTTCGGTTACATCTGCAGAAGAGACCCAGTAGAAGGAGTTTCTGGGACAGCAAAGACCAACTCTGCCTGCCCGAAGGTAACAAAGTGCAATCAAGAATCTGGTTATCAAAAATTCCATTGTTTTCACAATTTCCACTTAACATTGAAACTTTTTTTCCACAAGTATGGTTGTACATCAAATTCAGGGAGATAATTTTCACTATATTCCCTTCTTTAAAATAAAGTTATTTTGAAACTTTTTTGGCCAATATGAGCCAGCCTCATTATCTCTCAGAACTGTAAAAGATGCTAAAGCCATTCCACCAGTTTTCTGCATATTTATTATGTTGGTCCATAACCATCTGTGGTTACCTGAGATGTCGTAGGGACTGAGAACCATTTCTGGACTACGTGACATGATGCAAGATGATGAGAAATCTCACTACTGAAGTCAAATCAAACAAATCCAATTGTTTTGATGAGTTAATTTTTTTTTAACAAGTTATTGTATACTACTTCTTCTTCTTTTTTTTTTTTCCCCCTTCTCTTTTTCTCTCTTTTTACTTTCCTATTTACTACTGTGCTATATTTAGTAACATTTCCCACAGCCCCATATCTGGAACAGAGCTGAGGCCTGAAACTAGGCAGCAGCCAAATACTGAACACAGAGTTTATTACCTTTCTTGGGTGCAGTAAGCAAATCTTGAGCAAATAGAAGGGAAAAGTGGCCTGGAGTTCAGCTGTAATTTTGAGGCTTTTGCTTTTCTATAGTTTTTATGCTACGTCTTCAATCAGACTTGAGGTGAGTGGATGAGTTAAAGCAATTAATTAGTTTAGTTAGTGTTCTTTTAGCTAGAAACATAAGGAAACTTGAGTCAGCATCTCACTATAACACAGACTACTCTCTTTGGTTCTGAGCAAGGAAGTATTTTATTCACCTGCTTCTGAATACACTCTCCATTCTGTGTCCCTCTGACTTTTTTTTAAACCAGTTAAAATTTAGCAGTTACTAATTGTCAAAAAAGGGGGTCTCGTAGACATTAGATCTCTTATTTCTGGATGTTTATTAAGCTTCATTTCCCTTAGTTCACTGGAATTCAAATTATTATTGCATTAGGTTATATTAAAAATATTTTGAAGAGTTTGTTATATGCTGATTGATTGAAAAGTCGAAATATGTTGCTGGACTGAAGTTCAAGCACTATAACATACGCTCTTCTTACTGAAAGTACATTTCACATGTTCCTGACAGGGCTGGGAAAGACATGGATTTTACTGCTACTTGGTTGGCCATACCTCTGTAACATTTTCAGAAGCAAAGAAAATCTGTGAAAGGAGCAGTGGTTATTTAACAAGTATAGGAGACAGGTAGGAAAAGAGTTTAAGAACTCCATCTGATGCAATAATATAGGAATTTTATAAAACAGGCAAGAACTTTTTGGAAAAAAAAATGTGAAATCATAAAACCAGGATATCCTTCTGGAGAAAAACCATTAAAGCCAATAAATACGGTGTATGTTTTCTAAGTAAATATATTTTATACGTTCATGTTTTCCAGTACCTTACCCTGCAAGAACGGACCACAGATGCTTCTGCTCTGTAAGAAGCAGTTTTTCAGTACAGCATGGCTTCACCTACTGTTAAAGCTGGTCCATCTGGTACCCAGTTAAGCAACATACTTCCATGGCAAAGGAAACCTAATGGAGACTCCACTCATTCCAGTCCTGTGTAATTTAGGATGCTGAGAAATATCAGCCTAAGGGAAATCTGGGCTTAATCCCCATCTGTCTCCTGTCATTTTAGATACGAGGAAGCCTACCTGACCAGCCTCGTTGGTCTGAGCCCTGCGAAGTACTTTTGGATTGGTCTCTCAGACACAGAAGAGCGAGGGATGTTCAAGTGGGTGACGGGTGAAGGTGTTCTCTATACAAACTGGAACGCGGCAATGCCTGGTACTCTTCCATTGGAGTAAATTTATGCTACAGAGGAAATTTCTGTGTTGTAATTCTAAAATGTCTTCCAACTTTGCTAAAACACAGCCATGATGACACATAGGAACATTCTGCCTTTGAAACAGGAGTGTCTTTCCTACATGTACTTGGCACTGGTGAGGTCGCACACCAAATACTGTGTTCCGTTTTGGACCCCTCACTACAAGAAAGACGTTGAGGTGCTGGAGCGTGTCCAGAGAAGAGTAACAAAGATGGTGAAGGGTCTAGAGCCCAAGTCTCATAAGGAATGGCTAAGGGAACTGGGGTGGTTCAGTCTGGAGAAAAGGAAGCTCAAAGGAGACTTTATTGGTCTCTACAACTACCTGAAAGGAGGCTGTAGAGAGGTGGGTGTTGGTCTCTTCTCCCAGGTAAAAAGTGATAGGACAAGAGGAAGTGGCCTCAAGTTGCACCAGGAAAGGTTTAGATTAGATATTAGTACAAATTTCCTCACTGAAAGGGATATCTAGTGTTGGAACAACCTACCCAGGGAAGTGGTTTGAGTCATCATCCCTGGAGGTATTTAAAAGACTGGATGTGGCACATAGGGACATGGTTCAGTGGCGGACTTGGAAGTACCAGGTTAATGGTTGGACCTGATGATCTTAAAGGTCTTTTCAAAATTTAATGATTCTATGATTTTCTATGATGCCAGGAAAATATTTCTTTTGTGGCTTCTAATTCCTTACAAGGGCAAAATCAAACGGAGTGGAATGGGTGAAATCCCTTCCAGCGTGGGCGATGGGCTGCCAAACCTTTTCAGTGAGTGGCACTGGAAAGAGGGAGGCAACAGATTGTTTGTGCACTTGTAAAGCTCTTCAAAGGGGAGGGAATATGATGAAGGATTCCTCTTGCTAGTTTCCTCTTTTTACAATGCTCCTTCTTTGAGCAGACACTACACTTAATATTTCAAAGTCTTTTGCAAATGAACCATATGAGCTGTAAAAATGCCAAGGGAACTACTTTAAAACACATTTCAGTTATTTTTTTGTATCTTACAAAGGGAATGAAGCCGGTTGTGTTGCCCTAAGGACTGGAAATGAAGCTGGACTATGGGATGTTCAGAACTGTGAAGTAAAGGCAAAATTTCTCTGCAAAAAACTAGCTGAAAAAATCACTCTTCCTCTTGCTCCTGACAACACTTCTGATTCCAAATGTCCCTTGGGTTGGGATACAAGCGATAGCACTAATTCATGCTTCAGAGTAAGTATTATTTTTTCCAGTAATCCTACTCATGAGACAGGAAGAACACCAAATAGACAGGGCATCTAAACTTCAGAGAATGGCACGTTATTGCACAAACGTAGCAAGCTTTTACACAACTATTCATGGAAATCACTGCAGTTATCACCCTATCAGTGATACATAAGGTTATCCAATTAGCATGCTCTTTAATCCATATTATATATGTTGTATGTAATGGAATGTTTTCCTGTTTTCCTTATACAAGGCAGTCAGCAGATTTATTTTTGACGTGCTGTAAACGTTGTGTTCTACCCCTATCCACAGGGTTTTGTGCGAGAAGAAAACCAAAAGAGAACTTGGTTTGAAGCCCGAGATTTCTGCAGAGCAATAGGAGGAGAACTGGCTGCCATTAGAAGTGAACAAGAGCAAACAGTGATAGAAAACATAATAATGTAAGTAAACAAAATATCTAATAATTGATATTTTGGTATATCAATATGTTATACAGGAATAAATCTTACTATTCTTGAGTTGCTCCTGAGATAATTAGTTGAAGATCTATATCTGTTTATCATCATAGTCATAAGAAAAAGAACTGAGAAAATGTTTACTATGGGTACCGTTTTCAAAGACATTTTTGGAGTTCTTAAAATTTGTCATAATCTGCACATTTTTAAATTGAAAAAACCAACACAAAAACCAAAATGGTGGAACACGTCTCCTTTTTAAGCTTGTTCACTGAACCATTTTGAAACCAAATTGTGACTTCAGGAAAACTGAACATTCTATTTCTCAAAGAACACTATAATCACACCATCAATGAAGAAAAACAATGCACTATTTTCAACACAACCATTTGCAAAGTAGAAAATTTGAAGACATAAACTTCACTGACTTGCTAATGGGAGTTAGCTGACCGACAGCATTTTGTTATTTTAAAAATTTGAAGTCTTGAATAAGTGTGAGAGTTACTGTTCCGTGTAACTTGCAAAATTTAGGAGAGCTAGCTACAAAAATCCTCTTCTTCCATGATACGTTTTTTCACACTCTAGAAAAAAATCCCTGTCATCTCAGCCTTTCTGGATAGGTCTGCAGTGTTTGGATCCTGATGGTGGGCTTTCCTGGAGCGATGGATCGCCGGTGAGTGTTTGACCTTGCCAGTTTCTTCCTTTTCTGACTTTTTCGCTTTTGGAGCTGTTTCCATAACTGGTGTGAATAAAGTTGTACAAGAATTGCCCAAAACATTCACCTTGCCACTGGCTAACTGAAAATCATTATTCTTCCTACTGGTTTTGAAGAGAAAAAAGCCAATAAACTCTGAAGTTACACCATCACAGCAGTGGCAACATGGAGTGCAAGCTACAGCTGTGGAGATGGAGACGATTCTCTAAGTGACAAATATATCTCCTGATAGGTATCTCCTGATTTGTACGGGTTTTTCTGATGAAATATAGCTATTGATTGATAACCTCATTTGATTCCAGTTTTCATGGGACTCCTAGATTCTGGTAAATGCTGTGTAAACGTGGAGCCTTTCTTTTTTTCTTGTGGAGTGACTGTATTGCTTTAATAATGCAAAACACAGGCTGCACAGCCGCAAGAGGAAAGTAAGGGGGGCTTTGAAACTTCAGTGCTACTTCTCTCTCCTTCCAGAGAACAACTTTTTCCCTTGTATGATAAGACTGAAAACCAAAGCTGTGTTTCTTCTCTAGGTGAACTATAGGAGAAACCAATATCTTCACAATACTATGTTTGAATATTGCGGAGCAATCAGTGAAGAGTCATGGATTATGGAGCCCTGTGAAGCCAGTCATAACTGGATTTGTGAAATAAAGAAAGGTAGGTTAATTTTTACTCTAAACTCAGATTAGGAAGAAATTTAAGCATAATCCCATCCTATCAAGGAAGTTCTGCAAGTTACATGCTGGTAGAAAATTTGGTTGGTTTCACAGGAATTTTGCATAAGGAGAAATAGTTCAAGATGCTTTCAGAATACAATGTTTCAACTTTTAATGATAAACTTTTTTGTTGTTGTTTTATTAAAAAGAGTGTAAAAATATTTCCTAATATGCAGTCTGAACCTCCCCTGGTGCTACTTGAGGCTGTGTCCTCTTGTCCTGTCACCTGTTACTTTGGAGAGAGACCAACCTCCAGTTCTCTCCAGCCTCCTGTCAGGGAGTTGTAGAGAGCGAGAAGGTCTCCCCTCAGCCTCCTTCTCTCCAGCCTAAGGACACCATAGAAATACATTCTGCATTGAATATCTAAAATATGAAAAAATCAATAGACAAGATAACTTCCTCTAATTGAACATTCATACTGGATCAATACTTGAGAACATTTTGCGTCTTCATTTTTTTTTCCCATTTCATTCCAGGTGCATCCTTGAAACCGGAACGTCTGGGCCCTTCTGCCAGTAAGCTGCTGTTTATTTTCTCTAGTTATCTAAAGTGTGGTATCATGCAACAACACCAGCTTTGTGTAAGAACTCTGAATAATACAGCTATTCCCCTTATGTGTTGCAGCGTATGAAGTCACAGAAGATGGCTGGATTATAAAAGGAGACAAACAATATTTTTTCAGCACAGAGAGGACCTCTATGGAAAAAGCCAGAACGTTCTGCAAAAACAATCATGGAGATCTTGCTACTATTGGAGATAATAGTGAAAGAAAATTTTTGTGGAAATATGTAAGAGGAAATTTGGCTACATTATACAGTATATGGCCCATAGACCTTGCTCCATACGCTTGTGAAGTACAGAAGGATGTGCTTCTTGCATATTATTACTACATTTTTTAGCAGTAGATTTAAATGTTCAGTGAAAAAACTATTTATTCTACAGAATAGAGCCTCTCTTTAAGGAAAAAAAATACAAACGAATTTACTATTTATTAGGGTGGGTATATTTTTGTATATTTTATTCCAAACAGAGTTCTGCCCATGACCAAATGTATATATAAGGAGCACTGAAAAGGCAGATTAGGTGTATACTGAGAAAAGTATGATTTTGACAGGGTAGTTATGTCTCTTCTGAGTATCATATTCTAGAATACAATGTGTAGATGTGAGGCTACTGCCAGTGTCGCTCTGACGGTCACATACCACATCATGTTGCTGAACAAAGCAACTTTTCAAAGAAAGGTTTAGCCTGGTCCAGGTCCAGGACTCGTGAAATAACAACTTCACTAATTAGTTTCCCTGTAACATGTACCAAAACTGTCCACGTATTTCAAGGGCATTGCCCATGTGTTCCCTGGGATGGTTCTGATGGGCATATGCCAAAGCCACTAAAAATTGAACAGCGTGGGTGTTGCCTCAAACATCTGCCATAATCCTGTTTGGTTTATTAATCCCGAAGCAGCCACACAACCTCCTTTCTGTTTCACACTATTCGACGCTTGATTTGATTACGTGGGAAAGGCTATGAAAGGAGGAGAGGACAGACAGACAGCTCAAGATACAGGAGTTACATGGCTGCTTAAGAGCAGGAAAGTACCAAAAAATTGTATACTGACTTTTTCCTCAAGTCATCTTTGTTTCTTCTTATAATGAGAGTACAGCTTTGATTTGAGAATTTGAGAATACAAGCTTTGATTTTACCAGTAATGCAGCCAAAAGTGGGAAAGCAGCAACAAAGATAATAAGGCAAGAGCATGTGTTGTGTGGTATTTACTTCAACAGAGGTCCTCTCTGCTGACTACACGTGATCAGTTCTACCACGTGTATTCATTTGCTTGCATAGCACAAAATTTACACTTTTTCATATTAGATAACTACTAAATGTTAGAAAGCACTAACTAAAAGTACATTTTTTTTGTGTTTAGATCTTAAAAAATGGCAAATTGGAGTCATATCTCATAGGATTATTTCAGGATGCCGACCGACAGTTTAGGTAGGTAAACAAGCTACATCAAAATTTTTAAGAAGCAGTTATAGAAGTTTTGTTCTGCCAGAGCTCCTTCTAGAAGAGACCACTGCAAGTGAATTAAATGCAGATTCAGAGAGTTATACTGCATCTTGAAATGTGTGATCCCTCTTGGTTTAACTACATTGTAAAAGCACAGGTTTAAATGACATTTTTGTAGGCAATACACATGCTACACAGTTAATGTCTGAAAAAAAGTAAAGGTATTTTTGTTCTTTGAATTGACATGCAGGGATTTTATTATCTAAAGGCTTTTAATTTGAATGGAAACTCAATTTATAGACAATATTTTTTTAAAAAAATATTTTAGCATGCTAAGGTAGATTTATCTGAACTGCTCCATGCACATTATCTGAGCAACTGCTACTGGTTTGTTGCTGGTTTTTTTTCAGTTGGATGGATGGAACACCAGTGCATTATACAGCCTGGGCCCAGGATGAGCCCAACTTTAAATATTCCGAAGAAAATTGTGTGGTCTTATATAAAGCGGATGGTGAGTTACAAAACTTCTTAAAAAAATATTTTTTTATGGGTACTGCTCCTCCCTTGTGTTAAAAATATCTTGCGAGCTTTAATCCATGCTTTTTCAGCACTTTGAGAAAATATACATAATAAAGCATAGTCAATATATCTGAGGTTTCTTCAGCTGCAATATTAGCCATAAATGCGGAATAAATGAAATTGATTTTAATGAGGAATGCGAGGACAGTTTATCATTGACTTTTCAGATGCACAAACAATACGTTCTATCCAAATAAACACCAAATTGGTCTTTCAAAAAATAATTAGAGAACAATTTGCAAAGCAATGGCACACGTATGGAGTTTCTCAATTTACAGTGTGTTTTCACTGATCAAGTATTAATTTACACTTGCATGTTTCGGTGCAACACAGCTGTTTGATGGGTTCTACTCGGAGGTGACGGAGTTGCCAAATCAGCCGTCTCTCCCCCTGTCCCAGCAGGACCGAAGTCCTCCTGTAAGCACTGATGATGGATGATGGGAGGTAGAGTTGGGCTTGAAGCACGTTATCTCACATTCCCAGGCAGATTTTTGAATGTCCAAGCATGGAAGTCAATTTACTTCCCCATAAATTTCGATCTTATTCAGTGTCTTATTATCTATATTTAAATTTATTTCAGGCTTGTGGAATGATGTCAGCTGTGGTTTTTCAAATGGCTATATCTGTGAGAGGCACAGAAGTTTTAACACTTCAGCACTTCCTTCAGCGGTACCTTCACCTCCTGGGGGATGTCCTAAAGATTGGCTTTTATTTAAAAATCAGGTATGGTTTTATCCATCTAGGGACAACGACAGCAGTCCTTGGGAAGGTACTTAAAGATACACATGACACCTTTTGTCTCTCAGATATCTTTTAACATTGATTATCCAAAGTTGCATTAAAAATTGAACTAGCTGCCCAATTCTTGCAAAATGGTGGTTTTACAGCTTTTCAATTGTTTTCCTGAGAAGTGATCATCTGAGATTACTACACTGTATATACTTTAAAAAAAATTGAACTGAATTCAATTGAAAGTACAAACTACAGTGTAAAACCAGTCATTTGAGCTGGAACGTATCAGAGATAAGGCCAATTTTTTCCAAACAAACTTCAATGTACTGCTTGCTTCTTCCGAAAAGGGGCAAACTTATTCAGCAAGGGTTCCAAGGTTTCCATTTTCTAACATATGCAATAGTGTTATGAAAGCACCCATGGATACTCACATCTGTGGATTTTATGCCAGAACACTTTCTTCGCATTTTTTCGTTACAGTCAGCAGAGTTGTTTTTTTCCACAAACTGTGCAAGATAATTCTTTTATTTATTGTGTGGCGCACACACAAATTCACAGAGCAGAGCAAGCTGTGAACATGGGCACAGTAGGCACACTTATAATGACCACAACCATTTCAGGCAGAATGCATATTTGTAATGGGATGATGATGCACTTTTTAAGAAATCATGAGTCATATACTCCATTAATAAAGGAGTTGTAAAATGAAAAAGGCTGAATACACACATGAGAGCACACTTACCATAGACTCTGGGTCAAAAACCTTTTTCAGAAAGTTCGGGTAATTCCACATGACAGCCTGGACTGGAATTTTCTTATACAGTCAGCATGTCTTTGTCTTTTACTAATGATGGAGTATGACTTCGCAAAATCTCAGAGTTAGTTAACCCATTAGATTCTCATCAGACTCCTGCTGTGATTTCTCAATTGTTGGTTGAGTTTTGCTGTGACTTTCTCAGTCCCTCACAGAAAGACAACTTTAAAATTTGTGAAAAGTTTTAACTTGGTTTGAGAACTAAGTCCCTGTTAATTTTGGAAAATTATTTTATGGGTCTCAGTTGGGCTAATTTCTTCTTAAATTAGTGCAATTCCATCGTAAATTTCTTTTGCTCTCACTCACTAACAATCCATACTCATTTTTCCCTAGTGTTACAAATTTTTTGGCTCTTCCTATGAAAACTGGAATAGTGCAAGAAGAGCTTGTATAAACCTTGGAGGAAACCTAGCGAGCATACATAACAAACAAGTACAAGGTACAGTGAAACAGCTCTTTAGGTAGTAGGTAGCATCTGCTCTGCATGCAGTGGTCATTCCCTGCAAAGAAGAACTTGGCAAAAAGAGACAGCATGTAAATGTGTGTATTTTGTAATATGTATACTCAACCCGGGTGACATGGCCATGGCGTGAAACATTTTTAGAAGAGCTGGAACCATCTGTCATGCTAGTGATGCTAAGGGTTGCTTCCTCCTGTTCCACGCAAACTGCTTTACATTATTTATAAGGTATGAAATATCATAAAATAACAAATCTAGACCTGGCATTTGTAGTTTTAGACACAGAGAAAGAAAAGGAATCCATAGTCTGTTTCTGCCAGAAATAGAAAGGGATATATTACTATATTTCTGAAAAGACTGCCCAAATTCTGTAACTTACATTTTCACCTTGCCTACGTTCCCAGGCTTCCATTTGCAGCTGTAATCAGCTGTAATGCAGTCAATCAGCTCATCCTGAGTGTTGAAATAAGTGAACTCATTAGATAACAGGGTGGTCAGGCTTTTTTATTATTATTATTTTTATCTTTCCTCTTTCCAGTCTTGCTCCATGGTTCCAAATACTTTCACTCTTTGAGAATTTTCAGAGGCATAACCTTGGCATAACCTTGAAAATGTGGGTAAATTTCTGATCAAATGCTAATTAAAATGTATTTTCAAGATTTCAAACAAAATACTTAAGGACTTGTTTATGAGCTGATGTCTCGATTGATGACATGACCTGTTCATCTTTTCTATTGGCTTTTTCGCAGCTTTTCTCACCTACCATTTGAAGGATGTTTCAAGTGATCCCTGGATTGGCTTGAATGACCTAATCAGGGAACTCAACTTTGTTTGGGCTGATGGAAGTGCTGTCTCTTATACAAACTGGGCTCCAGATTCCCCAAAACTTGTAGAACCTGTTTTGTTTGACACTTTACATCCAGAAGATGGCCACAATCTGCAACAGGTAAATACCACTTAGCGATTACCATCAAGTTAAATCTGAGGAGCAATAACACTTCAAGTAAAAAGCTCTCTTTGCTACAGACACTGCCTCAGCTTTCTCCCCAAATTGTTCATCTACCTTTACACTAGGATTAGCGATAAAAAGTTTCAATGTTCGAGTATCCCAGCTATCTCAGAGAAAAAATGGCAAGCAATGGACAGATTAAATAATGGATAAAGTTTTATTTTTCATAGTAATTTGCTATTCATTTTGGATAAAATGTAAATGGAACATTAGAATTTAAGAAGTTAATACATGTTGGAAATATTTCCACATTTGACAAGTTAACTCATGTTTTAAAAGAAAGAAGGAGAGGATGCAAGAGGAAAGAGTTCAGGTTTTCTCTACTTCTTCCCTACTTAACATTGTAGTTGGATTGCTAAGGGCCAATAGATGGCAACTACTTTGTAAACCAATCAAACCCTCTCTACTGCTAGCACTGAAATTAAACCTCAGAATGCTGTCAATAAACTAGCATTCTACGTTTTCAGACCAATATAGACTGCTTTGCTCACCCACATTGCCTTTCTTCCATTTATTTCCATAATAAGGCTGTTCGGGTTGTAGTAAACTTGAAGTTCCAACTTCTTAAGCGCTGACAGAATGTTTTGAAAATAATAGTGCCTTTTGAGTACATCTCTTTGAAAACAACCAAATGAACAAGTAGGCTGAACCAAAG
>JAOQGH010000012.1:20262509-20287348 GCA_025769975.1 Gallinago jamesoni | reverse complement strand
TGCCCCTCGTCCTGTCACTGGGAACCACTGAAAAGAGTCCAGCTCCATCCTCCTTCAACCCACCCTTTAGATCCTTGCAAGCATTACTAATGTCTCCCCTCAGCCTTCTCTTCTCCAGGCTAAAGAGTCCCAGCTCTCTCAGCCTTTCCTCATCAGGGATATGCTCCAATCCCTCAACCATCTTTGTTGCCCTAGGCTGGACTCTCTCCAGTAGTTCCCTGCCCCTCTTGAACTGGGGAGCCCAGAACTGGAATAGTGAGCACAGGATTCCATACTGGTTACATGACAGTCCTCTTGTTGATCCTGTGTAGTAGCTATGACCTTGAAACAACCATATCGATTTTGTTTCCAGACCAATGGCAAGTATCAATGGACTGACAGATGGAGATTCGTTTACAGCAAGTGGTCCAGTGGGGAACCAAGCCAGACACTAGCATGTGTCTACCTACACACTGATGGCACCTGGAAGACAGCCTCCTGCAAGGAAAAACTCTTTTCTGTCTGTAAAAAGTCAAACAGTAAGCAATTGAATATGAGTGCTTTAATTAGAAGGTATTATACGGTAGATTTATCAACTGGGCTAAATATACCACTGGAAAAGTAATTATACGCTAGTATACAGGAAGACATGACTGGCTAACTAACTAGCTCTAAATACTGACATGAATTCTTCTCAGAAGTAAAATTACTTCATAATAATAATTATCAAAAGCCTAAGAAACAAAGGATTAAATACTCATTAATTTCTTAACTATTCATTCTAATAGGAAAAGTCATTAACTTGCTGTGAGATCTGTTTTGATTAGGCATCAGATGAAATTCTGTATCCAGTTTGGGGAACCAAAGTTTGAAAAGGCTCTCGGTCATCTAGGGTTTTCAGATGGCCAGGAAGCAAGAATTAAAAAGAAAAATTATAATTGGAGTTGGGCAAAAGACTAAGAAACAAAAGACTAAGAGAAACCAGATTATAAATTTTAAATATTAAAAACAAGCCCTAAGGAATGAAATTAAATGCTTCCCTAAAGTCTGACAGGAGTTGGAAAGGAATGACAGACCTAAATACGGCAAGAAAAACCTTTTAATTTTATCACTACAGAAGCCTTTACTAAATACTTCAGACAGGTCAGGGAATCTCCATCACTACAGCTTGCTAAGAACAAACAGGACAAACATCTGTCAGAAATAATATAATTACACATCAACTACATGTCACCTGTCAGCACAAGGATGAAGTAAATAACCCCTTGAGGACCCTCCCAAGCACAAGCTTCTTTAATTTCTGTGGAAATAAATATAAATATGATTTCACAATTTAGCTATATTCTCTTTTTTGTCAACATTATGGAAGATCTTGAATCATTATAAAATTTAAAATTGCATACCAAATTACATTCAAAGATGCTGTAATTTGACAAAAGTCCTCAGATTTTATATATAATGTCTTTTCCACTTTAATAGTCTGGAATCTAATTTGAGATCTGAATGTTCCTTAATAGAGAAAGAAATAGACTGTGGAAGACTCACAGGAAGAAAATGTAATTTGGCAGAACATTTAATTTTCATTCCATCTGCATTTATCTTATCATCCAAAATCTTCCTATTATATCAATCGCCATGGAATCAGGATGTGTTTTAATAAAAACTCCTGCAAGCCATGTTTAGTTATACCAACACTTTCATTCACAATTACAGTTTCTGCTATAACGTTTTGATCCTTTCAAGAAATGGGACTGAAGTGTCAGAGTACATTTTAAAAATAGCAGTCTTAACTAATTAGGCAGACGTTTATGCCAGCAAACCAGCTGGATATTTTATTGACTACAGTAATTACAAAAATAATCTTTAGATAGAATCAATACTTCTGATAGACTAATGCATCTTCCTAATCACCTTGCTAAATGAATATCAAGCAAAATATGCTCTACAAACACACGATCAACCCCACATTCAAGCTCTTTTTAGAACATGCTTCACTTCTTCTATGGTGACGGGCAATATAGTCTGTTTAGTTTTGTTTGACTAGTCCGACAGGAAAACCAAATTTTATAAAATAACAAATCCAACTACCTGATTTCTTATCAGTAACAGCGCCTACTGAGCCCCCCCAACTTCCTGGGAAATGCCCTGAATCATTAGGACGCAAATCTTGGATACCTTTCCACGGCCACTGCTATTACTTTGATGCCTCAAGGAAAAAAACCTGGTCTGAAGCTCATAAGGAATGCGCCCGACTAGGTGAGTGTTTTGTTTTAGAAAGATTTGGGATGTAATTAACCACATAAAATAATGTGTGATATTGTTAAGCAAATCTTAAATTACTTTAAGTCTTCCAACTTAAGACTTTTTAGACTGCTTTTCTGAGCATGCTTTTTCATGGTAGAAGTAAATGTTGTTAGAGACAAACGCGCCCGATATCTCAAATACCAGGTGAAATATGAATGTCTCAAAAATACGAAATTCCGACTAGTTTTATGGAAGTCAGTAACTGGGTAGGGAGATAAACACTTTTATAGTCCCACTGAGGCAGAGACTGCAGGGTTAGCTTTCTCTTCCCCAAACAAGAGGGAACCCACAGGCATTATAAACTAGGAGATACAACCTCACAGGAAAGCTGTCTTCATTAGTTCTAGGGCACAGTTTATTAATTGGATCTCACTGCCTGGACAGGAAGCAAGATGGAGGAGCCATTTAGCTTTCATGAACCAGTAAAACACACCCAGCTCCTGCTCTGGAACAGCCCCCACTGCTATCTGTGATATGGAGAGAAGATCCGTAGGCGGGTCAAGGGAGAGGACAAGGCACTTCACCCTACATTTCTGGTTTCTCCTGACTGTTCACTGAGAATTGCTGTGATGTAGTAGCATGTATTTCAGTGTTCCCGAGCCAGGAAACATCTTATATGTTAGCACTACATATCTGTGATGGATAGTCTTCTAATTACAAGAGAATACAAGAATTTCTAGCAGCGCTTCCTTCTATGTATGAAAAAAATGGAAATATGACCGAGTAAACAGAAAAAGCATTCATTCTTATTTTTTCAGCTGCTGATTTGGTATCAGTAGAAGACTATACCGAAACACACTTTCTGTCAGACACCATTAAGATACTCCATGGAAAATCACCTAACTTTTGGATAGGACTAAAGAGAAATGACGAAGGTGATATCTTCAACATTTAATCATACATTATCAAATCCTACAAAATGATGATATATTAAAGTTACTTTGTATACTTTTTTTATACTTAAAAGTACCATACATATAAGAAAAATGGCAAAGTTTATTTCAAAGCATGCTTGCATATGCTTACAAATGTAACTGAAACTTTTAACTACCTATTTGTATCATTGTTTGTTTTCCTCATCCCAACTTATTTATTTGTCTAACCCTATGTATTTTATACATATATGCTCATTTTAAATATTAGGACAGTGGGTATGGACAGACAAATCTGCAATGGATTTTGTCTACTGGGAAATGGGAGAACCTTCAAACGCAAGGCATAAAGACTGTGGAGAAGTATTTGCATTGTCTGGCTACTGGAACACCAATGTCTGCTCTTTCAAAAAAGGATATATCTGTAAAAAACCAAAGAGTAAGTAATATTTTTAATACATTAGGTTGACAATGCCTGATAATGTATTTTCATTGTATAATGTAAAAATGCAAAACATGATAGGTTTGTGTAGAAAACCAATAGACCCTAATAGCAGGATTTGGCTGACTAAATAATGATGCCTTCCAACTGTCTCCTCAGGAGGTTACAGAAGTCCCGTAAAATTACCATCACCCCCATGCAACCATCATGAATGCTTCAGACCCCCATGTTTAAGCAAAGGAATGGTCAAAGACCACACACTTTGAAAACAAAACCAGTTTTCAGTAGAATTTCCCCTCAAATATCACATAATATAAGCTCAAAAGCAAGACTGTTTCATTTCAGCTGTATATATTCTCAAAAAACACTTGTTCTGATGAGTGCAATGAAAATTCTGCCTTGTAAGAAGGCTGGAATTGGTGATTTCTTTCATTACTCTCCTAGCAATGAGCTGATGGATTAGAGGAATATGGTAACATACATTCTTGTGGTACTCTTTATCTGCAGCATGATAGAATCACGTTTAATAAAATGCTGGTACTATCCTCATAGCAAAATTATCATCTGCACGAAAATGCATGAGTTCAATTACCAATTGACATTAAATGAAACCGATGCAGAATATGGACATTTTGTTTGGTTTGACTTCATATTTCTGTTCACCTTTCCCTTATCTCCTAAGTTTAGGAAGTGCAATTACCATAGGAACCACATCCACGTGGAATGGTTGCCTCTGACAGAAGGGGCTAAACTCACAGAAAATCCTTTTCAGCTCAAATAAAATGCTCACGATACATCTCTATCACTTGAGACCTCCACTCAGGAATTTCTTTTGTGTTTCAGAAAACAGCTTAAAATGATTAAAGCTCCTGTGGGCCGCTTTTCAGAAATTAATATATTTGAAAACACCTTTAGAAATAACAGGAATCTGACTTTAAGTTCATGTCTTGTTGGGTATCTCTACTGAGGAGGTCAGATGCTCTTGGAATGAAAGAGCTAATCATCCTACTAGAGGTTTACATATGAATAGCTCCATCCCTCAATCCCAACAATTGCCACCAACGAGTTAGATTTAGGGGGAATTGTCAGGTGCATCTGTACTTAGGAAGTTTAAAATCATGGAATCATGGAATTGTCAGAGTTGGAAGGGACCTCTAGAGATCATCTAGTCCTCAGTTGTTTTTAAAGCATTCAGAATAAACATTTTCTTTTCCTTTCAAAAGCGCCTGAAAACACAGAGATGACATCAGAAAATACAGGTAAGCAGACTTCCATTTAAGTAGAATTATAAGGAGATGCTTAAATACAAGAATATAATTACATAGTTTCTAGGTATTAATTTTGAAAGTATTTAAAAATAAAAAGTCCATAAACTTTGTCTGTATCTAGGTATAGGAATATATCTGTATCTAAATATAGGAAGTAAATTGGGTTTTAATCAGATTTAATTATATTTTGTTTGGGTTCGTTAGTAAGAAAAATAACAAAACCACTTGTTGCACTAAAAATCAACGTGCATGTTGCATTTGTCTGACTTCTGGTAAAAGAAATTCCATTAATCACTAGATTCTCAAGTCTTTTAAGAGCAAAACTGTTGATTCCATTTCATTCACTTACAGAAGGGAAAACAGAGAAAGTACTTTCCACCGGCATCATTTGGCTGCTTGTTCTTCTAGCCCTTTCTATAGTTGGAGCCGGAATTATAATTTATTTCTACTTGAGGAGGAAAAGACAAAACCTGCTACATGTTTCAGCCAGAATAACTGGATCAGAAGCAACTGTGGACATCCAAGAAAAAGATGCACATACTGACATGTAGTCTGACAAAATGCCTGCATATTCCAACAAACTAAAACCAGCCTATGAATCAGTGAAACCTTACGCCAGTTTCACATTTTCCTACCCAGATAATAATCTCCTCCTGTCACAAAAATAAAGTTCACAGATTTATATAAAAACACACTCCCTTCAAAAATTCCCTACAAAGTGTTACAGTTTCTTTCATTTAGTTTGGGAAGTGCACGTGCATTTTTCACATAAACGAGCATGGCTGAAAAGCTGGGTCCAGAGTTGTTATGGGAAAACTCTCACAGATATTTACTCTGTGAAATTATTTTATTAAACTCAATGTAGAAATTCTCCTTTTTGCACACAGGGGAAATCATTACTAGTATCTTTACATTATTTTTTTTCCTGCCATATTACTTCAGTGTTACTTAGGCTATGATGGGAAACACTGGTCATTTCAGATTTTCAGCTTCACAGTTTATGATACTATCTTTTTTTTTCATGTAAAACCTGTTATAATACCTGTATCTGCAAATTAAATATTATTTCCTTTCAGAAAATAGATGGAAAGATGGAAAAAAATCAAAGAGGCTTCTTTATTCCTACTCCTAGTCTGAATTTGGGAAATATTTACGCCATTTCCTACAGCCTTGCACTTTTTTATTATTCTGCATAGACCAACATTTTTCTGCCAGGTTCAAATTAATAATAAAAAATATTATCTCTCCATTGGGTTTTATTTCAGTAATGATGCTTCCAGTATGCAGAGATGCCCTCTTTTAAGTCCAAGCCTGTATAAGAAATGGCTATTTAATACTGCTTTATATAACTCTCCAGTTTAGAGAAATATAATCACCGATAGACTTTTTGAAAATAAATCCTTCAATCTTTTTGTTATAATTTCATTTGATAATGCACTGCCTTAGATCCCCTTTCAGCATTTCAATTGTATGTATACAACAGCCGAGTTTTCCTCAGGTGGGCAGTTTACCATTCTGTGTATTTTAAGACACACATCATCCCTCCTGCATTATGAAAACACCTTTCTCCAAGTCACGGGAGGGCACTTGGCACTGCCCGGCCCCAGGGAATAAGCACGCAGAGGAGCAGGGCAGAGCTGCTACCAAATATCTGTAACGGGAAACACATTCTCTCTTTGGTGCTTCCGTGAGAACTGCACCCAGAATTTCTTACCCTCTCCCTATGCTTAACATCTCTGACTGACAAAAAGATGATGCCATCTTAAAGACCTCTTTTAAAGAGAATAGAGTATGCGGAATAAGCAGAATAGTTTTCTACACCAGGACATCTTGAGAACACACTTGTATTACCTTTATTATTTACCTTTTCTCTAGACATCCAGTAAACAGTAAAGGCTCCTATGGAAAAATGTTTTTGATAGCTACTTAGAATGGAAGTAACCCCTTCACTTGTTTTATCAAAGGCTACCTTAAAACATGGGGCACCACTGCTAACATGTTTCCTCCCAAGCTTTCGATTTTTTTCTCCTGCACTCCTTTGCTGGATGGACACACATCTTTCTACAGCTTTGACTAAGAAGTTTCACCAGTCACAGATATAGAAAGATGTCTAAAGATTGTATGGTTTTTCCCTCTCTGGTACATCTGTGTAACATTACTTAACTAAGAGACCTGGTAAAAAAAAAATAAAAACCAATAAAAAACCCCCACAGGTTCTTTAAAATAGAGTTAAAATTTAAGTAAACCAAAAGTAAATTTTACAATTAATGTCCTTTGAACACTTTGTAAAGGCCAGAGATAAAAGCTCTTGGAGAAATTCCGTAAGTTACTATAGTAAGTCCTGTAATACCAACTCCTGTGATAAACAAACAGGCACTGCTATTTTCAGGAGGAAATAGGAAATAGCTGAGAGAACTTTGCACAAAACTGTGCAAATGAGAAAAACACCACCTGCTTCCCATGGAGATGACTAGAGATAAAGTTGTTTCCTGGTATGTGCTACAGAAATCTGGGAATACATGGCTATGCTTGCCTTTTGGATGAGTAAATAGCGGAAGTGCTGTTCTATACTTACAAAGAAAGAGTACAGGCTGCTGGATCCTACCACATCTGTGCCCAGCTTAGCGAATCTGATAAATTAAAATTACCTTTCCCAAAAGAAAAAAAGGAAAAATACAATGGAAGAGAGGCAATTTTTACAGGCAACTGTCTCAAACAACAGAACGGCCGCGGGGCAGAGATCCATGCGTCTGAACACTCCGACTCCTCTGTGTTTGTCTTTTTTTTGACTTAATAAAGGATACGACTAAACCATTGGCCACACACCTCAAGTGCTGCTTAGACACAGGAGAGTTGCACTTGGTTAAACTGCCCAGAGCAAAGGAGCCCCTTACCCCTGTCGATGCTTAATTCCAAATCCCACTGTTTATGCACAAGTCTGCATCTTTCTCTTTTCTCTTCATATGCCCTGTATACTTAAAACCACTGCGAGTTCAGTGCTTGGGATAAGAAAACCACTGGTTATTATGAATGTCTCTGTTTAAATTAGCTTCAGAGTGAAGACACACCAGCACCATGTTTATACTGATGCGTGCACGTGTATTTGTGTAGCATTTTTCCTCTCATTTTCATAACTAAATGCTACCTGATGTTCATTACCAGTTTCTGAATGACACATAAACTCCTCTGTAACTAGACTGTGATCATTTTGTGACAGAAAAACATAATGCAGTTACAGAAATAGAGAATCCTTAAATTTCTTGCAGCCAAGGAAAAGTTTCATGGCCACAGAGGAGTTGGTATGTGTTTGAAATATCGAGTTAAAGCATGGGAATCTATGAATTGCAACTAACTTGTCTTAAAATTATGAAGTCAGCTCTCCAAGAATTAATCTTTTCAGCTGTCTGTGCTTAGTTTGCTTTTGCATCTGTTAGAACACTTTGTATTTGGTACTACTGTTGCGCAATGTACTGTACTGCTGACAGAATGCAAAATTTTAGTGTTGGCAACAGGACTAGCACTGCTGGCCATGGCTGGTTTTATCCTAATAATTTGCAATGACAACATAATCTCTTTATGTTCAGCTATCTCTATAGGTTCAGCTATCTAAGACACCTGAAGGGGATGGAATTCATCTCACATAATGCAGGTATCTAAAATGTAGACATACCTAGCTACACTGCCCACCCAAAGGTCTTCACTGTGGACAGCAGAGAAAAATGGATGCATCTGAGACTAGACTTTATCTGGAGACTGATGAAAACCTCTAGACTCTCACTGACACAGTGAAAGCCCAAACCAATTACCTCCCAGTAAATGAGTTCTGCAGAATCCAATTCTTAATTGACATGCAATCTGGCACAGCACACACTGGTTTTTGTTGATTACATTTATCATCAATAGCTCCAGGCTACTTCACAAAACAGCTAGCAAAACCAGTTCCAATAGATTTTTTTCCCCTGCTTGAAAAACCCTACTTTTGGAAACAAAGCTTCTGTTAAATCTAAAAAATTATGTTGATTTTATTTTTCACACTAATTCAGAACAGAAACAGAGCAGGTAGCATTTCTTCAGAAAGCGTTAAGAACATTGACAGTTCCTATGAAAGCACAAATCATTGACCAAACTACAAAGGAACGACATCTAAAATAAACTCTCAAGGCAACCATCTGTCTTTGTACTCTCATGAACACTTCCCATCCCAGTGCCAGGATGGGTGAGAAATCAGTGAAGTCGGTCTGCTTATATAGTCCTGATACAATCTCTGCACCTAAGGTGCTCCCAATTCTGTTTCCCTGAGCAGCAGCTGATGTGTACAGCACACCACTGAACCCTTGAGAAGGTTCAGTTGTTCTCAGCATCAGAAATGAGGGCTCTGCTGCTTCCATCTGCATCCCTGATGCATACAGCTGAGGAAGAAAAACTGAGTATAAAAGTCCTGTTCAGTCTCATACCAACTGCTGCTGCTAAAAGTTCCTTCTCCTCTGCTGTGTAGACTGCCATGAGACCACTGCACCCATGCTGGCTGCATTCTCTTTATATTTTTCCCATCTATTTCCTACTTTCTTCATGATCTTAATGCTAACCTAGAATAGAAGACTAGTATGTTTGGTTATCAAGCTGATAATCTATGTCTCCTAAGAATGTTTCAATTTTTAGTTCACCTAAATCTGGACTGAATTTAGTTTTTATTTCTGTTGGCCCCATTTATGTTTACAGTATCATAGCTTTAGTCATAGATAAATCTTAAATATCACTTAATGATCATTACACATTAAGATTTTGTGTATCTCAGCCATGTCACCCAACATTGTCCTCATACAATGTATGAAACATTTCAGAATCATGTGACATGATTCTCCTAATTGTTTCAAATGATGTCCTGTTCCACTGGTTTAAAAGTGATTAGAAATGGTTCATTACTTGAACCGGATTAATAAATTATTTTCTAATGAACTAATTTTTCGTCGTTACATTCTCCTCCCTTTTTCCCTGCTCTATGATTTCACTCCCCTGAATCTTTGGTTTTCATTTTGCCTTTTATGCATGCCCTATATATGAGATTGTTGCAAGAGTTTGGTGGAGACTTCTGAAGGCAGTGTGCTTCACAAACGCTCCTCCTAACAAAACAGGGTGCCCTCCAACTGCTCATTAAGTTAGATTCTTGCTGTGAAATTGGAACTGGCTATTCAGAGACTCCCAAAATGTCTGATAACCTGGCTTGCCAACAATTAGGCAGTATCATTTTCTCATGCCACCGATCCCAACAAAAAAAATTTGTCTTCTTTCCCCCCTCTTCTTCCAGATACTTGTAAAAAGTGGAAGCTACTCAGTTGCAGTCTGAGGAAGCCATGTCAGCTCAGCTGAACAAGGAAAGTGAGAAAACAGAACAAAATGGTAAGTCTTCAGGTCAATCCAAAAACTGGAGACTAATATACTTTCCCTATTTTAATTTTCCTAAGGTTGAACATGAGCCAGCAGTGTGGCCAGGTGGCCAAGAAGTCCAACAGCATCCTGGCCTGTGTCAGGAACAGTGTGGTGAGTAGGACCTGAGAGGTGATGGTCCCCCTGTACTCAGCACTGGTAAGACCCCACCTCACCCAAAACTAACTAAGCATTAGTTTTCTCTAGTGGGTTTCAGCAGTTCCCAGATGTTCCTAACTTCATAATTCCTTGTTCATAAGGCGGGTATATATCTAGAGGAAACTGTTCAACTTCCTGATTTGATTCCTTAACAGAAACAGAACTTGCATGGTTTACGTTATTCTGAACTTTGGCCGAGTCAGGTTCTGGGCATTTTTGCAGAAGCTGCAAAATGGAGAAATGTTTTTCTTACACAATCCCACAGACCTTGAGCTGAGAGATCTGCTGTGGCATCCCCGCACCCCATGAGCCAGGGACTGCCAACAGGGCTTCATCCAACCAGCCACAGCTGGCAATTAAGCTTTTATTTCTACCTCCTGTAACCGCAAAGCAACTGAGTGCCTTGGGGAAGGGTTCTCTCTACCCTGGGCCACTTTCTAGATGGCAACTGGGCTGAGAAATGACCATCGGGGAATGTATCTTCTGCATGGTAAAAGAGCCCAGATTTGGTGTGCGCCTCCAAGACTGGCACAGGCCGCCCAGAGGGTTTGTGGAGTCACTGGGCTTGAAGATACAGCCCGGCTGAGTGCCAGGGCCTCGACCCAGTGATTTCCCTTCCAACCTCAACGTGGCTGCTGCCCGCTATGGCGAGCCAAGCCTCACAAAGCGAGGGTGCCCCAAAATGAAGGGAGACTTCACAAACCCCTCTTCTGCCCCGCACGCCTCTCCTGTTACGCTGCACCTCCTTAATGGCAGCCCCGGGCTGAGGTACACAGTCTCCCCCAGTGCCGGGGAGCTCAGCGCCCTGCGCCCCAGCTTGGGGGCTCCACGGCCCGCACTCCTCCCGCCGGTCTCTCGCTCTCGCTTCCCCTCACACTCGTTCCGCGGGCGGGCTGCCCTGCACACTCTAGCAGGGAGCGGGGGAGCTTCCCCCGCCGCCTCCGTGGGAGCTGACGGGGCCAGTCAGACTCGGTGGGGCTGCGGGCCTCTTTTCTTTCACGGGTCGGGGTTGGGGAGCAGATGAGGGCGATCAGAGCGCTGATAAAACCGGCCCAGCAGCGGAGCCGCCGCCGTGGGCTCAACGATCGCGGCGCCGGGGCCGCCTGCGCCTTCGCGCCCGAAATGGCGGCCGGGGCGAGAGACGCCATCTTTCGCGGAGGGCAGCGGCGCCATCTAGTGAGGCAGCGGCAGGCTGCGGGCGGGCAGCGAGAGCGGGACAGGCACCTCTCACGGAATCACAGAATTGTCAGAGTTGGAAGGGACCTTCTAGAGATCCTCTAGTCCCACTCCCCTGCCAAAGCAGGGCTGCCCAGAGCACATCACTCAGGACTCCATCCAGGCGGGGCTTTAAGATCTCCAGAGAAGGGGACTCCACACCCTCCCTGGGCAGCCTCTGCCGGGGCTCTGCCACCCTCACCACAAAGAAGTTCTCTTCAGATTTGAGTAGAACTTCCCATGTTCCAGCTTGTGCCTGTTGCCCCTTGTCCTGTCACTGGGAACCACTGAAAGGAGTCTGGCTCCATCCTCCCTCAGCCCACCCTTTAGATCCTTGGAAGCATTAACAAGGTCTCCCCTCAGCCTTCTCTTCTCCAGGTTAAAGAGCCCCAGCTCTCTCAGCCTTTCCTCATCAGGGAGATGCTCCAATCCCTCCATCATCTCTGTTGCCCTAGGCTGGACTATCTCCAGTAGTTCCCTGTCTCTCTTGAACTGGGGAGCCCAGAACTGGACGCAGGATTCTAGTTGTGGCCTCACCAGTGCAGAGCAGAGGGGGGAGAATGACCTCCCTCGACATCCTGGCCACACTCTTCCCCAGGGTTCCCCCAGGTTCCATTGGCCCTGTTGGCCACAAGGGCACATTGCTGGCTCATGGATAGTTTACTATCCACCAGGACCCCCAGATCCTTTTCCTCTCCTTTGGTTTGGTTTTAAACGTAGCAAACACTGGCAGAAGCTCTAGGACCAAATATGGCATCTGCAGCATGACAGGGGACTAGTTTCTCAGCAGGGCAGCCAGGCGCCATGTTGATTACCTCAGCAGGAGTTGTCCGGAGGAGGGCAGGTTGTGCTCTCCTCTGAGGGACTGCCAGCCCGGCAGGCACAGGGTTGGCTTGAAGCAAAGTGTGTAAGACCCTGAGAGGCATAACCTGGAGGTAAACGAATTACAGTGGAAATGAGAGGGAAGTGATTCAGATTTCGTGATTAATTATTTAGATGATGAATGAGATAATGACCTGGTCTTCTCTCTTTGGCTAGAATTGCCTCTTTTTTTCTAGTCTGTTCTGGAGCGTACAATATTTTTCTCACCCTTCTTACGTTTGACTTGTAAGTGAAGCAGAACTAGTAAAAAATGCTGATAATTTTCTTCTGTTTCTCTTTTGTTTCTTTTTTTTTTTTTTTTCTTCTCCAAGTCTTGTGGGACCATCACTTTAATGTTCCAGGCAGGCATTTGTCACCATATACACTATTAGGGTCAGTTCGTACGATATTAACAACAGAAAGCGTGTGGGTGATTCACTGTTGGTTCTGGTAATCAGTTTATTATGTGACAAATCAAAAACTGTGTGCCTCAGTGTCTCCCTCACTAATAAAGAGATAATAATGTGTGTTTATCTCACAAAAGCATTCTCAAGATCACTTAATTGCTTTTAAATTGTAAAACTGAAAAGTCTACAGAAGTGCAAAGAACATTAGCTTATCATTAGTGACAAAGAACTGACAGGAATTCTCCTGGCTCAATTACAGAAACTTGTTTACACATCAGAGTTGCCCCTCTTGGGGACATAAATGCAGCCACTTTTATTTCAAACTTTTTTTTCTTACTGTCAGGATGAAGATATCTCTCAGCATCACTAGTCTTTCTGTAAGTGCTCATTTACCATCTCTCAGAAAATAGCCTTTTGATTGATTTTATGTTTTTCCAGACTGTAATGAGGTACATTTATTTCTGTACAGATTTTTCAAGAAGTGAAATGGAATTGCACTCAGAAGCAATATGACTTCGACACATCAGAGAACATCACTGTAATTGCTAACGGTACTTCTTTTCTCCCATTTTTGTTGTACTTTTAACTGCTCACTAAGAGGCTATCAACTACAAAAGATTGAGAAACTTCAAATAGAGAAAACAGTAATAATGGAAAACTTCAGTTACCTGCACATAGACCTGTATTTGTCATGTGGGCTGTCACACAGACAGCACGTGCACATGTACACATATATCACTGACTTTTGGAGCAAAAACTCAAAGCAGAAGGTTAATCAATCCCATGAACACAAGGCCTTGTTTGTTATATGCTGGGTGAAATTCACTGTAATACTGATAGCATTCTCCTCAAATTTTACATACTTTGAAGTTGTTCTAAAAGAGCTCAAAATTGCTGTTTGCTCTAGTATGTAACCTGTTCTTGAAAACAGCTCCAGTGCCAAAGGAGCAGCAAGTCACAAACACCACATCCGTCTGTAAAACAATCTCTGTGTTTCCTGAGCACTGTAAGACAGCTAATCTAAGCTGTTTTTTCTCCAAGGTAAACCAATAAAAACCAGTAATAGGGAAAGTATTAGGAAATATCTGTGATCATTTATAGAAGAGTAAAATGGGGGGTTTGTATTGCAAAATCAGGCCTAACAGCTCTACTAGAAGGACTCAATATAACGTGAAGAATATAGGTCATATGCTATTCAAAAACTTCTGGGTCACCTGGAAGAAAGAGCTAATGATGGTGTTTACTGATTACTGATAATTATTCATTGTCAAAATTAGAGCTTTACTGTGGGCACCTACAGAAGATTTGTCTACTGCTGAGCTAAGAGATAATAAAAGGGAGACTAAATTTAGTGTTATGAAAGTCAAAGTAATGTACTTGGAAAAATTAACCCTAAAAATACATGTGCGGTGACAGTTAACAAAATGATCAACATTCTTATGGGGTTACTACACACAACAAGGTTAAATGCACTAAGAGCTTTCAATAATAAGGTGATTAAGGTTAAATATTAGTGGAAGCCTATAACATAATGAGATTTTTAATTGCCATAGGATGGCATATTGTCAAAAGCAGATTTGCCACATTTCTGGAGGATAAGTCCACAGCGGCTGTTGAATACTGTAATCCAAATGTGTTCTCTGATTCAGGAGGTTCCTAAACCTTTAATTCAAAGAAATCAGGATGATGTAGCAAGGAAGAATTTTTTCGGTATATGCTTATTTGTACACTTACTCTAAGTGTCCATTATTAGACTCTGTAAGAAAACAATTTATTAGATGGACTTCTGGTCTGAGCCACTGCAGTACTACTTGTTCTACTAATTCTTGTTGTTATTAGCGACAAAGTTGAAAAAAAGTGAGCTTAGCTTAGCTAAAGAATAAGCTTCAAATTTGTCAGTATCTTGAATATGGCTCTATGACATATCTTTTAAAGAAACATGTGTGGTGCCTGAAATACTTCCAAAAGGTACATGACTCTCAGCTATTGCATATGTACCCTGTTGTTTTTGGAAACATTGATGTCTGAGTAACAGACTGTCGTCTTCCTCACTGCTTTCACAAAAGCAGTGTCCTTCAGAGAAATGAAAAGAATAAACACCTTACACTGAATATCTCAGAGGGTTATAAAATGTACTTCTCTTGCTTGCATGTGTCACTGGTGTGATTCTGTCAACGTGTTTCTTTTACTGCCTAAAATACTTAGCTAACTTTCCTTTATACGCCACTCAGGAGTTCTGACAGTTTATAGAAATGTTGAATTTTGTCTTAGAAAAGAAAATGTAGCTTTTCATAAGACGTTGCCATGTGAAGAAAATATTCATTGCCATGAAGGAAATATGCATTCAAGTTCCATGCTTGCTTGCGTAATGGTTTTCCAGCATTTGAAGCACAAACTTGAAATATTATCTGTTTATTTGTATAGAATTACTAATGGAAGCAGATTTTACTGACTTACCAGAAGACACTTTGTGTAACACTAAAAGCCACAAATATACTTCATCAGGAGCGAACTCTTGCTCTGTTTACTGTGAGATTATCTTGAGGGTTTCCATACTACTGCTTTAATAGAAGCTCAGAACACGAGTAGAAATACATGTTCAGTGTTTTGAAAAATGTTCAGGGTTTGACTCTGTTATACTTCAAGACATTGCTTTCCATTTGATTCAGGTGCTTAGCAAGTATGTAGGGGCATGCCAAATTGCTTGTATTCAAATATATATTTACGTAGCACAAGTGATTCATAGATTATAAGGCCAGAAAACAGCATGGTAATTACCTCCTTAATCAGAGACCAGAGACTGTAAGACTTACCTGAATCAATTCTTGTCAAACTATTCTTCTACAATATGTCTCGATTATTTTATAAAGAGATTGCATATTTTCCCAATACCATCAACAGCAGAAATAAACATTCATGTCCCAGTTTTGTTTTTGTAGCATAAGCTTTGTTTCAGAAATATGCAAGATTTCCTTTCTGGGCCTTTTATCCCTTCTCACTTACCTTAAAGCATCCTTTAATCTTTTCCTTTGGGACTAAGCCATGAACCTTCAGCCCTGTCTTTACCTTTGCACCATGCTAGAAATGCAGAACAGGCTAATTTGTCCTTAAAATGTAAGGATACTTAAAATGCAGATTGCTTAACCTGTATGGACCTAGGATAGGGCAACTGATGATGCTTTTCAGCATAGCAGCCTTCTAACCACCATCCATTAAACCACCTTATCACTTATTCAGAGATGCACATCTGCTGGTTAGGTGATGTGCTGATTTCCACACACCACCACCACTACCACCACCCTGGTTTTCCGCTGTTCTGTCATCTCTGTTATATTCAGACTTTGCAGAAGGAAGCCAGCTGTCCTCCTAAATTAACAGTCTTCAGAAGGAAGTCAGCCTCAGCTTTCTTTTAACTGATAAGCTTACAGCCTCCTGAAATAAACAATATACTCTCTAGTTTTGTGACTACAGATGCTGTCCCTCAGCTGTTGTGGAAATGAGAGTTGTTTGTATCATTGGAAACATTGATTTCTCTGTCAGCACTTCTGTTTTTTCCCCATAACTGCAGTGACAGGGCAGTGGGCAGCTGAAGAAGTAATTCCCTACTCTTACTGAATAATACCAAGTGGAAAGTATAATATTGCATCTAAAGGTTCTAGTGGGATTGGAACAAGCCAATTATTTCAGAGTATTTTTTCTTCTGATTCCTCCGAGAAATGTTTGTGGGTTTTATCCTCTAAAGCATACATTAGGAAACACATTTTATAGTTACTAACGTGACTATACGGTTATTTCCCTGGGTACATAATGTGCTATCAGAACGGCTTTCCAAGCAATTTGGGTCCACCTTGCCATTGACCACCACTGACAAAGGTTCCTGGAGTCCAGTATGTTTTTAACTATCCGAAGAAAGACTTGGTTTGAAAAATGCTAGTCTGAAAAATGCTCATCTGCTCAGCCTTTATCTATATGATCACACCTTTACATTAAAAAAAAAAATATCTCAGATACTGAATTGTACCAATATAGGAATGAAGAACAGGTGGCTGGAAATGATTCCGAGCCAAACTGAACGCTGAGGGATCTGTCTTAAATGGCTTGGCAGCCCTGCCGTGGAAGCGTGTGCACATACATGCACCTGTACTGCAAATCAGCTCAAACAGCTGAGAGGCCTTTCAGTTCAGCGAAGCTTTGCCTCCAGAATCAATACTTTATACTTCCCGCGTGCTGTAGTAAGGAAAATGAATAAAATACACCTGGATTCGTATAATTTATATATCTCCTTCCTGCAGCTGAAGCTGCATGATCTCAAGCCTGTCAAGGTTCTTGACATCTCAGAACTGACAGGCAAGTAAAACCACTGTAGAATTTACCTCCTCTGCTTCTGCATGCTTCTGCATGCTTCAACATGTGTGTGCTGTAGGAGGAAAAAAAAAAGGAAAATGAATAAAAAGAGGCTCATGAAAATAGGTGACATAATTACATTGAAGAAATTACTGGGCACTCCTGAGTGATACTGAAATTATTATTTTTTGTGAACAGCTAAGACTGCCTCAACAAATTCTACTGAAGATTCTATTCCTTCATTTGACTGGAACATGTTTACTGAACAGGTTTGAATCATTATTAACAAAACTGGCTTTGTCACAGACAAAACGTTCAAGACAAAAATAGGAATTTTGAGGCAAATCATCTATTGAAGGTAGACTATAATTTCCTCTCATATCGTTAGTCCTTTACGTATTTATTTGTTACTCAATTGAAATAATTGCAAATGAATGGGAAACACTACAGTTCTTATTAAATGAAAGACTATTTTGTTATAATAATAGGAACTTTTAAATTAATGTAGTGTTTTCATGTTACTTTTGTCCAAACTACAAAGAAGGATCGGATCATATGGGTTTCATGTTGAGTAATCAAAAGATTATGTAAAGAAGTAACCATTTTCTTTTCAATTGCGTAATAGGAAGTCTAGCGTATTTGCTTTCTGGGAGATTTTGCAGGGAAAACGCGCTACAGCGAAGTTCCTTTTTTAGAATCAGAATCAAGCTTTCTTATGCATCTATTGCAAATTCTCCATCATTTCATGATACTTTGAATTTTCTAAAGAATGTTTTCTCTGGTTTGTTTGAAAACATCTGTTTTAAAAGGAAAATGTGATATAAGAAGTTTGTGCAGGGAAAGTTATTTCAAATTCAAAAAATAGAGAAGAATGATTTCTAGTGTTGCTTATATCCTAAGAATGCAGGACCTTCTGATCCGAGTCCAGGTCTCCACGTATTATGCAATAGCTCTTCAATCAAGACAATCGCCCCAGAGTGTCCATTTTAACAATAACAGGTAAAAATCTTCAGAGAGAAGAAACAGTAAATCTGCTGAAAATTTTGTCTTGTCAAATCTTGTCCATGATGAGTATCTTTTTTCTGAAATAATCCAGACCTAAAAAATTCTCGGCTGGCATTATCCCAAAAGATTGCCTGCGCTGAGGCAGTGAGAACTAAAGTTACAGCTTGGTGACAGATATGTTTGTCTCTATGAAAAACTAAACTGCCACAACCCCCGAACTATTTTCTTATTTGTAACCTGTTCCTACATTTTTTGCATATCCACTTTGAATCTCTGTACTGCGCCTCGAGGAAAGGGCAAGTAAAAGGAAGCTACAAAGGACTGAGCAATCCCAAAGTATCTTGGATTATCTTGGAGTATCTTGGGTGGTGGCCGTCAAAAGGAATAAGAGTTGTATATCAGGAAAATAGGAATAGTGAAGCAGTGGAAAGGGTTGAGGGCAGGACAGACGGACTCAGGGATTTGATGGGTCAGTGGGACTGTGCACATCACAGGGGCAGAACTACGGGATTGCTCATTGTCAGGTGGTTAAATTGCCCAAAATGTTTAATACTGGCTGTACCACACAACGGTTTGATCTGCGACAAACCGATAGAAGTGAAGTAGTAAACTTTAGGAGAAAGAGAAGAAATTGGCAGCTGGACTTGCGGGGATAATTACAGTAGCTGGAGGAAGGGTTTTGCAGGAAGATAGAGAAGGTGAAGAATAACAGGAGTGCTGGAGAGAGCTGTAAGGCAGCAATTCCATAATTGCTGGTCTGCTGATGTAGTATTAACTGTATGGTTGTCAAACTCAAGTCATGGTGCAATTTAAAAAACAGTTGAGCCCAGTTGTTAAATTGCTGAAGAAAATGGTGTTTGTACATGAATATACTAGTAACCCACAGGGCAAGATTTTAGGGTTCTGTTTGATATGAATATACTTTTATGGGTGTATATTTTTTTTATATTATTTAAGAGCTTTCTAGCCATTGACAGTTTTTTTGGGGAGGGGGGGAGGTTTGTTTTGTTGTGCTTTTGTGTCTGTAAATGCAAAAGAAAGAATATCTTTGGACCAAACAAAAATGTAGCGGTATGATCTCTTGCTCTTTGGTTGCTATATTTTTTCTGCTTGGAAACTAAAAATGTCAAGGAACAATGACAATTTCCAGCCATAATTGGATTCAGTTTTTACCCTTGTTTGTACACAAAACGGAACCAGTTCAGTCATTACCTTGATTTGATCTACTGCATTGATGTTCCCATATTCATTTAAATGTACTTGACTTTTTAGTTTAAAATGAAAAATGCAAAGTTTCTTCATGTCACAATAAATGACACTTAAACGTTTTTTTTTTTTTTCCAGTTTGGCAAAAACAGTTTAAATATCACATTCAAAAGTGAAATAGGAAAGCTACATGTAAACAAGTCTATAACAGCCAGTCCCTGAGAAATTTATTTGAAATTCAGTGCTGCTAAAAATGGAGGTTTGCTTAATGTAAACTGGATTTATTTGTGCTCTTGCATAGACTCTGCTCTGTGCTGCACGTCCTGCCGTGACTGGCAGGACTGGAGCCGTATATAAATACGATAGATGAAGTGTATTGATGAATTCAAGTCTAATAATTTGTGAGTATATAGCTGATGTACTTTATCTGTCTTGTCTTGAGAAAACGTCTCAGGGAATTGAGACATCTGTTGTGAATGGATTTTGCACAACAAATGTCAGTCCCAACCAGTGGGTTATTTTCTCCATTTAAATTGGTTTTGTCAGTGAAATTCATCACAGTTTTACAAATTCAGCAGAGGTTTCAGTAATTCCATCTTTTGGGCACGTCCCACAATGTATTACTAAACAAAACAAACATAGTTAAAAAGCTTTCATATTAAATAACTATAATATTCTGTTCATAAGATGAATAACATACGGACAAAGAAATCTTTTCAAATTACATAGTTTGAAGCAATCATTAGTTACACATCTTTATTTTTATTACAAGGTTTTTTTTAATACTAAACATTAATCCAATGCTTTATATTAAACCGTTAAGAAAGTAAACTAGAATTATTGCCAACCTTAAGCAATTATTACGCAGTTATTACAGTACTTGGTGTGCTTAGTAGTTTTACTGTTTTATATTTGGTTTATGTTTGTAGTAGAAAAATAGTGGACAACTGCCAGTGCCATCTTTTTAAGGAAAAAATATAAAGCCAGTTCTCTCAACTGTGGTGAATCAGAGAAAGATACAATTAGTACAGAGCTCTAAATAATAAACATCTTTTGTGGTCAGTTGCTTCCCTGTTCAAAAGAACATGAATTTAAGTGTGAGCAGGGTCTTCACTATAGTATTATATTATTGCATAGGGAGTAAGAAACAATGTGTGAAGAAGGGAAATTTGCCCTGCTAGTTTTCTGTGACATTTTCTACGTCTGGATTTTTATGGCAACCTTGCAAATCAAATAGCAGAGAAATGAACTGCAGAATTGCTACAAGTTTGATATCATACATATTCATTGGCTAAAAATGAAAATTAAAAATGAAAGCTTTGTAGGTTTTAGTGATAGTGTTGCAGCTGTCTTCCATATTTGTACAATATTATGTAATCAAACTCTAAATGAATTCTTTGTCTTGATAATATTTTTTTATTATGCTGCTGTCATCCTTAATGTTTTCTGTATGTTCCTCTGTAAAACATGAATTAAGAGCTTCATTCTTAGCAAATTAAATGGATTCTTTATTAAACTTACTACTTCTGAAGATGCTTTATGCATCAGTTTAAGATTTGTACTTTTGGGTAATACTACCCTTGATGAGTTCCCAATTTGAGTTAAAGTCAAGGCTAGAAATTGTATTCCAAAAGCGTTTACTTCATATTTAAAGAAAAAATGATGGCAGAAGTGACCAGGTGTACCACTGTTCTTTCCAGTTTCCTGCCTTTGGCTAAGGCCAGATTCCTCTGAGCTGCTGGGATTGTGTTATTATATAGCAGTCTGGACTGTAGCCACCATAAGAGGACCCCATAACTAGTAATCAGCATCTGGAATTCATGCTGACAAATAAGAAAATATAACTTGAGTTTGCAAAGGACTTCCTTTATATTTAGCTAGTCTTCTCTCACACTGGCTCACTCCAGAGCAGCTTTTTCCTGACCTATGTTAAAAGTGGAAGTAATATATTGGATATATTACCCTAGCAAGCCTAGGCAGCAGAATGAGCCAGGATTGACAAGGCAGGACATGTCTACTTTTTATTTCCTAGCTTAGGCAGTTCCTGTTTAGGTACAAACTGTTGATTTTTGGAGTCAAGCACCTTACAGAGCGTGTGGGAGAAGGGCAAGTAGCATTGCAGATTCCTGTCTGTATGCATCAACACCAAAGTTAAAATGACTTAGAAAACAGTATAATGGTTCCAGAAGCAGTGTTATATTAAGGTGGCTAACTAAATCAAATGCCTGCTCCCAGTACGTGCTCAGGAATACATGAGGAAAGGGTTCTGCTAGTTCTGCTAAAATAAACAGAAAAGGTACATTCCGCTTCAGCTATGCAAGAGGGTGGAGTACTACCCACATCTTGAGTATTGTTTGAAGTTGGGGTGTCCACATCTGGGGAAGAACATAGGGTTAGAACAGGTACAACGGCAAGTAAAATGATTTAGGGATAGAACAACTGCTCTATGAGAGAGAACTCAGAAGGAAAATGCTTAAATCTGGACTGGGAAAAACTGATGAGAGATGTTCATGATGGCTACAAAATCATGAAGGTTATGGATAAAATGGATATATAACTGTTCAAATTGATCAAAATTGATTAAAAAAACAAAACAACCCAACCAAACCAAACCAAAACAAAAAAAACTGTTCAAAATTGATCAAATTTTACAGTGCACTAACTGAAACTAATAGGAGAAGGGTTTAAAAGGGGGGAGAAGAAAATGTTCTTTTACACAGTGGGTAGTGAATTTCTGCAAATTTTTAGCACAGTGTCTTCTGTGGCTGGCAGTGCAAAAAGAGTTTAGGCAAATTTGTTGTTTATAAGCCTATAGTAAAGGCAGCAGTCATCGGTGTACTTTCAAACGGCTGCTTCTAATGACTACACATGCTGGGAATGTGAGGAGAACAGACCGCAGACAGCGGCAGGCTTTCATGCACAGTTTAAATAGCGTTTTCTGTTGTTGCAACAGAAAACTGAGCTCAGTAAAACATTGCTCGGAGCCAGTGGGGTATTTCTGGGCCCTTATGGTCCTCTGCTCTGGCCATCTTTTTTGATTATTCATTTCATTTCCCACCCTTCTCTTCGTAAGGTTTGCGTTGCAGTTTGATGCTCAGTTCCATCAAAAAGTAATGATAAATACTGAGCTTTGTTAAACAGAAAAAAAATAACCAAAGCCACGGGCTCTTGCAGGGTTTTCAACAAAACCATTAGTCAACAGAAAATCCATGGGAAGAAAGAGAATTTCCTCAAAAAGTGCCTCATGTTTGTGAATTATGGCTAAATTTCTGATAAGCCTAAACTGAGGTTTTTGGGTCCTATTAAGATTCTGTGGCAAGCACTACATAGTTGCCTATGCCTCTCATTAGCTAAATACACGGGTAGTTTTATTTGTACCCATTTGCAAGTGTGCCTGCAAAGGCATATTGCCTCATGGTAATATAACCAGGCTACCCTGCAGAGCAGGTTACATCTTCCCAGATAAGAGGTTTATTATTGTTGGGAGTACAGCATCTAAGATTAGACTTTCTCCTGAGATAGAGAGATGGACAGATGGATGGATGAATTTGAAAAAAAAATAATGGGAGAACGTGAGAAATACTGGAGACAAACTGTACTGAAAGGATGTGAATTCATAGACTGTTCATGTTGTATTTTCTTCTGTTCTTACTGCCTCCTCATTTATAGTGTTCATTGAGAGATGACATTTAACAAGACATTAACATTAACGCCAGGGATATTGCAGCATGTTTAACTGAGTCAAAATATCTCTTGAAGTAATTCATTCTACTTTACAAAACAAATTTGAGAATGCATTTCTTCTAGATATCATATGTCATATATCATCTTTGATATCATTTATTTACTTGATTAATTTAAAGTCATACTGGAAAGTCACATTCCTCTGTTCGCAAATGAACTTCACTGAAAGTTAAAGGAATAAAGAAAAGCAATCTGGCATATGCACTTAAATATCTCTCTAAAACTTCTCATTCACCAGCTTAGTACGAAATACAAACACTTGGAAACTGGTCCATACAGCAGAGGGCAGCAGTGGTAAAATGGTATATCAGATAGATGATTACGGTATGTCTGTTTTTATCGTCTTTAATATAATGTACCTCAAAGGGTAAAAGTAAAAACTATTAAATAAACCCAGGGTTAATCTTTTATTTCATTTTTCTTGATGACCATTTCAGCATTTATTTTCATCAATGAGAGAAAATTATTCTCATACGTAGTTTCTAAATTCAGGGCTAGAATTACTGTGGCTTCCACTTCATAGAAAAGTCACTGAACTTCCTGCCCTATTAACTTTGTTTTGTTCTATGAACAAATGAAATAAAATCTGTTTCTGGACTAGCAAATGGACATATTTTTTCCTGAGATCATAAATTGCTAGTTCCAGAGATTCATTTTGTTAGGGATTGCTTCATTACATTCTAGTGGTCAATATCCTGTAATACTGTCTCCCCATCAGTAAATTCTTTTTCATGAGTATAAAAACTGTTGGAAAGCCTTTATAAATTAAACAAGTAGCAGATGTAATGAAAACTGATTGTGTCCAATGGCTGTGCATCTTTTCTTTGGATTCTTCGTTTTGAATAAGACGGTTTATGGCATTGATAATGTTTCTCTTAGAGTTTCTTTCATGTCTGCATGACATATCTTATATCTGCAGCTTTCCTGCATGTAGATACTACCAGAATGCTCCTTCTAGCTTTTGTTTTGCACAGAACTTGCAGGAATTAAATATCTTTGAGATTTTTGCTTCTCTGTCAAATATATTTGAAAGTGACAAAATTGTTAAAGACTTACTGGAATGGAAAGGAGTGGCGGAATTCACACAGAGACAGGGGAGGATTAATTGGCAAAATATAGTTGTACAGATGTCTACAACAAAAACTATCTCTCCTGGATGTCTTAGCTCTCTAAGGAATAAATATATTCATAAATATAATCAGAAAGGCTGAGGGCAGTTCCTCTCATCCAAAAGTTTATTCTAGGACAGGCCAGACAACTGCCTCTTAAAATGCCTTTCTCTCCAGTGACTATACAGGGTGACTCGCCCAGAAGTAGGCTTTCACGTACACCAAATTTGGATAAGATCAATTCTGACTACACATGGAACTTCACTGTTTAAGCTTCACTTCCTCAGGAGATCACACTGAAAAAAAAAAAAGCAAAACAAACCCTCTTTAAATGAGGGTAAAAATAAAGAGAAAAGGTAAATAATTGAGACTATGCTCATATATGTATAATAAAGGTAGGTAAGTTGGGTTTTTTTAGGAAAAAAGTGAAAGAGAATTAGTGGGCTTCATGCATATGTTAAAAAGCTTCTGTGGAACCATGTATTAGCTTATATGGAAAA
>JAOQGH010000012.1:20242502-20262409 GCA_025769975.1 Gallinago jamesoni | reverse complement strand
AAGTGAAAGAGAATTAGTGGGCTTCATGCATATGTTAAAAAGCTTCTGTGGAACCATGTATTAGCTTATATGGAAAATATTCAGATCAAAGACCAAAGAGTTGTAGGCAGGTTAATGGTGTCAGCTTTACTGTAAAGTTTGTAGTTTTTTAAATAATCAACACAGAGCTACACATTTGCTTTCTGAAAGATGTAATTCAGCTTTATAGATATGTTAAAGAATAGATAAATAAAGGAACATGCCAAAAGGGAGCAGGGTGTATTTTTCTCTATCTCACATGTATATACTTTCCTCTTTAAAAATGACAGGAAAGATGTCTTTAGCAGGTGTCTCTCAGATTTTTTTATGCAGTGAGAGCCAACTGGAGTTAATACATGCCCAGTGAGCACAGTGTGCAGACAGTCAATATGCCTGTCTCGTATATATCCTTTAATTGACAACATTTGCTTCTAGAAGAGCTCTGTGTCACTCAAAAGGAGGCATAGAAACAATGCAATGAGAGTCATCCCTCAGAAAACGGGGAGGAAATCCAATACGTTCAATGTACCATTCTCCAGACGGACTCACACTTCCCTTTTTTTCCACTTTGCCACTGCTTTATGAAGAATCTTTGTTTTCTTCCTCTTATATAAATTTGTGTCAGCTTCCTCTAACTCTTTTCCATATTTCTGCAAAAAAGAATCTTGAAATAAAATTTTAGCTAAAAAGCCATAAACTTCCTTGTAGACAGTTAATTAAAAAAAATACCTCAGTGCACTAATGCTCTGCATACTAATCCACTTAGGCTTTCTTTTTCAAATTTATGAATGCAAGCCATTGAATGGCTCTACTTGGCTACTTTGCGCCTTACACTGGGCTGCAAATTGTATGTTGTTAATTGTAAGGAAGCGTATCCAATTGTTAATAAATACTCACTTTAAATTCAGCTAAGTAAATCGTGAAAACTAAGATTACACTTTACCTTTATGATTTTCCAAATTCCTCTGTGTGTGTGTGTAGGTGTGTGTTTTTAAAAAGGGCAGTGGGGAAAAGGGGGAGGGATGAGGGTAAACGTTCTTCTTGCATATCTCAAAGTCCATTTCCAACTGTGTAGAAGGCAGAGCGAGAGCAAGAAGCGCAGCAGGAGCAGAGCTGCAGCAGGCTTCATTACCATCATACTAAGCAGATAATTTGCTCGGAGAGGACCCTCAGTTCCAGGAAAGTTTCTGCCTCTGGTGCTCACAGGCTACTCAGGTGGAGCACTTCAGGATTAATCCCCGGCACACATGAGAGCTTGCTCAGCTGCTAAATCAAATCCCAAGCACTTGCTCAGCAGAGAGTTAGCATGGCATTTCACCAGACGTTAAGCCTAGCCAGCAGCAGGGAGAGGCACTGTAAAGTGCAGTCAGTGAAGAGTTAAAGGACAGTAGCATAGTTAACACTAATCAGTATGATTATATGGGAAGCAGGTCTGAGCAAACCAACTGTGACAGGTTTTTCATGAGACTATAAACTTGTCTGGCAGAAGTAGCAGTGCAGAAGCCTAGCCTTCCGTGGAGCTTTCACCTGATTCCCGAATGACTCTGCAATTTAAAAAAATAAATAAATTACTTTGTGGGATCCCATAAAACCACGCTGATCGGATTAAATGAATCATGACTGGCAAGTTAGTAAAGATATAAGGACTTGAAAGTGACTTGTCACCTTAAATTAGGAGAATAGGTTTTCAGGAGGGTTTTTTTGATCAAATGTCACTCAACATTTCTCTCAGCACCAAAAAGAAAAAGAAACTACGAAGTCCAAAATTTATTGAGAAGGTAGAAATTCTGCCAGAACAAAAGGTGGAAACATGAGAGGTAGGACTTGAACAGTGAGAATTTTAGCAATCTAAGGAAGGCTCCCAAACTCAAAAAAACCCCAACATTGGAGTCCCACTGACAAGCTGAGGAATGGTGTCCGGAGACACGGACCTGATAACATAGTGGATAATTGGCTGAAAGTTAGTGCCCGGTGTAGTACTGTGCATGAGATGGTGAACACGATTTTAGATACAAAGGCTGAGATGTACTATATTTTGTCTTTATATATATTCTCATTGTAAATCATCACTGGAATGATATATAAAAACTCAAAGTTCCAATAAGATGTATGGAGAAATTGTGATAATGTTCAGAAAGGCTATGAGAGTCACTTAGCATCTTAGAAATATGTCTTATTATGAGATTTAAAATGAATTTCCTTCTTTTATCTAAGAAAATGTTGATGTATAATTTATAATGGTCAGTTTACGGTTACCAATTGACATGATAATGGTCAGCATATGCTTATGTTGGTAACAGTTCTTCTACTGTATTGGATGTTTAGTCATGCTGAAGTTAAAGTGAAAAAACATAATACCTGAAGCTAAAGAAATCCACACTAGGAACAAGACACTTAGTGTCAAAGCTGAGGATAATATAGTTCTGAAACAACTTTGCTGAGGATGAGTTAGATCCTCAAATGAAGCTTTTGATAGGACCTGAATTTTGTACATAAATGTATCTTAAAATGCAAACGCACACTGGGCTTATTTCATAAATTCCTGGGTATAATTTTTTGTCCTGCTTTAATGCAAAACTATGTAATGATCCCAGATGATCCTTTCTGTCCTTAAAAACCGTGAACTGGAAACTTATTTTGAAATCCTTCTATGTAACAGAATAAAAGTTATATATGTGCAAAGAAAGAAGTAATTTCTTATTGGAACTATATGAAGGAAACTTCTAGTTTATCTTGAGTTTCCTAAAAGACATATTATTTTCAGTAAATCATGTTTTCAAAGAGCAGTTTTCAGTAAATGGAGCATCTTTAAGATAAGCCAGTATTTTGTGGGCACAAATGTTCAAAATTTGGAGGAGTTGTTTACTTTAAATCTTCAATTGCTGTCTTGATGGAAAGGCAAAGTTTAACACAGACTGTTACTGTTTCCTGTATAGGAGGTTATAATTAGAACTAAATAGAAAATTCAAGCAAGCAGTTCTTGGAACAGTGTGTGGGAGGTTACAGGTACTGATTAGTCGTAGATTGTCTGGGTGGTAACAGTTCAAAATAGGTAATTAAAGCTTAAAATACCAACCAACATCACATTGAGTGATGTTGTTACAAAGAGTTCTGCTTGATCATTTGCAGCTGACTGTGATAAGGCTGTTGATGCTTGATGAAATTCAGGGCCTGCTGGTGGGGTACCTTTCCCACAACCAGGTGCTTTAGAGGAAGTTCTCTTCTGGTACCTGACAGAGATGGGCTTTAGTGCTGAAACCCAGCACTTTGTATTAGTTCCTGTATTATCACTATTAATTTTGTTTAGTCCTCCTTATTGTCATCATGGCTAGGATCCCTACGTGTGTCTTCACTAGTAGAGTGAAGAGAGCCGTCCGTTATTTGTGTGAATAATAAGGTATGATGTGATATTGAGTGATATAAGAATAGCCTTTATGTAAAAAGCTGTGCTGTAGCTTCATTTGTTTTCTGGAGATGCCAGCAAGTGTTCAGGTAATAAGCTGAGGTTTTGAGATGATAACAAATGAGTCGTCCAAGGTCCATGCTTGAAGTCTGCTCTACAACTCGCAATCCTCCTTGATGTTCGCGTTGATATTAACCAAAACATTCTATGTAAGTATGGAGAATGAGCATTGAATATAACTTAGATAAAACAAGTAGAAACCATAAAGGGCATTTGGGAATGGGCTGGAACCCTAGTTATGCCAGTGATGTTAACTTCAAAAGCTGAAGGGTGTTAAATTAACAGATTTTTAATTCTCAAGAAAGAGCGGTCTAGTAGGAATTAGGAGTAAAACTGTCTTTATAATTAGTCTATCTACTCAATGCTTTTGTTTTGGATCAGAGCAAACTTGAATTTCAGACTTGGCTGATTTTCAGTAACTTCCAGCTGAATTTGCCAGAGCAAATACAAATATTTACTTACCTAGAAACAGTTTGAGCACAATAAAAGATGATTGAAAAAATCTGAGTGTTTCTACTGCCAAGTGCAATCATGCAGTATCGTTGCATCAAACAAGATTTTTCTTACTGTTTGCATCTATATTGGTATTATTTTAAACATGTTCAATATTTTCAACATTCAGTATTTAAATATTTTCTATTTTTTAAATTATTCAATGCATTATATACCTAGAAAGGACTAATCCTGTATTTTGTTAATTTCTACGGGAACAGAATAATCATATTGAATTAGACCTATTTTGTTGTTTCGTATTCTTTGGATTTGTTTCATACTCCTTGTATATATACATTGGTGTACAGAGAATGTGAAGACTACTTATATAGATGAGCGGTGCTGCTGCCCATCATGAGAAAATCTCCTATACACTTCATAAACTGCTTTGAATATTCATTTACAGGAGAGTGAACCAAAGAAGATACCAATTTCTCACCTCAGTACAGTGAGTTATTCTGGTGCAAATTTTTTTCTTCCACAACTAAACACCACAAAATGGCAAACAGATGCTGAATTCACTGAAGTATTATTAAAATACAGCAGTTCTTTTCCAGGAACTAGGGATACACAAAATTCTGTGGCCAACACTGAGCAGAATGAACAGTGTGTCTTCTTGATGAGAAAATAAGAACTGTTCCTAACTTGGATAGAACAATGCTACAAGAATGTATGGTGTATTAACTAAAACTATATTTGCAAAGTTTAAATAGTTGATTTTGTATTTTCTGTACGTATTCCCATAGGCTAGGAAAAAGCAAGCTTTTATTTTATAATTAAAGTGTTATGTATGTGCATTCATTGTGAATACTGGCATTTAGGTTATCTATGGTTATATGTAGATAAACAACTTTCTTTCATAAAGTATGAGCGTTTTTTATGATAACAAAGTCCCCTCTCACAGCTCTTGTTACCAAACTTTTAACAGTGGCTATAATACCGGGTTTTCTGGGGAGATAGTAGTTGGTCAGTAGGTTTAATAAAGGTGGAAATTAAGCTACTGTAATGCAATCGAGATTGTATTTGGTTAAATTTGTTTTCTGTCAATACTGCTTCTTTCATTGTCCTGTTCTAGGATTTTCCTTTTTTCTATTCACCTTTATGGCTTCAACATCTGTTACTTGAAGCCTATCTAATCCCTCAACTATTCTATAAGCTGTCGTCAGCGTTGGTGCTACCTACAATCTTCCTGAATTTAAGACAAAGAGAGGGAAAGAAGCTGTCTTCCTCTTCCCTCACCTGGGCTTGTGTTCATGACCCAGAAAATTATATTTTTCCTTCATTTATGGGTAGACCAGAAGGCCTTGAGAAACATCAGTCTTCTCTCGGGCAACAATTACCATGGTGTTTGCTTGCAATGAATCTTCCCTGTTGTGAGGAGAATTTCTTTAAAACAACTGAGCATTGAGTCATAGTTTCAAAAACAGAAAGTGACGTGAGTAAACACTTGCTGTCTTTATTTCTGTAATAGTAAAAATGATTTCTAAGTATTTTGTGAAATACGAATATAAAGGGACTTTTGAATGGTTTTCAAGCATAAGATGATGGGTATCCAACAGGAAAGGAACATTGCAATATGTTGGGGTCAGAAGTCAATGGCTGAAGAGGCAACATACAATATGTAAGTCGGTGTTCCACAAGTTGAACAGCATAACTGCCAAAAGTATCTTTTTTTAAATTTAAATACCTTAATTTTCTCTCCATTAAAACATTACTTAGCATTCTATGCTGTAATACTTTGTAATATTTAATTTGGGGCATTTAAATTTATAGTTTAACATATGTGATTGGACTGTAAATGCTTTGGACTGGATGAGACATTTTTTGAGCTGAGTGTCTTTAGAAACCTGAAGCAACAAACCCAAACAATACGCATAATAGAGTCTGATAATGCTGCAGGACATAACCAGATAATCAGCAGTGAAAAACCTGGTTACTGATTTCTGCATCTATTTAGTGTAAATAGAGGTGAGATAGCTGAAGCTGACTTGATGGCCTCATGGCTATACTTCACTGTTTAGATACCTTAAGTAAAGTTAGGGTGTCTAGGATGTTAGTTAGGCTCCTAAAGATGAAGAAAAGAGCATTTTTCCCCTTACGTTTTTTAACTTAAAATTAGCAACATCATATACTTCCTTCTGAAGCCCCTTCTTTTTTTTTCCCCCCCAAGATACTCACGTCTCCTACTCTAAGTTCTTGATTATAATTAATGTTTCTGTTGAGTAGTCTTGATGGTTACCCCTACATCCCAATTTTTTTTTTTTTTTTTGAAACACAGCCAGTAGTCAGCAATGGACAGGTTATGTGAGGGAGAAGTCTGTAGTAAGATGGGGGCAATTAATGAGGTTTTAGATCACACTTTCCATATTAATGAACACTTTCTTGTTGTTAGCCCCTATAAGCTTTCATGACAGTAATATCTTAGGACAGTAAATGTCACAAATTAATTCTGCAATACGTGAGAAAACACTTCTGAAGGTACATTTCCTAAAACATAAGGCTTTGCTGGCCTAGAGTGGAAGTAACCCACGAGTTCTTTCTGGTTTATTTTAATGTAACTAAATTTCTGGGTCTTCTTAGGAAGCTTTCTTTTAACAGGTGAATTTCACAATCCTGAACTAATACAATGCTCGCTCCACAGATGTATATTAATATATATAACTCTATGATAATATATGTAACCCAGATAATTGCATTCATTTCTTTTAATTCATTGGCAATCTTAATATATGGGATATTGTTAGGGCTGATGTGAGGCCAGTGAAGCTGAACAGACTGTGGTAATTTTAAAGCACTGACATTATTTATTACAGCACTCTGGCATTACTTCATTGGCAAAGAAGCTTTATATATTGAAATCCTACAAAAATTACATGCAAGATGTAGTCCTTTCATATGTCAATATGCTGCCTATGGCTGTAATTATAGCAATGTGTGCACATCACATTAATAATATGGAGGAAATCTGCAGTACCACAGGATTCTCTTCCATTTGCCATAATTGCTGCGATTAGTAAAAGGGCAAAACCTGCATTTGCTTAGTCCATCAAAACAAGCTATACAGTACTTGAGGGATAAGAGTTACATAGTGGCAATTCTCAGTGAGCTGTGAAGTTCAGCAGGGGTCTTGCTAAAATGATGCCCCCATCTTCTCCCATTCTGCTGTACAAATAAAATTAAACTGTTTGTCAGGTTGGTAGAGCTCACAGGAATGTCCTTGTCATCTCATAGTGAGCTCTCTAAAGAGTTTTCCTATTCCTACATTATTTATTCTCTGATCCTTTGAAAACCAGTAAATTGCAGTGATTCATGGCATTTGTGAATGGGCAACTGGCATTTGTTCTCGCAGCAGGTGTGTAGGTGGGAGAAACAACGAGATAAGCTGCAGTAAGCCTTGCTGGTTCACTTTAAATTAAAACAAAATAAATAAATAAAAATCTAGTAACCAAAGAGGGCCTGCTGAATGTGCCTATCATGTTCCATGTGTGGTTATGCCACTTGGAAATTGCCTTCGCTCCTATTCATTAAGAATGGAAGTTAGGATATTACTCTGTGAGCTTACTAAATCATAAAAGATTGCATTTGGGTGTGGAGAAAACTTGATATGCAATTTTCTGAGATCATGAATCCAATCCTGAAATGAAAGTAAGAGTTTTGAGAAGTTCCCATTTTTATCAATCTTCTTTTAATCTTATTTCTTGTGTTACTTATTTTCCTGGGAAGTGTACCTCTGCCTGTCAGCAGTCAGTTACTCTCTTGCAAATATCCCTCCATGGTAACTGTTCAAATGGATTAAAAATATTTGATTATCTTTGCAAATTCTTGAGGCCAGATCCTTGTATGATCGTGCCAAGGTCCTTAGCTAACTGTAGAATAGAAAAAAAGTTTCATTTGCTTATTTAATCAGGGAGTTCATCGTGCCTCTGATTTTTCTATATAGAATCTATTGCCGTGTTAGGATGGTAAGCTACTTCAATTTGAGTTACTTCTTGAGTTCTTCTGAGGGCTCTTTCTTCCATGCATATTATCGTTCTGCAGTAAGCAGAGAGTCACTGGCTTACAAGCATTGTGCAGGGCCTTTTTTATCCCCTTTATTAAAAATCACCAAAAGACACGCTATCAGATTTGAGCCAGAAAGGCAGAGACTTATGACACATGAGACAACAATAGCAATAGGTGCTTCAGGAGGTTTTAAGACATTAAATTGTACCAGTGATTTCTTTCTGTCTTTGTATCTCAGCAAACTTCTAGCAGGTGTCTCATTAGATAGCCCTGTTATTGCCACTGTCCCATCTGATCCGTTGGCACAGCGAGAGCACGGGCAGGTAGTAGGGGACTAATGCTAGTAGAGAAGGGTTTGACAAGAGAACTTAGCATTTACTTCAAAAGTGGTCATCGAAGTACTGTGTAGACAGAAAAGTTCTTTGGTGACAGAGCACGACTGAGAACACAGGTAGTGTGCTCTGGTGGCAAGGGTGAACGTGGAGACTGAGGCTTGAGTCACCACCAGTGATTTTGCCACCGAGAAACTCTCAAGCCAGAGGTTTGCAACACTTTCTTCCTACTCTTACAAAAGGAAGTGAATTTTACTTTGAAATCAGCCACAGTGCCCTGTACCAATCATTTTCTGTTGCTTTTTAATTCACTGAACGTTTCCTTTTTTTACCATCCCTCTGTAATATAAATGTTAATGTGAGATATAGCCGGTATTATTATGTAAATTTCTCTCAGCAGCTTTTAACAGTTATAAATCATCAAATGTGTTTTTAAACATTAGCTTCTCTCAGTGCATTGAAACAATTCACCCTCTGTTTGCACTTTTTAATGGGATAGAATGAATTCTTAGTTTCAATTTTTAGTTGTATACAAAACACCAAATTATATACAGATAGAACTATTCTATGTTTGTTTGGAGATTGGGCAATCCCTGGAATTAAATGCTAGAAGCTATTCCTTCATTATCTGAGGAATTATTTTTATTAGTGGAACAAATCTGGACATAGTTAGCTTTGTTTCAGAGAGCAAATTATATAAAAGCAAGAGGAGATGCGTATTATCATGTGTTTCTGCTTTTCAGTCATTCGTATAAAAATAAATTTTTGAGATGAAAATTTCTGTAATTCTTTTTTGCATAAAGTTGCATATTTGGCAGTGTTAGTTTGATAAATTGTAATTTTTGAAGTAAAATAAAGGGTAAATTGATACAAATCTGTGGGTTGTTTTGTGCTTGAGAATCAAATAGTAGGACTCAGCTTTGATCATACAAGAGTTTATCCATACTTCCACGTACTTGTACTTTGTATTTTTGAGAACATTTGGTTACATTTTTACACTTCTCTCAAGCTGGTGTTGTCCGGTTATTTTTGTAACTGTCCGTAGCAGTTGGCCTTACTAAAACAAGGCTGTTCCTTTGAGCTCACCACCTTGTGGGAAATATTGCTGGTGTTTTAGAACCCGGGATTTTTTTATCAATCATCTTTAAAGAGAATAATGATGTTTCTATTCCTAGAGGCTTACTGCTGGGAGAGCGGTACGACTGCTGTACCTGTTGCTGCGGAAATCTCTCAGTTGTGACCGTCTTCAGTACCTTCCAGTGCAATAATGTTGTACTGGTGTGGTGATGTAAATGTCAACTTTATAACAACAGCCCTCTGGAAAATCTGAGGGGGTGGAAGAAGGTGTTTTTTTCACCACAGTTGGAGCTATCCCAGCTCCTTTAATTGGTGCAAGCGTGGCACAGAACAAGCAGGGAGGAAAGAGACTGTTGTCTATGGACAGTGTTTCCCAAAGAAAAATACCACTTTCCAATTGAGGTACTTTAAAGGATTTCTATTCTGTTCTTATATTTGCAAAAAGAAGAAATGTTTTGATGAAAAAAAGAAATTCAGGTTTGTATCAGATAATATAGTAATGTAGAGAGTTAGTTTGCTTGCATGTATTATCCTTCATAATGAAATACATTCTTCAATAGATTTTATACATCCTGCACTGCTAAAATAAAGTAGAGACTGTTTACATAAAATGATAAGTACTAAAATATGTGAAATACGTTCAATAACGCGATGCTTGGAACTTGCCAAGAAGAACATGTACTAATTCCACCTCCATTGTTACCTTAAGAGCAGCTCTCTCCATAGCAACTGAAAACTTTTCAAGGCAGCAATAAACTAATCCTCTCCAGCTTCCAGAGCACCATCAAGGAATTTTAAAAACATTGGACTTCCAGCAGCTAAATAGTTCTGAGGATTCAGCAGGCCACAAAGCTAGATACACGAGCAATCTTTTTCCCTTCAGAAGGTAAGAAAATAATGTTTAGAAATAAGTGCGTCCTTGTAACAATGATACAGATTCCTGCTAACAGTAAAATATATCGAAACACCGAAAGGTTTCATAACATCTAAAAACATACTAACATTTATCTGAGTGAATGCCAATTTGAATTCAGCAGTTCTTTTGCCATTTTAAATACTTTGTTAGCAGAAGCTCCTTTAAAATAAGACACACATGTATCACATTGCTGTTTAAAGAAGCTGAACTTACGTGCGGCTGTTTAACACATGTGCATTATCATCTGAAAATGTATGTCACTGCCAGCATCTGCCCATCAATAAAATGAAAATCTCTTTGTGGAAAGCAGAAGTGAAACTTTTTTATGTTTCTTGCACTTTTATATCAAGAAAGATTTTATTGTTAAAGCAGAGGCAACGGTATAATAGTAAGGACAGTGACAAGACACATTTACAATACAAAATATCTTTTGCATCTAGAGTTAACGAGTTAAACTTGTTCCTTTTGGCGTGTTTGTCTTGTGTATTCGCTGACTTCTATGAATAAAATTATGATCTCAGTCTCATAACTCTTTGATCATAAAATATCAGTAATTTTTAAGTACATCCTAATCATTCTTGCTTTGTGTTGTAGACCTGGAGTTCGGTAATGTTGGTAAAGTATTTTGAAAATAAAACCTGCTCTATATCATTGCTGTGTAACATAATTACTGCCCATTCGTATCAGAATTAGACCGGTAATCTTTATTTACAGCTATTTTTGCTACTAAAAAATCTGTTTCATAATGGAATGAAAGTGAAAGCTATAGTATTTTCCTGCTCTTACTGAAGAGGATTATTAGTGAATGCAATAACATAACACTGAAATGAAAACCATATACTTTACTTTTACAACAAGGGAAAGGCACTTTGAGTCAACCTCTTGATGGTAATTCTGCAGAAGTTTTAAGGCCATGGTTGTGTTAGTTTCCTGCTGTTCTGGGCTGTAAAGCCCTTACAGGCTCCCTGTTGTTCAAAAACAGCTTGTCACTGCAAATCAGCTTAGCCGACCAATTAATAAATCCTTTCAAACATATTGCATTCACACTAATTAAAGGGTTGGGTTTTTTTTTTTCCCCTTTACCATTCAGATTCCTCAGGTTTCAAGTTTAAGCTGTGAAGTGCAAACAACAATCCAGCATTCGATGCAGATCACGCACTGCAGGAAGAGGAGATGCGTTTTCTGACCAAGCATCCAGCTCTTGGGGTGGTATGTTCTGCTTTCATATTCAGCGTGCTGGTTGCTGAAGGACAGCCTGGGGAAGAGCATGGGCAGGATGGCAGCTATGCTCCCAGCCGGGGCTATCTGATGGAAGCTTTACGCGTTCTTTCCGCCGACAACACTGAGCTTCACGTGAACCGCTCACGAGAACTGGTCAAACTGTTACTGGAGAGAGCTGAGTGCCCACAGCGGATTTATGGCATGCAAGAGGATTGTAATCTGGTTAGTGCTTCAACTAATGAAGAATATCTTTACAGGACCGTCAGTGAGTTCTAAAATTATTTATTAGAGCGATACTCTCCTGAGTACAAAACCTAAACGTGTAAAGGGCTTGTTGTTGCAGGAAAAAATTGTCCCTGCTTTAATTGTTTCATTCTGAATTACTAACATTTATTGTTTGAGCTCATGAAGAGATATTCCAAACACGACAGACATTCCTTAAAAACACTATGCTTCAGTTGCATTGCACTAATAATTTTCCTTTAAAAGCTGCCGAGTGTTTATTTTCCAACAAAGACTTTTCTACTTTGCTCTGATCTAACTATAAAAGCATGAGCTTGTATTTGGGACAGAAAGGGTTTCCACTGTGGAGAGACATAGGTAAAAACTGGGGACTAGTTCTGCCCCTTTCTTTTTTCGTTCTGGATTTTAGTTCATAAATATAAAACCCAGACAGGATTCTCTCAGATTTATGTGCCGCTTCACTGAAATATTCAAGATTTAGGGGAGCTCTTTGGTAAGCAGTTCAAATCAGGGAAAATCAAAGGCAGAACAATGAGTCTACAAATCCAAATTGAAACTGGAAATAGTCCAGGGTACAGCTTCACAGAAGGTTTGGTTGTCTAGTTGAGTTGAGAATATTTTCAGAACTGATTCCTGATTTGACAAAGAAAGGGACAAGTGTAATATGACCGTAGGTTCTGTTAGGACGGAGACAGTGGTAAGTGAGCAATTTAGCTGAAAGGGACCACAAAGGGCTTGGTCAGTCTTGTCTTTAATTAGTGATACTCTAGCTCTGGCAATTTTCAGTGATCTGCATATGGCAGAGTGTCACCTTATTTCAGAATTATGAGGGGGGTCATAAAGGTGAATGCTTTCACGGTACGCTAGTCTTGGCAATTTGCCAATGAAGTGGACATCTTTTTCTCTGGAGCAGTAGACAACTACTCACTTAATTGGCCCTTTCTTCAAAGTCTCATGTTGTTCATATGAGGCCCAATGTGAATTTTGATGCATAAATAATGTATGTGGCTGTTATTCCTGAAATGGGTAATTTTTGTGAAGGAGATGGTTGTGCAGTTTTTCTCTTTGCACATATGGGCAATACGTATGCGCTCTATATGGACCTAGATCCAACGCTGAGAATCTATTAAGCAATAATGGTTATAGAGTCCTCCTAAACTTCACAAAACAGGGCTCTAGGCATTCTTGTTTTGCTTCTCTGAATTGCTGTATTTTTTCTTTTATTTGGGATGTACTTGTGGAAAGCACGCCCACCGTGTCCTTGGATGGAAAATATCTAAATGGAACTTAGCTGGGACTTTCTTTGGTCAGGACTTGCACTCTATTTAGGCTTCATCTTGGAAATTTCCTGTGGGAAGAATTTGAGGACTTTCACCATATCCAGTATTTCTCAGTGTTGGCTGTGTCAGTAACACTGTGGACACCCACTACCAGTGCCTCATGGACACAGTTGTCTATAGGAAGTCCATGAGAGAGAGGTGGCATCATGGCACTGTGCTGAAATCTTCCAAGATGATTTAACAAGATTTGGTAAACCAAGGTAGGAGAAACCCTGTGAGAAGCACTATCCTTCAAGATCGTAAAAATTTGAAACAGAATGCCCCATCTTAGCTTGGCATTTTCTTTCCCATACTTGTTGGGAATAACTAATTGATTTCAGACTCAACATTCCCTTCTAAATCCAGGATTCCAGTCATACCACATGACTTTATTTTCAGATTTTTTTTTTTTCTTTTTTAATGATGTCTCCAGTGGGTATTTAAAAGCAGTGAAGTTTAACACTTTTTTAGGTCCTTTTTTGAGATTGTTACATATTGGCCCCAAGACTCTTTGAGCAAGGGCTGGCAGCTATTGAATGGCATCTAACAATTCTTTATCTCCTAAGCACTCAAACCCCATATATTTATTGCAATGGTAAAAGAATTTTTTCTAACTTTTTGTCTCTTAAACAAAACAAACTCAGGCTTTGGTGCCCAGGTTCAAAGTTAGCCTCTTTTTTATAGCAAATAAGCATTTCTAAACTAAGGCCATGCAGATGGTCTGTAAAATATTAGTGACAGCAAAATAAACAAAGATGAACCAATTTATATCCTCTTGATATCTGCTCAAGAGTCACTCTTTATGGGCTACCCATATACTGAAGAGTAGCTGCATCTTTCAAAAAGCATCTGCTTCTTTCCGATTAGCAATTTCCTTTTCAGTCATCTTCCTTGCAAGAGCAAACAACTGCCTTACTGATTACAATTTATCCTCACTGGGTTTTGAAATGTTATAGAAGTCTTTTAAGATCTTCCACTACATGCAGTATGTTTATTGTATTACTACTGAGTGTCTGAAAAGGCTGGTTGACTAATTTGAGGTCTTTTGAGACAGAAAAAAAATAATCTGTATTACTCTTAGCCCAAATACTAATGCTCAGAGACATGCATTAGAAAAACTTAGAATTATATATCTTGGTAGGCAATGTAGGCAAGGCACAGTGGATCATACTGTATTCTAGTTTATTTGAGAGTATAAATATTTAATTTGGTGATTACCTTCCACAGTTTTGGGTTTGTTTCTTTTTAGATTAAGTATTAGTGAGGATTTTTGGTAGAATTATTTCCATTAAAAAGTAGCAGCTCTCTCAGTTCCTTCAAGGAACATTGGTTCCCGAAGATGATACATGTGTTTGATTCTACTTAGCTTCCATGTAGGAAAATGAACTAGGATACAAAGTGAGCTACACCAACCAACACATCATTTTTGTAGCCACAAACAATTTTGTCTGATAAACCAGCTTCTGTCTGGATTCATGAATGTATTACAGTGCAGTTTTTATCCTCCCATAGTAACTTCATGTGTTGTATCTGCTTCTCTGAAATTTACAGTCTGGCTGCACTACCATAATATTTGAGATTAGCTGATATGCCTACAATAACATGCTTGGAAGGGAGCCAGTTGGAAAAAACCAGCTACACAGTCAATGACAATAGTTACGGGATCTCTTCAAGAAAGATTCTGTATTCTGGAATTCGGAATCTTATTTCCCATAGCCCGACATAGAGCTCTATTAGTCTTCTGGTCTAATTTTAAGGAATAATTTTTCTTGAGCTGGCAAAAGTTTCTGGAAAGTGTCTTTGTATTGAGAAAAATGGAGAGGTTTATATATATATACACACACATATGTATTAAAAGTCTGTGCTCAGACAGAAAGCCTGCACAGGGTGATTATATCATTTCAGTCCCTCTTGAAATGCGTTTTGAGAACTAAATGATGTTGAGACCTTATGGCTCTCTGCACTGGACTGAATCACTCCACTTAAGAGAATTAGTTGAGAAAAAATAAAAATAGCTGTATAACTGCAGGGTCAATCAAGTCTCTTAACAGTGCATTGAGTATGATAAAACTTCGGTTTTCATACCGTGATTAACTGTAGTCCAGATACAGTCTTTGTCTTACAATATATAAGCATGCATAGAATATATAGGTGGAAATATGAGTAGCCCTAGCCCTTATCTAATATATTTATAAGCAGATATAAAATCTGTTGAAGCCAGTGGAAAACTCAGTTCTCTTTCAATTTCAATTTCTCTGATCAATTTCAGTTGATTCAATTGATGGATACTTGGCATTTCTTAAAAACAGAAGGGGCTCTGGAAAGACCACAGTGTGATCTTGCAGCCAAAGAACTGCAATGAATTACCTGCAACTTCTTCCTGCCGTTCCATCCTCCTGCATCTGTGTAGGCTTAGGTTTGATCCCTCTCTTAAATATAAGAGTTGAATTCTTATATTCTCCTCTCTAATTACATTTGCAGATGACTGGCAATGTGTTATTTGAGTTGAATTTCTATTTATTTTTATTTTTTCACAGTGCCTTGAACCAGAAGCTTTGTTACTAATAGCTGGTGGAGATTCAGATCATCTCAATGAAGAAGTATTTGAGAGAATTTCTGTTATTCTTCTCTACTACATTCTTCATAATAGAAATGTGTGTTCTTCAGAACTCAGCTTGAAAAATAAGGATTATAAATTTTACCTACAGAGTATGCTTAGTTTAAGACATGATGAAGACTGTTATTATTTTTCACGTAATGAAACTGAAGATATTTTGGCTGCAGTAAAACAACATTTTAAAACTTCTGAAACCCAGGTAAAAAAAAAACCCATAAGTAAAAATAACTTCATATTTCTTGCTGATATAATGCCTTTAAGCTAGTTCAGACATTTTGCCATTATAATGGTCTTCCAGAAAACTGTAAATAACAGATGAAGAGCAGTGGCTGAACCCTGGTCTTTTGTTGTACATGCTGTTTGATAGTAGCCTTCTCCATGACTTGCTTTTGGTTTGTGCTACCTAGCACTTCCACAGAGGCTGCTGAGACGTGCTTGGGGAGATAGAACATAGTAGGGACCATTCCCACTAGGAAATTAAGATGCAGATGCTCTTCTTAGGGGGGATGGTTAAGAGCATAGCTGTGTAGATGCAAGATCTTGCACTTGGCTTCAAGGACAGAAAATACTGTCTTATCTCTTGTATTTCTTAGTGTAGATATACCAGCCATGATTGTATTTAAAACAGAACAGCTCCAAAACAGATCTGGCTGCACAGAAGAAATAATGAGTCATTCTGCTGTGATGAGATCCTTGCCAGGCCCTGCGTTTCCATGTCCATCCAAAGCACAGTGCAATAAGGAATCTGTTCAAAGATGTGAGGGTTTCCTTCAGCTTGGACACGTACATTTGTCACCAATAACAGCATGAATATGGCTTGTAGAAAGAGTGATACAGATAAGCTTAAATTTAAAGTTTAAAAAGAAAAAGGCATATTGAATATATTCAGCTAAAAACATGTGTTGTAAGTCAGGAAACAGGCAGCGAGTTTTGTCACCAGTGTTTATTGTTCCTTATCTCAAGTAGGGTGTATAAATAATAGAATAACATTGTACAGTTCACAATCTAAAGAAAAAACGTTTTCATTATAATGGACAATAAAATAAGTTTTTGCCAGGTTAGGTAACTCCTGAAGTACAGGCTGACCTGCTGCGAGAAGCCCCTTCGATCTGTTCACAATATACAGTCAAATTTGGTTTATTGCAAAGTTTGAATTTGCCCTCTCCTTTTTCATTTCGTTACATTTTAATTCACACCATACTGTAGTATAGTTTCCTCTGCAGACAGAAGAGGGCAGGGAGTCCTTGCTGGCCAGCAGAATGCTGGGGGCCTCCGGTTCCTCTTTCTGTGTTCTTTTGTGTGACCCTTTCCCGTCATAAATTATTCATTGACCAGTGCTTTTGGTCCTGAGTCTTGGTGAACGTGCCGATTTCCAAGAGCTCCAGTGGTATCTGGGCAACTGCAAAGAGGCACGGGTGGGTATTTGGCATGTCAAGATAGAGTAATCCACAATCCATAAAGTGCTTTCCTGTGTGCTCTGTTTGTTTATGCTGGCAGTATAAAGAGTTGTCAAGCCCCTTCAGCAACCGAGACTTCACTGCTCATTGACAGGAGGGAAAAAGTTGTGTTTTCTTTTAAGGAAGGTACTCAAAACATTCTGGACTGTCTAATGCTTGGAATCACAACACTTGAGTTAGGGAAAAGGAGCAACGATGCAGGGTAGTAACAGAACAAAAGCCTTTTTAATGGCTTCTTATATGTTTTGGTTTCACGGAAAATATCCTTTTCACAGTCATAGCACCCAATGTATTATTTGAAAGGAGAATGAAGTTTTGGGTTGCGGAAATTTAAGTGTGTAATGGCTGGACAGGAAAAGAAATGCCAGCCTCCTGTCTGCACTGTTTAAGGTATATATGGAGAGAGATGAGTATGAGTAAAATAAGTTATTACTATACTGGCTCATCTAGTTGATTTTTCAATTTAGTTAATATGTGTTAGAGACAAATGAACTTAAATATTTTTTGCCTTTTTTTTTCCCCTCTCAAATCCCTGTATCTGCAGTGCTAATAAACAAGAAAGGCAGAAATGGAACAAAGCAGGGATAAGTTTCCAGGTGACTGGGAGAGCTGTACCCTGCTCTCTCACTCCGACCTGCCCATTTCCACACCCGTGGGAGGGCACGATGATCCGCGGCTCCTGTCTGCTCACCCAGCAGGAAAGCCACCCTGTATCCTAAGAATTACATCTTTCCATATTGTCTCCAGACAACTGCCCCAGGATAAACTATTGATTCCATTTCATGGGAACTAAAAACATTAAGGGGATTCTTTCTGAAGTTTGAGATGAGGAGTTAAAAGTCTGTATTATTTGAGTCAATTTCTTGTGCCTTAACAAAAATTCCTCCCTTTTCTGCCACTCTTTGGAAGTAGATGTAGATGAAATCGAGGAGGGGTAATAGAAACAGCATGACAATAACTCTAAGTAAAAATAGCCTCAGTGAAGAACTGTACTTCTTCCCCGTCAGACCCTGAGTGAAATTTCAGGCTTTTTTATTTTATGCCTGTCCTCTGTTCTGCATTTGCTGTCCTGATGTCAATTACAGCTTTAATCTTAGTATTTTTTCTACTCTGGCTGTCTGTGGAAGTGCTCTCTCCAGTTTCTCCTCCTGTCACTCTGATTATTTAAATGGAGGTGACCAGGGCTGTCCTCATGCTGTTTTCTCCTGATTTCAGTGTGTTGATGTGAGCACTCTGGAGAAAAATGCTGATATAACGGACAGAGATGGTGCCGATGAAAACACTCTTCCGCGCCTGGCTGCTTTAATCATTACTCTGGCTCTCCAAGGAGTCTGTATGGGGAAAGCAAGTTTGCCCTCCCCAGAATTCTTTATAAAATATATTTTCAATTCTCTAAACAGTACCACTGAGCTCCATGTGACAGGTAAGGTATTTATTCATCTCTAGTTGCCTTCTGGAACACACATTTGATGTAAACTATCTTTAAATGCCTCAAGGACTTTGTGCATTTAATTTTAGATTTAAACGCCATTTCATTTTGGAGCTGTGTTAGTAACTTCTAAATATGAAAATACACTTAAATAGATATAAATTAATAAATTTAAATAAATTTAAAATACACTCCTTATTTTGATAGTTATCTGAGAGGTATAAAAAAAACTTACTGAGATTATTAAATGTGTATCGTTACATTAATTTATTACTTAGTTCAGACTGTGCTGAGCAATTATCAAGAGAGCTCTGAGAGTGGGAATGTAGCTGTGAGGGCAGAGTTCACTGGGGCCTCATTTATATTGCTTCTTTTTGTAGATCTTCATACATTGCAAGACTCATTTAGGGGTAGATGGGATAATTCATGTATGGTAGCCAGATTACACACCTTGGTTGCTCACACCTCGGTGTAGATATATCCCCAGAGGAGGTGAAATAGACTGTTGTCACCCTGTTGTGATCAAGCACTCTCTGCTATCTGCCTGCTCTACCTGAAAACATCTTTACGGTTTGTGCTTCCCTACCCACCTTCTGATTTTAGTACCCAGTCAGTGAGTTCGGAATATGCAAAGTCCATCTTCTTCAGGAGTTCTGTTGTTAGATGGATCAGGAATGCTACTTAACCATAAATAAATAGAATTTTAGAAGAGTTCTGAGTGGAAAGGAAGGAAGAAAGGAAGGAAGAAAGGAAGAAAAAAAAGAAAACACAAGTGTTGAGCTCTCAGCAGCTGCTAGTAATTTCTGTAAAAGACTCTGCATGCTTAGCAGTTTAAGAAGCTAAACCATGGACTCAGGGGACTACTTTGGATTTAGAAGGTTATTATGAGACATCTACTTTTTCATGTTTGTGATAACTGCTAATACCAGCATGTTACAAGCTTTTCAAAGCACTTTCAAGAAGTTACATTGAGTATGGGTTGAAACAGCTGAAAAAGTTGAATTAAGCATAGGTAAAAGCATTTTTACCCCTCTTAGGTTACACAGAGGTATGTGAGCCAGCAACGTGCTCTGGCAACCCAGAGAGCAAACCCCATCCTGGGCTGCATGGAGAGAAGTGTGGCCAGCAGGTTGTACGAGCTGATTCTACCCCTCTGCTCTGCTCTGGTGAGACCCCACCTGGAGCACTGAGTCCAGCTCTGGAGTCCTCAGCACAGGAAGCACATGGACCTGTTGGGATGGATTCAGAGGAGGGCCACGAGGATGATCAGAGGGATGGAGCACCTCTGCTGTGAGGACAGGCTGAGAGAGCTGGGGTTGTT
>JAOQGH010000012.1:20205888-20242402 GCA_025769975.1 Gallinago jamesoni | reverse complement strand
TTGGAGCAACCTGGTCTGGTGGGAGGTGTCCCTGCCCAGGGCAGGGGGTTGGAACTCCATGATCTTTAAGGTCCCTTACCACCCAAACCATTCTATGATCAAAACACAGAAGTGAATAATAAAAAAAAAAAAAACCAAACAGAACAAAATCCTCAGGCCTAAACTTGGACTCCTGGATTATACTTTCATAAACTGGTTTTGCAGAAAAAACCTTCCTGTAAAATTGCCAGGCCAGACCATCTAAAATCATTGACTCCTAAGAATGAATGGAGTCATCTGGGCACAGTGATACTAAATAACTGTATATGGTGAAATTCAGGCCCCAGTGAAGATAATAGCTAGATTTTATGTTTGGTGGAGTTAGGGTGTCCTTCAGAGAAACAAAAAATTTTTTGTAACCGGTTTGTTACAGCGTAAGTATATAAGTGTATTTTAAGCCTAGGCTAATAAAATTGTTCCCTTAAATTTATTTAAATTCATAATAGTAACTGCAAGAAAGAACAAGGAACTGACAGCGTGGAAAAAAAGAAAATTAGAGTTGATTACATTTAGAATACAAACCTAGCTTCTGCTCCGTTCAGATCCGCTCAAGACAAAGAAAGCAGACAAACATGTTATCACAAGATTTTTTGTAAGATTTAACATTAAGATGATACCATTTGCTTTTTCTGAATAGCAACATTTAAAAATAAAGGATTATCACATGGAAACGTTCTTAATCTCATGGATCTAAATGCCTTTGAAATTAATTTGCGGACTGTTTTTGTTCCCAGTGGACAAACTCAGGTTTGTAGAAACTGTCACTGTGGCTTCATCTTGAAAATGCAGGGGTGAGGGAAGGAGAGGTACGGGAGGGTAGAGCTTCCCCCCTCATATAACCGAGCATTTCACCAGCAGGCAGACCCATTGCCCTCAGGTTATGTCATGGGATACGTCCCTCATTGTCTCAGGTTTGCGCTCGGGGTCTTGGCTCCCTCCTCCTCGCTTCAGACCTGCAAACAGGCATGGCTCCAAATTAGCAACCTGGCTAACGGAGAGAGAAAGGCTGCTGCCCCGCGTTCCGCGTCTGAAGCGCGAAGGACGACACACCATCTTGACACGCCACAAAGGTTCTGTCCTCCTGATCTTTCTGGACCATCAGAATACCTGTCCATGGCTTCTTAGCATGGTATTCCATTTACACAGAAAAAATTTAAGAAAGGTGAATCTATTTAGCAGTAATTTTGGTAGAGTAACTTTGGTAGAGACTGATGGTTAAAAGGAAGATGAATTGCCTTTTGGTCACGTCTGTTTTCCTCTGAAATAGTCGTAGGCAAAACACCAGAGTGTGGTGCTGTAAAGAAGGAGAGGCTGAGTATATTGGTGCCTTGAACTTTGAGAGGTATTAAGTGTAAATTATCTACAGTACCAAATGGTGGAGGGGAAAAAAGTATTAAAATAAAGAGTCGAATTAATGTTAAAACTGACAAAATTTTGACAATTGCCTTTGATTTTATCTTTTTAAATGTGTATTTTCTGCGGTTAACTTACCTGTTTTCTACTTAATTACTAGAACTAGAAGAACTCCTAAATGTGCTTACCGCCAAAAAGACTTGCACTGTAAATGGACAATTCCACAGTCACAAAAGAAGACATTATAGTATGGCAATCAGAGATATTGGAACCAGAAATATTCCAGTTAAGGCAAATAATACAAAAGGAGATTATCTGAAAGGTTATTTGGAAGACCGTGAAAGGAACACAGATTGGGATCAGGTTAATTTATTTTTTTTTTATGTTATTGTAGTATTGGTCAGAGAATTTCAGTGATAAAAGTTCAAATTGGTTTGCAAAGGCTACATTATTTCTAGAGTAAAATGTATTAATTTCAAAAAGTCATGTTCATACTGAATTGTATTTTTATATACTTATATTTGTTTAAATATTAATTGGGGAAGAGCTTTATGGATGTTGAACATGTGATTAAAGTAGCTGGGAGGGGCTAACAGAATGGTTAGTGTTGCGTGGGATCAGACAGACAGGACTGTAGTACCATGGCTTCAAGGTTTTCTTGATCCAAAGATTTCTTGTGCTCTAATGTCACAGAGCTTCTAGAGCCCCTTAAGTGACCTTCTAGAAAGAAGGGTTGTTCTGTACTATGGAAAAAAAGTAAACTAAGGTCTCAAATTGTTTAGAAAAGGCTTTTGTAAACTGAAGATTGTGCATTTCCAAACTTTTAATAGCCATCTATGGAATCCAGAACCCTCCTTTAGATAGTCTAGGGTCTGTAAGACAGAACTCTAGCTACTACCCAGTATCCTTTTGGAGCCGTTTGAAGGACAGCGGCTCATTGCAGGTGACTTTACTCTTATTCTAAATATTAGAAAATAAATAAAATTTGTTTATAACTGGGATTAAGATGGTAATGACTTCCATCCTTTAGACTGTAAGACATTCCTTAGTCATAAAAAAGGAGACTTCAAAGTATATACTTTGTGTATATACATCCATCCATCCATCCAGTTTTCCTTATGAGAATATGCAAATTCAATTTACCTCTTTCTTCTGTATCATCCTCCAGGGGCACACACATAGTTGCTTTGCTAATGGAAATTTAGCACTCTGCCTCCCTCTGTTAAAAAGCTTAAAAGGCTAGGGCTTGCAGCTGGAAAAGCTGGAGGTCCTCATACCTCAAGACTTACAAGGACATTTTACTAAATAAGCATTAGGAATTATGTTTTTTAAGTGTGGGTGAACAGTTTATTTTTGAGGTGAGATCTTCTTTCTTTTACAATTCCTGATAATATAATCACATTAGAATTTAGATTCACAGTAATCCGAGACCTCATCTTGTCCTACTTCTCAAAACAGGACCAACATCAAAGTCAGGAGTTTCACAAGTCCATGTCCAATTGAATTCTGAATGTCTCCAAAGATGGAGATTCTATAATCTTTCTAGGAAACCTGTACCAGTGCTTTCTTGAACTCATTTTGGTGTGGTTGTTTTTTTTATTATAACAAATTGAAATATTTCCCGGTGCAACTAGTATCTGTTACCTCTCATCCTTTTTCTGTACATCTTTGAGAGGACACTGACTTTATTTTCCCTATTACTTCCATTAAATAGTTGAAGACTGAAGATAGCCCCAACCCTTCTCTTCTCCAAACCAGATCCCTCAGCCTCTTCCTGCACATCATGTGCTGCGGTTCCCTAGCCATCTTGGTGGTCCTCCATTGCAATTCCCCCAGTTTGCCAATGTCTTTCTTGTACTGCTGGCTATTAATCTGGACATAGTCCAGATGTCCTGAGTGGAGGACAATATTTTTTTTCCCTTTACCTGTTGGCTACACTCTTGCTAATGAAGCCCAGTATGCAGTTAGCCTTCATTGCCACAAGGGCACACTGGTGACTCATGTTCAAGTCATCTGTCAGGACTTCAAGGGCTTCTTCTGTAAAGCTACCTTCCACTCAGTTTTTCATAGCCTTTAGTGATACATGGGGTTATTATGTTTGAAGCACAATAAATGTGGTTTTTCTGATCTTCATGAAGGTCTTGTGAACCCACTTCTTTGCCTCAGCAAGTTCCCTCTGAATAGCAGCCAGGCCCATCAGCATATTGACTACTTGTCCCCTTTGCATTTCATCTATGAATGTGGTATGGTGCACTCTGTTCCATCCTTCAAGTCATTGATGAAATAATATTGGCCCTTGTACTGACCAGTGAGGAGTGCTGCTCATAACCAGTCACAAGCTAAACTTCTGACTTGATACCACTTGCTGGTGTTCCTTATCATTAGTCTGTCACTGTCTAGACCAGGCAAACTGAAGGTCTTTTCTAACATGGGTGTTCCTGTATTGTCTTCGTGCTCTCCTGTTTGGAGGCAGAAGAGACTAGATGCAGGTGGCAAGCTCGCCTGTTGTCCTGAAGACCTGAACGTGGTATTCAAAATACATGTATGTGTCAGTATCCAATTCATTACATTTCTGAGTGACCTACAAGATGTATTTTACTTTACTAGTGGATGAACAAAGGCAGGAAGACATTGTTTTTTAATTGGGTTATTTAAAAGTAATAATAATTACAACATTTTTATTTAAATAGTAGGTTTCTTTCAAAAGAAATTTAAGCTTCAGTGATTAAAAAATAGAATTTAGGAACATTACTGCCTGATTCTCAGCTGCAGATTACTTTAAATGAAAGAAATATTTATATTTATATTTATTTGAATCACAACTGTTAGATGGGATTGAGAAATTAAGTTTATTCTTCTAAGTAAGATAGGATAATTGATCTGGATGGACTTCTTCTTTTTAAAAGTTTTTACAGAAATTGCCACTAGAACTATTCAAATGCTAACTGCTCATGTTTTTACTAGAAGTTTCATCCTGGAGATGAAAAACCAGTTCTTCATGAAAATTTGTTAAAAGACAAATGTTTCCGTGTTCCCAAGAGAAGATTTTTTGTTTTGGTTTGGTTTGGGTTTTTTTGACAGAGATATTTCTAACAAGAACAAAAAGCAGTTGAAATTTTTTAGTACCTCTAATAATGCAATTAAATAATATTTAAAGCAAATCTAGACTATGTAGCTTCTAGTGTCCTTACCTTAAAGTGAGACACCGTTGTTAAAAGCCTTAAAAGAACAACTTAGTTCCGTATCTCACTAAGGATACAAACACGCAGCCCAAGGAAAAATTTCACTGCTGCTTTGATGCAGGCAGCGTATTGCATTATTAGCTAAGAATATGACTTGTGTTAGCATTAAGATATTTTTATTAGCACATACAATCTTCAGAGATATCAAGCTTTAATTGGCAAATAAAAAAAAAAAATTAGAAGTCAGTCTTTTCCAGTTAAATGAATTGAATATATGGAAAACCAAAGGTTTTTTCTAGGTTGTAGAACCCTGTGTTATTCTAAGATTCCATACTGAACTTCAGCAAGAAATGCAGGTCTACTAAGCGTATCCAGTAACTGTATGTACTCTTCTGCATAGGTTTGCTTCTCTGCCAATGAACTTGTGAAGATATTTATAAAAAATAGTTCTTACTCCATTTCTAAGGACCACTTCAAGCAAATCAGTCCAGCCATCATTCAGCAGCTCTTAAGTTGTTCATGTCAGCTTCCTGACTCCAAGCAGACAAAGCTTCCACCAACAACTTTGGAAAGTGAGTTATGTTGTTATGTGAATTGTGAAAATTCGGGTGAAGGGGTGCAGGGACTTAAATTCTGGGAAAATTTTGCTTATTAATAACCTTAAACAAAAACATGATGAGATTTCTGTACGTTGTAATTTATGCTCTCTATGATTTCATAGCATACATGTCAGATGATAGTACTATACTGAAAAGTGACTGGTCCTTCTAAGTGTTGCTGTGCAGCAATTACCTGTTTTGTGAAATTTCCATCACATTTATTCTAGAACCATTATATTGCTTTTATATATAGCCTCAAGGTTATGTTAGCTGGCATTTTATACCATGATGGGGCACATACTTGATGTAGGTAAGTTCTGTGTGAACGTTGCTGGTTTTTCATGTTGTGATATTTTACAGAGGAGAGGCTTTGGGGATACTATTGTGGGAAGAAAAACAACCAGAGAACCAGTCACATGGGCAGCAGGACTTGTGTGATAGAGCTGGAACAAGAACTGAGTTAGAGTATAATCAGATTGTTTCCAGTTGTAGTCGTAGCCCTCACATGCCACTGCTTCTAGGGATTTCTGCCCTACCATTACGCTGATGCAACTTCTGTAACCAATCCCTAGTCCACCCCACAAAAAAAATTGTCTGAATCTGATCTGACCTAAGGACTTCTTAATGTGGTTCCTGGTTTTGTTTGCTTGTTGTTTTTTTTTTTTTAAACCAGCAATATCTGGGAAGTGGTTACAAACCTGGGAAGTGGTGTATTACAGGAGGCATTAGCTTCTGGTGGGGGACCTGGGAACCAGGAAGGAGCAAAAAGTAATGGGTAACCATAATCACCTGCATCTAGAGCAGCACTTCCAGGCTACAAATCAATGCCTTTATCCTAATATCTCCATGGCCAGCTCTGGATGATTAGATCTATTAGGAGATAGTAAGCTATCCAGTCCTGCTGGCCAATGATCTGTATGGCACTTTCCATCTCGAAAGTCTATCTGTACTTTAAGCCACACAAGTTAAGCAGCTTGGGGGAATAAACTGAGCTATCATTCCATGGTGTACAGATTAATGGATCTATGAGCATGAATTAAAGAACTTGTTAAATAAGGGCATGGAAGGACAGTCATGGATATTCCAAGAATGGTTATAGGAGAAAGAAACATACAGAATAGGAAGAATCATTAATAGCTCCCCAGAAGGCAGCATCCTTCTTTCTTATATTGTTCTTCTCATTACCTGAACACCTTGCAGTCTTTACTGCTTTTATCTTTTCTATGCTACAGGCATATGCCCATTTTTCAGGTGAGGAATCAAAGGACAAAGAAAGAAAGGAACTTTCACAGGTCACATACAAGGGTCATGGCAAATTCACAGTTTGAATGAGGGTCTCTCAAGTTAAAGGCCATCAGCCCAATCGCTGACATTTTAGTGACCTCAGAAAGGTGAGATCTGTGTATCAGATGTGATACACAGCAAAGCTGAAATATTCAGGCACAAAATGGAATTACTAAGAGCCCTTTCTGCAGCTCTTTCCCCGTGCTTTTTGGTAAAGGAAGGTTTCCATGACCACAGGGACACTTCTGCTGGCTTGAGACAGATGAATGGCTTCAGGTTTGACCTAGTGACCTGAGTGTAGGCTCAATAATTTTATTCTCAGTTCAATTTTACTGACAGGCTGTGCTGTTTTGGCTAAGTCACCAAAGCCTGACCTTCCCTAAGTATCTACTATACCCCTGTATTTGGATGTGCAGTCTGTGAAATTTACTGTCTGATTTTATGGGGCACTGAGCACTTGCAGTACTATTAAAGTGTGAAACATTGACATTTTTGAATATTTTGGCATTAGTTCCTTTATGTCTGTTTCTCATCAGCGTTTTGCCTCCGTCATAAGACTTTCTTATGGATTAATCAGGACTCACGTTGTGGAAAAGGTTGGGAAAGTGAGCAGTGTGTGCCTCTGAAGAAGGTACAATGAAAAAATGAATGTTTTTTAGGCTTCCAGTGCTATCATTGACATCATACATGACTAGAAAAATCTGTGGCACAATGAATCCCTTCTCTGTGTGCTTGTACACAGAGGTAGCAAAACATAGCATCAAAACCAAATACAAATATTAAACCACAAACACAAATACTGGATGATTAAAAGTGCCCTTGTTTCATTTGTTTTTCCCTACAGAATATGGTTACAGCACTGTTGCTGTTTTACTTATTACTGTTGGATCTATGTTGGGTACAACCCTCATTTTATTTAACTCCTGTCAAGAAATTTATACACTCATTTTACAGCTGTTTGTTGGTTTGGCTGTTGGGACCCTTTCTGGAGACGCATTGCTGCACCTTATTCCTCAGGTAGGTCATACACACTTGTATTTTTCAAACGTTCACACACATGCATACACATACACACACACAGAAAAAAATTCTCATTTAAACCTGGCTGATGCTCAACTGTTTAAAAGTAAAGCTTTCCGTGAAATTTAAGAACCAGCTGCCCAGTATTCCAATTCCATTTGCACTTTGTAGTTCTAATAGAGAATCCAAGTAGTACGAAGCAGAAATCAAGAAATGATGAATTCAGAGAAAATAAGATTCCTATTTCTGCAAATACTTCTCAGAAAACCCACAGGTCCTGTGCAAGCCAGGTTTCTAGATGTGTGTGAAGCTCTTTCATGAGGAAGATCTGGTAATGCTTTTTAGGAGAAATTGTTGAAAAGTTGTATGAGGCATCCAGTAGCCTTAAAGTGTTCACTTTCAGAGCAAAGGAGGGCTACCATGCTGTGCCACTGGGGAAAACCAGAACCACACCCACCAGCAGAAAGCCTTATGAATTATTTTCAATATGAAGTTTATGTCTGAAGATAATGCAAGTAACTTTTTAAAGACCGATATACTCCAAAGAAAATATACTAAATGTGTGTGTATATATATATAAAGGACATTTTCATAAAACTGTCTCTAAAAATATTGTTCCTTTCAACACCAAGAGATGATGAAGTTTAGCAGAGGCTCCTAATAATTCCACTATGAAAATCTACATTCCTAATAAATTTACTATTTATCTGATTACCTCAAATCACAATTTAAATTTGAAAGGGATGGCGAAAGAAAATGTTCTGAATAATTTGAATTAAACTATGGATAACTAGCAAAAATCAAAACATTGTCATTTTAAGGTTTTTTAATTTTTTTATTTTTTTTTTAGACTCTTGGTTTACATAAACATGAAGCACAAGAGGTAGAACGTTTCTATGAGGGGAAAGAATATGTTTGGAAACTTTTGGGAATAATTGGAGGAATTCATGGGTTTTTCCTGATTGAAAAGTGTTTCTTTCTTTTGGTAACACCACGCGACCAGGTAAAGCTTTGTACAATTTATCCTTTAAACAATCTCTTTTATTTTGAGATTTTACAGTGCAAAAAATGTACTGTAACTCATTTGTATGAGTTAAATGAAGCATTGAAAATAGTTTTCCAAAGGGCTCCTACCGGACTGACCTTCTATTTGGCTTTGATCTATGGAATTTGCATGCTTTGTAAATGTGCTCCATATATTTATAACTCAAGAAGGAAACAGTTAATTGAAGGTGTTCTGTAACCATACTTTGATGACTAGCAGTGGAGCAAGTAAAGAGTGCCTATCCGTATGAAACTGTAAAAACAGTTGTTTATTCTAGGCTCTGTTTGAAGAGGAGGAAGACATAGATGTAAGCACAAGATATTTTAAAGAATGACACCTTAAAATTTCCAAATATTTTTTTGACCCCTTTCCCAACGCATTTGAAAATCTAATATGTATGTCGCAGTCAGTAGGACCCAATCTTAAATTAATAGTATCTCCTTGCTCACTACCCGCCTTACGGTAATTTTATTACTTTATTTCTGCGTGGCTGGTGCCTGAAAATATGATTATGCACAAGGATACAAGGAAACACAAAGTGTGATGGCTCATTAAGTTTCTCAGCATGGGAGGCTATCTTAATGTCACTTAAGAAATCCAAGACTTTGTGTGTTCTGTTTTACAGAGAGTATTTAATGACTGGCCTGATTTAGATATGTAACAATGAGTTCCCGCTACCTTTGAGTCAACCATAACAGTATTATGTGAAATTAACTGAATGAGAATATTTTGATGATGGTGATGTTTTGTTTGTTTGGTAAAAAGTAGTCCTTTCTGTTACTTATTTGAGAGGAGGGCTTTATCATCATCTCACAAATCTTTAAACATGTTCTACAGAGAACTAGATGAACTCTAAAAGTTAATTGTTATATCCATCTCAATCTCAAATTTTAATCTTCAGTTTTGAAACAAAATGTTTCATTAAACCATTATTGTTGACACTGATTTATCTGATTAATTTTTCAGGTTTGTTTTGCTGTTGTTTTTTTAACCAAATAAGCATTAGGAAATGTTGATCCTAGCCAACAATCTTTTTCAACAGGTTTTGTTTTGAAATAAATATTTCCTATAGATGCTAAAATTTCACTAAAGGCTGAGAAAGACTGCACCTGTGTTCATTGGGTTTCAGAACTAATTGCAAAGCCTCTTCATTCAGCAGGGCCTTTCTTTAGTTAATGGGCACTGGGGACATTCCCATGATCTTCCAGTGGAATCTGAATTAAATGACCATTCAGGCAGAGGCAAATCTACTTCAACCATACAGTTGGTAGGTTACCAATATGACATACTTCCCTGATTTTTATATCCTTCTTTTTCTGTTCCTAAAATAATGAACCCAATTAATGTAATAAATCAGTATTAGTTTCCAATCTTTATTGATTTGTCCTTTATTACGTGACATAACTGTCAGGAATCTCTAGATTTTTAAGTTTATAATGAGCTTTTACAGAGATTTCAAACACAGATTTTTACAATAACTTCTCTCAAGTATGTATCAGATTGATATAACAATACGCTTCCTGTACTACCCTTTGTTGATAAAATTCTTGAAGATTTCCCTTCTCCCTTGTTTTTAAAAATTTATTATGTTCTCCCATGGGAAAAACTTCAGGATTTTCTACAGTGAGAGTCAAATGCATAGTGACCAGATGAAATCTTAGGCAGTTCTTGGGCATTTTTCTGCAGATTCCAACAGTAAAGTAAACAAGGAGGTATGGAGGAATAGGGCCTGGCCGTAAGAAGTTAAGCAATTTTCTGTTGGCCTGCGGAGAGTGTTCAGACAGACATGTCTTTGCTAATTAAATTAACTCATAACTTTTAACCTGTTTTCTCTTCTTCCAACCAATCTCCTCAGCTTATATAAGGTACATAGGTTCCTGATTTAAATCAGAATCTCCAGAGAACTGGAGCGATGTGATGTGGTTGTGATGGGCAGGAGCCTTAAGAGCCACTGCCAATCTCCCAAACACAGTTGGGAAACTCTCAATGGAATGCAGTCAACAGACAAGTGAAGAATGTTTACTAATTTGTGAGCCACGTCATCATTTCCTGTTTACGATAATGAATGAGCTCGTCTTTCCTCTCAGCTGCAAGATTCCCCTGAAGTATAAATACATGAACTAGCATGGCTGGGCTAGTTTGTACAGGCACAGCCAATTTTTCAGAGTCATCTGAGTAATAGTAAGACAAACACTGGTTGACTAAGAAAAGCTTATAAATCCTTCAGGTCAGTGATTAGTCTTGCAGTTTTCCCTCAGAGTTCAAAGATGTGGCATGTGAATAAATATTATAAAAGAAGTGGAACAATTACTGGAATTTGTATGACTGGCTGCAATCATGGGAATTAAAGACTTTTATTTTTCCTTTAAAATGTAGAATTTAAAAACCAAGCCCTTTCCCTTCCCTTCTCTTGCCTCTACAGCATATATCCCACACAACCCAGCTAATACCAGCCAAGAAACACACTCTGGTGTGCAGCCAGTACCCAGCTCTGCTAGAGCTTGTTACAGGAGTGGTGGCTGCTGACCCTCACAAAGCACTCTTTCGTGCTGCCGTTGACTCTTCGCTGGCTGCTAAAATAGCTTTAATAGGCTGTTCTGGCCAAAAAAAAAGAAGAAAAATAAAAATTATAAATTCCATTTTTCTAGCTTCAAGCAAAAAAAGTTTTTTTTTGCTTCTGACTCTCACAAATTTCTAATAATTTCTCTAGTCGGAAAGAAAAGCCCCAGGGAGGTAGGGGGAGAGACAGATTCCTCATGTTCTCTCTTCTCTCCCCACAGTTACAGTTTCTGCTAATTAAATATTAGGGCTGCTGTCTCAAATTAATTCTCTAGGCTAAGGACAAAGATGCTGTCTCTTTCTTTGCTTGAAATAAGGGTGTATTTCAGTCCCTGCAGCGGAGTGTACTCGTGCTGCTTTACCCGGGCAGTGATGCCTGATGCTGAGACAAAGCCCTCGCTAAGGGCCAAGAGGGGAGGCACCCCGAAGGAAAAACAACTACATTTTGGAAGGGTGTGAAACCTACCTACAAGCATCTTTTTCAGTCTTGTGTTTTCACAGAGTAACTGTGAAGAACGTGAACTCCAAAAAGACTCTGTTGTCTAGCTGGTTTACCTTGGAAATCCTGTCCATTTCCTTATCCAGCAGGAAAGTGCAGTCATCCCATCATGACAAAATGAGAGGATACAAGATGCAGTTTGAATGATGGTGTCCTTTTTAGCTCTGAATTTGGTTAGATTTTTGTGTGTTCAAGCGGAAACGTGATTTTCTTGTGTTACGAAGTCACTTATGAATGTCTGTCTCCCTACCTGAATTAGACTGCAGCCTTTTCTGGGCAAGGGAGATTTCTTTTTTTTAATGTGTTTCTGCAGTACCAGTCACACTGCCGGTACTCAATAAGTGATTCTAATGATACCTATGCAAATAACAGCAACTGTATTTAATTTAAAAAAAAAAATGAACTTATTTGATTTTATATCAGCAGCTGGAAGAGCCCCTTAACACTGATCCATTATCTTTGCTTTTAACTAGAGAAGCCCAGAAGATTCTGAGCCCGCTGAAGTTCCTCCAGAGAGTAAGGTGATCAGCAAAAAAAGTGAGTATCAATAAAAAGACCAGACAAGTAGCCAGAAAAGCCTTAAGACCTAAAATGGAATTGAAAGTATAAAGCTGGCTTAGCTCTGTGTTTGCTATATGCTACCTCACCACGTTTGATGATGCTTGGCTACATAATTAAATATCTTCTTGAAGACCTTTTCAGCTGCCAGCCCTGTAATTGTGAAGATCATTGATCATATTCTGTCCACGCTTTAGTGTTTGTTTACTCACTGCTGCAAACCATTTTTCTAAAGCCTTTGCTTAAAGGGAAACATTCAAAATTTAATACAATACAGATTTTTATAATTGTAAACTTTGCTTGGGCTTTTATTTCAGAAGGTAGTGACACAGTTGGTTTTTTGGCTCACTGTACTAATATAATTCTGCTTCCTTCTTCTCTTACACGGTAATGCAATAGTCTCCTTAAACCAGTAATGATTTATTACATGGATGACATTATGTGCTCATGATGGCTCTCAATTTTAGGATAATCTGTTTTCTTCAGAGATCTTTGAAGTAATTCTTACCTTCTCTGTTTTGTTGCTGCTTACTCAAAAAAAAAAAAAGGGGGGGGGGGAGAAATAGAGCATAGTCATTCAGCTAAGAGAATAGCATTTTAATTGAAATCAGTTTATTTACTATAATCAACTCCCTTTATTTTGTGATCTCAGGTCTAGAATTTCATTTATTTAACAATGTCATTATCTTCTTGTAGGCTTCTAATGTTCTTCTCTGTTCTTGTGGACTTCATTTCCATTTCTGAGGCATCTGAAATCTAATTTCTGTTTCTTCAGTCTCACCTATCCAGCAGTACATAATCCAGTGCCGGTTTCTGTGTTTCTATTATTCCAGCTGTTTCCATTCTGCTCAATCATCACTACCTGCTAAGCACAAATTTCTAGTGACCTCAACATTATTTGTTCCAAGTAACTAAATTTGGTCTAGTTTATCAGTAAAATTTTTGTTTCATACCATTTTTTCCTCATAGCTCAGTTTTACCTTTATATTAGAAATCAGTAAGTGAAACTAGAGTAGTGAAAGGAGGATGGTTTTGTTTAGGGTTTTTTAGAGAATGCATATTTATAAACATTTATGTTGTTACCGTTCCTATGAATAGCTAAATGCATAAACATACCTGGATACCTTGCTACTGAGATAAACTTTAAGGTGTTTCTTTCCAAAATGGAATGGAATCTTTAGCTCTGAGAGAAGCCTGACATCTCCAGAAATGCCACACTTCACTGTAAACGCATGTCAAGTAGGACCTTGAGAGAAGTCAGTCACCTTAGATTGCTAGTGAGTAACACAAAAAGCAAGAAACTACTGGAAGAAAATGATCTGTGGTTTCTCACAGGCCCTCTTCTTCTCAGTTATCCACACTTGTTCTATCAATATACGAAAAGATCAAACAGTAGCGTTTTGAATTTGGTATACTCAGTGAGGTGTTACATTAACTATAAATATTTTTTGCATTCTGAGTAATGAAGACATGGGAAAAAAAATCTATGTATGGATAAGTGTTTGCTTTAAACTCTTATTCAAATCTTAAAATATATAATCTATGGTGGAAGTCCCCCACCCATGAGCTTTATGAAAATTATATGGAATTATGTGGAAAACTATATGGAATAGTTTAAGAAGAAAAAGCTTTGTAGAAATAGTTAGGATAATAAGTTAATAGTTTTTTTACAGCAATGCAGTGAGATGATTTCTAGTAACAAATTTGCTTTAAAATAGGCTGAAAGTAAGATAAACATTCAGATTTGTTTATATACGCATCTTCTTAACTTTCTATCAGGTAAGTTGACAAACTTTATATTTGCAATTGCTCCAAAATGTTAACCTTATCCCTGTCATACCATAGACAGAATGCCAGAGTGAGCGCCCATAATCATGGTACATCTTCTTCAACAATCAGGTACTGGAATAAAACAGAGAGATATCTCAGGGCAGGCCATGATTTCATCCTCGCCAGTGCTTGTTACAAATCGCAAGCTTAACACAGTGCAGCAATCCATTATTATTTCTATGTAACTCAGGCTCTGCCCTATTGATTATAAACTGCCCATACTGTTTGGAAAGAACTGTGCAAACTGGGGACATCCACGTCTGGCTCTGTGAATTGGCAGGAAAATCTAACAAGCCTGCCAATTTTTCTGAACCCACAGAGCTCCCAGGCAACTAGGGAGGATTTTCTGAATACAGTTGTTAGGCTTTTATGTGCTGTGTGTGTTTTTTATAATAGTCTGAAGACTTCAGTTCTAGCCAGTTTCTGTAAGAAAAACATCTCCCCCGTCACTATAAAATGGTCATCTCTGAAGAAACCTTACTGAAGGGAAACCTCATAATAGCTGTGTTCAGACAGTTCTGTGCAGCTCCACGTTAGCTCCTTCGACTGCTGCGTTGTGTCCCTGTGGGGCCGACAAAAGTCAAGAAAATACATGATGTTTAGGTCCCGAATCACGACCCTGCTTCTTCAGGCATAAAGCAACCCTTTGCAAAGTGTTCTGCCCGGAGTGTGTAGTGGGAACCTGGATGCGTTTCCTGAGAGGCATTAGGAGGTCCTGCTTGGAAGATTGTGGGTAAGATGGATGGAATAAAGTACAGGATAGAGGAGCTAATTACATGTTGCTAGGGCTAGACATGGAGCTTATGTATGGAGCCTCGTCGTTACTTGAGATAAAATTCCTCCCCGTGCTACGTGGCTGGCTGGGTCACAGGCTGGATGGAGAGACTCTCTTTAATTCCCTAGGTTGATCTCAGTGTTTTTATCACAGGTAACACCTTTCCTCTCCTGTCAACACTATTGTCCTCTGATTATTATCACTTTTCATAACGTTATATGTGAAGTCACAAAAAAAACCCCCAAATTACAGGATCTGTTTGTGTTAAAATTTCTGGGCTTTTTTCTTATTTGTTTGTTTTTTCCTAGGTAAGAAAATTAGCTTGTTAGCAATGATGATTCTGGTCGGTGACAGTCTTCACAATTTTGCTGATGGCTTGGTAATAGGAGCAGCGTTCTCGTCCTCAACAGAAACAGGTGTGACAACGACTATTGCTATTTTATGCCATGAAATTCCTCATGAAATGGGTAAGAAATATATATGTGTATTTTTCTTGATTGGCTTTTTGGTTCCAGGTTTTCCAAAGAGTTCTTTCCTGCGTGATGTTAGTGGGAATTCTTTTTGCTTATAGCATCAGGAACTATAACACTGATGTGTGAGGTGGATATATAAAGAAGCTGTATTCTTCTCTTTCCCCTTCACAAAAAGGTGGTGAGGCTTCTGCCCTCATTCCTGGATACGGTCCCATCTCACCATCTCCACATGCAGATGTCATCAGGTCAGAGTGGCCCTTTATTCTCATTGTGTACAGACACAGGGAATAGTAAGCTCTGAGCAAGAGCCTGACACCACGGGCTCTCCCGGTGTTTTAATACCCAGTAGAGCTGTTTAACAATGTATTCTGCATGCTACCTTCATTCCTGCTTCTAATCAAGAATAACAACACAATAAAAGAAGATATACGACCCACTTTATTAGCAGGTAGGACAGGAAGATAGTTCAATTGAACATTGTCCTCAATTATCTCCTTGTGGTAAATCTTTCAGTGTGGATGAATTTGTTCCTGACATTTTGTAACATACACATGCTGGCAAGTTTGAGATGAGAACTGTGGATTCTCATTTCTGTTCTTAAATGACTGGAGATTTCATGTGCTGTCTCTGTAGAAAACTTGCCCCCAAAAAAGGTGGGATGGGGAATTGCTGTAGAACCAGTAGCTCTTGTTTGCATAGCAAAGAAATTACCCAAATCCTGAACAGCTAATTCCAACGACAGACCTTCTTAATCCTGGGGCAGCGGTGCCCCAGTCTCAAAGGGGCATTTCTATACTCACGGAGAAGAATTTTCAAAGTATTTTCACTATGGACCTGTTACGAAATACTTTATTTTAGAAGAAAAATTCGTGATGCAATTCCGATGTACAATTTACCAAAATCAATTAGGTCTGAAATCAGTGGAATTAAACCAGAATCAGACTGGCATAGGATTTTCTACCTTACAGCACCTGTGAAACACTCAAAGACCACGCTGCAAATATCCTCACATGATTTGAACTGGCAAGTTCCCAATCGAGAAAGATTTAGAAACTCTGGGAAAGCATGTGACTTCACTTTTGCATGTATCCAAGTTGGAAATGTCACAGAACATCGAGAACTAACAGAAAGCCACTCCTGTATACTGTATGCTATCTTTAGGAACAGCTAAACAAATACAAGTCAATATGGGGGCTTTGGTTATGTTTTTTCTCACCGGATGAGTTTATAACTAATTCTACAGAAATCCAAGGGCAGCCTCCATCATTCACTATCTTTGTGTATATCTTATTATTTTCCATCGTGTTTTATTACCAAGAGTTTTACAAATACATTTATCAGCTAAATCATAAACGTTCTGTCTTTTTCTCTATGCAGGAGATTTTGCTGTGCTGCTAAGTACAGGGCTCCCCACGAAGACTGCAATTTTGATGAATTTTATAAGTGCACTAACAGCATTCTTAGGACTATATATTGGCCTTTCTGTATCAACTGATCCTTGCATTCAAGACTGGATTTTTACTGTTACAGCTGGGATGTTCTTGTATTTGTCTTTAGCAGAAATGGTGAGAACTTCACTCTATTGTTATATTTTCCTTTTAACATAGCTACATCACAGATGGGTGTCAGACAAATGCAGATGGATTAACTTGGAGGGAAAAAGCATGTCATCTACCCTGTGTGTGTAGGGTGCTTAGTCTGATTTTATTAGGTGTCACTGCTATGACAGGTGTAATTACTTATAAAAGGGTGAAATAAAGGCTATAAAGAGGGCAACATATGAGAAAGACATAAAGGACTTTTAGAGGGAGAAAGGTAAATAATGCATTTCTAGGACTGAAAGTTACTTATTATGACGTAAACAAACATTTGAACCTGCCAGGTATTTTAAAATCTTGAAGAAGTTGGTTAATTATTTCCTTCTTACTCCTTGTTTCTTTATTTTTCACACATGGTTTCAACATGTATTTGCTGTTTCTGAACTGAAATGCAAGATCCTTATCCTGTGTTCTTCCTGGCCAGCCTTTTTTTCTCAGGGGGGTTTAGATGAGCTCCTAAGCAGTTCAAAAACCATCATCAGATTACCTCAACCTTTTCAGATTTGCCCAACATTTTTCAAACGTCCAGTTCAATAGCAATTATCTGAGTACAGAAAAATAAAGTGTGAAGATACACGCTAGAAGGAAGGTCTAAGAACTGTGCAAGAATCCCTCACCCACACCATTTATTGAAGAGCTGGCTAACTTTTACACTTGCAACAATGCGGAACTTAATTACCTTGCCAGGTAATTTTAAGTATCACAGTATCCCGAAGTACACATTACTAGTAACACCTTAATAATAAGTATCACATGGCATGATACTTAATAATAAGTACATGTCAATAAACCAACGTGTACTACTGTAAAGATGCTTGCAAGCTTGTGAACAAAGATAGAATATTTCCAGTGATTAGATCAAGGGGGCGGCGGGGGGAGAAGAGGTCTCTCCTTTCATAAATTCTGACTGTGTGTCTATTTATTTTTGCTACTGTAACAAAAGATGAACATAAAGTGCTCCTAAGAGCTTATGAGGGAACTCCCTAAGGATTGTGGAAGTGTCAACAGTCCTGACTGAAGTGGTAAATAAGAGACAAGAACGCTGTGTACCGAAGTTGCATCTTGTTCTCACACAGAGAAATTAGGAAGTGAAGCTCCCTACCTACTCAATAGGTAGGGCTTTAGGGATGTGGCTAAGAATGATTTAGGAGTATTTTGGCTTCAGTTTAGGATTAACATTCATCAGGGATCCACGAGCTTCCAGAACCCCACCACGTTTTTCCCTGAGTCTTCCAAGCCATGTGCCAGGTGTAAATCCTGAGAGATCACGGTTCCAGGCAGAGACAGGGACATGTATTCCCTTGTTCTCAGCTTTTCACCATAATCTTGATGTCAAGAGAAGAAAGAAGGGAGAGGGGGGGGGAACCTTATTTTTCTCACCTCCCTTTTATCAATAGGGATTCCAGTCAGCCTTTCTCTGCATTTTGTCAGAAGAATTGCCATTGGGTTGCTCACCTGTATCTGTCAGAAGTGCAAGTGTTGAATATCACAGGGATTATTTTATTTAAAAAATATTCCTGTAGCACTGCAGGAATCTGTAGATCTGAAAAGCTTCATATGTTTGTGTAGTACATCTCAAAAGAAAACCAGCCATGCTTTATGCCTTTTCTTTTGGGCCCATGCCAACTTTCAGAGAAAGAGGAGTGCAGGAGAAGCAGACCCAGAGACCCCCCCTCTGACAGAGGGAAGGCCAAGCATCGCAAATAGGTGTGAACATCCCCGGTAGCCTCCTTGGTCAGCACCACCCCACTGTCTCCCAGTGCCTGATGCTGTTACCCCTCCTCTGAGGAGGCTCTAAAGAGCAGAGGAAATAAATAAATAGCATCATTCCAGCGCAGGCTGGCAGTGGGGCAGGAAGGAAATGTGATGGGAGAGTTTGGAAGTTCACAACAAATAGACAAAAAAGCCCAACCAAAATCAAAGGTCAGTACCAGGCCATTGCTCTGGAGTTATTTTCAAAGTCGATGTGAGAGTATCAGTGGTCATGACCGTCTCCCCTGCTGTCTGTAATACATAAAACATAAATACTAAGGGATTCTGAGCCCGAGGCATCATTTTCACAGGGTCTGTTGAGGCATACCTTTTATTTAAAACTTTGATAAAAGAGACCATGTAGGGTGGAAGGTCAAAGTAAGTAGCTTTTATTATGATTATAAACAGCTGCTGCTCCTTTACTTGATTTAAAACTCACAGAGGAGAAAAATACTAGGCATAATTTTTTCAAGCAGATTTTAAAAATCCTGTTTTCTACTTGTACATTTACTAAAGCCCAAGTAAATAGGAGTGTTGCCAGTTATTTCAGTAAGAGCAAAATTGACCCTATATATAGTACTGAAACAAAAACCCTCAAACTAGTTTATTCCCACAAAAAGGAATCACTAATTTTATGAACTAAGCATTTCCTTACAGACAGCTGTATAAAATTACTAAAAACTACCAAGAAGTTAACAAATTCTGGAATCTTATTTATAATTCTCATCGGTGCTAGTAAAAGAAGCAAAATGAGCAGAATTTGATTAATTTAAATATTTCCCTGTCAAGATATGTGTTGTTACAATGTACAGAACATAGTACAGATTAATAGCTATATCCAGAAACTGAGCATTTTTAAAGTCTTTTTTAATGAAGTTGGTCTTGTTTTCCCATAAGACTTTTTTTTTTTTCCAGAGATGGATATATCTGGCTCTCATTCTGGTGTCTTATTCTTTTTTTAGCTTCCTGAAATGACTCATATTCAGACACGGCGACCCTGGTTGATGTTTCTCCTACAGAACCTTGGATTACTATTAGGTTGGCTTTGCCTCTTACTTTTGGCTATATACGAACTGAAAATTAAAATATAAGTTTTCTGTTGGAAATCTCAGAGTATTACTTATGACAGTGGATAGCATTATTCACAATTTTGTCATGTCTGCTATAGTGATATATAAATTAAGTTGCTGGGATTTTTATATCTGAACAGTAGATAACTATTTCACTTTATTAACTTATTGTTCAGATTCTGTAATATTTTTTTTTGTAAACATGAATGTTTAGAATTATGTTTTATTTGTTACTGAGTTTACCAGATCCCATGCTCAAACTCACAGGAGCTTTTGATTAGTTTTTACTGAGACTGTTCTAGTCAAATACTCTGATCTCTGCCAGTCTGATTGAATAAAATAATAAAGCACTTTTATATGCAATAATTAAAGTGGACTAACCATAGTTGAATAGTTTGAAGCAAGAAAAGTTTGTTGCCTCTTAGTACAAAGCATAAATGTATTTCTATAAAACTAAAAGGTATAGCAAAACTAAAGTGTTAAATGGCATACAGCAATCTCGTTATAATATCTGCGTTATCTACTTTGTCAACATAAAGATCCTGAACTGGATCCTCTGTGGCAGGTAAAAAAACTGACAAGTGTTAATATTGAAGCTTGTGATCTAGAATTCTGAGAACGGCCTTTTCCAACTGTGGTGGAGCCTGTGACAGCAAGCGTTGGACTATGGGAACTGTCAGAGTAACAACTTTCTGCGTTATCACCCCTCTGATGGTTGCTCATAGCAAATGCTATTATGAATTATTATAAGAAATATGTTTAAATTATTTTTCCCTGATACCCGCTCCAAATCAAGGGTTTCCTTGAGCCAGATGTTGCTTCTGAGCCATCGTGTTTAATAAACACCAGTAGTCCCTTCCCCTCAGCAATTAGCTTATTCATACACATGAGATGTGCGTTGTGGAAAAAGCTTTCTCGATAGTCTAAAGTGCATGTAGCTGTGCTCCCTCGGGGCCCCACTCCAACTCCTTCTATCCTGAGTGATTTTTGTGTAATTAGTCCTCTTGATTTCAAGGGATTTCGCCAGAAGTTGAGATGACTCATTTAATTTAGTATTGCAGAATCAAGCCTGAACCAAATATACACATTCTGCCCTGATTCTGAGGTGCTGAGCAACTTCCAGGAGGTCCCAAACAACACCCAACTGCACCATTTCTGCTACTTACACCCAATCAATTTTTGGTGCAAGGACTCCCCGTATTTTTGTATGAGAATTGAGATGCATTCTTTCTCCCTCCTCTAATGAACTGTGGAAATAGGGAGAACAACTTACAGAACAACATATATTCTTTATTCACCAAGTGGATTTTTTTTCCTTGTCTTAGCACAAGCTAGAAACGTGGCTCTATTATGACACGGTACGATTGTCTCACAGTCTGTCTTGTCTTTATTTGTCTCCAGCTCTTACTGAAGGTACAGAGGGAAATAGTCTTAGAGCACTGTCAGTTCCCAAAAGCTTCATGGGCACAGCGCTCCCTTATCATCAAAATTTCAAGTGAAAATCATTCTGATTTTCAATGTTTATAAAAACCCAGATTATAGGCTTATGGACACCTAGTCATCCTCAGATTACCCTTGGGAAAACATATAAAGATAATTTTAAAACTAGATACGCACTCATTTTCAGCACTTGTTAATTATGAGAATCCATACCAAATACCCCAAGGCACATCTAAATGTTTATGTGGGCATTTACGTACCTCCAGAAACCCTGTCCCAAACAATTTATTCAAAGTTACACAGGAAGTCTCTAGAGAGATGAACTGAGCTGGTTTAAGTCCCAAAGCCAAATCCTAGCCTTGTTTTACCTAGATGCAAATATTATGACTGCTTTTTCTGTTGGTTTATCTTTGAAAGATGAGCTGAGAAGCCATGACTGATGCTTCTCTTTTCAAAGTTTACATTTTCCAGGAGTTTGTGCTTGCTTTTAGTAAGGTAAGTTGTTTTTTTTTTAAAAGTGGCTTCCCAGCACATCATCTGTTTGTTTTGGCACCGAGTCACTCCATGACCTTCAGCTGGGACAGTCAATTCAAGCAATAGCAGGGCACCACTGGATGTAAGCAAAATCTATTGTATCAGATGGTGGAACTGAATATTGGAAACATTTGTTATTTCAAAGAGCAGAGCTACTGTCGTTTGGGTATTTATGTATGCTTCACTTTCACTACAAGAACACCAACACGATCCTGTTTTGGTAATATTATTGTATTTTGAAATTATTTTTTTTACTATTTATGAATGTGTCTGAAAGAGGGCAAGTAATTTCTGGCAGCGTGTGCTTTAAAGTTGCGTACAAGCATAGGTTCACATCCTGACATGATCTGTGAACATATTGCATCCGCATCTGTTCAAAAAATGCCATTTTTTGGCTATATGTATTTGTCAGGATTCTTGATGGCATTTAACAACCGAAAATCAGGACTGAAAACCTGAAGTCCTGTTCCTGTAGGAAAGTTTGCATTCCTATGGCACCTGTGAGAGAACTTGTCTCACCAACTGAAGTCGGTGCCTCCGCTATAATTCTCTTGACATTAGGATCTTTAAAAAGTTACTAGAGGTGGAGCGTTATCATCACACATAAAACAAGACTACTCTGTATATTAGGAGCAATGAGAACAGAGAACTGAAAACTATTCCTCTAGGGCACCGAATTAGAAAACTAAATCCGCGTAAACCCAAATATATCCAGCTGCAGGATTCATCTGTTTTGTCAGTGTTTTCTGAAGAGCCCAGGAAAAAGGATAGAAAGAAGAACACGCATCCCTACAACAGAGAAGGTGGTGCACAAGTATTCTTATGATGCATTCTCTTCTTGTTTGTTTTAAATTCTGTAGAGTTTATTCATACAGATTTCAAACAAGGCTCTATTTAAAGCCAGGTATTTCTTTCTGTTCCTCCAAACCTAACAGACAGAGAACATAATATGCCAATGTTTTCATTGAGTCAAACCCTGAGTAAGGGCTGCAGAACTTCATCACTTGCAGTCCTTAAATCATGACTGGGTATCTCTCTAAGAGGTATGCAATTACTCAAACAGATGTTATGTGCTTGATGGAGAGATTACTTGGTAAGGTTTTACAGCCTGTCAGGCAGTTCTGACTAGATAATCATAATGTTCCTTTGAAACCCTAAAATATATGAATCTATAGATACAGGAATCCTTCTGGAAGAAGCTGGTTAGTATTTCTCTCTTTCATCTATTCTTAGTTTTCAGGCACTCTCAAGATGAAAAAAAAAAAATAGAAAATATACTGCTTTCCTACAGAGAAAATGGGAGAGAAAAGGAAAGGTTGAAAGAATTTGTTTGGTAGAGTATTTTTTCCTGGACGTTAAATGGCAGAGAGCCTCATAAAAAATACTTCCAATTCCAAACTCCCAAGGCTCCTAAGCATCAGAGAGCTGACCTCGTGCCTCTCTTTTCTGTATATGTTACGCATTTCCCAGTGACTCCTAAGATAAATAGTACCTTCTTGGCAGCCAGCTATGCTAATGCCCTTAGAAGTTTCTGGAGCTCATCTGCATGTTTTAAATACTGCCTTCTATTCCTTCGCTGTATTTTATGAGTTAGGCATGAATGTGCCATTTCTCCGGAGACAAAAAAATGCCTTTTTCATTTAAGAAAACATGGTTAGTTTTGATGGATATATATATATATGGATTGTTTTTATTTCACTTTGCCATTGCATTTGAGAAAGCATATTATCATCGTAACAATTTTCAGCCTGAAGCTCGAAACCAAAATGGGGTTTATATCAAAGTGAGGACTAGGGATGATAGTTTTTATAGGTTTATAGCAAAGTGAGGATTAGGGATGATAGTTTTATAATAAGGGCATATTTTATCAATGGTGTTAGCTTCCCTTGCTTTACTGTAACCTTTTGTCAAGTCTTCTTCTTAGCTTAAAAATCGGCTGCCTTCTATTGGGAGTGTTAGGAATGTGACTATGGCAAATACAAGCAGTATTTACACAATGGCTTTAATCAAAACAAAAAGTCCTGAAGTTTAATTTGCTAACCCCACCTTTACTAGCCCCACCGTTCACCCCAGAGGAACAAAAAAAGAAAAAATCCACACGTGCAGCTGTTGCTCTGGGTCACGTAGGAGAATGTAAGAAGTGCCTTCTTCCTTTTATGTCTTTGATAACAGGGCAGAGCACAACGCGCGGACTCCTGCTCGCTCTGAAGTCACTGCCCAGCTCCCACCAGCAGCAGTGCAGAAGAGCATCCCGGTGGGGGGGGATGCAGGAATCACAGAGGGCTGATCCCCCCTCCTCTTGCAGAGGTGACAGGAGACAGAGCAGGCAGGGGGACTCCAGAGGGGCACGTTGCAGTGCAGCACTTCAACAGCTGTAGCAGAAGAATCAAAAGGTTTTATGGCTGTCTCTGTGCCATCCTGCAGGAACTCACTTCAGGGCAAAGTCTCAGGTTATTCACGTTGTCTTGGCATTAGACGTGAAGGATATGGTGACAGTGATCTATCTGGCTGATAACCCACTGAGTGCAGGCTCCCACGGGGCAACAATCCACAGGAGCCCAGGAGTCAGGGTGACCCGTGGGAATGCCCCTTCTCCGCAGAGGAACCTCCCGTGATACTCTCATAAATGAAGGACAAGTAGTCATGACCAGGATGGTCCACCTCCACATTACAGCCACAGGCCACCCTCATGGAGCGTGGTGTGACAGTCCTTCCAGCTCTCACATTGCCAGAGAGCATTAAACCCGAGCAACCATTTACATATTGGCCCAGGTTAATGCTGACTAACCTAGGACAACCTAGTACTATAGATGTGCCTATGTATGACATCATTTTGTTCCACAGAAGCTGGCTTGGAAGCCCTCCCTCATTCTTTTCCCAGGGGCAAGCAGCAACTAACCTGACCTCTCCAGAGAGATAGAGAGATGACAAGAGAGATGCCGAGGGCAATAGACTAGTCAATTGTTATGGCACACTCTGGTCTTGATGTCCACACCAGATTCTGCTCTCTCCAGGGACTCTCACCTCACACTGCAGGAAAGGCACCAGGTCAGTGTCCGCACTGGTCTGCGGGGTGGCTGCCCAGGCTGTCCTCACCAGGGTACATGGTGGACGAGCAGCAGCCGTATGTCAGGGCTGACAATTGTTTCAGAGTATCCCTGGTGTCCCTGTCATTGGCTACCAGATATGGCATCCACCAGGGCCCCACCTCACATCAAAACCTTTTGACTTTTCTGGCAAGGACTTTTTCGCATTGTCCTGCCACTTGCTTGTCTGCGCCGTGCAAATATCATAACCTATATGGCACGGGCTCTTACCTGTTCTCCTCCACCATCCATACTGATGGTTTTGAAGCGATGTGTTGCAACTGTTTGTGACTTCTGATTTTCAGAAAGGGCAGCAGAGCAATGGAAGTCTCACGGAGAACCACACAGAAAGAGATATTATTATCTACACTGTGGTACTAGCTCTTTGACTCTTCTTATTTGAGAGACACCACTGTGAGCACTGAACACAAATGCAAGTCGTTCTTTGGTATTCCATGTGGAAGTGTGTTGATGTGGGTGGCTTTATCACGAGCAACTGTTAGCGTGTCCTAACCTCAGGACTTCAAAGGCCATCTTCATATTGATGTGCAAAGCTGTAGTAGGAACTCCAGAGTAAGAGTACACCTTCTTTATGGCTGCCATCCCCATCCATATGTGGGGGGTATTACACTTCTTAGGTATACAAACAAAAATCATCTATATGCATGCTACAGCAGCTCAGTAATGAGTAGCTGTAATTATCAGCGAGTTTAGAAAGGTGTAAGTGGACAGAATACAGCTGGTGGTTTCTGCCCAGAAAAGCAGAGCAATATTCAGAAAACACGTCACCCACAGCTGAGCTATAGCCATGGATGCAATTCTTTTCCATCTACATGAGGAGTCCCAGGAGTATTAGAATCAGTCTTTCATACTCCAGGACATCACTGATGGTAACGTTTTGTTTGCATAAGGCTTCAGAGGAAAAGATGCAGTGCAGAATAAGGCTTCTTCTGTAATTTGGTAAAGAAATGAATACAAGTGACAATGTACTCTAAATTGCACAATGATTCATCATCCTGCACGAATGCAAAGCATCTCCCTTTCCACTTCGAGACAAACAGGGCAAAACAGATAAATAACACGAAAGCCAGGACAAGGAAGTGTCCAGGAGAACGTTCTTGTAGATGACTGTCTAAATGCCAAAACAAGCAACAAAATACGTAAATATATTACCCTCTCCTTGTTGTAGTTCATTCTCATTGGTAAACACAAACCCCATGCAATTCTCTGCAAAGGTTGCTGGAAAATATCATGTCTAACAAGTTGAGTTTTAACACTGGAAATAGTTTAAATATTACCAAACGGATGACTTTTAATAACTCTTAAAGTCGAGACATACATTGAAAAATATGATCCATATGTTCATAGCCGTATATTTTGGAAAATACATATTCATAGTTGATGAAATCAGTATAATTTCATGTGCAGGGTTTTAATTCAATCTCAAGTAACAAGAAGGAAAAAAGCTTATGAGAGCATAGTCCATTTTGTATCATTTCCTACTACCATAAAACCCGCTTTTTAATTTGGCTTTTTGTACTTGCAATTAGCAAGAATATGCCATTTGTCTAGACAGCAGAGTAGCTGACTGCCATAGTGTTTCTGGCTTTATTAGGGTGGACTAAGAAAGCACATAAGTATTTGTTGTAAATTCTTTTCTAGCATGTAATATTTTAATAAGCCATGAAAATTCTTAGGTCAGATTGCAGTGTTTTTAAGAAGTAATTATAATGTACTTCACTTGAGTGAAGTGGGGGGTTTGTTTCCTTCCCTGCTGATCCCTTTATTTCTTCCCCAGTATAATTTCTGCTATGCATTAAGTTTCAGTATTGGTGGAGATAAACTAATTTGTCAGACGATCTTTTTTCCAGACATTTCGTAATTATAGCATATGTTGGATCATGAGCAAGAGGGACCTCAGAAAGGATGCTCTGAATTCTAAGGAAGCATGACTACAGCAAGAACAGTTCCTACCCACTTTGTGTTGATAGCAGAAAGCATACTCCATCTTTCAAGAAAACGACAACAACAAAAAACCACAGTGAGAAACCAAAACAAAATCAAACTACAAAAGATTTAAATGTCATGGTGCAAATACCAGCACTGGCATTCACTGGTCAGTTGACACCAGACTGCAAGGGATTGGATCTGTTACACTTCTTCAGTCTCTCCTTTTTGAAGTCACTGCCTCCCAGCTGAGACACATGAGCTGACACGGGGCAGGCGCCTCATCTTTTGCAAACTCTCAGTAAAACAGTTGTTCACCACTTTCACTTTTACAGCCTACTACTATTACATATGAAGACATGGAAAAACGGATTCTAATAACAGGGAGTTATCTGATTTTGGCAATATAAACTGAAAATTCCTCATTACTTGAGGTAGTTACTAATGAACTTGGATATGGTCTTGCTGTTTACAGGTCTGGTGTGAACATAAACCAAAGTCTTAACAACAGCCGCTTTTGATTCTCCCCTCTCTGTGTCATATAAGACATATTTTATATCTTTCCCCCTTCCTCCAGAATTCGCAACATAAAACATATCCCACATTCAAGACAGTAAAAACAAACCTACATGTCCCTAGCTTTCTCAAGAATTGCTGGGTTTTTTTTTTGGTAGGTTCAAAATGACTATTTGACAAGTAAAAAGGACCTTTCCTCTCTTCTGCACGTGCATCCTACTTATTTTGTGTCCTACTTCAGAAATGGCCACTGTTGACAAAGAATTGTCAAGCTTGTTCCCCAGCAAAGTTGGTGATTCACATGGTAACAAACAGAGAGTCTTGGCAGAAGAGACATTCATGTTCACTCTATTTATGTTCACAAAATAGTCTCAGATGTTAGATTCAGACTTTGCTCTCTAATGCTCTTATAATAGTGAGACTTCCTTTGCATCATGTAAATGCGTAAACCACTTCTGAAGTCTCAGGTTAGTTTTATACCAGTGAAGGAATAATTTCTGCTTTATACTATTTTACACAAAAGAAAACACAGGCTTTTGCATTCTTTTTAACAAAAAGCCCAAGTCTGCACAGTGCCTCTGTTCCTGAGATCCTACATGATAAGGAGATCATCTGAAATACAGCCGGCAGCCAGCACTGTTTCTCAAGCACTGAAAGTTCCTAGGCAGTATGTTTGATGAAAAACACATTGCGTGTTCATTTATCCCCTATGTCTATTTAAAATCCGAGATATAAACATCTCTTTTACAAACATACTCAACAAACCTGTATCTGGTTTGCATCCTTCGGTCACCACAATGGCGTTTCTTTAGCTAATCCAGTGTGGAACTGATTTTTAACAAAAAGAAGCAAATTCAATTTGTTAAGTTTAACGTCCAGTAAGCCTACCCTACAGTTCTAGCTGCCTTATGTTATTGCTTTCTGGTGACAGATAGGCTGATGCAAATTCTTCTACCATAATTAATCTGCTCCATGGGAAAAAAGAAGAGTGGAAAGTAAACTCCTAAACGACGTGGTGCTGCACCTTAGAGTGCGACTTGGTCCTTGTGATTTTTAGCTCTATAAAGGTAAGGCAAATAAGACAGAACAAAACTCCCTGCAATGACAGGAAAGAAGTAACGTTTGTTATCTTTGTGACTGCTAGATAATAATCATCATCAGTGACAACGAAACAGTTTTGGCACTAGGTTGCTTCTACACCTTTGTGAATCTTCACCGACTTGGTACGTCCCTGTGGCTCCTGTCCCGGGGGAGCCCAGCAGTGGGCCAAGCGCTCCAGATCTGTCCCACCGGAGCCGAGGGGAAGGCTCCCGTCCCTCAGCGCGCTGGCAGTGCTCTGCCTAACCCAGCTCGGGAGGCTTTTCAGCTTTTTTTTTTTTGCCGCAGGGACGTGTTGCTGGCTCACGTCCAACCTGTCCACCATCCTTCCCGGAGCCTTTTCTGCAAAGCCGCTTTCCAGCTGGCCCCCAGCCTGTACTGGTGCACGGGGTTACTCCTCCCCAGGGGTAGAACTTCGTATTTACATTTGTTGAACTTGAGGAGATTCCTCTTTGCCCATTTCTCCGGCCTGTCTGGGTCCCTCTGCATGGCAGCGCGACCCCCAGGCGCGTTGGGCCCTTCTCCCATTTTTGTACCACCTGCAATCAGCAGAGTCCTTTGGGGAGTGGGAGAAGGGATTTCGACCCTCTCCTGGTGGAAGCAACAAGACGACATAGGATGAGGCTCAGCCAGGCAGAGGCAGCGCTGAGGAGAGCTGAGGGGAGCGCGGGGGGCGGCGCTGCACTGAGGGGGTTCTGAGCTCAGGGACCCCCACCCACAGCCCCAGCCGGAACCCGGAAGTCAGCGGCAACCAATCAGGCGCCGAGGAGGGCGTGGCCAGGAGCCGCGCGGAGATTTGAAGGCGGGGAGAGCGGCCCCTCAGAGGCGGCGGCGGCTTCTCTGGAGCGCGGGGCGGTGCGGGGCGGGCACGCAAGAGCGAAATCAAGCAAGGTGGTGTCCGCTCGGTCTGGAGCCACAGTCAAGAAGAATAGAGCCTGCCAAACTAACCTGGCACAGAGACGTGCTGCTGTCCAGGTGACAGGCTGCGGGGAGTGTCTGTCACTCCTGCTGGAGGACAAGGAAGACAAGGCCCGTGTGTGGTGTGAGCAGACCCGCCCTCAGCCTGGTGGCTGAGCTTAAAGAGGAACCATCATTAGGGAAAAAGAAACAGGGGGAGGCGCCACGAGAGGAAGAGGATCCTGTATCCAGCCCCAGTCAGGCTGAAGATGGAAGCCTAGGTAAGAACAATGGCTGGAGTACAGTTCATGCTTGGGGGAGCAGAGGGACTCCCCACTGCACCCTGTCCAGTCCCTCTCAAAAACGGATAGGAGGCTCTGGTTGAGGAAGGTCAGTTGAGTGGAAATGTAGATGAAAAGCGGTCAATAAAATGTACACCTTGGATCAAGTCTACGCCTACAAAGAAAAAAAAAAAAGGAGAGATATAGTTGTGGGTGACTCTTTCCTAAAGGGAGGCAGAAGGCCCAGTATGCTGGGTGGACCCCCCATGGAGTGAGGTCTGTTGTCTCCCTGGAGCCTGAGTTAAGGACGTCACCAGGAAACTTCCTGGCTTAGTGCAGTCTTCAGACTCCTATCCACTAGTGATTTTCCATGTAGGTACAGAAGAAACTCCAAACTGCAACTCAAGGTCAATAAAAAAGGACTTCAGGGAGTTGGGAAGGGTGGTTAGGGGATCTGGGGCACAGTTTATCTTCCCATCACTCCTTCCTGTAGCAGGTAACGATGCTGGGAGGAGCAGAAATATCCAGTCAATTACACCTGGCTCCGTAGCTGGTGCCACCACCATAAGTTTGGGTTCTTTGACAATAGATTTGCCTGTACAACACCAGGCCTGTTAACACCTAATGGGAGGTGTCTCTCTCAAAGAGGGAAGAGGGTTCTTGCTAAAGAGATTGCGGGTTTCGTTGACAGGGCTTTAAACTAGATGGGTGATAAGCTTTGGAGTACCACACCAGGGTTGGAGGGACAGGGCCTTCAGCCTGGCTTCCTGAGCCACCTCCCTGACCTGCAGCTCTGAGGAGAATGACCTGGGAGTTCTTGTGGACAACAGGATGACCGTGAGCCAGCAATGTGCCCTTGTGGCCAAAAAGGCCAATGGCATCCTGGGGTACATCAAGAAGAGCATGGCCAGCAGGTTGAGGGAGGTCATCTTGCGCCTCTACTCTGCCTTGGTGAGGTCCCATCTGGAGTACCATGTCCAGTTCTGGGCTCCCCAGTTCAGGAAGGACCAGGAGAGGGTACAGCAAAGGGCCACAGAGATGACTGGGGGCCTGGAGCATCTCTCTTATGAGGAGAGGCTGAGAGACCCGGGTCTTTTTAGGGGAGAATGTGATCAATGCTTACAAAAACTTAAAGGGAGGGTGGCAGGAAGATGGGGCTGGTCTTTTTTCAGCGGTGACCAGTGACAGGACAAGAAGAAATGGGCACAAACTTGAGTATAAGAAGTCCCACCTAAACATGAGGAGGAACTTCTTTACTGTGAGAGTGGTAGAGCCCTGGCAGAAGCTGCCCAGGGAGGTGGTGGAGTCTCTTTCTCTGGAGATCTTCAAGCCCCACCTGGATGCTCCTGAGTGATGTGCTCTGGGCAGCCCTGCTTTGGCAGGAGAGTTGGACTGGAGGATCTCTAGAGGTCCCTTCCAACTCCAACAATTCCGTGAATATGCCCAGCATTAGACAGACTGTGTAAGGATAGGGTTCTGTGTTTGTCTCTCAACCACCTTTAGAAAGGCAATGACCACACTCAATTTTTTTCAGAGGGCAGTTCACACATTAGGCAATTTTGAAGCTTGTCTTGACTGGGCCTTAGAAAATACTTGATTTCTAGATGCTGAATCCTTTAGAGATACATTATGATTTGCTCAGATGTGTCAGAAACTGAATGTTAGGGAGTTTATAGGTAAAATGGGAGTTACTCAGTGTGCTTACGTATCTCTAAAAATTATGTATCAAATGAGTGGATGTTCCAGAACTGCAACTTTTAAACGAGATGCTTGGGCTCTGCTTAACTCCTGCTCCAAACATCTGAATAGTCTATGGGCTCTGGAGTTACAGAGGGAAAGCAAATGTCACAAGCTTTTGGTCCAAGGATATGACATAAAGTAACTGTCCCCTGACATTTTCCACTCCATCCAGCCTTAGAAGCACCCAGAGCGTGCAATGCTCCGTCAGACTGCTGCTGCAGACTCTAGAGAGGGGAGGAGAATGAGAGATGAGACAGATATGGCTCAGTTATTTCATCCTGTCTGACACTCCCAGCCAGTCCACATCCCTGCAAGTTAGTACCATTTATGCTGTACAAAGAACGTTAGAGCTACAGATTTTCATGTTTAAAAGTTTAAACAAGGAAGTGGGTTTTGAAAAATAATAATTGCAAACTGAACTTACTACCTATCATTTCCGTACATCACCATCCCATAGCCAAAGCTATGTGAGTATGTGAAGTACCCAAACACCAGTTTATTAACAAGCTCGTTTGGAAACCTGAAATTCAAAGAATAACTTCATCTTTTCATAAGTTAACAATTTAATTGCTGTCAATAAACTCCTTCAGTTTCCTGCTCTGTGCAGTTCTGACTGTACTAGGAGCTTTCCAGGCTTTTGTTAATCCCAAAATGTGCCCATCAGATAAAATTTTCTTTTTGGATAGCACTTCTTGTCTTTCCAAAGTTGTTCATAACTCTGGGGCATAAGCTTTAAAACGCCAAGTTATTAAGATGTCTCTTTATCTAAGTGAATGCATCCTCAGTTAAAGCAATAGTCCCTTGCATTTCAGAGATTGCCTTGAGAGAAGCCAGGAAGAAATTAAAGATAAACATGAATAGTGAACTACAGGAATGAACAAAACCTATCTCAGAAGTGATCTCAGTGCATTTTAATTCCATAATTTAATTTAATACAAATTTTATAAATCACAGACCCTTTAATTAAAATAGTTTTCACAACAAAAATGGAATTGCTTGTTTCTTGCTATCTAAAATTTATCAGCATTTATAGTCGTAAATTTAGTTACCTGTCCAATATTTCTTCTGTAGCAAACCAAAATTAAATTATTCCTTTAACAGTGAAACGAGTTCTTTGGAAGTTCACAGACATACACTTTTGTGCTGTTTTAAGTACTTTTAGTACTTTGATCACATGCTTTCTTAGAGGTTTATGGGGTGACTACAACTCCTTAGCACTTCAAAAAGGTGCTACAAGATAAAGTGGAGAATATTCAGGGGGTGTACTGGAGCAATATTTGCACCTGTTTACTTTTTTGCAAAATGTTCAACAGTCAATTACTCCAGGAAAAGGTCTTTTATTCGCCTTAAAACTTGTATTTTACTGTGGTAAAAAAACGAGACAATCTCTTTCTTCTGCCGTAAACAGCTACGGAATTGCAAACAACTCCCATTCAGCCAAAGAATGCTATCTTCTGATAATATTTAATCCAACGTAAACATATCAAGGGATTTATTTCATGTGAAATATTTAAAATGCTATTTCCTTAAGAAATATAACTCCTATCCTTTTCATGACACAGGCTAGTGGGTTTAGCATAAAATACGTTGTAATCTCATTGGTTTGTAATCCAGTCTGATTTCACTATGGAATTTTTTAGATACCATTTCTTGACATCTTTTAGTTATAAACAATATAAAACATAAGTTTGCTTCTCTGGAGAAACTAGTCTTGTTTTCTAAGTAAGTGCTGTAATTTTCTCTAGTTCAGATACATATTGCTCATAAAATCATAGCAAATAACAGTTGACATCATAAATCATATGAAAATAGTACCATTTTTTGTGAAGTGATTCCTACCTGTATATTGCCTGTTTGCCCTCAGAACTTATTTATGATCTGAAGAAAATCTGGAGATAATGAAAGGGGCAGTAAATGCATTCTTAGGAATACTGTATACCTCATACTAACCACTTATTTATGATGTGGGCCAGATCCAAGACAGTACAAAAGAAAATTAATAGCCATTTTCTGGCAGGAGAGTTTACTCCATTATTATGCACTGGGTATCACAACAAAGAAGGGCTCTTTCCATTTGGGCTCTCCCAGTGAATTGACAAGGCATTTGGCTGTCATCCTTAAATTTTTTGGATATACAAAACCAGGCTTTGCAATAAATATTTACATTTGTTGTTTTATATAAAGCACTGTGCCAAGACCAAATGAGAAAAAGGCTTTAAACCTTCAAAAATGTTGAAGTAATATTTAACTTTTCTCATTTTAAAGCATTCCTTTCTTTTAACTGTATTTGTGCTTCTCATTTGGGAATTTCTAACATGATCAAATTCTCTGATGCTTTTACCATAATGGAAAACAAAATTTGGAAGCTGCTGTGAACTTGTTTTCTACCTAAGATTTTACAGCCCTTCGGAAGCTGAGGTGGATATTTCAGGTCTTTTTGGTGTGGATATTTTGTAAGGAAATAATAATATCTATCTGAATAGATCTCATATTAAAAGCTTGGGTGTTTCAAATAGAGGCAGGTACAAAATCTTGATGTGAGATAGTATTTATTTATTTATTAAATTGGATCATAAGAAAAGTTGCAGCCACATGAAGTTACTGCTGAGGAATGGAGAAGGTGGCAGTAAATGGGGCTAGAGCCTGTCCTGCTTTTCTCAGCCCGTGGGGTAAGTGAGTATCAGGGTGAGTGCTGTGGATTCAGAGCTGGGTTGTGAGCTCCTACACTCCTTCCCTGGGCTTCAAATTTCCACCAGCAGTGACTCTTCAGGGCAGTTGTGTCAGAATGGGAATTAGATAAATTCACTTGGGTTTGTTGGTTATGGAGCAAATTTTGATTCTTTAGTATTACTCTATGACATTATTGCAACCTTATAGGGAAGGCATGTGCACTCGATATTCCGACCTGTTTTTTGGACTGCTATGCAAAAAGGACTACCTAATAGCTGTCAGTGTTACAAATTCTCTGAAGAATAGTTCTAGCAAATTTAGAGAGCTGCAATAAACCAGCTTAATCTTATGACAGTTTTAATACTTGATAGAAGACCCGAGCGCTGGAGCAATCAAACTAGAAAAATCTGATCTCCTCTCTGGAGTGACTTATCTGGCGATGCTCAGAGAACCTGACCTAATTTCAGCAACCTCCCTTGCACTCATGCTAATATGAAATGTGACAAGAGCACTTAAAAACTATTCCTGATAAAATCTCAGGGGCAAAGGGTGTTTTGTGTCTGTATCCTATCTCATTACCCCAGCAGGCAGCTATACAAACTGAGCTGTCTTAGCTGGAATCCAAGTGACTCATCACTTTGAAGACAATTATGATGTTAGCATAGATCTAAAGCAGGCATTCTGTAGTAGTTTGAAGCTGTCCCTAATGGCCTGTAAAGGACATGACTGTTTATAAATAAGTGTGCATATTTATATTGTTAATATTTTCCTTTTTACTTAAAGATTTATGGTAATCACTCCAAAATAGCTCCTCCATATAAAATATGTAAGAAGAGTTTTGTCAAGAATAATTGGTTGGTTTAAATTATTATTAAAATAGCTAAAGCATGCATGGTCTCTGCCTCAATTTAGGGCTCTCCTATAGGAGTTTATCAGTCAAAATAACACGTAAGTTATTCCAAACGGTTGTCATTCAGCTGGGCTACTGGGAAAGGTGCAGCCATTCTAGGACAGCTAATGTCACAGAGGTTTGGGGATTTTTTGGGGGGGTGGGGGGCTTGGGGATAGGTTTTTTTGGTTTTTGGTTGGTTGGTTAGTTTGGTTTGTTTTTTTATACTAGCCTCTTTGATAATATATCGTTTATTAGACTTGATTTACATTTATGGAGCTGAAATAAAATACTGCCTTTCCAAAAAGTGATCCCTAGACCTGATACAGCATGATGTGATTGTTCCACGGGTATGATGATTACAAGTCTCTCGGGAGAGTTTTGTTGCTCACAGGTAACACTGGTGAAATGTTATTTTGGAAATATTATCGTGCCTAGAATTTTACCAGCAGCATTCTCGCGCATGATAGCAGTGCTGTTAGAAGTGTGTTCGCAGCATCGCTGTTATTCTGAGAAGCTTCCCTGCCTGCTACATCCCATATGTGCTTAAAACAACCATGATGCAACAACTTTAAAGCTCTAGTAAGAAAGTCCCCAGGTAGAATTGCACTGAAAACACAAATTAAAGTCAGAATAAGTACCAGAGCACGAGGGCATGAAACTACATGAAGCAGTAGAGCAACAGCTGCTTTGATGAAAAAGGTAGGATCCACCAGAGAGCAGACTGAGTAATATAGCCTCAACAAAGTGATTAGATTTATTGGGCAACAAATTGTTTTTTCATTCTGTATGATGGCTACTGAATCTAATAGTGTTTCATAATCATGGATATTTAATTTGTTAGTACTCTATATGCCAACCTGGTGGGTTTGTATAAACAGCCGCCAGACCCATTTCTAACTCTGAAATGGAGAATCACATTTAATCTGTGTCAAACCCTGTATTTTTGATTCTGCTCCTCTTATAGGAGGCTTTTTCCATGGTACCTATCAGGACAGGGTAATTTTTTGACATTTTGACCTTTTCCTAAGTGGGATGTACAGCTCCAAACATGTTTTTCTTTTAAACTCCATGAGAGGCAACTGAGGAGCTGTAGAAGGAAATGTCTCTTGGCGGGTAGATACGTACTGGAGTGAAAGGGAATTAGTCATATAAGCCAACATTCTAAAATCCTTCCAAACTAAGATTAATTACCAGATGTTCCAGGAACTTTATCATCAGTCCAGTCAATCCCAATGTCCTTGCTTTGTGGACATACGTGGAAGTTGCTTTTTTGGCACTGTATATTATTTCCTAGAGGCCATCAAGGGCTTCAGTGACATGGCTTTTTGCGTGAACTGGTTTTACTGCACACGTTTTTAGGCTACGGGAAATAGGAGAAATATGTATGGTTTCTCTTGATTATAGCTCAGTCTGTAAAGTGCCACCACAGCAGCCTGATCTGCTTTTGCTCTGAATGTATGGGGATTACTGCTAACGGACATGGCATCTGAGACTCACTCACAGGACCCAGAGAGCAGCCAAATGTCACTTCCCATCCTCTTGTGTTTATCTTCAGGTGTTTTGGCCTCATAGTTTCCATGTATGTAGTCACAGCCACATGGAGCAACCTTCAGCAATCTTCATCTCCCCTCTGAAACAATAAGGAAAGCAAACACGGGAAACCTTGAAGGTGCTCTGAGAGCCCTGTGCTTAGAACCATATGGGCAGGTTGAGTTTGGAGAAGAGGAGGCTGAGGGGAGACCTCATTGCCCTCTACAACTCCCTGAGAGGAGGTTGG
>JAOQGH010000012.1:20178447-20198439 GCA_025769975.1 Gallinago jamesoni | reverse complement strand
CCAGGCTGGATGGGGCTTGGAGCAACCTGGTCTGGTGGGAGGTGTCCCTGCCCAGGGCAGGGGGGTTGGAACTCGATAATCTTTAAGGTCCCTTCCAACTCTAACCGTTCTATGATTCTATGTATAAATTGGCAAAGAATTTGTAAACCCTTAGGCACATTAACTCTACCAGCAGCCTTGGAAATGACGAGTTAACTGTTGACCAAGCTGAGGTTTTGCAATCCTGATACAGATTAGAGGTTGGCATTGTCTCGTCTTGCACCATTTATTGTGAATGAATGGCTTCAATGCCACAGATAAGTGATTGTTGTGTGGGGGGGAAAAAAAAAAAAGTCTTCCCTAAAGCAGAAAGGCCCAAGCTGAGGATGGGGCATGATGAAGGGTAGAGGAAAGGCCAGCAGCCTCAAGGAGCTGAGAAGAACTGGGATGCCATCCTTGGCCACAGGCCACATGGTCTATTAAAAGCTGTCTCTCATGTCAGTAACTCACATGGGCTGAGCATATTTGTGGGTGAGAGTGATATAAAGCCTTTCTGTGCTCTTGCAATTCAAGTATTTAATAATAAGAGAGCAATAACACTATAAATAGGAACACCATAGTTGGTAAGGACTGAGGATCCAAGAGGAGATACGCGGTCTTGGCTGTGACAGGAGGGCAAAGGAAAAAGGAAGAAAATATCAGCTGCAACCAGCAACTCGTGCAGAAGGGCTTCATCAAACACGAACTTTGTACACAACCCCTCGACGACAAAATTGCCTCTCGCAAAGGGAACAGCTCGCGAGCCGGAGCGTGCCTTTTTTAGTCACGTTTTGCAAAGGGCTGGAAATATGTGCTTAGTAGCTGCTGTGGCTTTCGCAAGTATTGCGAGCCTCCCCCCGCACCAGGAGCATTTCTGCCGGTGTTTGGGCCTTGCTCATATCTTCCTTCGTGCAGAAACCTCGCTCCTTCCAATCCTGTCCCCCCCCTTCCGTATCATATCGTATCAATATCGATCGAGGTGGTGCCGCGTGGCACCTGTATCATTCCTCAGAATAAAGCATATTAAACACGAGCTGGGAGAAGGGCTCAGTGCATTAAATGCAGGCAGACGGTGGTGTGCTCCGATACAGACTGATAATAGATTCCTAAGTGAGCCTGTCTGGAGTGGTTTTGTTCAGACTTGCCGTTTGAAAGACAAAGCACAAAAATAAGAGGAACCTCTTCGGTTTGTGCTGGTGGCGACAGCCAGCTTCCAGTTTATCACTGGGGAAGATGAACTGTGTATGTTCTGAGATACTAGATCCAGGTAACTGAGTGAATTCTTGTTTTCACAGTATTGAATGTCAAGCTACGACGCGTTTTAAGCGGGAGGTGGCCCGGGGTAATAGATGGCCGGGACTTCATTTTAACTGATGCGCCTGAAAAAATTTGCTGCGTCAGGGCTTTAAACATATGCTCGGCTCGATGCGTTTTAGTAGCTTCATGAGAGTCATTGTAAACTCACTGGCCTATATTTATGCAAGTTTTTAATGATCCCCCTTGGGCTTAAGTTATTAGCTTTTAGCTGCATTTACACAAATACCAGCCAGCCATCCTTGGCCTGTTTTTGCCCATTCTGGTGATGTTTATAGACTAAATCTATCCTGTGCTCACTGTACCTGTGTACAAAGGTTGGGACATGGTGTTGACACCACATTTTTACGTTGGTGATGAAGGACAATTAAACATGCAAAGTAATGCAGTGCTTCTTGCTCTAAAAGAACATGTAATCTCACATACAACCAAAAAAAAAGCTATCTTTTGGAACTCAAATCCGGTTATCTTCTTTGTCAGCCTAAGGCTTTGGGGTTGGTTTGTTGCTAGACTTTTTGTTTGGTTTTGTTTTTAAAAAAAGCTTCTCTTTTCTTCTGGTCTTCTAATATTTACGTGTTTATAAAAATCCAAATAAACATGCATGCCACCTCTCCATTGCAGATAAAACTGCAAAAAAAAAAAAAAGGCAGGAGAGTGGTTTTCTGCTGAGAAGTGGTTAGGCATAGCAGGTTGTTTTCCCCTTGAGAAAGAACAAGCAATTATTTGGAATCTCTGCATATTGTTTTTATGCATTGACCCTTATGTTGGAGCAGATGTGGCCAAAACCAGCCTGCAGAGGGAGGACCCCATGCGTGTGCGTTCAGCTGAAGGATCTTCACCGCACATTTCAAGGTTAGAGAACTCTGTTCAATTCCTAAACAAAAGGAGTGGAACAGATACAATTATATATTTTTTTTTAGGCTAATCTTCTAGCCACTCATTACATCAAGGAAACTAACGATAAATGCTACTAAAGAACAATTAGGTATGATAATTTTTCTTAGGAAGAAGCCCAAAATAAACTCATTAGAAATTTGGACGTGATCAGTGGGTTTGTGGGGGTTGTGGGTTTCTTTTAAAGAAAACTGTACAACACAAATATTTATACTTAACTATTTTTTTTAGTCGGTGGGTTCCCTGTTGTTTATTTGTGCCTTAAAAACTTCTTTCCCGAGTCCCTGCTTTTTACAGCCCTTGTATGTGTGTATATAAACAAGCCAAATCCTTGCCTTTATCTTTTTATAAAGGAAAGAGGACAAAGTAATCATAAAAGATATAAGACTTAACAAACAGAAAATGAGCTTCATTTGATGTATCCAAGGTCTAATTTATGAGGGAGTAGGAACACCCTTTCAACACAGTTAGACCATTTATGGGTTTAGAAACTCTAACGCTTCCAAAACAATCTCTTCTACTTTTTAAAGAAGAATGGTGTACTTGAAAAGAAATTTTGCTTATATACTCTTTAGAAAGTGAAAAATTCAGAGGGCAATATGAAGGACCACTGTTACATGATTAAGAAACTTCCACTCCCTTCTCTGCATGAGAGAGAATAGATGATCTCTGACAGACGCCTGAAAATTTACCAGAAGTAAATGTACTGAATCACTGTGGGTCAAGTGATCAATTCTCTTTCACAGAGAATGGTCTGAAACAGAAGACTAAATGGTTCCAAAGCCATAAAGGTGTCAGAAGTCAACCAAAGTCAACATCTTCTGACACCAACACCCCACTTAGCAGTCATTAACGGGAATACTGTGTTCAGGTTATTTTTGAAATATTTATTTATGTATTATCTTTCCCTAATTATGAAGATGGTCATAAAGAGTAATTCCATTAAAACAATCTAGTTTGGAAGTGACAAAGAAATAACTCCTTCAAGGCCTTTATTAGAAGGTAAAGTATGTATTCTTCCCACCAAATGTGTTCAGAGAAATTATCTTTTTGGTTATAGCCACTAAGAGAATATCTGGAAAGAGTCCAGACTCCAGCATCTTCAGTTTCAATATTATTCAGCATCTCTATTGAACAGTTTGGATGAAATGTAAGCATGCAAACAACACTCTTAAACAATTAGAATTAAGGTTCTGTTTCTCCAAAAACAACAACTTGGACAAAACTCCAGAAATTATTTTTAAGGAATACTACAACAACTTTTCAAAATGAAATGTGAAAATTCTTGGACGAGTGAAAGTTCTCAGGCTCCTTCAAACCTCGGAGCACTTCCACTTGCAGGGAAAGTCAACTCCTTCACAAAAAATGGGAAGCTCCTGCAGGACGTTTTCAGCATTCGTCTGAGAAATTCCATAGGGGTAAGCTCAGTCAGAGAGGAAACGTATTAGCTGTTATGCACAATGAGATAAATCAACCACGCGACTGACGGGAAGCTTGAAAGTACTTCTTGATGTTGAACTGGCTTTCGTGCTCGTTTTGGTTTGCTGGCTTCTTTTCCTCTATGTGCCTGTTAACACTCTTAGTCACGGGTGGGTTTTTAAGGATAAGGCCACTAGGAGTTTCTGTACTGGTTTTTCACTGTTCACAATAAAGAAATAAAAACAGATAAAGAGATTTCGCAGACAACCACACAAGTTTCCCTCCCCGGCCAGGGGTACAAGAGGCGACAGGGAAGAGGTGACAAACCTCCCTCTGCAAAACCTTCTTTGGGCTACAAACACCAGACCCTGCGCTCGGAGGGTTTAGTCTCTGAGGGGACGGTCTTAAAGCCGGTTCCCGAGAAAGGAATGACCCATCGTCTGGGAGTTGGAGGGTGATTTTCCGGGATCAGGTTTTGAACGGGTGTTTCAAAAGCTCAGTGCTGCGACGGGCTGTGTAAAATCAGGTGCGGGGCTGGGCTTCCCCTCACCTGCCGGCTGGGAATCACCCCTCCCTCAGGGAGACGGGCCTGGAGAGCTTTCCCTCAGGGGGAGCCCAGGGCTGTTGAGTTAACTCCGGTTCCCCCGCGGGGCTGCGGTGGGTCTGGGGGGGGACGACACCCCTGGGGCTGCCGGTGGGGACAGGACACGGGGCGCCTTCCCCCCTCCCCCCGGCTCCCCCCCCCGACGGCGGGAAGCGCCCTTCGCCGACAACTTACCGACGGCAGCGAGCCCCTCGCCGCCTCGGCGCGCCCCGACCCAGCGGCGGGGAAAGGCAGAGCCTGACGCCCCCCAACTTTTCTCCCTCGCCCCCTCCACCCGGCGGGGAGGCTGAGGCTGGCGCCGCCCTCCTCCCGCCGTCCCCCCCCCCCTCCCCCCCCCTCCCCGCCGCCGCCCGGTAGCTGCCGGGAGGGAGATGCCGGTTGTCACTTTCCCTCTTCCCCCACGCACCGCCCCCTGCCCTCCCCCAGCAGCGGCGGTGCCCCGTCCCCCGGTGCCGCGCTGCGCGCTCCCCGCCGGCAGCAAGGCAGGGCAGGGCCGCGCCGCCGCCGCCGCCTCCCCCGGCATGGCCGGGCGCTGAGGGGACGGGGGGCCCCGCCGCCTCGGCTCGGTTCGGCTGGGCTCGGCTCAGTTCGGCTCAGTTCGGCTCGGCTCAACTGGGCTCGGCTCAGTTCGGCTCAGTTCGGCTGGGCTCGGCTGGGCTCGGCTCTCCCCCTGTGAGGGGCTCGGCGCCCCGCCGCCGCCCGCCCTCCCGCTCTCCCTCCTCCGCCAATGGTCCAGAGCGACATGTCCAAATCGCCCCCCAGCCCGGCGCAGGAGGTGCAGATGGAGCTGCTGGACAACCCCTTGCCCCCGGCGGCGGCGCAGGTACCGGCGGGGGCGGGCAGGGCTCGGCTGGCGGCCCGGGGCTGCGGCGGGGAGGGGGGCGGCGGGACCGGGCCGGGCTCGGAGGGGGCTTCTCCCTGAAACATAAGGGGGGGCGGGCGGCGGGGCTGCCGGAGCTCCTCGGCCTTCAACTTCGGCTCCCCCGCCGGCAGAAAAAGTTTGGCGGCTCTCCTAAGGCTCCCCAACCCCCTGCCCTCCCCTCCCACCCCCCCTTTACCCCCGCTGCCGCTTAATTAACGCGCACAACGGGATGCTCGGTGCCGTGGAAGCTCCGTAAGTGAAAGCGGTCAGCTGGGGGGGGGGGGGGTATGTTTGTAGAAGAATAGGTTGTTATGAAGGTGTTTTTCTGTGCGTGTATTTATTCCTCACGCGTTACGGCTGTTTTTTTCCCCGCTCCGGGAACCTGTTGTGTCTCTGGCTGCTGCTTGATGCTGAAACCTCTTCCGAGGGCTGGCGGCAGCCTGCGGGGCTGGGGAGCAGGCTTTTTGGGGAGGCTGGGGGCGCCGAGCGGGATTTTTTTTTTGGGGGGGAGGCATCCAGTCGCCGTGCTGGATGGAGGGGGCTGGACAGTCGGCTCCCGAGATTTTAACAACTTGGTCCATGTGGGCTGCGGTCAGGCGGACGGAGGAGCGAGAGGGAGGTGGGGTGGGGATGTTTGCAGGCTGGGTGAGGGCTCTATATTTTGAAAGGTGTTTCCTGTTTAATATAGGAATGTTGCATAATATCTTTGAGTTTGCAATAGTTGGCTACAAAGGCTTAGGGTGCTATTTTTAAACACAGTAAAAGGGTGGTAAAAGCTAATTGCGTGCGTTTTAAATGACAAACATGCTTGTTCTTGTTGTTAGGACAGAGGGGTTTTTTTTCCTTTTGGGGTGGCAGTTTTTATCGCTGCTGCCAAAGCAATCTCTGATGCGTTATTTTCTTCAAGAAGGTGGTCAGTTTCATCACAGAAATGGTCGATTACAGGAGGAAAATGCTGTTGGTCTGTCAAAAGACTTCGTAATTGATCTTTACTTTCTGGGGACTAGTGACAGCAGAACAAAATCCAGGCACCGAAACAGAGACCAAGTTAAGCTAAAAAAGTGTCTCTTTGGATGCGAATTTGACTGCAGCCTCCAAGTGCAGAACAGACATTTCAGCAGGGCCATATGCTTTGCCAGCTTCTCCAGAAGCAGCGGCAAGGGAACTAATTTCTGACCTACAAATCCCTCCCTTTTTATATCTTTTCAGCCCTAAGCACAGAATCGGCAACTGTCAAATCATATGGTGCCTCTCTGCCGTGGGCAAATGTCAAATACTGATCATAAAATTGATTTGCACCCCTCCTTTTAACTAGGCATAAAGAACCTCTGTTTAGAGGAAGGATAGTCTGCTAACAATGTTTCAGGTAAAGTACATGCATTGTATTTTTTAGAACGGGTTTCTGAACACTCGCAGCCAAAAAAATAAATCCACTTTTTAAGATAATGCGGCTTTTTAGTTCAGGGAATATTTTTCACTTTTCAAAACCAAAGCCATTAGGCAAAACAAGAATCATATCTTCTCCATGTATACATATTCCAGTCAGACGTAAATCTTATTGCCACTACGCCAAAGGTTATGGAAGCAAAAGAGCCCTTTGCCTGAATAATGATGGTAGCTAGTTCCTTAGCATGCACTGCACTGACAGACAATTATTCTGATTTGAATTTTTTGCTTCACTAGCGTGATTTCAAAAAAATCAATATTATAAGATCTTGCTGCTTTAGAACATGCTCACGGTGAGAAGGAGAGGCTTAATGGGAACATGTGAATCATCAAGTGGATTGCCAACAGGTACTTCAGTTATGCCCACCCCTATCTTTTTCACTAAGGTACTTGAGCATCAGTGCTAGAAACATTTCATGTCAAGTAATGCATCAGGAAAAAAAAAACAACTACCCAACATTTGAATTTATGGAGTGGTATCACTCCTAAAAGTATTCTTTCTGAAGTGCTACTTCTGGAAATGATGCTGTAGTGAAATATAATTGAAGAGCCTTTATAAAGTTGTAACGAGCATCAAAATTTGTCTTACCCAAGAATTTTACTTTTGCAAAGCTGAGGATTTCTTTTAACCTGGCTGTACATCGTGGTTGATATTTTGGACCACGTCTGTCCATCGATTTTTGGCCATACTTGTCACTGCTTGGCAGAGGAGTGAATATAGTTAATAGCCTAGAAGTAATTCTCTTAAAAGGTGGTTGAATATGTGAAATATTCCTAGATAAATGCATTATGAAAATAAGAAATAGAGGTTTCCTAATGAGATCAAGAAACAAAATAAAATCCCTTTAGGTGTTGATTGTGACAGTTACACTGTGCTCTCCCTTCTTTACAATGGGGACAAGATATTGCTGCATTATTCTGTATGACCTAAAATTCTGTGGCTTTTAGGTCCATATTCCTATAAAAACATAGTTCTAGGTACTCACTGTGATCTTAGTCCAGGAGGGGTTGTGATATCATTTCAAATGTCCAGTTTTATCCTGATGGCTGAACATGCTAGCAGTTACACCATGGAGTTATTCACAGCCTCCAGGCATATGTCAGTGCAAAGTGGTAGTTTTAGGTGTGGTCCTTCTGTATTGGAATCAGAATTTGATTTTTCTGAAATGGTAAACAAGCAAACTCTGTTTAAATGCATCAGTGCTTAATGACCGCTGTGTGTTTTTTTTTTAAAAAATCCACTCCAGTCCTCTTTTCAATTCTGTATTTCAAGAACCTCTTAATTCTAGGAAGTTGAATTAGTAGAATATTGAATTGAATAATTTTAATTAACTCAGATGCTATGCTGATTTGTTTATCTTGTACCATAGCATCTTAATGTCTTTCATGGTAACTCTCGGCCCCTCTTCTTCTCTTTTCTCTCCCTCTCATGTCATTTTTTTCTGGTCCTACTTCAAAGTACCTCAGTCCCCAGAAATCATTAGATTCAATTTCTATTGCTATTTTCTCATCATAAAGCTTCCTGTGTTGTGTCGTAGCAAATCAGATCAGTAAATTATATGAGATGTTTCAAAGAAAATATAATGAAACCTCGTATCAAGCAACTACAGAGTACCTTGTGCAGGGAGGAAGTCTCTTACCCTGGATGAATTATTTTCCTCCTGTTCTTGCCGTCTTATTGCATCATCTGTCAGTGCAGGTCCTAACAACCAGACACATTTTAAATGAAGACAGTTCTCTTCTTGATTGTTTTCTTCAGCTGTTTCACTTGCATTTAGATTTCCCCTGTGCCCTAATACCGTTACGTGCTTCCCCCTTCCAAGTCTAAAGGCTCCATCACCCCAGGAGCACTCGGTGCCAGCTGGTTCTGTTGAGTTGATGAAGGTAAGCTGTAGGCGTGGGTGTAGGGACAGGCTTCTCCAGTTCTCCTTCTGTACTGACTGACTGCAATTGATGTTAACATGAATTTTAGAGTAACGTGCACGTGTTGACTCTAGAATACCAGCTTAGTTATTTGGCCCTGGTCAAGGGCTGTTGTCCTTCCTGGATCTCCGGCTATCTCTACAGCATAGCGCCATCCCCTCGCTGCCTGTCTCGTGGTAATGAGGAATGGAAAGAATGGCCAGAGATTTATTCTCAGCAGATTAATTGCACTGCCCTCTGCTGCTCTCTTTCAGCTGAGCTGATTGATCACAACTCATACCGTGTTTACCTATTCTTCAAATAAACATTTTGCAACAGCTTATTTCCCAGTACTGGCTTGCAAGAATACTTTGTAAGCCATAAACAAACAAAATTTATCTCCCTTTTTTCTTACTTAAATAATAACAATAACCATTCATTGTAGAGGCATGGAAGGTTTTACTCTGCTGGCAGTGTCCCTAGGAGCCAGATCCAATGTGGCAGCAGCTCAATGGAGTATATACAAATGAAGAAAAGATGAAATCAAACTGCATTCATTGGAATTTCTCGTGGCCCTCAGCAAGAGGTAGTATTTTCACTCTCGACATGGTAACCTCCTTTCAGTGTTGGACTCCTCACTGACAAAAATATGTTTTGATAGCGCTTCATTAAAGAAAGCCCTTCCAGTTTCAGCTGTGACTTTTCTGGTGGTCTTCTCTGCTCTTCAGGGTCTATTTTTCATTGTCCTGAACTCTATCAGTAATAGGTGATCTTGCGTGCTCATCTCCTCCAGAGACATTTATCTGCCATTTGGGTATTACACTTCATCAGCATATATGGTCTGTAGTCATTGTATTTTACGTTTTCCTCTGAAACAATTCAGCAGTTTTAGTCCTTACTTACTTGAGTATCTCGTAACCATCTTCTGGTTTTGTCTTGCTTTGTCTCTAGGTTTATAATTACAAACTGCTACAGATGAAAAGATCCTGCGCTCTTCTAAGGCTGACTTATCTGGAGTCTGAATTAATTTTCTTCTGCTTCTTTCAGTCAGATCTTTTCTGTGCTGGGATAAAAAAGATTCAACATAACACAAAGTGACCAAAATCATCTTTCTTGCCCTCTGTCGGCAGGGCACCAGACCCTTAGCGGAGGGAAGGTTCCCCATAGTTGGCTGTTGCTCCCTTCAAATCTCTTTCTGTCCTAGAGTCAGATTCTCTTTTTCTGTTTGCTGTGTGGAAGGAATACAGAAATCCATGGAGGGCAGGTGGTGAGGAGCAGGCGCGTGGCTTGCGGCTGGAGTTGCCAACCTCAAAGGGCTGCAGGAGGCACGGTGGGGTTTGGGCAGGAGCTTCCACACCTACTGCTGATGGGTGCTCCTGCTTTGCCGGTTTGCAGGGAGACATCTCCATCCCTGCTGTTACGGGGAGATGTGCAGCAGATCTGCTCTGAGGTGGGTTCCCAAGCCACTGGGGAGGAGGAGAGCGGGCCAAGTCCCCTAATTCTTGTCTGGCGAGTGGGGACTGCCAGGTGACCTGGTCTGAGGCCAGGGTGAGAGCACTGGGGTATGGCTTAGGAGCATAGGAACTGGTGAGAATCGGGCTATTTCTAGCTGCAGTGCTGGCAAGGCTTTATCGCAGACCAGCAGAAAAGAGCAACAAAGATTTAACCCTGTTACAGATTTCTCAGCAGAAACAGGTTTTCTTTTTCTACGGGGGAAAATGGAGCATGTGTGAACTACAGATTTGGATAATTTGGATTATGTATGCAAGTTTGGATAGATAAATTATTTGTGGGTTTTTTTTTTTATTTGTTTGGATAGATTATTTTTTTTTGTGTGTAGGGGGAAGATTTTATAAAAGGGACTGTGAAATAGACTTAGCAGACTCATCGTTGTAGCTTGTGTGAACTTGATGACAGTTTATGAAGATCCTCACTTTGATAGGATTCCTGAAGGGAAGTCTTGTCTTTTCTGAATTGTGTCCTGGTAGTAAATGGTGTTTGTTTGAAGAAATCCAGGTTGTGAGACCTAACCTTGGGCTGCTTCTCCACTATGTGGACATGAGTCTGTGCTCCTCAGTCAGCTTCTCTACTGAAGGTATGTCCCAGGGCTGAGTGCCTGTCAACAGGGCTGCTCTGGCACCGATTGTGTAGAGTGACCTGAACCCCTGGCCCTGAGACATAGGCAAGCTGGGATATATTACAGAATCATGTGGGGTCGGAAGGGATCTCTGAGATCATCCAGTCCAACCCCCCCTGCCAAACCAGGTCTACCCAGAGCAGGTTGCACAGGAACATGTCCAGGTGGGTTTGAACGTCTCCAGAGAAGGAGACTCCACCACCTCCCTGGGCAGCCTCTGCCAGAGCTCTGCCAACCTCACAGGAAAGAAGTTCCTCCTCATGTTTAGGTGGAACTTCTTCTATTCAAATTTGTGCCCCTTTCCTCTTGTCCTGTCCCCGGGCACCACTGAAAAAAGACCAGCCCCATCCTCTTGACACCCTCCCTTTGAGTATTTCTAAGCATTGACCAGATCCCCCCTCAGCCTTCTCTTCTCCAGACTAAAAAGACCCAAGTCCCTCAGCCTCTCCTCATAAGGGAGATGCTCCCAGCCCCTCATCATCTTTGTAGTCCCCATTCCCATCATGGGATGGAGCTGTGGAGTGCTGGGAAGCTCATCATCAAGGTCCACATATGTCTCCCAACCCTTGGCTGTGCTATCAGAAGGCTGACCACCCCTCAGTTAGCAGATCAGTGCGATGTGTGGTGCAAAGATCAGAAATACTTGTGTCTGTTTCTGTAGCTGGTCCCTCGTTTCCAAAGATGCTCAGTTTGTGGTGTTTGAGTGCAGGTCCCTGGGTTTGCAGTTACACAGCCCATGCTGGAGGCTGCACACCACCCAGTAGGATATGGTTTTGGAGTGGTGGCAAGCCTGGGCATTGACCAGAGAGGGCTCAGGTGGCCTGACCAACCATTCTGTTGCCTTGTTTTAAGAAATTGATTGAAGTGGCGATTACTTGTTTTTCTAAGCAGTGGATGGAGCTGGATGTTTGTGTTCTGCACTGTACTGCCATGTTGTTCTTTGCCTGGGACACGGGCTTTTTAAAATACCCTCTAAAGTTTTTTGCATGTGAAGGAAAAATGCTTACTGCTCTCTTCTTCATTTCTGACTTTTATTGCAATTCTGTAATCCTTCAGGCGGCTACTCATGTCTTTTGCTTTTAGTTATTTTTTCAGTCCTTGGATCCTTTTTTTGTAATTGGTCATTTGTTTATATGAGATCGTGAAGCCTCATTCTGGCTCTGAATTTTTTTTTTTTTCTGGTTTTGTTATCTCCAGTTTCTTTCTGGCATCATTATTTCTGTTTTGAGACCTTCCCCCACATCAGTGCCTAAGTCTTCCGCACCTTTCCTTTATTCTTTGAGACCAGTAGGGTGTTTTTTAAGAGTTTGTTTGCCACTAACCATGATATCAGTCTCAATGACTGGTGCTGCTTTAACCGTTATAATTGGTAAAGGTTCAGACTTAACCCTGTGTATACTGCTTTTCTGTGCTTTGATGTACAATACCATTGGAGGGGCTGCTGGGGAAGGGCATTGTAAGACTTTTACTGAAGATCAGTTCCCTGGTTGTAGTAAGTTGATCATTTAAAACATCGTCTATTCCCTCTTCCAGATGATAGTATTTTGCCTACAGGGGTAAGCTGGCCCTTCTGCTTGTTGTGTGTTAGAGGATTAGATCTTACGGGTGCATGCTTTTCATGTGCTGAAGCAAAACCTCATTAAAATTAAAGGGCTTTACTGAGCGACATTGATCTCATCTGTTTGCAATAACGTGTAATTGTATATGATACTGTTAATTATCAGGAAACGGCTGCATATGCCTCTAAGGCTTCATATGATTCCCATATTTTATTTCATAGGCTGAATAACAGTTGCACGATGTACTTTCACATCAGAGTTGGAAAGCAGTGTCTTTCTTTGCTTTATTAAGACTTTGTTAATCAAATTTTTTTTGTGAGATTACTTTGGTAGGGCTTTGGGGTTTTTTTGGTTTTTTTTTTTTTTTTTAAGGTTTCGCATTGTTTGCCAGGTATTTTAAGAAGCTGTAGAACACAAGTGAGTGTGTTGTTTTTCTCGTCTCTGGCAACTCAGCCAATTTTAAAAGAACTTCACACATCTGACTAACAAACCAAGCTACAGCCTTGATCTTGTAAACACTTACATGTATACATAACTTTGTGTTAGATGTTCCGCTGAAATCCAGTGAGAATGTTTTTGTCAACAAACTTTTTATGTAAACAGGCTTGTTTGGAGTGTCAGATTCGCTTTTATTAAAACTAGCTGGGGCAAATCAAGGTCCACCAGAGGCAGCTTCTTATACTGGGTTTTGAGATTGCACCCCAGCATACCATGGCCACTGGTAACAGAGACTTTTGGTGCCCTGTGGTTGCTCTGTTAGGTCAAACTACTGTCTAGGTTGAGAGACTGCCCCGTGTTGCTGCTTTTACTGGTCAATGTCCTTACGCTGTGATTCAACCCTTTATTTTTAGCTACCTAATTGCAGCCAACTGCTGCACAGAACACAGATAAGGCAGCTAGTTTTAATAAGAAAATCGCAGAATCACAGTAACATATTGAGTTCATTGTGAAAAAAAATTCTTTTTTGTTTTCCAGAACTGAAAATAACTAAGATTTTTATTTTATTTTTTTTTTTTTTTTGTACAGAGGTCTTGTTCTTGCATTAAGCTTTTAAGGAAAAAATACACTCAAAGAAGCAAAATATAATGAATATGACAGGATGAGTATTTATAATTCTTCACATGACAGAGATATATAATATTTTTTTTAAAAATATGTAAGAATCTGTTTTGCTTATGGAACACTTATCTCATTTATCTCAAGTTTCAGGCATTTCTGACTGTGGGAATAAACTTGAAAGGCCTGGAAGACAAATGTAATCCCAGATTAGCATCCTTTAAAATAATGAGAAGTGTCATCAAATCCCACTTTTCCCACATGCCAAAATTGTCCCCCTTTCCTCTGATTCAGAGTTGCTCTGTGCACAGAAGTAGCTGTAAAACTGACTTCTCCTACTCTGTGTGGACTTGGCCTGCTATCATGTCAACTGTTTGGTTTTTTTTGTGTGTTTAAAGTTAGTATTTAGCTTGTGCTCCTGAATAGTTTTCATTTATATGCGCATGCTGCTATGCACCAAAAAAAACCCCAAACCCACCAAAAAACCCACCCCAAAACAAACCCTGAAAAATCAAGGGAAGTTTCAGTTTGAGCTGGATTTGCTGTGTGATGTTGCCCAAAATTAATGCTTTTAGGTGTTGCTATGCAGGTAGAGAAGTGTGTGTTTTATCTGTGCTTGTAACGTGTTTTTATTCCGCTCGTGTTTGTTTTATCCTCATCGCTGTAGACACAGTCCCTCTTCTGCCTTGGTAGTACTCTTTTGTGTTACAAAACTGAACACTATGATTCTGTAAATAAAATAAAAATTGTAGAAACTGGGTACAAATACAAAACTATGACTGTGAAAGAGAATATGTGTACATTTTTTCTAGTATATCCTTGGGGGTTACAAAATACTATACTGCACATTATTTATGAAATTGCCTGGAAAGTGTAGTCTTTATGTAGATGCTTTATATTCTTGAGCTGCTATGTGAATGTTCTGAATTCTTTATTTTTTATAAGTAGATTTCCATATTCTTCCACAAAAAATGGAGAAAAGAGTGTCAGAATGTTGGCAGGGAACCTCAGTAAGAACTATTTTTAAGAGTTCAAATAATACAACATCTTTAAATCAAATTTAAGACTACTGATGTCAAAGAAACTTTTTATGTATTTTATGTACCTTAATATTATATTGTATTGTATTATTGTATTAGGTGAAATATTATATTATAACAGGTGGAAAAAGATGGCTCTTGTAGAACTGCCTATTCTAACAACACCTGGAAAATTTTTTGAATAATTTGCTGGTAACAGTGGTTTTCTGATCTATTTTTTATTCTTCTAGGTCTATCAGACCTTTCTATTGTCAAAAAGTTCTTCTGTTATCAAAGTTCCATTTTAGAAATACAACCAGATAAAGTCATTCCTTGCTCAATTTTCATTTTACATTTTGTGACAGATACAGTTCTAGCTGCATCAGAAAGTCATATTTTCTTCTCCATAATATGTAGCACATTGATACAGTTCTGTCCTAACCAACATGTGTAGGATCAGTTCATGTGCCTTTCAGAAACTTGGCTTTTTCACAGTTTTGTAAAAATCGTATGAATTTAGCAAAATATCTTTCCCATAAATATTTTTTGGGAAAATAATTGCTTTTCTTGTAAATTGTTGTTAGTTCAGTGAAATAACAGATATTAAATTATTTTTTTTGCTAAGAATCAGTGTCAGGCTGAGAGATCTATTGTTACTTGGGTCGTTCTTTCTAAAATTGGTGTAATACTAGGTTTCAACCAGTGGTCTGAATTTCCCCAGAGACAACACTAACAGTCCACAAACACCCCGAGAATGTTCTTGTGCATCTCATGGTGGCAAGTTGCCTGGGTTTGTCAATGTGACAAATTATCTGAAGTTAGTAGTGGTTATCTGCTGTCCTCCTCAATTACTCTTAGGCGTTAGGCCACACCTGGAGTGTCGTGTCCAGTTCTGGACACCTCAATCCAAGAGAGACATCGAGGTGCTGGAGTGGGTGCAGAGGAGGCAACGAAGCTGGTGAAGGGCCCGGAGAACAAATCGTATGAAGAACGATTGAGGGAGATGGGACTGTTTAGTTTGAGGAAGAGGAGGCTGAGGGAAGACCTCATCACTCTCTATAACTACTTGAAAGGACACTGTAGAGAGGTTGGTGCTGGTCTCTTCTTGCAGATAATTAGTGATAGAACAAGAGGGAATGGCTTCAAGCTCCAACAGGGTAGGTTTAGACTGGACGGTAGGAAACAATTTTTCACAAGAAAGAGTGGTCAGACAGTGGAATAGGCTGCCCGGGAAGGGGGTTGAGTCGCCACCCCTGGATGTGTTTAAGATCCGTTTAGATGTGGTGTTGGGGGATATGGTGTACGGGAGAACTTTGTAGAGTAGGGTTGATGGTTGGACTTGATGATCGCAAGGGTCTTTTCCACCCTGAATGATTCTATGATTTTGTGCACAGCCACCTTCTCTGGTAAGTTGATCGTAACTTTCTCATCATGATCAAACCCAGGATCGACAGCAGTTTCGGGCCAAAAACGCTAGCAAGATGCGGATGCATGGACTTGGAATTCTAGGAAATAATAGGGGATAAATCATATAAGCTATTAGTGTAATGTTTTGAGGTAGCAGCACTTTAGTACTTTCTTATCAAGAGGGCTGGGTTTTGCTTTTTTTTTTTTTTCTGTTTTTGTATATTTTAAGGAGAACAATAATATTTCTGTATGGGAATTTTTATTCTTGGTAGAAGGATTGTGAGATAGTATGGGGGAGGATATGAAATTACTCTCTGAAAATTTAGCATATAGTTGGTGGAGGCTGGTGTTTAGTTTTGTGTTGTTGGTTTTTTTTTCTCCTCTGAGTTATTGTGGAACTCGAAAGTTCAGTGCGGAATGCAAAATGAGAGCTAAGATTGGGAATAGGCCAAGGCAGACCTTGAAAGTGAAGACAAAGACCCTGTTTATTTCAGGGAACTGTGGGAGGTATTTAAAGACAGGAGACGTGATCCAGAGAGATGGATTAGTAAAATGACCTTTACAGCAGCAGGATGAGTGAGGGAAAAAAAATGGCATTTATCAACGTCAAGGAAAATAATGTTTGAAATAGTCAAGACATGATTTTGATGTAAGATTAGATGAATTTAAGCAATGCGACTAGATAGGAAGGGCTGTCTCTTAATGTAGTTGTGTGGAACAAATCTGCAAGATTTTGCTCTACCTGGGGGAGATGCCCTGGGGAGGGTTTGAGGTGGTGCCACAGCACGATTTACAGTCACCTCAAAAATAAGTCATTGCAAATGGCATAGTTTTAAACTCTTTTATTTTTTGTGAAATTTTAAAAATTATATTTATTCATGGTCTGTATTCGTCGCACAGAACAAATTTTTTTTTTTGGGGGGAGGGGAGTGTTGAGCCATTTGCTGTTTTTCTAAACACAGTTTAATAGTTTTTTCTTCGGTGAACTATTGCTTTCTCCTGATGTCTTTTTGATTTCCTGATAGATAGAAATGATGCCTTGCTTTTTAGTTGTATGTTATCCCGTTTCCAGTTACGTGTTTAGTCCTTTTTTCTTGTTGTTAGACTGCTTTTACTTCAACTTTTAAAAAATAAATATTATGATTAATACTGTTGTTGGTTACTTCTTGCTGTTCAATGTCCCCTCGGCTGACCTGGCTCGTAGCTGTGATGCCCTGGAGACTGCTCTGTGATCTCCTTTCCGAGCTTGTTGATTTAAACTACCTGCAAAACAAATGGTGCTTTTTGATCATTGTGACTCGTGAGAATAATACTACAACTACACAAGTCTATAAATGCTTCTCCAAACCTGAATGTGAAAAAAAAAACAAACACCAAAACCAACCGAAAATTCAGGGCTCAATTGGCCAAGCCTTGTTGTGTTGGTGAGCACTTGCACACAGAATTAACATCAGTTACTTACCGAATATGTGCTTATTAATTGGCAGGAAGCTGATCATCTGAACCCCTGCTAGCTTAGGAGACGTTGCTGATGCTTGCACCAAAAGCTTTCTGTGCAACACGAACTAGTGCTGTTCTTCTAATAAATTTTTTTTGTTTGTTTTTTTTACAGTCTTATGGTAAAGGGGCAAGAAGAAAAAATCGATTTAAAGGATCAGATGGGAGTACATCTTCTGACACTACCTCTAACAGTTTCGTACGTCAGGTATGTGCTTTTCAGTTTTTAAAAGACTGGAGGATTTGCTGATGTTAATGTTCAAGTAATTTTTGGGGAGGGTGAATTGTCAAATCAAAGAGTGATACTGTAGCCTGAAAATAGCAAAGGTCTCTGCTGGCGCAATGAAAAATATTTGGTTGCTATTGTTTTGATCTTGGCAGAAAAATATCTTTTCATTTCTTATTCATTTCCACGTATAGTAGTTTGTATTAGTTTTCTCACTATAATGCCATCTGGTGATTAAAGCTGGAGGAGGAGGTGGGGTCTGATGAAGTGCCTACAACGGCAACATTTGGGAGAAAGCACCAAAACCCCAGTTTGGGTTTTACCTGCTTAAAATAGTGCTCTGTGAGGCAGTATTAACTCAGATGCTTCCCTCCCACATCCCAGTGTGGCACGGGTTGGAGGGAAAATCCCTGGCAGCATTTGTCCCCATTGCACTGATGCTGAAAAGCCAGAGGAGGATGGAGCAGTGCAGTTGGCTCCCATGACCTGTGCCTACATGTCTCTCTCGACGGGGAGACCCAGGTGGATCCCAGACTCGTGTGGGTACTTGGAGACCAGTTCAATCTGGCCAACAGAGGTGAAAAAAATTGCAGAGAAGGGTATCCTGAGCCTGGTGTGGTCCTTGGCTGCAGAACGGTGCTACTGAAGCTGTGCTTTTGTGGAAGGAGGGTGTGTTTTGACGTGCTTCTGGTTGACAACAACCTGGAGAGCACGAAGGGTGCCCAGAGAGTAACAGTGACTGTGCCTGTGCAGAGTCTGGAATACAGTTTTTCATGCCCTGCTGATTTAAGTTGTGGTTTCGCAGATGCAGACTTTGCCATCTTTTTTGGAGAGGTTCTGCAATTTGGAAGGTTTGATTGCAGAGTTTTTGGTTTTGCCATAAGCAGGCACCAGACCTCCTTCTCTACCTGCTTGTCTTGCACATTCCTCCATCCCAAAACATTTAATGGCTCCACTGCTGTTGCATTGGTTATATCAGCACTGACACAAGTACACATCTTTGCAAAATTCTTCTGCTTTGTCCTGCTGTGATTATGTTAGCAGGTTTTGTGATAGGCTGTGGATTTTAAAGTCAGACCCTTATTACATTTCATTGAACATAAGTGTGAAATATTAATTGATCATGGGAGTTTTTCAGTGGCAGTAAACAATGTGAAGGTGGAAACCCTGGATCAATATATTTTTTTTGTTTGTGATATTTTGTCCTGTTTAAATATGCTCGGAAAAAGCAGTTCAAGTAGTGTTTGGTAGCGGCAACAGGATCTCCCAGTTCTGAGGAATCTTTGTAAGGAAATCTGTGTTGCTGTTTCCCTTAGCTCCTTGTAGATGTTGAATTCAGTCTGGAACATTTTTAGCAGAGTATGAGTGTTTATTTTACGCCGACTGTGCACAGTTCTTTGCCTTTCTTGTTTACCTAAATGAAGTCTGAAGTTGGTCTCGAGTATGTCTTCTTGCTGTCATGAGGAGGAGCAGGGCAAAGAGGATGTAACACAAGGAGGTGGATCATCAAACTACATGTAGATGTTGGGCTGGACTCCTGTAGTCAGTGGAGAGCTGGTTTGCTCTATGGACTGAGGGGTATGATCAATCAAATCTTCAAAACAGGCACAGGGTTGGTGAGCTGCAGTCTAAAACTGTCCGTACCTTTCCCAGGGCTGTAAAAGGAGCATAGAGTGTGACAGACTCAAGTGTAGATTTTTACAGAATATCTCTATATTTCCCTGAAATAAATCCAAATTTAGTAGTTCCTGAAGTGATAAAGTACAAATGGCTGAAAAGGTAAAAAAAAAAAAAAAAAAGGCTTCTGCAAAATCCCTGACATTGATTAGAATGCTGAAGCAAAACTAATTTTTGAAATGGCATTGTCACCGAAGGTAATGAAGGGATGTTAATGAATAAATGTTATGTGACCCTGTCCAGAATAAATTTTAAAAAAGAAAATCTTCACAAAATATTCCTAGTAAGTAATATGTGGACAGAGCTGTGTGCGAGAAGTGTCTCTTTTGTCACCGAGAGGTTTATTTTAGAGGTTGGACTGCGTCTTCAACAGGCATTGCTGCTCTGATTCTCCTCCTGGGACAGCTCGGTTTTCTTCTGCACTAAGGAAGGATTGCCACCACCATGACCAGGGTGGCCAGAGTCCCGGCTATTAAACAAAATGAGTGCAGTCACCTCCTGCTGGCTCTGCTGCTGTGCCCTTCCCAGAAACTACCTCAGTGCTCATATTGCTTGTCTCCCTCTTTCTGGGAGGATATTTTACGTGGTATATAAAAGAACATAAATGTTTTGCCATGCCCATTGATTTGCAGGAGAAAAAGTGACTCCAAGAATTTGGTGTTTCTTCTGAGATCACTGAAAGCTGCAGAAAAGCAGAGCAGAGACAAATGAATCCAAACACAGTGGAATCAATGATGTACCCATTTATTTTATGTTATTCTGTTTTTAAAATTTTTATTTGTAAAATAACACTTTATTTTAAAATACTACCTTATTTTTATAAGGGACAGGGAACTGCTGGAGAGGGGACAGCAAAGAGCTACAAAGACGATGAGGGTCCTGGAGCATCTCCCTTATGAGGAGAGGCTGAGGGACTCAGGTCTTTTTAGTCTGGAGAAGAGAAGGCTGAGGGGGG